>WNGS01169498.1:30334523-30363971 GCA_020271785.1 Procambarus virginalis
AAAAACCGGATACCTTTTTTAAAGGCCTGTGAGTAATATTGCTTGCTCGTGAGTCACGCTGCAAGTTCTTGATTCATAATATATTTCCGTGAGTCTTAAAGTATGACCGCGAGTCTCAGTGTGCATTAGAGATCACGGTGAATACCGATGAGTCTCATTTTATGCAAGTAAATCACGTTTTATGCTCTTATGATACATAAATCTCATTTTATGCCGGCGAGTCACGTGGTATATCCGCGAGTCACGTTAACTGACCATGAAACACGTTCTTTATTGGTGAGTCTCATTAACAGGATACAGAAATAAGTGTCCAAAATGATTTCACGCCATAGACAAATTTAACAATAAAGTGAAATTGATATTCTATAGTCAAACATTGCACACGTCTGGACTCCACCTCAAGGCCTGTGCAAGCTCTGTCTGGTGATGAGGTCAGAAATTAATTATACTGAGGGTGTAGGTGAAACAGAGCGTTCAGCAGTTTAAGCTTGAAAAATGATCGGTAAACGATAAGATCGGACCACAGCAAAGGACAACAAATTAATTATGAAAGTGGTGGTTGAGACTTTCAACTATTTATATGTTTTATAGGACGGGAACTTGAATGGGACCACACTAGAAAACCTGAGCATAGAAGTATGAAGACCAGACCACACACTAGAAGGTGAAGGGACGACGACGTTTCGGTCCGTCCTGGACCATTCTCACTCAAGTCGACTGAGAAACGTCGTCGACCCTTCACCTT
This sequence comes from Procambarus virginalis, assembly GCA_020271785.1. Taxonomy (NCBI): domain Eukaryota; kingdom Metazoa; phylum Arthropoda; class Malacostraca; order Decapoda; family Cambaridae; genus Procambarus; species Procambarus virginalis. The sequence continues at coordinate 30,335,269 of WNGS01169498.1, forward strand.
CTAGTGTGTGGTCTGGTCAACATACTTTAGCCACGTTATTGTGACTCATCGCCTGCATAGAAGTATGAAGCTGTATATCGCAACACCGAGGGTATGAGGATATAGATTGTTGAGTATTTTCAGGAATGCTATGTAGGTAAATCTTTCTCCTCCAAGAACAAAAGAAATGAGGCTAGAGTACGTTTTCAATTTTTTAAGTTTGCCACCACCAGAAGGTAGCAACATTTACATATTCATATGAAGAAAATGGTATATACATACTTTAAATGCCGAATAGATAGTGGTTTATATACAAATAACGGGAAAAGAAGGATAACTCCTAAGGGAAATTATAGAGATCGCAGAAACCATAATAAACAATTTCGTTTCAGTATGAGCAAACAAAAGGATTTCTTTGTTAGAAGAATGTCACTGAAAGATATCTACAGGTTCACCATATTAACTCCAGAGCAGTGAAGTACAAGATCTGAGTTACCTGAGAGCACTGATGTTGAGTGGAAAGCTAGATATAATATCAGTCACTGAAACATGGTTCAATATCGACTCAAGGGACCTACTCGTCGAATCAAAAGAATATAAACTCTATCATGTTGACAGAACAGACATAAAAGGTAGTGCAGTTGCTGCCAATGAGAAAGAAGATTTCATATTTTGTGTAAGAGAGGATATCCAATCACAGACTAACACGAAACGATAAGGGTAAAAGCGAATGAGAAAAACAGACTACTATAATAAGGGTAATATACCCAAATCCTTATTTAAATAAGTTGGGAATTCAATCAAGCAGTTTAGACAAGGAGGGCATCAAGATGTAGTAACATGCGCATTGTTAATGACTTTCACATCAGAGCAGTATCCAGCTGCCATTTTTAGCACAAGGAACACCCGCTCCTTGTGTGGGCAGCTGCCCCTTGCCCACACCATGAACACCCGCTCCCTGTGTGTGCAACTGCCCCTCGCCCACACCAAGAACACCCGCTCCCTGTGTGTGCAGCTGCCCCTCGCCCACACCAAGAAGCTGGATCCCCAAAATTAATTGGCTCCACCTCAGGGCTTCTGACTTGCCTCCTCTCCAGCTCCTCAGACATCAATTGTACCGTAGATCATGGCAACAAAGGAAAGAAGATTGAACCTCAATTTAAGTCAGCCTCCGCCTCATCGACCGCGAATTCTTTTTTCCACGCTATCCAAGGGGGTCTTATTTGTATTTATTTTGTAAATATTAAAGTTGTGAGTATTCTCGGCCACTGTTGGAAACTTCAGTATATTATAACCAAGTATAAATGGTTTGTACTAGCTAGTGAACTTCTATCCATACATCAATAACCACTTCCCTCTCCAGTCAACATATAATTAAGACAAACGATATAATACTATTTAAATGGTTTAGCCTGTGTGCCTGTTTAGAATTTTGTTTTCGTGCTGAAATTTAATCTTTCAAGACTGAATAAGATAAAATCAATTCTTGTCGTAAGCAACACCGCTTATTTTTTTCTGGGATGGAGTTGTGGAGATGCTCTATGAGTCGAGCAGAGCCTGGCCGCTGGCCTACGCCCAGGCACTGTTTTTTGGTCACACCTAAACGGCAGGAGGCGGAATCATGTTAATGGCACCAGGTAATGCCGTGAAATACATTTTATCTCTGTCTGTAAGGACCCTCATCGCCTTATCTTCCAAAGCCCGTGTGGACAGGAAACAAGTTTCACTTCTGGGAAGAAACGTGTTTTAGGAAGTGACACGTGCATTAGCAACAACCAGAAAAGACGCAGCTTGGACCAGCATTGCCTGAGATGGGTTGGGGTTGGCCGGAGCCTGGACCAACATTAGCCCCGGGGATGGGTTGCTTATTGACATTCTTAGCTTCCACACCTTCAGAGATTCGTGGCGGTGCAGCGCCCACAGCCTGGTTGAACCAGATTAATTGAAAACATTACCCTGAGGTGATTGCCAGCAAGACGGGTTAATCAACACAGAAACAACATACCGCTGGGTGATAAATCCAGTCCATTGCACGCCAAACGAAGGTAATATGACTGTGTCAAGGAAGTTTAAAAGCTGGAAATATTGTTAAACGTATTTAAGTTTTTAGGAGAATAATAATAGCATCTTGTGTTGTCAAACATATGAAATATGAATTTCTATATTCTAGCTGAAATGAATCTTAAGCTGCACAATATACTGACAAGTGTGTAAGAATATAGTTTCGAGTATGTGTGTGTGAGTGTGTGTGTGTGTGTGTGTGTGTGTGTGTGTGTGTGTGTGTGTGTGTGTGTGTGTGTGTGTGTGTGTGTGTGTGTGTGAGTGAGTGCGCGCGCGCCCGTACTCACCTATTTGTACTTGCGGGGGTTGAGCTTTGTCTCTTTGGTCCCGCCTGTCAACCGTCAATCAACTGATGTACAGATTCCTGAGCCTACTGGGCTCTATCATATCTATATATGAAACTGTGTATGGAGTCAGCCTCCACTACATCACTTCCTAGTGCATTCCATTTGCTAACTTCTCTGATACAGAAAAAAGTTCGTTCTAATGTCTCTGTGGCTCATTTAGGTACTCAGCTTCCACCTGTGTCCAGTTGCGTGTACCACTCGTGTTACATAATCCATCCTTGTCTACCCTGTCAATTCACCTAAGAATCTTGAATGTGATGATCATGTCTCCCCGAGCTCTTCTCTCTTACAGCGACGTGAGGTGCAGTTCCCTCAGCCTTCCCTCGTAACTCATGCCTCTTAGTTCTGGGACTAGCCGTATATTCACCTAGTTGTATTCACCTAGTTGTGCCTTCGGGGGTTGAGCTCTGCTCTTTCGGTCCGCCTCACAACTTTCAATCAACTGTTTCTATTACTACTTTTTTCCACACCACACACACACACACATACACACACCCCAGGAAGCAGCCCGTGACAGCTGACTAACGCCCAGGTACCTATTTACTGCTAGGTAACAGGGGCATAGGGTGAAAAAAAACTCTGCCCATCGTTTCTCTCCGACGCCCGGGATCAAACCCGGGACCACACGATCAAGTGACCAGCGTGCTGTCCGCTCGGCCATCGGCTCCCCACAGCTCTATCATGCGTGTGTGTGTGCGTGTGTATGATGATATACAAATATATATATACCAACTACGGTTTACTGACCTAGTTCAGCTTGCAGTGATAGTTAAAGTTTCAGAATTGTTCTTCAGAACAATATATATTTTTGTAAAATAATTCCTCAATTTACTTCACTCCTACGGTATATAGCCACTGTTATTCTCCTGTTGATTAAGTCATTGTGTGCAAGCCTCTATACCGCACCACTGACATCATTGGCGTTGTATATATGTGTCTTCATCTATTTGTCATTAGATTTAGTCATATTAAAATATTCGGATGAAGCCCAAATATATAATAATATTTGCTAAAATTTTGTGGTTACGCGAGACGACTCTCCTAAGAGCAGAGTGAGGGGAGGCCGCGAGACGCGACTCTCACCTAAGAGCAGAGGGAGAGGAGGTCGCGAGACGCGACTCTCACCTAAGAGCAGAGGGAGGGGAGGCCGCGAGACGCGACTCTCACCTAAGAGCAGAGGGAGAAGAGGCCGCGAGACGCGACTCTCACCTAAGAGCAGAGGGAGGGGAGGCCGCGAGACGCGACTCTCTCCTAAGAGCAGAGGGAGAAGAGGCCGCGAGACGCGACTCTCACCTAAGAGCAGAGGGAGAGGAGGCCGCGAGACGCGACTCTCACCTAAGAGCAGAGGGAGAGGAGGCCGCGAGACGCGACTCTCACCTAAGAGCAGAGGGAGGGGGAGGCCAGAGAGTTACCCTCACACAGTCCACAACTACATAAAGGACTTTCCTCACTAATTCTTTAACACACAATATACTTCGTGAAAGCGCAGCGCTTCTAATTCAGCTTTAAACAGTGTTATTTACCGCTAAAAGAATGTAAAAGATATATATTATATTGACACAAAATATCGTTAGGAGTATTTATATCCCACTAGTACCCGCCGCCACCCCATGGCAGGCATTTAGCCCCTTGACTACCAGGCGTGTATATGTGAATTATTTTCAGAGTGCCGAGTGTCATGGCAGACGTGGCGGTCCCCACATAGTGCAGGGAGAGTCGAGAGGCAGCAGGATGCTGGAGGCATTGTTGGGAGCCAGTGCATGAAGAGCTATTTTGGTGACTTGGAAAAATATGGGCATTTCGAAGGCGATGAGTCACAATAACGTGGATAAAGTCAGATGATCAGACCACACAGTAGGAGGTGAAGGGACGACGACGTTTCGGTCCCTATGGGCATTTCCCCGTAGTGTATCGTTCAGTAGACAGGTGAATGTCCTCTCATGTTGAAAGCTAAGCCGTGTTGCTAGTATTACTCTTTCATTAGCATGCAGGTCGACGTTCAATCCCCGACCGTCTAAGTGGTTGGGCACCATTCCTTCCCCCCCCCTCCCGTCTCATTCCAAATCCTTATCCTGACCCCTTCCAAGTGCTATAGAGTCGCAATGGCTTGGCATTTTCCACCCTGATAATTCTCCCTCCCTCTTTCATTAGCAGTTATTTGACGTCTCCTCCTACGTTCTTTCTCTTCGCTCACATATCCTGATGTCGCTCTAATATCGCATCATCTATAACCCAATTTCGCTTTCGTCATTGCAATTATAAGGTCCTTTTCTGAGACCTTTCTTGTAAGTCTTCACTTTCAATTGCAATTCCGTTGGCATAAGCGTACATTACTTTAAATGTTAATCATTAATTGAGTATTTTCTTTTTTGCCCTGGAGGTAGTGGTTATTGCCAGTATATGTCCAGTCCTTAGAGGAAAACAGGAGTGTTTTTAAAAGAAGATGTTTCTCTCTGAAGATAAGGCTTCCGTGCTTGGATAAAATTATCCAAGCGAGAAACTTATATAACAACTTGCATAACTACCTTCTTTTCCTTGAGGTCTTTTCCTTGAAGTTTCGTTTTTGTATTCCAAGGTTTTTGTTGGATTTTTTTACTGCAATTCCCACTTGTTACTGTATTCACCGAGTTGTATTCACCTAGATGTGCTTGCAGGGGTTGAGCTCTGGCTCTCTGGTCCCGCCTCTCATCTGTCCTTCAACTAATGTACAGGTTCCTGAGCCTATTGGACTCTATCATATCTACACTTGAAGCTGTGAATGGAGTCAGCCTCCACCACATCACTTCCTAATGTATTCCATTTGTCTACTACTCTGACACTGATAAAATGCTTTCTAACGTCTCTATGGCTCATTTGTGCACTCAATTTCCACCTGTTTCCCCTAGTGCGTGTGCACCTCGTGTTAAATAGTCTGTCTTTATTTATCCTATCAATTTATCCTATTAAAACGCAATCAAGCACGACCTTAAACATCAACGTGTCCGTTGGATCCTCTGTTTCATTACTCGAGGTCCCCCTAGTTCAATCATCAATCTGGGTCCTCAAAATATCACCTAAGGTACTCCTGCAGTTCCTCCAATCAGCTGCACTTGAAGTCCTCCTTGAATGTCAGTGAAGTTCCTCCTCCGGCCTCACACAAGATAGGTGTAGCTCCCTACACTCATTTCACTATGTCACTGGAGTTCCACTCTTCAACTCGAAGTCCTGAATCACCTTGCAGTTCAGCTTATACTCCTCCTCCGGTACAAAGTTCTCTCACTAACTTCTCCCACACAAACGTTGCAGTTCTTCTAAACAAACCTACAAATCCATCATCATGCCATAATAAATGTTTGCCTAATAAAACATAATTGAAGGTCTTCACAAAAAATAAAACTCCTCCATCCGACATCTCCGATGGAGGCGTCGCCGCGATGGTCCTCCCCCATCCTGGACGAGTCCACATTGTGAACATGTCTTGACACGTTACTGAGGCCGCCGCCCCAGTGACGACGCTTGGGGCCTCCGCCCCTCAGTTACCACTTGACCTTCGGCGAGGGAGGATGTACCAATCCTCCTTCCAGCATGTTCTCTCAACCCTAACTCCTTATATTTGCTAACGAGCTCAATAAAAATGTATATCCTACATGCATAATCACTTGCCATTATCCCTGGGCTCACGATCAAGCACAGGCAACCACTATAACAGCTGATACATGAGCTTATCACAGAACTCGTAGCTCGAGAGCGTTCATCTCCGGCCCTCTAAGACGTCCAACAAAGTTTCTTTAAGGCTGTCTTACAGCTCATCTGCTCCTGACTTAAGTACACAAGCGACTTGAGTATGGTCCAGGACGGACCGAAACGTCGTCGTCCCTTCAACTTCTAGTGTGTGGCCTGGTCAAAATACACAGAGTCGCCCAGCAGGCTCCACAACAGAAACGCCTGCTTGCTTTTTCCCTCTTCACGAAGCACCACAATTAGAGTTCCAAAATGGCACGACCAAACACTCACTTCCAGGCCGCCTCTAATTATCAAAACCACAGAGATCTGGTGCACAAAGTCCCCAACAGCTTCCTCCCACTTGTAAACAAGCAGCCTTCGCTCCACCACTAACACAGGGAACAATATTCTCCCTCCTCCCAGGAAATCAACAAATTACAATCACCTCTAATGACTGCTGTAGCTCAAGTGAGGTCACGACGTCCTGCTGGCGTCACTTGACGTCTCCAAAGTATATACATCTCATTTCATGTCACTTATTTAAGTGTTCGTCCTCGGCTAGAATTCTTAAATTATTCGCTGACGTTTATTACTAATTTAATATATACATCTTTCCTCTAACCTCTCAATTAGGTCTAGAAGGCAGAATAACTCTCACAGAGATAAATTCGTTCCACCCGGGCTACATTGGGTTATAACAGTTTGTGATATCGGAACAGTTTGGGTTATAACATTTTGTGATATCGGGACCCTAAATAAACATTTAGGGTCCCGATAGTGCAGTCGGGTTCATTCTCGACTTACAATCGAGAATTCCGGGTTCGAATCCCGGGCGGATCAGAAATGGTTGGGGCAACATTTCCTATCACCTAACTTACCTGTTCACCCAGCAGTCACTAGGTTAACAGGAGTTAGTCAGCTGGTAGCGGTGTAGCATGCCGAGGGGGGGGGGGGGGTGGAGGGGAGGGGTCAATAATTCGTCCTTGGGAGAGACCTCAATATAAGCCAAACGTGGATAGATACACTCTGGCTGCCTATCCTCTGACACAATTAATTAAATACGTCTTTCATCCTAGCAGAAGAGGCAGATATATTCAAAAATGATTTTGAGAATTTCATCCCCAGCTCTCAGTCGACATTTCAGATATATGACTTACTAATTAAAATTGAGATCTCCTGCCTCCTCTTCAGGTGCGTGTCTTGTTAAGTATTGCCTTCAGATCATCTCTTTCATCTCTAGAAAAACTCTTCATACCCAAGAGTATCTCAACTGAGGACTTTTTCCAAGAATTATTTTCATTAATTCGCTGTAAATCATCTTCATTAGCAGAAAAAAACAGATATAATTTAATGAGGACTGGCAATTAGGTAACAAATATTCAATTGACATTTATAACTCTAGCTTTCATTTGTTTTTTATTATTAATGCACATTCCAAATTCTGTGGAAACAATTTGGGCTCGAACTTACATCTCAGGAGTTTGATACTCCAGAGATACGAGTTCGAGGTCACTGTACACCAACAACTGACCTTCTGGAGGCATCCAAGAGCAGTTGCTTAACTATCGGGTTCTTGTTTGAGTCGAATTCGGGACATTTCGGCAGTCATCGCTTTACCAGATATTTGGATTTTACTCGTCTTTAAATGGAATCTATACGCTTATGTTTAATCACTCCAAGGCACTTTTGGCAATATAATGTTGCTCTAGCTGTACTCCTTATCACTAGAGCTACCATCCTGAACTTTAAGGCTGGTTGGGCTATAAGACTGAATTTATAAAACTTGTTCTGCATCGCAAGTCATATTTTGAACTTGCGCAACTTTTTAAATGGTTTTTATTTCATTGCATTTTGAAATAAAAAAGAAATCAAAACATTTAATAAACATTAATACTTTAATTTGTCACATTGAGTTTTCAAGCCGTCACCATGAATCAAAGTTTACAAATAATTCATAATAGATCCAGCTTAAATGGTCAAAATGCCTGCATAAATCACGACCTGTGTTTGGGGCTTCCTACACCACTGTTCAGGGCCATACAATGATGTTCATAAGGTGTAGAGCAGCAGTGTTTTAGAAAACTTGTGGATAATATATGTAGACGAGCTAGATGTCTGCACTAAAGTGATATGTATTTTAAGACTAGGTTATTACAATGAGAAAAAACTATTATTCAGAAAGGTATATCAGTCTCTCAAACTAAATTTGTCTCCTAAACTCAACATTTGACTTCCAATTTATAAACAAATCAGGTGAAATTATCTCTTTTAATCTAAGTAGAATCTTTTCTTTCAGTTCAGCTTTTAATGACCTAGAGAGGTCAAGGCGCCTCTTGCCCAGATGCTAACATGACACACAAATGACATCCGGAATTTTGAGCGAAATATTCATGTTCCAAATTGTCTGTTGCGAGGCTCCCACTGCCTGACGACGTGAAAATTAGTAGCACGATTTCAGTGGGTTTCCATTATAATTTGAACACCTAGAGCTAGTCAGCCTAGTCAATAAATCTCCATATCTTCGAATCACTGAATTACAACATGAAATATAATATATTTATCTAGCAGAATCTGATAAGTCTTCCCGGCGCAACTGTGAAAATTTCTGGAAAGAATTGTGCATGCTACGGACTGGTTTTGTGGCTGCAAGCGGGTGATACCAATGGATTAGCGGAGGTAAAGGAGTTTATTTGTGTTTGAGATCACTTCCGCTGCGAGTTAGAAATTCACCAGGTGATCTCAGACGAAGATGAGGCAACTAACTGTGACTTATAAGTCACAGTGTGACTTATAAGTCACACCGGATATTGCAAAAGCGATAACTATTGCATCAAATGTGATTGTTATCCCAGATGTAACTGGTGGATATGAGAAGACTGTTGGACAAGAAGAATATTGCCTTTAGGATAATGGCTTCACGAAGACTAACTGTTACACAGAGGATGAAGACTTTGATAACAGGGATGACTTTAATACTCTAATAATGAATGTTGCACCGTAATAAAGTGTTGCACCAAATATGAATGTTGCACAGAAAATGACTCATGCAGATGGGTTGATGGTTGTGCCACGAATGACTACTGCATCATTGATGACTGATGTAAGTGAGAAGACTGCTGCATCCGTCATGACTATTAGTGAAAAAATGATTGCAGCACCTGGGACACAACTTGCACCAGGGATGACTCCTACACTTGCAAAGTCTCTTGCACTAGGGATAGCTATTGCACTAGGGATGACCGTTGCACTAGGAATAACTGTACCACTAGGGATGACTGTTGGGCAAGGGAAGACTGTTGCAGTAGGGATTGATTGTTGCTCTAGGAATGACTATCGCACCATCGATGACTGCTGTGCTAGGATATTGCCAGTGCAAGCTCAAAATACATACATTGCAAGCAACCTGGCAACTACGGTTGTTCGATTCAACCCGAAGGGAATCACACATAAGATGCAATAAACATTACAGCTCGAATGAGAATTTTAGGACTTGCCTTTTGTAGTCAATTTAGAAGACGTCTTGGTAAACTTGAATAAGATGGCTCACAAATTACTTTTTTATAAAGGCGTATTAAAGTGTATAAAATATGATCAAAAGTGTGCTAGCGCGACAACATGAAACACCAATAGGCCTACACATGAATAATAATAGCATAAGAGAGTAAATATTTACAATGAATTAGTGAGAAAAATGTGTATCAATGATTCTACTCAAATCGCCCTTTGATAGATCAATTAAAGGGCGAATTGATATAATCAATTCAATTATAACTTTGATCCATTTTTGATATATATATATATATATATATATATATATATATATATATATATATATATATATATATATTAGTATATTTTGGTAGCAGTCTTTCCTGTAGACATATGTTATTAAATATGACCGAAAAAGTAAGATTAATAATTCTAACACGAATTTTCTCAATTTTCCTTATGTTTGTTTTTACTGATGACGGTAAATTAAAAATCAATTCTCCAAAATTCATTCTTTATTTCTTAGTCTGACGCGACACTTGAGCGCGTTTCGTAAAACTTATTACATTTTCAAAGACTTTAGTTACACACACACAGAACAACTATAACTGAACAGAGTTTAAATACCTGCATTTGGGTGAGGTGACATGTTACAATGGTTTGGGGTGAGGTGAGAACAAACACAGAACACGAAACAATGGGTATAAGGGAAGAATAGATCTGTAACTGCAGAAGGCCTATTGGCCCGTATTTCTTGATGTTTCTATATTGGAGCGGAGTCTTGAAGTGGGTAGAATATAGTAGTGCGTTAATTGGCTGTTGATTGCTGGTGTTGACTTCCAGCAATTATATATATATATATATATATATATATATATATATATATATATATATATATATATATATATATATATATATATATATATATATATAATTCCCACTAACACCAAATGGAGGAAATCAGATAACTAATGGTTGATTAAATCAATAAAATCCCCAAAGCATCACCAGCATAGCGCTGCGTGCGCACCTGTTGCCAGTAGCAAGGGCACATTGACTTAAAGCTGGATCTCTACACCCAACATCTTTACACTTCAGACGAAATATTCTCCTCCACCCAACTCTCCACGAAAACCTGCTTTCAATATTGAATATCCAAGAAACTTCATGAACTTCCAGCACCCGAACTGAGGCTAAATTAATTGACAATGGCAGGCAATAGTGCAGGTGTCAACACCAGTGATCCTCCCTATTATTCGTCATCGACCCGACTACTTTAAAGTTGAGGCAAATCCCCCGGTCCAGGCTGACCCGCCTCCCACATATTATTTATACATGTATTCCCGTTAGATTCGTGCGAGTCACTAACAGTCTGAGATATCCTAGTATGCATTTAAGCAGCCACAATGCCTGCATTATTTCACATTCAGCGATAAATCGTCATTCTTCAGAATAAACTCACGAACAAGTTTTTGTGTGGGTGTTCTCCTCACTTTAACGTGGAAAAAGAGCTATGAGAAAGACAATTACGAGAGCAATACAGCAGTCGAATGGAATACTGTGTCCTTTTGTGCCTGTGTGTGTCTGGATGTTGCCTGTGTGTGCCTGTATGTTGCCTGTGTGTGTCTGTGTATGCCTGTATGTTGCCTGTGTGTGTGTGTGTGTGTATGTTGCCTGTGTGTGTATGTTGCCTGTGTGTGTATGTTGCCTGTGTGTGTGTATATGTTTCCTGTGTGTGCCTGTATGTTGCCTGTGTGTGCCTGTATCTTGCCTGTGTGTGCCTGTATGTTGCCTGTGTGTGCCTGTATGTTGCATGTGTGTGCCTGTATCTTGCCTGTGTGTGCCTGTATGTTGCCTGTGTGTGCCTGTATGATGCCTGTGTGTGCCTGTATGATGCCTGTGTGTGCCTGTATGTGCCCGAAGTTGAGCTTCGGCTCTGTGGTCCTGCCTCTCAAATCTCAATCTACTGGTGTACAGATCCGTGTGCCTATTGAGCTGTTTTAAACGTTCATATGAAATAGAGTATGGCGTCTGCCGCCGCCACATCATTTCCTAATACATTTTATTTGTTAACTTCTCTTACACAGAAGCTATTTTCTCTAAAGTCCCTGTGGCTCAATTTGGTACTAAGTTTCCATCTGCGTCCCAATTTTTGTGCCTCCCATGCTCAATAGGTGGCATTTTTCTACCCTCTCAATACCTGTGCGTGAGTGTGTGTGTGTGTGCGTGTGTGCGTGTGTGTGTGTTTATACTTACCTAGTTGTGCTTGCGTGGGTTGAGCTCTGGCTCTTTGGTCCCGCCTCTCAACGGTCAATCAACTAATGTACAGGTTCCCGAGCCTACTGGGCTCTATCATATCTACACTTGAAACTGTGTATGGAGTCAGCCTCCACCACATCACTTCCTAATGCATTCCATTTTTCTACTAACCTGACACTGAAAAAATTCCTTCTAACGTCCCTATGGCTCATTTGGGCACTCAATTTCCACCTGTCCCCTAGTGCTTGTGCCCCTCGTGTGTGTGTGTATTCTCCTATTTGTATTCACCTGTTTTTGTTGCGGGGGTTGAGTTCTGCTCTTTCGGCCCGCCTCTCAACTGTCAATCAACTGTAACTAACTACTAACTATTTTTGTACTTTTTTTTCCACACACACACACACACACACACACACACACACACACACACACACACACACACACACACACACACAGACGAAGCAACTCCATAACTCCTGTCTAACTCCCAGATACCTATTTACTGCTAGGTAACAGGGGCATCAGTGGTGAAAGAAACTTTGCCCATTTGTTTCTGCCCTATCCGGGAATCGAACCCGGTGTGTGTGTGTGTGTGTGTGTGTGTGTGTGTGTGTGTGTGTGTGTGTGTGCTGTAACCGTTTTGTACTAGGTGAGAGGAATCCGTCCTTACCTGGTTTCCTTAGACCATCCACCCTAAACTTCACCTCATTGTGACAACGCACTAATCAAGAATATATGAGGACTTCTTGCACAACACCCATTAATATGTAAATTTTTGTAATTTAGGGAAAGAAAAGTGTATTAGCATTAATAAACTATTAAAAGCGACTATTTTCCTCCCTAAAAAAACGACACAACTTGAAAAACGTCATTAATATTGAAAAAAGTTTCTTCTTCCCTTATCTCTTCTCCCTCCTTCGTCCACTATTCCTTTTCTTTTCTCTCCTAACTCTTGTATTTTTCACTGTTTACCCTATCTTTCTCTCTCTCCATCCCCGCTTTCTGATTCTCCACTATTTCCGCTCTACCCTCTTTCACATCTTCCAACTTTTTTCTCCCACAGAACATGCAAAATTAGGAACCAGTTGAAGAACATATATATATATATATATATATATATATATATATATATATATATATATATATATACATATATATATATATATATATATATATATATATATATATATATATATATATATATATATATATATATATATATGTCGTACCTAGTAGCCAGAACGCACTTCTTGGCCTACTATGCAAGGCCCGATTTTCTAAATAGGCCGAGTGATTTTCTTTATTTTCAATAAATTGTTTCCAATTAGTTTATTTGAATTATTACTATTATATTATATTAAGAACATGAATTATTGACTTAATTATGTTAGTTTAGGTTAAGATAGGTTAGGTTAGATTTGGTAGGGTTGGTTATGTTCGGTCGTATATCTACATTAGGTTTAACTCAGATTTATACAAAATTGACCCATACATAATGAAATGGATAGCTGTATCATTTCACAAGAAAAAAGTTTGAAAAATATATAAATTCAGGATTACTTGGCTTATTAGGCAAATCGGGCCTTGCATAATAGGCCGAGTACGACGTTCTGGCTATTAGGTACAACTTATATATATATATATAAGTTTCATTCGGGAATCTTATTTCCTTGATAAATAGGAACACGATTGACAATACGAGCATGTTGTTTAATTAAAATATGTACTTTAAATTAAAACCCACATCATTTCGAATACTCATTAGTTTTCAACATCAGATGTAAAATACAGAAAAATCGAATTAAAAATAACGACTAAAGAAGAAATTACATTACTATGAGACGAAAATATCACTAACCATTCAATAAAAACACACGGAAAGGAGCAATACAAAAGTCAACTTACGAAATGATAAGGTAAAGCAAGATTTAATAACATTAATCAATGATAATAACGACGAAATAAAAATCGTAATTAAGATCGTAAAGATTCTAAGCAAGATCTAATTAAATCAATCATTGTCGAATTACCTACTTCACACATTATAAAGGAACTCATATATTATAAAATAATAAACACCCAATTGTTATATTCAGAATCACATTTAATCAGAAAATTATAAAATTCAAGTTATCAGAATTTGTGTTGTGTGTTGAGCACTCTTCTATACGGCAGTGAGTCTTGGACACTCCGCGCCCGTCAGGAAAGACAGCTGAACGCCTACCACATGCGCTGCCTCCGACACATCTTGGACATCACCTGACAGGACAAGGTGACAAACAACAACGTCCTGAGGAGAGCTAGAATCACCAGCATGTACACAATGCTGAAACAGAGTCGAATGCGCTGGCTCGGGCATGTTGTGCGAATGGGCGACGGCAGGATCCCCAAGGATCTCCTGTATGGAGAGCTGATGCAGGGAAAGCGTCCAACAGGCAAGTCCCAGCTAATGTACAAAGACGTATGCAAGAGGGACCTGAAAGCCATGGACGTCGATCGTGCTAGGTGGGAAACACTGGCGGCAGACAGTTCAGCCTGGAGGCAGTCTGTTCAGAAAGGTCTCTCCAAGTTCTAGGAGTCACTGGCCAAGAAACCGGAGGCAAAGAGACAGAGAAGGAAAGCCAGTAGCCAGGAAGACAGACCAGAATCGGACTTCGTTTGTGCTCGGTGTGGGATGGACTGCCACTCTCGGATTGGCCTCATCAGTCACACCAGACGCTGCACCAGGATTGACAACCAGAGCGCAACCCCATAGTCTCCCGAGACCTGAAGAAGGCCTACTACTACTATCATATACATCCTACTTCTACAAGAGAGCACAAAAAAACACAGAGGGAAACTAAAATTTTTAATTTTCTAAAAATTTTCTTTAACTTTTCAGTTTCTCTTGATATGCATTTTCCAATAATTTCTGAGATGAATATCTCTTGAGTGTAGAAATAATCTGTTCTTTAATGAAGCCTTTATTTGTTTGCTTTGTCAGGGGCCATGAAAGAGATTCATCCTAAACCTTATTACAAAAACATGTGCATCTTCTCCCAAGTAAAATAGCATTTGGCAGTCCTAAATACTGGTATTTTATATGATTCTCAAAGAAGACAGAGTCGTGTTATGATGGACGGCAATAAGAAAACAGAGATAGAGTCCAGAACGCCTTAAGCTGTAGTAGAAATTAATTGCAAAGGGGGAAATTGGTTTTGATTTGAAAAGTCTGTATGTAGATGACTAATGGTCTTTGATGAGAATTAGAAGGAACTGCAAAACATTTTCAATGAGTCTAAGAGTGTGTAGAAGCAGAAAGTTGAATATACATGCAGGAGAAAGTATTTGAGAGACGTTCGAAGCTGTGGAATTTGTAGATCCCCTATAGATTGGCAAGGCATTGATATTTGAACAATATGATAAGGATGGAGGAAAAGATACTGGCAGATGCAATAAGTTTTAATTACTTGAGGGTTGTGTTACAAAAAAAAGTGATAGGATAGCGGAGCTGTATATTAATATAGAGAAAAAAAAGAGACGATTAAAAGAAGGAGACTGATATATCAGCTCTCAAGAGAACAAACAGTAAAACAGATATATTAGCAGCTGGTGAAAGCATGGAAGATTATTGTATCACAGGGAATATATGTGAGAGAACGGACTGATAATATTATGTGTTGAGATGGACTAGGTAAAGCTCATTGCACAGACACGTTAGTAGGACCCCTGAGAAGGATATACAAGGGCGGAATAATTTGATCATGTGGCTCGGGCCGACCACATGGAAGGGAAGGGAATGGTTGCAGAGAGTTTAGACAACTTTAAATAGCGAAAGATTTGGGAGGTGAAAGAATCTGACAAAGAACCATCCTATATGAACGTTTAAAAATATAAGAACTCTATTTTTGCCCAAAAGCATGTATCAAGCGCATGCATCACATGCTACCGTTCAGCTCACAACTGAATGTCGGTCATGCTGGGTGAAGACGGTGTGATGAACATTTCCCAATATGCTGTCATTCATTACGGGCTGACGCGCCGAAAACGTTACGAGGGAAACCCGGAGGAAGGAGTGTCGATACTCCGCCTCTTGCCGTGTCTGCAAATGTCGGCCTGCCAGGCAAACATGCTCGCTTGGGGGACCGTCTATCAACATGCTTCTGTACAAACTTAAAGATGATGCCTAGCGTGCTAGACATGACGAAGGATGAGGGCCGACCTCTCTCTCCATCAGCAGCGCGCTTGACATGAGGGAGGATGAGGGCGACCTTACACGATATCAGCAGCACACTCAATATGACGAAGGATGAGAGCGACCTCACACTTCATCAGCAGCCCACTCGACACGAGGGCGACCTCACACGCACTCGTGTGGAAGCACTCACACTCACACGCTCTCAGTACAACACTGGCTTTGAGGGTCCCCTCATCAGCAATTGTGTCCTTAGTTACTATGCTACTAAATAGATTTTTAACAGAAACATTTTCAAATAGAAAGTCGCTAGTGAGATGTTGGTACAAGGACCATCCACAGGGACCTGTGGGAGAGCTCGGGGTAAGTTAGGTTAGTTGATGTAGCGTCAGGATTGGCTAAGTTAAGTTAGATCATTCTTGGTAAGGTTTTATTTGCATTATTTTTTTTTTTCAACTTCTGTTTCTCAAGGGCGGCCATTGATGTTCTTCTGTAATAAATATATTAATTACCGTTGGAAAACGCATCATCTATGTATAACTAAGAATAACTTACATTGTAACGAGTTTGTTATTCGTTGAGTTAAATATTTTTTTTCTATGAACTTATTTACTCATAATGTGAATTCATTAATTAAATATCTCAGTTACACGAAATTTTTAGAACCGGGAGCTCTCACCTGCTTTCTATATCTGCTGTTTACTATAATTTTTTTCAAATTTATTATGTCACTAATTGCGCTTCTACCATTCATTTAATCATTCGAATATTATATTTGTTATCAAGTTGATAAAAATCTGATTATCGTGGCTATTATTTGTAAAGTTAGCAATTACAAATAAGCATTATTTGTAATTGCTAACTTTCCAAATCTGCAATGCCGTTCAAGCTCTAGAGATATACACCACGAAACTTAAATGCCGAGATGCCTGGGACATAAGAAGAGTCTCATTGACAGACAAAACACTTCACTAACAGCCTCACTGACAGACTAATTGATAACTGCTGCTGTTAGACAGCCTAACCGCAGCAGGACCAAAGAGCCGAAGCTCAACCCCCGCAAGCACAACTAGGTGAATACTAAGAGATCAACAGAATCCCGAACACACTAGCAGTCTTAGGCACAAACACAGAATAACGGACACACTAAAATAATCACGAACAGATTAACCATTGATTTCAAAACATCATTTTAATTGTAATTCGTTTCGGCACGATACCAATACTTCTTCTTTAGTGAGGTAAATTGCTTCGCAACCCGGACACTTCTCCTTTACTGTGGTGAACTGTATTACGATACCAATACTTCTCCTTTACTGTGGTGAACTGTATTACGATACCAGTATTTCTCCTTTACTGTGGTGAACTGTATTACGATACCAATACTTCTCCTTTACTGTGGTGAACTGTATTACGATACCAGTATTTCTCCTTTACTGTGGTGAACTGTATTACGATATCAATACTTCTCCTTTACTGTGGTGAACTGTATTACGATACCAGTATTTCTCCTTTACTGTGGTGAACTGTATTACTATACCAATACTTCTCCTTTACTGTGGTGAACTGTATTACGATACCAATACTTCTCCTTTACTGTGGTGAACTGTATTACGATACCAGTATTTCTCCTTTACTGTGATGAACTGTATTACGATACCAATACTTCTCCTTTACTGTGATGAACTGTATTACAATACCAATACTTCTCCTTTACTGTGGTGAACTGTATTACAATACCAATACTTCTCCTATACTGTGATGAACTGTATTACAATACCAATACTTCTCCTTTACTGTGGTGAACTGTATTACGATACCAATACTTCTCCTTTACTGTGATGAACTGTATTACAATACCAATACTTCTCCTTTACTGTGGTGAAGTGTATTACGATTTCCAGTACTGGAATGGAACATTCATGATTTTTTTCCGAAAGAACAAAAAGATGCACATATTCCATCCATAAAATATAAATTTGTGAATACAATACATTTTATCAAATAAATTGATGCATGCAATATGTTGGCGTATACAATAAATTGATGAATACAATAATTTTAGGTATAAAATGCTACCTAGGGGACCAACCTCCCAGTCTCTGCTCCAATCTATCCCTTTTTCTATATTTTTATTCCTCTTTTTGTCTCTCCTAGTGGTCTAAACATACTCTAGTAACGTTTAACTAACATTTAATTAACCTTATCGACGTTGAATCAACGTAATTGACGTCGAATAGACGTTGAATCAACGATATCGACGATGAGTCAATGTCGACATCTACCGAGAAACAAGTTGGTTGATTGTCCACTCTATGGACAATCAAACCCACATTTCAGTTTCCTTAGGTATTGTTAAGTGACATATTTCATTAAATGTCATGACAATGGGACAATGCCAGGTACAACACGAAAATGGAAACTACTCAGTATACATATGAATAATGTATCTGGAATTAAGTGAGGGTAACTACAACCGTCTGGACTCTAGCAGCAAGGAAGGAAGGAAGGAAGGAAGGAAGGAAGGAAGGAAGGAAGGAAGGAAGGAAGGAGAACTACGAGGAGGCAGTACCAAGCCATTACGACTATTTAGCGCCTGGAATGGTCAGGATAAGAGTTTGGGATGGGACAGTGGGGAAGGAATGGTGGCCAACAACCACTTGGACCGCCGGGGATTGAACGACGACCTGCATGAAGCAAGACCGTCGCTCTACCGCCCAGCCCAAGTAGTTGGGTTAACAGCAAGGAGCCAATCTCTTATTTATCCTGGGTAACGATTTAGGTAACCCTAGACACACGCCTTAGCCCCTGGACCACGATATGCAGTTTTCTCATAGACACGTATCACATTATTGTGAGGTCCTTGTGTATAAGATGATAGTATTATCACTCAATACCCTTCCTTGACGGTGTTTGTAATTTAAGAAAGTAAGGTTAGATATAACATCTAGATATAGTGGTCTGGGAGGGGTACCCAGTCAATCAGTGCCCTGATTGACTGGGGCTACCAGTCTAACCAAACTACCGTCCCAATCTTCCCCACACACATCTTTCCCTTCTTTGCTCACATGCATCCTCCCAGCATCCCAAATCTCCCCCAATCACATACTTCCCACATCAATGTAATCACTTTCACTACAAACATTGTACATCATTTCAAAAGTCTACCCTTCTCCCCTGCTCTCCGCTAGGGTACCGTCGTTGTAATAGTACTTCTCCTACCGTCAGGAATCATGCACACATCTCCTAAGCATCTCCTAAGGATCTCCTAAGCATCTTTCAGTTAAAAGAAGATAGGAAGCAGTAGTATATGAATTGAATGTGCAATTTACAACTTTTTGAATAACAAGGAATCTACCTCAGTCAGAAATGTTAAATATAAAGATAACCAATAACCAATGGAGATATCTCATGATAACCAAATCTCAAGATAGATGGAGTCCGAGTGTCGTCGCATCAACCTGATTTTCGTGACCGTAGAGGAGGGCAAGGGTCAGGCGGCCCCGGATGCTGGTATTTGATCTGACTTGCTGAGATTCACTCTGGCCCGTCCATCACGATGGGACTTGAGATGCTGTGTCTCCCGAGGGAGGAGGAGGATGTGGGGCAGTTCATTGACCCTGGGAACTGTCACTCGAACCTTTGTCGTGGGAGGACCTGCTTCATGGCAAGAAGTATACTGCGTGGCAAGAAGTATACTGCGTGGCAAGAAGTATACTGCGTGGCAAGAAGTATACTGCGTGGCAAGAAGTATACTGCGTGGCAAGAAGTATACTGCGTGGCAATATCTTGAGATCTTGAGATGATTTCGTGGCTTAGTGTCCCCGCGGCCCGGTCCTCGACCAGGCCTCCAGCCAAGAAGCAAGAAGCCACTCTAGAAGTAAAGAGTCCAGTGCTAGAGATAGTAAAGTGAGCAGCTTAGATATAGTTTCCTGTGAAGAATATTTGTATCTTTGGAGAGCCAATCCTTGCCAGAGGAAGATAACTAACTTAAACATCCAACTGTGATTCAAGGGAACCTGATAGGTTGGGACCAGCTTAATTACATCCAGAGTGTGCAGAGACCTCTAGTGGTGAGTGGTGCAGCACTGTGATGGCCGTCAGCATGGCCATGACCGGTCATAAGAATTGTATTGAGCGCAATGTAAAGAAGACAATATAATATAAATGTTCAGAGAGTCGTCAAGCCGTTACGACTATATAGCACTGGGAAGCGGCACGAGTGATAGTCTACGGAATGTGCACGTCATATTTCACTTACACAGAAAACGTGAAGAGTGTGCTAAGGAACAGACACCCCCGACGCTCGCCCCATAACTTTCGAGGGAGGCACTAGGCCAGACTCCGACCTCCAATGACAGCATAAAATCACTTTTAATCCCGAGAAGTTTAATTAAGGGTAGCACCAAGCGTCCGGCCCTCCAATCCTGGACGATCGAACAAACAAACATTACATTCAGTTGAATATTTTTAATACAATATATCTAGCAGAATATAGAAAAAAAACATTATTTTAATAAATGAGATGAATAAGTTGTGTCAATCTTCAATCAGTCCACTGTAAATATCTGTATCTTAGATAAGATATCACACTTTAACCCATGTCCAGCGGAGCGTGCTCGTGAGCACGTTCAGAGCCTCTGCGGTGTGTACAGACCACGTTCCTGAGGGACATAACATCTGGGTGGAGATCAAAAAATCTGCTGACACATGTCTGTTCCTGGACTGTCAGAGGTCTCTGGGAACAGAGTGGCATTGTTTTCCAAAATTATCAAAGCACTTAGTGCCCACAGAACCTCTATAAAGAAAAAATGTAATCCTCTACGGCCCTTCGAATACGATGAGTTTCATCCAGGATACTCATGGATACTTCGATAATATGATTATGTGTATTTACAATAGGGTCTGCTTGTATGACCTTGAGGAAATCATTGGCTCTATTGGACTATTTCGTGACTGCACTGCGTTCGTTATAATAGTGGTTGGGTAGCAGATAAGATGGTGTTGTGAGGTTCAATTTACTGAAAACATCATTCGATTTATGAATCATAAATGTCGAATAGAATGAAATATATATAATGTTTGAAAAAAGATATCTAAATATACACATTCCCTCATCCTAAATGCCCAGAGAATTAACAGTTAAATAACAAATTCATTTTAAAGCACTTGATGATGAAATATTTTCTCCGATCCGCGGTGTTTTACTACTTTTACTAACTAGACATATAATTTTTAGGTATAACGTTTAAACATGAACATACTCTACCAGCCAGGTTTCGTATTTGTGTTTCCTTTCAAAGTTCTTTTGCCATAATATTCATTCTAACTTTTGAACGAGTTCCAATCACAGAACTTATACACAATAATGCACATCCAATGTACAGTAACTATTTAGTCAACATTCTAAAATAGCCTTCTGCAGCCAACAAGAAAATAAGCTAAAACCAGACTTAAATATTTCGACGGTACATATATTAGTACATATATTGTCTTTATTATGAATAAGATAGGGAATATGAGGCTTTAGAGTGCTTGGACTGGTTAAATTACGTCAAGTCAGGTCGGGTCAGGTTCTTCACTTAAACTCCAAATTTTTAATGTGTCATGTACGATATTTTAATTATACAAAATATGATCCTTTTTGGATACGAGAAATCTCTTTTTATGCTTGACCAAATAATTGCCATAAGAACTATATTTTTGAGAGGATGGGTTGCCGTTGTATATATGTTCTCTTGAAACTGTTATTCGAAAGTTAATTTTTCTTTATATCTCATTATATCCCTACATCTCATATCCCTCATTACATCTCATTGGATGACATTTAGGAAACAAAGAATTTGTCGATAAACTTCCTTAAACATCAGATATAATTCATCAGTGCTAGAACCTAAAACGTAATTCATCAGTGTCAGATAATCCACGGTGCTAGAACCTCAGATATAACCCATCGGTTCTATAACCACATATATATCTCATCAGTGTATGAGGCTCAGAGTCAATGCATTATCCATATATAACACTAAAGATTTATAATATAGTTTCCTTGACACGCTGCAAGTCCTGGGTGATTAATAGCACACTAATTTACCTCCAGATAACGCTTTGTTAATAAATTTATTATTTACATAACTTTTAGTATTAGTAATTATGGCAGGTATGGTAGTTGAATTAGTAGTAATAATAGCAGCTATTGTACTAGTAGCAGTAGTACTAGCAGCAGCAGTAGTACTAGCAGCAGTAGTACTAGTAGCAGCAGTAGTACTAGCATCAGTAGTAAAAATAGTTGTAATAATAAAAGTAACAGTGTAGCTTATTGGAGGCGTTGTGAGGTGCTGGCGACGATGGTGCTCGCCCAAGGCCAGGCAGAGACCAAGACCTGACCCATACAAGGCATTTAGCATAGCAACAGGGAAAGGACCCCCCTACCCTCTGTACATTACAGATTAATAGTGAGACAAATATGCGAGTACACATAACTAAAGCTTGCGAGTGTAACACATTTGAACAAAGAAAATAGTATATTTGCCATACGGCAAATTGGAGAATACCATAATAACTTCCAGGCTCCTCGATAAAGAGGACTGGAAGACATTATTTTATCCTATGTAAGACCAGCACTTGAAATGGAGCTCCGACTTGGAGTCTCAAATAACAGATAAAATAGTTCATAAATATGTTACATGACTCAATCTAATGGGACACATTAAGAGCGAAAGTCGGAGAGGACATCATCAAACATCGCTGAAGGCAAGAAGAAATAGGGAAAATATATCTTTGTTGAAGATACTGAGAAGATTTGCCAGTAGATAAAAAGACAATATTCGGAATGAAAACACAAAGGCAAATGAGGCGAGTTCAATAAGCCATTTTAAAAAGTAAGATAAATTTTAGGATTTATAAAAACTGGAATAGCATTTTAAGGGAGTTAATGCTTGACACCACATCAGCACATCTAATTGACCTCTATGTAGATAACTAATGATCGTAGAAACTACACACGAGACTGATCGCTTTCTTTGTTTATTTTATACTAAGAAAACGGAAATTGTTTAACGCTAACCATGGTATAAGTGGCAATGCGTAATCGAATAATTTTGCCTTCATATTGTCAATCACGACAG
The DNA here is from genome assembly GCA_020271785.1 of Procambarus virginalis. Classification (NCBI taxonomy): domain Eukaryota; kingdom Metazoa; phylum Arthropoda; class Malacostraca; order Decapoda; family Cambaridae; genus Procambarus; species Procambarus virginalis. The sequence continues at coordinate 30,358,404 of WNGS01169498.1, forward strand.
AGACAGCAAAACCAGTCAAATGCTACGGTACATAATATAAATAAAGGCAAACGTTAAGTACTATAGAACTGAGGGATAACAAACAGAAACCTGTATGATGACATACAGGGACATAATGGTGACATATAGGAACCTGTTATACCGAAAGATGAATATCATAATAAAAATTCAGTTATTTGTGTCCCCTTCATCAATAATTCAAGTAGTCAGAACGAAGTAATTACAACAAAAATCTATCTAGAATAATTTGACCCCCCTACAACAATAGCCCAAATGAGACAGAGAAGAGAAAATACTGGAAAGGCCCAATAATGATTAACGAAATTAGCCAGAATAAGCCAAAATAGGGGAGGGGGAAGAGTCTAGATTTTACACTTTTTGTTGAATAATCAGGATTGTACCAAATCATACAGCTATAGCAGTTCTAACTCATTAGTGAGCAGGCGATGAGTCACAATAACGTGGCTAAAGTATGTTGTCCAGACCACACACTAGAAGGTGAAGAGACGACGACGTTTCGGTCCGTCCTGGACCATTCTCAAGTCGATTGTGTGTGGTCTAGTGTGTGGTCTGGTTAACTCATTAGTGTTTTATTTGACCAGGAAAACTCACCATTCGTGAATTGTGGAATAACACATCCTGTAGGAGACCCAATTATGTGTTATTAAAGCGAGTGAAATATGGCTAAACATATTGAAGCCTAGGACAGGCGCTTAGTGTTTTAGAGAAGACATATCGTAATGACCTTAGACTAGTGAAAGAGGCTAGGGTAACGATGGTAGTGTGTAGTGAAAGTAGTTATAGTAATGACAAACTAAATAATGTTATATTTCATTTTTAATCACGAGTTAAAAAAATTACATATTTTCCCGCGATTGTCTCCAACTGTGGCAAATTAAATTGATGCAAATTCTTAGTATAATTACATGGGCTGACAGTTATTAGCCATAACAGCGTGACACATTTCAAGCAAATATCGATAAGCAGGTCGTATCAGAAAAGTTCTAATAAAAACAAGTTCTAATGAAAACAAACCAATCTTTCTTTGTTTTAAAGATTGTGTTTTCTCTGTCTTCATAAAATCATGTCAGTTTTTTTATATATATAATGAATTATTTTATCTTTGCCCACACGAAGACTTCCACAAGCTGCAGATGATCAGCAAGTTCTGGAGTCACACGCTGGATGCTGATGAACCTACCGACCACCCCGTCTTTCCTGAAGCAGTAGAGACTACCGAGGGTCGTGTTGTATGGACCTTTGAACGTGGAGAAGAGCGTGTAAGTTGAGAAGTTTCCGCTAACCTCAAGTGTGGCGCCCACACGGATCTGAGAAATAGAAATCTATTAGTAATAACTCGATTTTTGTTTATTTTACAGTGTTTTTGAGACAATAGAAACCAATTATATAAATGTTTTTCTTAAGAATTGTCTCCTTAGGCCTTTTAAAGTTTGATAACATGGGAAAATAAGAATAAATAGTACTGAAGAAGACCTATACGACACCTTCCAACAACTTTAACAAGTGCAATACTTTAAGTTTTTGTGTACAGCTGTTAATATTTCGAATAATCCATCAATAGCAGCGATAACTTAAATAACTTTTGAAGGACGGATTTAATGAGTCAAATACATATATCTGCTACTGCACATTCTTTACAGAATGTTAATACCAAATGCTATGGTTCTTAATTTATAAGTTTGTGAAGAAACTGTAACTGAGAGACAATAGAACAGACAATGATATGGGAGACAAGGACTACGGGTTGTAAGTAGATTATAAAGTAAGAGTTTATGATTATTCACGAGGATCACTGCTACAATCAACACTTATGGAGATAAATGCTGTTTATAATTCTACCTAACACCTTACTTATGGTAATTCAATGAGTGCTTTGTTTATATATATATATATATATATATATATATATATATATATATATATATATATATATATATATATATATATATATGAATGAAAACTCACACCCCAGAAGTGACTCGAACCCATACTCCCAGGAGCAACGCAACTGGTATGTACAAGACGCCTTAAACCACTTGACCATCACGACCGGACAAAATGAGGTGATAGCCGAAGCTATTTGAACCACCCCACCGCCGGCACTCGGATGGTTATCTTGGGCATAGCATTTTACCAAATCACCTCATTCTTTGGGGCACACGTGAGGAACACAAATGCGAACAAGCCTGAATGGTCCCCAGGACTATATGCGAATGAAAACTCACATTGGTCAAGTGGTTTAAGGCGTCTTGTACATACCAGTTGCGTTGCTCCTGGGAGTATGGGTTCGAGTCACTTCTGGGGTGTGAGTTTTCATTCGCATATAGTCCTGGGGACCATTCAGGCTTGTTCGCATTTGTGTTCCTCACGTGTGCCCCAAAGAATGAGGTGATTTGGTAAAATGCTATGCCCAAGATAACCATCCGGGTGCCGGCGGTGGGGTGGTTCAAATAGCTTCGGCTATCACCTCATTTTGTCCGGTCGTGATGGTCAAGTGGTTTAAGGCGTCTTGTACATACCAGTTGCGTTGCTCCTGGGAGTATGGGTTCGAGTCACTTCTGGGTTGTGAGTTTTCATTCGCATATAGTCCTGGGGACCATTCAGGCTTGTTCGCATTTGTGTTCCTTACGTGTGCCCCAAAGAATGAGGTGATTTGGTAAAATGCTATGCCCAAGATAACCATCCGGGTGCCGGCGGTGGGGTGGTTCAAATAGCTTCGGCTATCACCTCATTTTGTCCGGTCGTGATGGTCAAGTGGTTTAAGGCGTCTTGTACATACCAGTTGCGTTGCTCCTGGGAGTATGGGTTCGAGTCACTTCTGGGGTGTGAGTTTTCATTCGCATATAGTCCTGGGGACCATTCAGGCTTGTTCGCATATATATATATATATATATATATATATATATATATATATATATATATATATATATATATGTCGTACCTAGTAGCCAGAACGCACTTCTCAGCCTACTATGCAAGGCCCGATTCGCCTAATAGGCCAAGTTTTCATGAATTAATTGTTTTTCGACTACCTAACCTACCTAACCTAACCTAACCTAACTTTTTCGGCTACCTAACCTAACCTAACCTATAAAGATAGGTTAGGTTAGGTTAGGTAGGGTTGGTTAGGTTCGGTCATATATCTACGTTAATTTTAACTCCAATAAAAAAATTTGACCTCATACATAATGAAATGGGTAGCTTTATCATTTCATAAGAAAAAAATTAGAGAAAATATATTTATTCATGAAAACTTGGCTTATTAGGCAAATCGGGCCTTGCATACTAGGCCAAAAAGTGAGTTCTGGCTACTAGGTACGACATATATATATATATATATATATATATATGCGAACAAGCCTGAATGGTCCCCAGGACTATATGCGAATGAATTATTCATATATATATATATATATATATATATATATATATATATATATATATATATATATATATATCTAGTCTTCCCCTTCACTTGGTTGGTGCTTCCTTATCCTCATTGAAGCAAGTGATAATTATGATGATAATATGTATGATTAAATAAACTTTAATATTTGTTTAGACTAATGAACTTACCTCTATGTCGTGGAACCTTTCAGAACAACAATTTTGTCGTGTATAGATGTTGAGGTAACTGATGAGGCGAGTCTGGCCGAGGTCTACCACCCACCAAGGGTAAAGGATGTCTTCAGCATTTTCAGACATGCTGTTGGCATCCAATCTGCCATCCACAGCATAACTACCATTCTTCCTGTGAATTACCAATACCTCTTTTTTTAATAATAAACACAAAAAAATAGCCTCTAATCCGTACCAATACAAAATCACATATAATTTTGAATCAAGCAGACACGCATTTTCAAAAATAATAATATTTACCAACTCCAAGTGGGGCATGTGAATGTCGTCTTAGAGTGAGCGATCTCCTCCAGCGTCTCGTTCAGGAGAGACTCGACGTAGGTGACGGCTTGAGCGCTGGAGCCGAGTCCTTCCCCTAAGATCGTGCACGTTCCCTCTGTACATGGTAAATTTATTGCCCTTTCAGTTCTTGTATGTTTGTGTAGCTTAACGTGTTTGTGTGCGCTAGTATGATTGTGAGTGTAAGCACATTCATATAGGTGTTCGCGTAAGTTACTCGCCAAATAAGCTTTTTTATAGTGAAATAGTTGCAGAAGTATGGTCGGCAGTTTTAGTTATATTATATGATGTATAGCAACAGACTTCTCGAGACAAAATGGTGCGAAAAAATAATAATATGGTGTCCCACTTAAAATTATTACAACTAAAAGTTCTATTGAACTTTCAGCGGAAACACCATTACCTTCCCCAGAGTGCCAAGAGCCATCATGTGCAATTTCGATTGTGGCCTCCAGGTGGGTGACTTACAAACGTCATGCGATTTCAGTGTAACTTATAGTTCTCATGCTTCTGAAGATCGTCGTCGGTTAATAGGTAGTGCGCGTGTCTAGGGGGCCGCAGGGGCCAATTCGGTTAGATACATTTCAACGTCTAAATAAATAATATGATTTATTAGAATAATAACAAGAATCGACTTGAGAATGGTCCAGGACGGACCGAAACGTCGACGTCCAGTGTGTGGTCTGGTCAACATACTTTAGTCACGTTATTGTGACTCATTGCCTGGTAATAAATAATTTTATTAGACGTTGAGATGTAAGTCTCTTCTTAACCACATACTCAGACCATGACAAATCACTCAGGGGAATGCGAAAGACTTTATGTATTTTCTTTACCTAAATTTCATAAATACACAAGTGTGGGGTTTTTATCCTAAATATATATTGCTGCCTTGATAATTTCACCACATATTTCACACTTGACCTCATGGAAATAACATGAGGGGTATCTATAATAGCTAGTATTTAACTCTAACATTTAGCATTTAACTTGGTCCTATGTCTGTTCTGTACCCAGACCATTTCTCCTGCAAATTTGGGCGGAGCTAATGAAAAGATCGACGGCAGTTGAGCATTTTTTGCATTTTCATTTACATCTTGTATCAATAGCCTTTACTTCCTCCTGTCAGTGTGATACACTATATTATAACACACTGAACACACTGCATGTATCTCTCTGGCTCTTCTAGGTGATGAGCTTCTGTTAAGTGCCTCCATTTGTTCTGGACATTCTCTTAAGACATAGAAAATATGTTCGTATGTTTGTGAATGTATGTATTGGTGCGTATGTCCTCTCCGAATTATCTATATTGAAGAATAATATTATGATGTTACATATCAGGCATCAATGCTAAGGAAAATGTTTTTCTCCACTTAGATATTACTCATTTATTATTACTTACCATCAAAGGTGTACTCGAGGGCTTTCTTGTTGTAGCAGTGGAAGCGCAGATGATTTCCGAAACTGCTGAGTACGTCTGATGGTATGGTGTCCAGTTCTGGGAGACACACTCAGACACAATCCCAACAGGCACCTTAGACCCTAACGCACCCGCGCCAATCACAAGGACCATCCATGCTTCTTTCAAATAACCCATGGTAGCAGAGCTCACTGGCGGCAGAGGAATTC
>WNGS01169498.1:30365912-30377655 GCA_020271785.1 Procambarus virginalis
AATACTGGTATTTTATATGATTCTCAAAGAAGACAGAGTCGTGTTATGATGGACGGCAATAATAAGAAAAGAGAGATAGAGCCAGAACGCCTTAAGCTGTAGTAGAAATTAATGCAAAGGGGGAAATTGGTTTTGATTGGAGGTCTGTATGTAGAAAGACTCAATGGTCTCGTCTTGATGAGAATTAGAAGGAACTGCAAAACATTTTCAATGAGTCTAAGAGTGTGTAGAAGCAGAAAGTGAATATACATACAGGAAAAAAGTATTTAAGAGACGTTCGAAGCTGTGGAATTTGTAGATCCCCTATAGATTGGCAAGGCATTGATATTTGAACAATATGATAAGGATGGAAGAAAAGATACTGGCAGATGCAATAAGTTTTAATTACTTGAGGGTTGTGTTACAAAAAAAAGTGATAGGATAGCGGAGCTGTATATTAATATAGAGAAAAAAAAGAGACGATTAAAAGAAGGAGACTGATATATCAGCTCTCAAGAGAACAAACAGTAAAACAGATATATTAGCAGCTGGTGAAAGCATGGAAGATTATTGTATCACAGGGAATATATGTGAGAGAACGGACTGATAATATTATGTGTTGAGATGGACTAGGTAAAGCTCATTGCACAGACACGTTAGTAGGACCCCTGAGAAGGATATACAAGGGCGGAATAATTTGATCATGTGGCTCGGGCCGACCACATGGAAGGGAAGGGAATGGTTGCAGAGAGTTTAGACAACTTTAAATAGCGAAAGATTTGGGAGGTGAAAGAATCTGACAAAGAACCATCCTATATGAACGTTTAAAAATATAAGAACTCTATTTCTGCCCAAAAGCATGTATCAAGCGCATGCATCACATGCTACCGTTCAGCTCACAACTGAATGTCGGTCATGCTGGGTGAAGACGGTGTGATGAACATTTCCCAATATGCTGTCATTCATTACGGGCTGACGCGCCGAAAACGTTACGAGGGAAACCCGGAGGAAGGAGTGTCGATACTCCGCCTCTTGCCGTGTCTGCAAATGTCGGCCTGCCAGGCAAACATGCTCGCTTGGGGGACCGTCTATCAACATGCTTCTGTACAAACTTAAAGATGATGCCTAGCGTGCTAGACATGACGAAGGATGAGGGCCGACCTCTCTCTCCATCAGCAGCGCGCTTGACATGAGGGAGGATGAGGGCGACCTTACACGATATCAGCAGCACACTCAATATGACGAAGGATGAGAGCGACATCACACTCCATCAGCAGCCCACTCGACACGAGGGCGACCTCACACGCACTCGTGTGGACGCACTCACACTCACACGCTCTCAGTACAACACTCGCTTTGAGGGTCCCTCATCAGCAATTGTGTCCTTAGTTACTATGCTACTAAATAGATTTTTAACAGAAACATTTTCAAATAGAAAGTCGCTAGTGAGATGTTGGTACAAGGACCATCCACAGGGACCTGTGGGAGAGCTCGGGGTAAGTTAGGTTAGTTGATGTAGCGTCAGGATTGGCTAAGTTAAGTTAGATCATTCTTGGTAAGGTTTTATTTGCGTTATTTCTTTTTTTCAACTTCTGTTTCTCAAGGGCGGCCATTGATGTTCTTCTGTAATAAATATATTAATTACCGTTGGAAAACGCATCATCTATGTATAACTAAGAATAACTTACATTGTAACGAGTTTGTTATTCGTTGAGGTAAATATTTTTTTTGTATGAACTTATTTACTCATAATGTGAATTCATTAATTAAATATCTCAGTTACACGAAATTTTTAGAACCGGGAGCTCTCACCTGCTTTCTATATCTGCTGTTTACTATAATTTTTTCAAATTTATTATGTCACTAATTGCGCTTCTACCATTCATTTAATCATTCGAATATTATATTTGTTATCAAGTTGATAAAAATCTGATTATCGTGGCTATTATTTGTAAAGTTAGCAATTACAAATAAGCATTATTTGTAATTGCTAACTTTCCAAATCTGCAATGCCGTTCAAGCTCTAGAGATATACACCACGAAACTTAAATGCCGAGATGCCTGGGACATAAGAAGAGTCTCATTGACAGACAAAACACTTCACTAACAGACTCACTGACAGACTAATTGATAACTGCTGCTGTTAGACAGCCTAACCGCAGCAGGACCAAAGAGCCGAAGCTCAACCCCGCAAGCACAACTAGGTGAGTACTAAGAGATCAACAGAATCCCGAACACACTAGCAGTCTTAGGCACAAACACAGAATAACGGACACACTAAAATAATCACGAACAGATTAACCATTGATTTCAAAACATCATTTTAATTGTAATTCGTTTCGGCACGATACCAATACTTCTTTAGTGAGGTAAATTGCTTCGCAACCCGGACACTTCTCCTTTACTGTGGTGAACTGTATTACGATACCAGTATTTCTCCTTTACTGTGGTGAACTGTATTACGATACCAATACTTCTCCTTTACTGTGGTGAACTGTATTACGATACCAATACTTCTCCTTTACTGTGGTGAACTGTATTACGATACCAGTATTTCTCCTTTACTGTGATGAACTGTATTACGATACCAGTATTTCTCCTTTACTGTGATGAACTGTATTACGATACCAATACTTCTCCTTTACTGTGGTGAACTGTATTACGATACCAATACTTCTCCTTTACTGTGGTGAACTGTATTACAATACCAATACTTCTCCTTTACTGTGGTGAACTGTATTACGATACCAGTATTTCTCTTTACTGTGGTGAACTGTATTACGATACCAATACTTCTCCTTTACTGTGGTGAACTGTATTACAATACCAATACTTCTCCTTTACTGTGGTGAAGTGTATTACGATTTCCAGTACTGGAACGGAACATTCATGATTTTTTTCCGAAAGAACAAAAAGATGCACATATTCCATCCATAAAATATAAATTTGTGAATACAATACATTTTATCAAATAAATTGATGCATGCAATATGTTGGCGTATATAATAAATTGATGAATACAATAATTTTAGGTATAAAATGCTACCTAGGGGACCAACCTCCCAGTCTCTGCTCCAATCTATCTTGTTTTCTATATTTTTATTCCTATTTTTGTCTCTCCTAGTGGTCTAAACATACTCTAGTAACGTTTAACTAACATTTAATTAACCTTATCGACGTTGAATCAACGTAATTGACGTCGAATAGACGTTGAATCAACGATATCGACGATGAGTCAATGTCGACATCTACCGAGAAACAAGTTGGTAATTCACTCTATGGACAATCAAACCCACATTTCAGTTTCCTTAGGTATTGTTAAGTGACATATTTCATTAAATGTCATGACAATGGGACAATGCCAGGTACAACACGAAAATGGAAACTACTCAGTATACATATGAATAATGTATCTGGAATTAAGTGAGGGTAACTACAACCGTCTGGTCTCTAGCAGCAAGGAAGAAAGGAAGGAGGAAGGAAGGAAGGAAGGAAGGAAGGAAGGAAGGAAGGAAGGAGAACTACGAGGAGGCAGTACCAAGCCATTACGACTATTTAGCGCCTGGAATGGTCAGGATAAGAGTTTGGGATGGGACAGTGGGGAAGGAATGGTGGCCAACAACCACTTGGACCGCCGGGGATTGAACGACGACCTGCATGAAGCAAGACCGTCGCTCTACCGCCCAGCCCAAGTAGTTGGGTTAACAGCAAGGAGCCAATCTCTTATTTATCCTGGGTAACGATTTAGGTAACCCTAGACACACGCCTTAGCCCCTGGACCACGATATGCAGTTTTCTCATAGACACGTATCACATTATTGTGAGGTCCTTGTGTATAAGATGATAGTATTATCACTCAATACCCTTCCTTGACGGTGTTTGTAATTTAAGAAAGTAAGGTTAGATATAACATCTAGATATAGTGGTCTGGGAGAGGTACCCAGTCAATCAGTGCCCTGATTGACTGGGGCTACCAGTCTAACCAAACTACCGTCCCAATCTACCCCACACACATCTTTCCCTTCTTTGCTCACATGCATCCTCCCAGCATCCCAAATCTCCCCCAATCACATACTTCCCACATCAATGTAATCACTTTCACTACAAACATTGTACATCATTTCAAAAGTCTACCCTTCTCCCCTGCTCTCCGCTAGGGTACCGTCGTTGTAATAGTACTTCTCCTACCGTCAGGAATCATGCACACATCTCCTAAGTATCTCCTAAGGATCTCCTAAGCATCTTTCAGTTAAAAGAAGATAGGAAGCAGTAGTATATGAATTGAATGTGCAATTTACAACTTTTGAATAACAAGGAATCTACCTCAGTCAGAATGGTTAAATATAAAGATAACCAATAACCAATGGAGATATCTCATGATAACCAAATCTCAAGATAGNATAACAATATAAAGGGATGAAAACATCAGTGAATCGGGATACGAACAGAACAAAAAATAACTGTTCCCTGAACTCGGATCTCAACCTGGTTCTTAAGATACGTCTCATCACATTGTGTTGACTTCGTTGATGAGTGGCCACCATTGCCTCCTGATGAATAATTGGCTAACATTCTGGTAATGGAGCAAATGAGTCAAGTGAGTTTGTACATTTGTCCTAGAGCAGATTTGCGGCCAGTTTCTGAGCTTTCTGTGTATGTTCCTTCGTTTTTCTTGGTGGTCACATGTCTCTCACATGACAAACATATTGACCTTCACTTAGATGATTGAGTATTAAGGTGGGCGTCAGGGGATGAAAATGGTAGAAGGGACGGGACAATTATTAAGTGGTAACAATCCAAATTAACTTGTGGTGTTAGTTTCCTCTTAGTTCCCTCTTCTATTATTTCAAATCTTCCACATGACAAGCTAAGGTTGTTAGTCATAAAAGGATAGGAATAAGAGACGATTGAAGACAAACAACGAGAATGATAATTTTGATTACCACAAAACTTTGAATTTTGCATTGTCTAATATTAATCGAAACAGTGCCTTTTAAATTAATGGCAAAGATGGTCAAACATTGCTAAAAGGTAATTTTCTTTAATAATATATTATACATATGGAGTAACTTTTCCAAATTTAGAATTGCTGTAATAACAATCACTTCCTTTCAAAGTCATGCTTTATATTATTAATACCAGCATAAGCTTACCGTAATCAATTTGTTTGCATCTAATGATCTTTTTTGTGAATTCATCTGTAATCTTTTGTAGTTCTACTGAGGAAGCATCAAATTCCAGCAGAAACATTGGGTTATTGGTCAATGATTCGATTTGATATTTATCATAAGCCTCATTCACTTTAGTCAAAATGTTTTCGCTGTACACCATTGCATGCACTTTTCTTCGTGAGACAAAATGGTACATCAATAGTTCCATTTAATGGATGTAAATATACACAGTCTTTCGAAGAAAATTTATGTGAAGATTTAATGGCATAATAAAATTTTATGAACTAAAAACACGGCAATATTGATTAAAAACAAAATAGTTTAAATTTGCACGAACAAATTAGAAATATTTGTTTCATAATTTCAAAACAATAAAGTAAAACAATTCAAGCGTTACCAATATATGTGAAATTCTTTACATAATTATTACTAGTTTAAAACCATACATATGTTTGTGCTCTTGGCTAATACAATACATACATATGATATTGGAAGCTAATATCATATATATATTAGCACACCTGGCTCTGCAAGGCATCAATTTGTATTCTGGACTAATATCATACAACCATTAGTACTCCGGGTCAATGCCATACACAAATTTGTACTCGATGTGAATATCATACACACATTAGCCCTCTTGGGTAATACAATACATATATTTTTAATCGAGGCTAATGGGCTGGAGTAGCTATTAGCTAATTGGCTGGATCAGCTATTGACTAATTGGCAGGAATAGCTATTGGCTAATTGGCTGGACCAGCTATTTGCTAATTGACTGGATCAGCTATTGGTTAATTAGTTGGAGCAGCTACTGGCTAATCGGCTCCAGCAGCTATTGGCTGCAGTAGACTCTGAGGACAAGGAATCACCTGAGAAATCTATGTCTCTATGGAGCTTGTTGGGCAGCAATTCGTAGGAAGAGCAGCAGTTGGTGCTGCTGTTGGCGGAAGTAGCAGCAGAGATATTTATTTGCTCAAGCAGCAGCTGAGGCAGCTTTTGGCAGCTATTGCAACTGTTAGAGAACATGTGTTGCTACAAGAATTAGGCATCAGAGCTGATGTTCAGATTCTTTTTCCTGTATGTCCTTGTTTGCTGTATGAAAGCATCCCTTCGTCAGACTCACTGGATGGCTTAAGAGTTTGAAAGGAAACTCTGCCAGTCTTTCCTTACTTTCATCCACACACGACACCTCAAACCTGCTTATTGATTACCCTTTGTTCTCGGCTCTTTGTTGGAGGCCAAGACAAAATGTCTCAAGTGAAGTTTTTCAATTACTGAGGCCTTTAAAGAATTCGGCAGGAATTCTGGCATGATGGTCATCAAGGAATGGAGGAGGAAAGCGGAAATAGAACGTGAAAGAATTATTTAAATTCTGGTACACCGATGCTGAGCACTGAGGAGCAGATAGAGTTCATGGATCATTTGGAAGATCAATCATGGGGAAGATCATGGGGAAGATCAATCATGGGGAAGATCATGGGGAAGCAATCCTGAGCTTTCATGCGTCATCATGGTTCCTGTTGCATGCACTCTGACCTCGTAGAGAGTATCTCGCTGACGAGTAGTTAGTAATCAATTCCTGTATTATTTTTACAGATAGAATCTCTATATCTGTATCGGTATTTATTAATGATTTACCGAGGAAATCATTAATAAATATTCATATTGTATATTATAAATTGTACATAATTTAAACATAATAGCAATGCTCTGTAAACATCTGACTGATAAACATTTCATAGTGAATTACTGAGACTAAATTTCCCATCTTAACCTCGGGAACACATTGACAAAGTTTTAATGCCTCGTCTGTAACATCTTGAACGTTGTTGGACATAAGATAAACGATTGATATTCGTTGACCAAACCACACACTAGAAAGTGAAGGGACGACGACGTTTCGGTCCGTCTTGGACCATTGACCAGACCCTTTAGACCATTCTCAATTCAATTGTGATTGATATTCATTGCTGAACACGAAGCCAGAATGTTATTCAACGTAAAGCATGTTTATTGAGACAAGAAAGAAATACATCTCTAAGGGATAGAGTAGCTTAGGCTATTTCTACCCCCCAATACAATGCTATTATCATAAGCTACAGACAAAAATGACCAACTGGTAAAATGGTGACTAATATTAACACACTGGTATTAATACTTGTAAAATTACCTAGACAATGCCCACTAACAACTGTTAGTGAAAATGGAGAAGGCAATTTTGTTATGCTTGCATTGATGAGTTAAATCAATGTTTGTGTGGTACTGGAGAAGGAAATTCCATACTGTGGCCCATTCACATCTAACGCTGCTTTGTTTTGGATCTGCTACGCTGTCACTGATTGGTCATATATTGTATTTCACGGTGTCAAAGTATGCTACTAAGAAATCTAATATTTACTAAAAACTCTCTTCAGTACGAGTTTATACTAAGAATATTACATGTTTATCATTATTAAAAGAACAATTCATATCAAATCAAAAAATTACATTTTGAAGCTGCACGCAAAATGTTGATATTTAATTCATCCTATTCACAGTCAGCCATTTAAAATTAATCTAATAATTAATGGCTAAAACACTGAATACTCATTGTGTTTTTCACGACTGGACAATATTGCACGATATTTTTTATACATTCTGGGGATAAGTGTTACATTATATTGCCAATGCGATAACTGTGAAACTTAAAAAATGAGACTGTAATCAGGGGAAAATCACGGGAATGGCCAACTTCAGATTTAGAAAAAAAAATCGGGAATATCATAAATTCTTCTCTCTCGAAATTCTGATGACCTTAAGTCTGGGCATAGAGAACTAAAAATGCTGAAATTAACTAACGTCTGAAGACTAGAAGTCTTCAAACCATGTGAGTATATCTTGAGGTTATCTTGAGATAATTTCGGGGCTTTAGTGTCCCCGCGGCCCGGTCCTCGACCAGGCCTCCACCCCCAGGAAGCAGCCCGTGACAGCTGACTAATACCCAGGTACCTATTTTACTGCTAGGTAACAGGGGCATAGGGTGAAAGAAACTCTGCCCATTGTTTCTCGCCGGCGCCCAGGATAGAACCCGGGACCACAGGATCACAAGTCCAGCGTGCTGTCTGCTCGGCCGACCGGCTCCCCGGTCGTAGTAATGATCCTAAATGTTTCTTATACCTAAATATAAATAGTTTATCGGACAATGACTTGTATGAAAGGAACGTACAATCCAACTGAAAATTTAATGAAGCAGTTCATTTACGTAAACTATTAGCGAAAATATATTTATTCAAGTCAATATTTGTCTTGATCTGAGTTCTACACTCATTTTCTTCTTAAGCTCAATAGAGTACTAAGTTTAGGGAGGTTGGGTTGAACCTGGAGTCCAACTACCACCTGGCGAGGACCAGACAAGAGGGGAGATGGCCGTGGTGAAGCTGTCTTCATCATCACTGTATGTTGACAACGGCAGCCGCACCACAGTCCTGGCCTGCCTCCCCACCGCTTCTATAATATACACTCTCCTGCTTGTGTGTGTGTGTGTGTCTGTGCCTCTGTGTTTGTTTGGTGGGGGTGGGGGTGTGTTTGGTGTGTGTGTGTATGTGTGTGTGTGTGTGAGGGCATCATGTCCTTTCCTTTCATGTGTACTCACCTAGTTGTACTTACTTAGTTGTGCTTGTGAGGGTTAAGCTCGGGCTTTTTGGTCCCACCTCTCAACTGTCAATCAACTGATGTACATGTTCCTGAGCCTACTGAGCTCAAACATATCTTCACTTGAAACTGTGTATGGAGTCAGCCTTCACCACATCACTTCCAAATGCATTCCATCTGTCAACCACTCTGACACTGAAAAAAAGTTCTTTCTAATATCCCTGTGGCTCATTTGGGCTCTCAGTTTTCACCTGTGTCCCCTAGTGCGTGTGCCCCTTGTGTTAAATAGCCTGTCTTTATCGTATCAGTGCCTTTGAGAATCTTGAATGTGGTGATCATGTCCCCCCTAACCCTTCGACGCGAGGTTTAATTCCCGTAGTCTGTCCTCGTAGCTCATACCTCTCAGCTCGGGTACTAGTCTGGTGGCAAAGCTTTGAACCTTTTCCAGTTCTGTCTTATGCTTGACTAGATATGGAATCCGTGCTGTGGCTGAATACTCCCGGATTGACAAGACATATGTGGTATACAAAGTTCTGAATGATTCCTTACACAAGTTTCTAAATGCCGTTCTTATGATGGCCAACCTGGCATATGCCGCTGATGTTATCCTCTTGATATGGGCTGCAGGGGACAGGTTTGGCATGATATCTACCCCAAATCTTTCTCTCTCTCTGACTCTTGAAGAATTTCATCTCTCAAATGAATCCATGGATCTGGCCTCCTGCTCTCTACACCTATCTTCATTAAAATTTACAGATTTACATTACATTTGCTTGGGTTAAACCTCTAACAACCATTTGTTTGACCATTCCTTCATTTTGTCTAGGTCTTCTTGAAGCCTCAAGCAGTCCTCCTCTGTCTTAATCCTTCTCATAATTTTGGCATCGTCAGCAAACATTGAGAGAAATGAGCCTATACCCTCCGGGAGATCATTTACGTATATCAGAAACAGGATAGGACCGAGTACAGAGCCCTGTGGGACTCCACTGGTGACTTCACACCAATCTGAGATCTCACCCCTCACTGTAACTCTCTGATTCCTATTGCTTAGATACTCCCTTATCCACTGGAGCACCTTCTCCAGTTACTCCTGCCTGTCTCTCCAGCTTATGTACCAGCCTCTTACGGGGTTCTGTGTCAAAGGTTTCCGTTAATCCAGAAAAATGCAGTCCGACCAGCCATATTCCTTCTTGCTTAATCTTTGTCACCTGGTCGTAGAATTCGATTAAGCCAGTAAGGCAAGATTTACCCTCCAAGAATCCATGTTGCGAATATGTCACGAAGTCCCTTATCTCCAGATGTGTTACTATTTTTTTTCTCGCGATCTTCTCCATCACCTTGCATGGTATACAAGTTAAGCGACACTGGCTTCTGTGTCTGTCGCCCTTTTTCTATATTGGGACCACATTAGTCGTCTTTCATATTTCTGGTAGGTCTCCCGTCTCCAGTAACTTACTATATACTATGGAGAGTGGCAAGCAAAGTGCCTCTGCACACTATTTCAGTATCCATGGTGAGATCAGGTCTGGACGAACACCTTTCTCACATCCAGATCCAACGGGTGTCTCTTGACCTCATCTCTCGTAATTTCGAACCTTTCCAGGCCGCCTGGTTTACTGCCCCCTTTCCTAGCGCAGTGATCTCACCTTGTTCTATGTGCAAGGCCTCATGGAACCTTCTTGTTAAAGTTATTCACACACTTCTTTGTCATTCTTGTATACCTGTCCATCGCCTGTTCTAAGTTATTACTACTTTCTCACTAGTTGTTTCTCACCTGTAATGTAGACTTTGTGGACGTGAGTTAGTTCGGAATCTTGGCTTTTGTTGGCTATAATCATTTTCATAATTTTTCTCATGCTTCTCTTCTAACACTAACATACTCATTCCTGGTTCGTCGGAGTAATCTTTCCTCTGCTTTCTGGTGTTCTGGCATTCGGAAGTTCACACCCTAGCCGCCCTTTGTTCAGTTCCTTTGCTTCATACAGTACCTCACCTAGTGTCTAGCTTCTCCTCTCCTCACCCTGAACCTTGGGCCAGATTTCACGAAGCAGTTTACGAAAGCACTTACGAACCTGTACATCATTCTCAATCTTTGGCGGCTTTGTTTACAATTGCTAAACAGTTAATAGCTCGCTGAAGCACCAGGATGGCTGTTTATAGCAGAACTAACAGTTGATTAGGATGTTTTTCCATGCTTGGTAAACTCTTTAATAAATAGTAACCAAGAGCGCTCGAAAGATTGAGGAAAGATGATACACGTTCGTAAAGTACTTGCGTAACTGCTTCGTGAATCTAGGCCCCTTGCCTCATTTCCCCTCACTTCACCTAGCATCATGGCCGTCCCCCTCACCCAAGTCAGAAGCTTTCTCAGTTCCCCTTATCTCATCTAGCACCATGTCCATTCCCTCTCCCTTACCCAGAACCGGATTTACACATGCACCGAGTCGACCTGGGCGGCCAACATTTAGCTGGCGCAACCTTTTGGGGTCGATAAATGGAAAAGTCGTTTGTCTGTCTGTAATTACTGCTGGGTACATGTCCAACATGGGCGGATCGGGACCAGGCGTCGGTAAAAGGAGTGCAACACATTACTCTGGCAAAAATTTCGCAATACTTATATAAACAACTCTGAATTATTATTAATATTCTCAATAATAGTTATTATTATTATTATTTATTATTATTATTATTATTATTATATTACCTCACCCAAAACAAAATATATGCATGAAACGGAGTACATAAAAATCAGTCTTTGAAAATGTGAGAAGTCTTGCAAAACGCTTCAAGAGCGTCAGACCATAAATAAATTAATCAAAAAATGAACTTTGGAGAGTCAATTTTCCAATATCTTTCGACAGGGAAGAAAAACGTAAGAAATATTGAGAAAGATTCGTGTTAGAATATTTAATCTTACCCTTTCGGTCATATCCCTAAAACATATGTTTACAAGAAAGATT
>WNGS01169498.1:30403655-30420786 GCA_020271785.1 Procambarus virginalis
AAGTTCTATCGACTACAGTACATGATCGTTAAATCCGGTTTATACATACATACATACTTTATTGTCCAGAATAATAGACAATATTCATAGGCTTAGAAATTTGTATATACGCCTATAAACACACTTAGGATGTGTTTATTCTGTTCAAAGTGTCTAAACCATCGTATTTTCAAGTTCAAGTTGAATTGAAATGTAAAAAGTACTGGTGATATGAGGGTGTTGTAGGATGTAGGACGAATTGAATGGGGTGTTGTATGGCGCGTTGTATGGGGAAATTTAGGGAGTGATGTATGGGATGCTGGAGGAGGGGGTGTTAAATTGAGTGACGTAGGGCGTGTTGCATGAGGTGCTAGAGGTGTTATATGGGTTGATGTAGGGTGTGTTATATGGAGTGATTGATGGGGTGGTGGAGGAAGTGTTGGAGGAGGTGCTGGAGGAGGTGAAGGAGGGGGGAAATGAATGAGGTACTGAGAGTGAGAGGCTGACATTTGGTGCATCAGTGAACATATCTCCAGACAGTCCCCATGAATACCACCAGATGACTGTGTCACTCAAACACCAGTGCTTGAGTGACGTGTCGGGGATCTGAGAAAGTAGGAAGAAGAGTATAAGAAGGAGGAGTAGGAGGAGGAGAAGAAGAAGAAGGAGGAAGAGAAGGTGGAGAAGATTATGAGAGTCTGTCAATAAGACATTAAGCCAATTATACAAATGTCGAGCTTCACATAATTAAACTGGTTACCAAAGTAAACATGTTAAGAAATCAAAGAGAATGACAGTTGTAGAAGATGATGAGGAAGGGAGAGTGAGATACATATTTACTTCAAACACGAGTGTAAGAGATGAGCCACATACACACTCCGAGCACCAGTGTAAGGGAGAGTGAGACACACTCCGAGCACCAGTGTAAGGGAGAGTGAGACACACTCCGAGCACCAGTGTAAGGGAGAGTGACACACACTCCGAGCACCAGTGTAAGGGAGAGTGAGACACACTCCGAGCACCAGTGTAATTAGTCTCCGCTAAAGTTATTAAAAATACCTTGGATGTTCCATATTAATATTATAAGCTGTTGTTGTTATTGGTGTCTTGTGACTTATCCCATGATGATGATACCTGACTTGTGTCTCTTGATGTTGATTAATAACTTGTCTCTTATGCTGTTGATACCAAACTTGTGTCTCATGATGATGACTCCTGACTTGTGCCTTATGATTTTGACTCCTGACTTGTGTATCATAATGCTGATCCGAGAATTTTGTATCAAGAAGCTATGTTAATATCATGAGTGAAGACTTGTGACTATTGAAGCTTGACTTCTGCATGATGTTGCAAATACTTTACCTGTTTATGATGCAAATATTCTTTCAAAAATATAATTTATTATATCTTCTATTTACACGTGAAAATATAATTGTCTTGACAAGTTGTGAACTCGAAATCAAACATTTGTTTCTGTCTTCTCCGTTTGTCTCGCGTGTTAGAGTTCGATAACTTTTCTCGACAAGTCTTATTGAGAGTTCTCACTTGAAGTATTGAAAGCATACCAGTAACGTCCACTTGTAACAAGCAGTAGGGAGACGTCCTAAAACTGCGAGTTTTCGTACGGCCAAGAGCATAGAGGTTTCATGGTGATTCCATCTATCACTCTGTTGCAGATCCCAGAGCATAGATGTTCCAAGGTGAGTCCAGGCTACACACTGTCACCCGTGTCAGTGTGTAGTGAGTCTCCACGGAGAGTTCAGGGGCCAGATTCATGAAGCAGTTACGCAAGTACTTACGAACGTGTACATCTTTCCACAATCTTTTGACGGCTTTGGTTACATTTATTAAACAGTTTAGAAGCACGAAAACTTGCCAATCAACTGTTGTTATTGTTATAAACAGCCTCCTGGTGCTTCGGAGCTCATTAACTGTTTAACAATTGTAAACAAAGCCGCCAAAAATGGAGAAAAGATGTACAGGTTCGTAAGTGCTTGCGTAACTGATTCGTGAATCTGGGTCCAGGTTGCACGGTGTTCCACGTCACTACGTGTAGAGGTGCCACACTGTGTTCTAGACACAAGCAGTCACACCTTCCAGTGCGTAAAGGCGCCAAAGTATACCCAAGCTACACTCTTTTACTCCCAACATTTTCTTTATGACCGAATTGGTGTTTGAGCTCCCGGAGAGTAAATCAATAGTTTAATTTTCTTCCAGTTCAGCTTAACCGATTGGAAGATCAGCCATCAGACTCACATGTAGAACTCAGCAAACACTTTGTTCAGGTTTTCCAATGCATTGCTTCGTTTTTACCTCGTAAAGTTCAGACGTAAAAGGCTTGAATTTATCCAAGTTTTAACTAGGCCGATGTCTTCCCCAAAAGTTGTGGAAAAGGTATTTGAGCTTAGTAAGTGTTCCTCCACCTGATAAATTTCCTTCTAATGAAGACCTTATGATTGTTATCGACTGGTTGACATTGTTTAATTTCTTAATGATGCTACTCACTTACCGAGGCTGTCACGTTCTTTAATGGTAAACATTCTCGTTATTCTGCAACTAGTTTGTCTGTACCTATACGTAAACAGAAGTGGTTTTCAAGAGTTCTACTCTCCGAACCCCCTTTAGATCGCTAGTGGCGATATCACCCGCCAGTGGCGATATCTACCGCCAGTGGCGATATCTATTGCCAGATAGTTGTTGATTGGTTCGCTATTGTTGGTAAAACATGTCGTAGAGATGTTGGATAGCTCGTCAGTGTTCGTAACTGTTCCGACCCTTAAGTATCGTTAGTCAAGAATCATTTAAATTTTAGTCATTCTTTATGTTGCGTGAGTGGCAAGGGCTCGGCGGTGACTGTGTAAACTGTGTGTTAACAGTACCTTCCTCTGAGCCAAGTAGGTTCCTGTACCTGTCTAAATACTTAATGCCTTAACTGGACCGGAAAGTACCGGTCCTGTTCTTGCCTATGCCCTGTAACATGTAGGTAATTTATACACAGTTTATTCACGAATATTCGACTAATTTATATTAAACAAATATTATTAGGCTAAATATTCATAGAGATTTTAAAATGGCGTAAACATCTCATATTTTCGGAAGAGTGTCAGTGTTTGACAGAACATACGTAACAAAAGTGGCGGAGGGAAATATCTGTTGGGAAGCACATGAATTTAAGGACGTTTACTACGCTTACAGTCCAGCTGAGCGCCTTAGGTTATTCCATGTAGAGTGCTAGAAAATGTAGAGGTAAATGTTAATATTGAGAGACGTTCTAACTGTATTAAAGTTTTAGTCTAGTTTTCGTGCCAAATAAGGTGTACTATATATTTTATTATTATTTCTGTGAGTAAACCTATGTTATCTTATTTGGCCTGATTTGATTATATGTCTGTAGTTACATGAAGTGGAATAGTGCTATGATTTAAGGTCCATATGCAGGCGATGAGTCACAATAACGTGGCTAAAGTATGTTGACCAGACCACACACTAGAAGGTGAAGGGACGACGACGTTTCGGTCCGTCCTGGACCATTCTCAAGTCGATTGAGAATGGTCCAGGACGGACCGAAACGTCGTCGTCCCTTCACCTTCTAGTGTGTGGTCTGGTCAATAAGGTCCATATTATGTTTATTAATATTGTCTTGAACTTAAAGTATGAAAAGTGTGTTTGGGGGGGGGGGGGCTCCACTTATTCGTTTATATATTTAACCCTTATTTTCACTTTCGTAAAAAAAAAAAATATATGAAGTCTCCGCCAAGGTGTTTTCTTTACTACTTGGGGATTTCTCCTTGGAAAATTAAAACAACAAGCTTTTCTTAATCAATTCCCAAAGGAACAGTTAAGTGAAACTTTCCTTTGGGCAAAAGTCCTGGCGTAGATTCAGGTGATCACGGAAGTGTAACATTATTACCGTTGTTGAATAGTTCGTCAGTGTGAAAATACACATAATTGTAGAAAAGACTCACAGATGGAGTCACAGGACAGCTTGAGACTCTTACAACACACAGAAGAAAGGTATTGTAATCCATTCAGAAACTGGCATTATATGTAATTGATTATCACAACCAACTACTGAAAGTATCCATCAGAAGGCCTTTATCAATAGCATAGTCTATCAGAAGTTTTGAAAATTCTAAATCAGTTTAAAGCGTCCTGAGGACGTTGCATTATCTATAGGGTTGATAGAAGAACCCTGATACTGTACTATCTTTCTCAGAGGTGACAGAAGCTAACTGAGAAAGTACCATTATATTCGATGGTGTTAGAAGCTCACGGAGAAAGTACCATCATATTCGATGGTGTTAGAAGCTTACTGAGAAAGTGCCATCATGTTCGAGGGTGTTAGAAGCTCACTGAGAAAGTACCATCACGAGGGTGTTAGAAGCTCACTGAGAAAGTACCATCACGAGGGTGTTAGAAGCTCACTGAGAAAGTACCATCACGAGGGTGTTAGAAGCTCACTGAGAAAGTACCATCACGAGGGTGTTAGAAGCTCACTGAGAAAGTACCATCACGAGGGTGTTAGAAGCTCACTGAGAAAGTACCATAACAAGAGTGTTAGAAGCTCACTGAGAAAAAACCATCATATTCTAAGGTGTTAGAAGCTCACTGAGAAAGAACCATCATATTCTAAGGTGTTAGAAGCTAACTGAGAAAGTACCATAATATTCGAGGGTGTTAGAAGCTCACTCAGAAAGTACCATAACATTCGAGGGTGTTAAAGGCGCCCTGAACCATTAAATACACTTCCATCACACATACAAGTATCATAGTTTCACAGAGAAACGCCTTTAGCCACTGGGATGTCAAAGGAGCACACACACACACATACCACAAACTGTCATCTATAAATATAAGGATAAATCTGTTTCCTATTTGTTTCAGTCTGTCTGCCTGTCCATGGTTGGAGGCCAGATGCTTGGGGCTAGCTTCACTCAGCTTTGAGAAAATAGTCTGGGGTACGGAACGGACATAGGCTGGTCGGTGTCGGTCCTATTGATCCTAATAAAAGAGAGTAAGACAAAATAATGACCCCCTACAAAGCCAGTGAAAGGATGAGTGGCCGAGTCCCGACATTTCTTCAATCTAAAGTGATGAATGAGAATTCAGTATTATGGAAATGTGTGTCTGTTTAAGGATGGCGAGCAGACGAGGAAAACTGGGAGAAAGAACTGGGAGAAATACAGGGAAGAGGAGGGGGAGGATAGGGCAATGGTGGTGAGAGAGAGAGATTGAAGACAAGGTCACGATAAGGAGTGAAATGAGGGAGATAGGAGTGAAGCAGGGAAGGGGAGGGAAAGAAGGGAATAGGGGGGAAAGGAGGCATCGCCTGGTACCACTCATGGTTGGAGGCCAGACGGGGAAGAGGGTGAGAGAGAGAGAGAGGGGTAAAATAGGGCAGAAGGGGTGAAGGGAGACAATTGGGGAGATTGGAGGAAAGAGTGCGAGAGAGGGGCCTGGGTGAGGGTAGAAGAGGCAGAAAAGCTGGAATTGAGGAGTAGTGGGGAAGAGCCGTACAATCCCCGGACACCACCAAGGTCACCTATAAACCAATCACAATCACTCAAACAAATCCCTGTTAACCACTCAGGCGTCACGCGGTTACACGCACTAGCTGCCTTCAATCATATTGGAATCACAAGCACTCAAAGAGAGCTAGATCACCCACTCAAGCTGTTAGGCAGTAGGGAGCGGGAGGCCGGAGATGCCTTCCCTGGTGGCTCTTCTTTAAGCCAACACTATCACTCTCGACTGGGTTTTCCAATGTGCTGCTAAGCCTCCACCACCCAGTCTCGGAGAAGCCGAGTAAGGCGGAGCCACCCGTCGACCTTCAACAAGGGAATGACGCCTTAATGAGATGATGAATATGGATTACCCGAATAATGGAAGAAATCTCTTGACATTATTCGTATAGTACGAACATCCAGGCAACTCATACTCTCCACAATTCCGTAACAGAATAAACACATTGAAGAGAACGACTGCATGACAGTATCTGATAAATCCATAAATGAGGCAAAATATCTTAAATATCAGTCAGATAATATAAGATACTACACGATTATGTGCTTGGTCAAGGTTCAGAGACTGTATATAGGTTCAAAATGTCACAGGCAGCCAACAAAGACCAGTACGACTTGCACATAAGTAGACGCCATGCAATTGAAAGATCTTCCAGCAACAGAGTTCCAGAGAAAAGTTGAATATTTTCTAAATGTTATATATATATATATATATATATATATATATGTATATATAAATATATATTATATATATTTGTTTTAAATAGGTTGTGAGGGTACTATATATATATATATATATATATGTCGTACCTAGTAGCCAGAACTCACTTCTCAGCCTACTATGCAAGTCCCGATATGCCTAATAAGCCAAGTTTTCATGATTTATATTTTCACTAATTTTTTCTAGTGAAATGATAAGCTACCCATTTCAATATGTATGAGGTCAATTTTTTTTATTGGAGTTAAAATTAACGTAGATATATGACCGAACCTAACCAGCCCTACCTAACCTAACCTAACCTATCTTTATAGGTTAGGTTAGGTTAGGTAGCCGAAAAAGTTAGGTTAGGTTAGGTTAGTTAGGTTAGGTAGTCGAAAAACAATTAATTCATGAAACTTGGCTTATTAGGCAAATCGGGCCTTGCATAGTAGGCTGAGAAGTGAGTTCTGGCTACTAGGTACGACATATATATATATATATATATATATATAATATATATATATATATAATATATATATATATATTATATATTATATATATATTATCGGCCTAATCGATATGTCGATTTTGTCATTATGTGATTTAAAAAAAGATGTGTGGCTATTATTATTATTATTATTATTATTATTATTATTATTATTATAACCACACATTATGTGTGGCTCCATACCAAAGTCCTGAAAATAAACTCATGTTTTCAGCGTTAACAAATGATCAAATTATTATTCATGTATTTTAACCCTAAGAATTACCTTTTGATATTAACAGACCTCGCACTGTATTTGTAATATACAATCAGACAGATACCGGTTCTTGAGGCAGAACCTCAAGAACTTCAAGAACCGGTGCCCCTATTATGGAAACTCCAAGAGACTGTACTTAACGTTCAGGGTCCCAAGAGCATGCATTCCTACAACGCTTTGCCAAAGTGCATCTTCTCCTATACTGCAGTTGCCCAAGGACCTTAATAACACAACATTTCAAGGGGTTATATCCATTAGAACTGTGGCCTATGTCTTCATAGAGTAGTCCATCAAAGACCGGTATTACATAGCACATCGCCTGAGTGGTTTGGTATCCAAAGGAGCACTGCCTCATTGGACACGTGTTCTGTTCAACGCTCTTCGATTAATTTGTGTGTATATCGCAGCTGCTTGTAAAGGCAAGTCCGTAGCATTGTGAGCCTTCTCTCCTGATGTGACGGGTTCTTTTAATTTTGATTTTAGAACGTTGATCAACCAATGTTAGTCCTCAGTTAATGTCAAGATTCTATCAAGTGTTCCATACACTTTATATTTAGTCAAGTGCATATTGACTGAATATGCACTTCGTATTGATATTTATTAAATAAGTCTTGGGAATCAAAAAGCTTCCTTAAGCTGTGGATGATACCAAGCTCTGTGGAGAACTAGTCTGTCTCAAGGGGTTACTGGAACTGTCACCTAGTCTCAACCTCGCACTTGTCCCAGACGATGGATTTCCATTGAAAGTAAGATGATTGTTTCAGGTTCGAAGGAGTGTGATTTGTGTCTCTCCATGCACGTTCCTAAGCGTGAGAACTGCTCCGGGAATGTTCCAGAACTGGGAACCTTCACACGGTTCCTCTTTAACCCTACGAGCCTTCCTCGTCGCCTTGCATGCCAGTGTAGCAACGAAAGCGATTTGCTTTATCAAGATATGCAAGTCGATAGCCTTATAGAATATTAATCACCTCCGTGGGGCGTCTCGTGGCTGCCTCACCGCTTCATCTCTTCCTCAACATCTCCTTTGCAACAGTGTTGACTAATTTGTAATTGATGTTCCTTAACCTTACTCCAGTAACCCTTAGTGTTTAATCCTACGGGAGTATTCTCGTTGTTACTTTACGTTTGTATCCTGAGGATTTTAATCCTGCGTTNCTGCTTATCTAATGATACTATGTTCTGCCTCTGTTTACATTCCACCTACGTTTCAGCCGATCAATGAAAATGCTGTTTGATTTTCCCATTCCTCACGACCATTTAACCACTTCTCTTCTCACCTGCATGGAATATACACCAACAATTCTACCTATTAGTATTCATACGGGCTATTCATGCCCGTGCCACATTTGGGTGGTTTGATCTTCATCAATCAATTGATCAATGTATTATTATCCATTATTCCTCTGCCATCGTACATGCTAAAAGTGTTTACAGAAATACATCATTCAGCGATATAAATCACCATTAAACATCAACTTTGAGTCCTGAGTAAAGCGAATGTAATGTATATCTCTGTTTTCTTGATTTATTTGTTACCATATCCATCTTTTTTCCTTGATTTATGATCATTTATTCTTGCGTTTGTATATTGAAAAATTGGCTCAATTTAGAGCAATGCAGCTCAACTCCCTTAAATTTACTCCATCAGTTTTTATTTCTTGAGCTTTGCTTCCTCAGATTTCGTAAGACTTAAGACCCTCAGATATACACCTGCAGCTTCATATCCTAAGCTTTACAAATCACAGCTTCACACCCACAGCTCCATATCCTCAGCTTTGATTCCTCAGTATCAAAGCCTCTACTTCACTCTCACTTCTTTTCACTCTCAGCTCTTGACTTCACCAACTCGGCTTTCCGCTTTCATCTGTACACATTTGGCTTCACACGCGGCCACTTTACATCCTCAGAGTCACATTATCAGCATCACAATTTCAACATCACATCTGTGTCACATACCCTTTGCGACGGTCTTTGAAATCGCTGATAATTTTTCTATAATATTCAGCCGTTAAAGTTAGAACAAATATAACATGTTCAAACTTTACAATCCTCTCTTCCCCAAGTCACAGATGTTTAACTTACAAACATGTATTTGGACAACAAAAGTTAAAGGTTTACATCTAACCAGTGAGCAGAGTTTAAAGGGTCATATTGTTTAGCTGTTCCTGTTTAGGACGAGTTTGCAAAGGCAGATATTTACACAAGGAAATAATATCGTATATTTGCAGTGAACGGCATGAGGGTTTTAGTAACTTGTTGGCAGGTGTGACCATTTGGGAGAGAAGGCAAACACTGTCGTGGATTACTACTTCTCTTTGAGCATATGAAAGGGCTTTCATGTTGCGTCCTACACAGACCTGCCGCCCTCACACTGTTGCTACTGTTTCCGTGTTCAGCTGGAGGCTAAAAGCTCAAACAATGGACCAAACACAATTCAGGACAAAAATACAACGGAGAAAACACTGGTTCAGGATGTATGGGTATTCACTGCGGCAAGATACAGTTATAGCTCAAAATTAAAGAAACATAACAAAAACGTAAGGATAGCAACTGAGACACAGAGAAAAAAGCACAGACACATGACAACCTCACAGCCACAGTACAAAATCATGAGCATAGGACAAATTTTAGGCACATGATTACACTCAAAAACACGACAAAATTAGAGTCGAAGAAAAAAAACACCGGAAATGGAAAAATCACAGGTACCGGAAATGGGGAACTAGGGGGGGGGGGAAATATCAGGAGAAAGCGCCAAGCCACCACGACTATATAGCACTGGGAAGGGGTCAGGATAAGGATTGGGATGGGACGGGGCAAGGAATGGTGCCCACCACTTGTGTGGACGGTCGGTCGAAAACACAGGTACCGGAAATGAGGAAAACACAGGAAAATCATCAGACACAGGACAAAAAAATCGGTCACGATTTTTTTAAACAGAATAAAACCACAGTCCCAGACAAAATACAGGCACAAACCACAAACACAGAACCTGGACAAACCAATGGCACAGGACATTTCCCAGGCACAGGACACAATCACACGCCCAATACGAAAACACCAACACAAGACAAGAACACAGATATTGAACACAAATACTTTTTTGTGTCCGTATACTCATTTTACTGTCAAAACATTTTCTTTTTGTTTGTTGCTATCTCACGTTCGGTCTAGCTACTAGCATGTATCTCCTAGCTCCCTTAAAGTCATTCATCAGTTTCAATTTCCCTTTTTCCTATTGAGATTAACAGCATCTTTAACGAGGTCGTAACTAACGGGAACGTTATTGCTTATCTTTATATTTTAGAGTTTTATCTCATTTTTGTCGAACTCCAGTTTCTTGAGGGCTTGTCTTGCATATTCAGTCTATAGATGTAACTGTTTCCATTCCCCATATACGTTATCTCTCTCGGCCCAGTCTTTGGGTTTGGTATTATGCATTCCGGTCAAGAACTGCTTCCAACTGTCTTCACTCATGTGATATAAGCAAGCTTTCTCTTGTTTATATAATGCGATTGAAAAGATTGGTCATTCATAGAACGCTTGTGAAGATATAACTCGCTTATAGAACGCCGGTTAAGAGATAGCACGCTTATAGAACGCTAGTAAACAGATAGCAAGCTTATAGAACACCAGTGATGATATATTATGCTTATGGAACGCTAGTGAAAAGACAGCTCGATTATAAAACGCTAGTGAAGAGATTGCTCGCTTATAAGAACGAGTGTGAAGAGATACCTCGCTTATAGAACGTGTATAAAGAGATAACGCTCTTATAGAACGTGAGTGAAGATACAACGCCCTTATAGAACGTCAGTGAAAAGATAGCTCCCTTATACAACATGAGTGAAGTGATGAGCTAACTCTTCACTCACGTGCTTTAAACAAGCTATTACTTTTGTACCATAGTTTGTGAGTTATATATGTTCTCCGCTCTGCTCGTAATGGTTTTCCCTCCCAGCTTCTGATCATAAATCTCTCGTTCTGACTTCTCAACACGACATATCTCCCCTTTTTGAATATGTGCATGAAATTTCTCACTTCCTTGACTCTGTAATGGCTCTTACGTCACACTCTCGGAAAATGAAAGTTCTCATCCTTTGTATCTGAGTTTTGGTACATTTCTCATGTAAATATATAATTATGGAGTGTTCATCATCTCTGTCTCTTATAGACTTATAGGCATGGAATGTTTCTTATCCCAGTCTTTGAGTACAATGAAGTGACTTGTAAGAGGGATTATAGTTGTCAGGATGCCAGTGAATATATGAGTTTACTAGTCATGATCTCCTTCTCGATATTTAAAGGCATTATGACAAAGTTCTCAATGATTTAAATTGCAAAAAGAAGAAAACACATCTCTTAAACCTGGCATGTTTAAAAAACTAATTTATTCACTGGTCTGGAGTCAACTGGTTTGCTTTACAACACTTATTTTCTACACTGCTTGCAATCCAACTCGTCATCGTCAAAATAATAGTCACATCTTGGCTTCCATCATGTCTACCGATGAAGGCACGCCTTTCAACTCGCATGGTTGAAGATCATCAGGAGTTGATGGTTTCTCTTGCAAAAATTGCTCGTCTTTGTCCTCTGTGAGCAAATATTTACAACGGCTTTGAAAACATCTTCTGGAGATTACTCCTTTATTACTTACATCTAGGAGGTTATATTTATCTCAACTTTTGGAATCATGAAAGCATCATCCCTTTAATACAGCCAATGCTCTCCTCTGTGGCTCTACGGCGGAGTACCAGATATCATATAAGATAACATATAAGATAACATAACTTGAGTGAAAGTACGCCCCTCTACCACACCCTCAGAGTTCACCGTGAACCTCACACGAAACGAATATTATGATAATTGATATCATAATATATTCTAATTCTAATATATTCTAATTCTAATATATTCTAATTCATAATATATTCTAATACAAGTTGACCATGACCAAGATGACTTATCAGATATAAGTCCCTGAGTGCCATATGTTTGAGTTAAAAGTCCCGAGTGCCGTATGTTTCAGATAAAAGTATTTGAGTGTAATACGACTAAATCCGACATCTTGGTACGTGATATACTGAATCACAGAGTCTGAACAGTTAGATATCCATGAGAGTCCCAAAATGTGACATACTCCAAAGTCTAATTCTGTGACAGTGATATATTACCTGCCTCCATGTCTTAGAGTGATATCTTTCTCTCTCTTGCCCTATTTCTAATGATCCGATCTTTATTATTATTTCTCCTTCGGAACCTGTCCAACCACTTGGGCTGGGCGGTAGAGCGACGGTCTCGCTTCATGCAGGTCGGCGTTCAATCCCCAACCGTCCAAGTGGTTGGGCACCATTCCTTTCCCTCTTCCCATCCCCAATCCTTATCCTGACCCCTTCCAAGTGCTATATAGTCGTAATGACTTAGTGCTTCCCCCTGATGATTCCATTCCATTCCTTCGGAACCTGTTTCTTTATGAGTATTTCATCATATCCATCTACGTCCCACCTCTACGATCACTTTCAATGTGACTTTCAGCCACTGTTCTCCACAGGTGTTCTCGGCCAACCCACTTCTCTCCTTCACGAGTGATCCCCCCTTCCACCTGCGGCTCCCACTGAGAAGCAGCCGTGTTTCACCTGCATATTTCAGACCCACCTTTCCAGCTGTGGTTTATTTCCAGGTTTATTTCGGGTATTTTGCCATCCACATTCTCCACATCTAAGGATTTCCTGGAAGTCGAGTGATCTTTTCCCGCATGATGGCAAACTCGACCCGCAGAGATCATCACCTTTATTATGACAACGGGGAAAAGGTTGGGCGAGGAATGGGATGCTGGCAGTGCAGGCCAGTAAAGGAAAAAATCTGGAGATTCTCTGGCGATTGGAGAGTAGACGAAGGATGCTGATGACAGATTCAACAGGAGATAAGACGTGACTAGGGAACGAACAGAGGAGCCATGGAGGAGAGTTTTCCCTTCTATGACGATCAGAGTACAGTCCAGAAATCACGGTGGAATAATGTTAGTGAAAGGTGAGCTGTTGAGCTTTGTGATGGTGAGTGATGCAGCTTGGTGATGATGTCTGGTTCATCTGGGAGATGGTGAGTTGTGCAGTTCAGTGACAGTGACTGGTGCAGCTGTGAAACAGTGAGTCGTGCAACTGGACATGTTAATAATTCGTGAGCCGTGTAATTGTGACTGGGGGTATTTTTATTCTCAATCATTTCAAAAAACAATTAAATATAAATAATACAGTCAAACGTCAGATACTACAAACATCTATACAAGATTACCAAGAACTAAGCTTACTAAGCATAGGAACTACACCGTCAAAACAATCATTACAAACTTGAGATTAGAACAGAACACTCCTTCATCCCACTGCTAGCGTGCTGTAATATGATTTCCTATTGTTGGGGAGTTGAAGCCTGCACTCTGGGGTATCGAGGTTCCCGGGATACAAACCACAACAGTTATTGAGCTCCATAGCACTTATTTACGGTTATAAGAAAAGAGGCATTAGTTGAAAGTGGACATTTGTCCTGCCACGGGATTGATTCAAGTTCACTCGATTGTGATTAGAGGACGTAGGCCACTGTGCCTCAGGACCCTGATTAGTTTGTATGGATTGCAAGAAAAGGAAAGTTCTTTGAAGGATATCGTTAAACATCAATAAAATTTAACATCATGTAAAAATATGTAAAATATGCACGGATGTATAAAAGGAAGATTTTTCATTAACTTTTATTAAACCGAACACAAAACATAAATATTAACAACTTACAATTTAAAGCTATTCTCCGGAAATTAAACTCACTCTCATATTAGCTGTAGAATCATTAAAATACCGCAATAATTGGCAAAATATTATTCCTATTATTAAACATACGTACATATGTGAGATGCACAACTCTTTTCCAACTATTTGGAATAAAGATATATATAAATAAAAACGTTACATAAATTATATACAAAACATGTTTAGTTAATGGCTAGCCGCTTCCACCCGAGCCCCTTCCCACACTCCACTTCCCCTTCAGATATATCTCCCTTTACCCATTAAACCCTATTGTCCCCCCTCTCCTTTCATTTGCATACGTTGCCTTACTCAACCTTCACCACAATCAACGCCATTCAAGCCCCCGGTCTCATCCCCCACCCCAATCTTTGCAAGCATTCTATTTACCACACCATCAAACTGTAACCTACTTGTTCATTCCAAATTTCCATCCACTACATATACGAGTTCTCCAGCATCATTTTGTTGCTGAACGGATTCACCACAGCAAGATTCACACAAATGGAAGTACCATAAGAAAACGTATGAAAGTAAATATGGGAACAAAATGTGACAAAAACTGTAGAATGACACATAATACCATCCAGGGCACTAAAGAGGTCCATAGAGATATTTTGCAGTCTCCTTGATATAATATATAATTCTTCTTTGGAACAGGAGACCTTTAATGTGGGTAAATGGTAATTCCTGTCTCTATATAACCGATTGGGGAAAGCAAAAAAGCGCTAAACTACAGACAACTTATTAAGCACCCGCCGTGCTAGTTTCTAGAGAGACTGATCCGAAACAGACTAATAAAACAACTAGAACTACATTTTCATACAGTCATGTATGGGTTTAGCAAAGGAAAATCCTGCTTGACCAACTTATCTAGGCGAGATCCTCACTAGGTAGTAGTTCTTGGTGATTACCACCTAGTGAGTATATCTAGGTAAGTAGAGCTTAGAGAGCTGCGCACCTTGGGGAAGGCACTACCATGCTCCACAGTGCATATTTCCCTGTGCTCAAACGTCATTACCTCCACAAATTGGCAATGGTACCCAGGCACCTTTGGCAGCATACCCGGCCCCGTCCACCGGTCCCTGTGTGGTGCTCTGACTGCCTTTGTGTTTACATCTTCAAGTATAAATGTGTTTGAGGTGCACATTCCAGCCGTAGTGGAGTTCTCTGTACTTGTTAGATGAAAATATTAACTATGAAAATGGAAGAATGTGTTAATATTAAAATGCTTTGATCTTAAATTTCTTTTGATATCAATGAATATCGTTGCAACTGAGGCAGAGAGAGAGCTAACTACAGGAACTCGTTCAGGGACTACTGAAACTAAAGCTGTACTCACAGGAGGGGAGTTACAATAGAAATGAAGTGGCTAGGTGAAGCTGAAATTGGAAGTGAAGAGTTATAGCACAGCTGAAATTGCAACAAATGAGTTACAGTAACGGTACAGATCATAGGATGAAGTTACATTCAAAGACTTGCAGAATATATACATTGCGAAAGTTGGGGTTTGAATTACTTATTGATACAGTGTACTGAACTTTCAAGAACTCATCACCGCTTTCATAACTGAAGAAATGTAACGGAAAGGTTACAACAGAAATTTGCCACGAAGACACTAGAAGAGGAACATGAAAGATTATACTTTTTTTTAGTGTCGTGAACGCAAGACAATGTTCATATACATATGCATATGCATATATATATATATATATATATATATATATATATATATATATATATATATATATATATATATATATATATACATATATATAAGCCTGCACTTATCACCAGACCACTTAGCACCAGAGGTGGTACCCTCACAAACTTTATTTTATATATATATATATATATATATTATATATATATATATATATAAATATATATATAATATATATATATATATAATATATATATATATATATATATATATATATATATATATATATATATATATATGTCGTACCTAGTAGCCAGAACGCACTTGTCAGCCTACTATGCAAGGCCCGATTTGCCTAATAGGCCAAGTTTTCATGAATTAATTGTTTTTCGACTACCTAACCTACCTAACCTAACCTAACCTAACATTTTCGGCTACCTAACCTAACCTAACCTATAAAGATAGGTTAGGTTAGGTTAGGTAGGGTTGGTTAGGTTCGGTCATATATCTACGTAAATTTTAACTCCAATAAAAAAAATTGACCTCATACATAATGAAATGGGTAGCTTTATCATTTCATAAGAAAAAAAATTGAGAAAATATATTAATTCAGGAAAACTTGCCTTATTAGGCAAATCGGGCCTTGCATAGTAGGCCAAAAAGTGAGTTCTGGCTACTAGGTACGACATATATATATATATATATATATATATATATATATATATATATATATATATATATATATATATATATATATATATATATGTATATGTATGCTCAATCTCGTGCGGCTAGAATTGCCACTAATCCCTCTAAGAAGAAGTTGCGAACTGGACACCAACTGCTGGTGATCCGTCGACTAGTTGCAAGTTGACGACTTGTTGCAATTTCAGCTGTGCTATAACTCTTCACTTCCAATTTCAGCTTCACCTAGCCACTTCAGTTCTATTGTAACTCCCCTCCTGTGAGTACAGCTTTAGTTTCAGTAGTCCCTGAACGAGTTCCTCCAGTTAGCTCTCTCTCTGCCTCAGTTGCAACGATAGTCATTGATATCAAAAGAATTAAAGATCAAAGCATTTTAATATTAACCATTGTTCCATTTTCATAGTTAATATTAAACCGAACACAAAACATAAATATTAACAAATTACAATATATGCATATATATAACAAAACACTTAGGAAGTGTTTGGTGAAGTACCAGGTGTTGGCGTTGAAGTGTCAGTCGTCTAGGGTGAACTGTCAGGGGTGAAGTGTCAGTGTCAAGCGTGAACTGTCAGTCATCATGGGTGAAGTGTCAGGCGTTAGGTGTCAATTTTCGGGCTTCAATGGGAAGTGTCAGGAGTGAAATGTTGAAGAAATGTTTAGTCTTAAGGCTTAAGTTCTATCGACTACAATACATGATCGTTAAATCCGTTTATACATACATACTTTATTGTCCAGAATAATAGACAATATTCATAGGCTTAGAAATTTGTATATCGCCTATAAACACACTTAGGATGTGTTATTCTGTTCAAAGTGTCTAAACCATCGTATTTTCAAGTTCAAGTCGAATTGAAATGTAAAATGTAACACGCCCTACGTCACTCAATTTAACACCCCTCCTCCAGCATCCCATACATCACTCCCTAAATTTCCCCATACAACGCGCCATACAACACCCCATTCAATTCGTCCTACATCCTACAACACGCTCATATCACCAG
>WNGS01169498.1:30425706-30436166 GCA_020271785.1 Procambarus virginalis
TATAGCTCCCGAGCCCTTATACTGATATAGCCACCGAGCCCTGATACTGATAGAGCCCTCCCCCCCCCAAACCTGGTACTGATGTAGTGCTGAGCTAAAAAAAATGACTAAAAAATTAGTTAACACAGTTTACATTCAACTCATATAATTTTTACAGAAAATAGTGTAATATTAGATACTGCCGCCAGCATGACAATCATCGCCAGAGCGCCACGTGATGCTGGGTATGCCATGTTGGCTTTTTAATTCAAAATTAATCTTTAAATGACCGAGTAACCTTTCGTCAGTGAACAATTTCCATGACTCAATCCCATAATTTATTCGTGATTTTTAATTGCTGGAAATATAAGAGATATATTTACTATATTACAATGAAATATAATTTAGTCAATATATCTTTTATGAGTCCCGTAAACAGGAATCTTTAGGTTAGATTGCTCAGATAATAATACAATATTTAGCAATATTATATTATGTAACTACATGCTTACATGTAGTTACATGTAGTATATTATATAACTACATGCTACAAGACTGGGACATTACCTGAATTATACAAAACAAAGGGAAAGAGAGAAAGAGAGAGAGAGAGAGAATAGAGAAAGAGAGAGAGAGAGAGAGAGAGAGAGAGAGAGAGAAGAGAGAGAAAAAGAGAGAAACAGAACATAACAGAACGGTGTGTAACATGTGTTAGAGAAAACCTGCTCGAGAAAAACAAATACATATATATATATATATATATATATATATTATATATAATATATATATATGGTATATATATATATATATATATATATATATATATATATAATATATATATATATATATATATATATATATATATATATATATCCAGCGACACCATGCAATATCTACTATATTACTCCATCATTTATTTCGTGAATCAACGACCCCATTTCCAAAGCCAGGAGTCCGAAGTCTTCATTAGCTGTAAGGTAAGGGAAAAAATACTAAGGAAATGGATAGAGACGAGGAGGGATAACGGTGGGAGGCGAGCGGACGTCACCAGCCCTGCACTCCAACACCATATTGAAGTTCACGGACTGTATCGATCCATCGGTTGTGGATATCGGACTCATTTCTTACATGAGTTCATTCCAGCATGTTAGAGACAAAATAAAAGCTTGATGGAGCACACACTTTTGTCAACATCTTACTACTGAATAGCGTTTCCAAGAACACACTTTACGACTGTGTTAATTTGTAAGTGACAATTTGCTTTCCAAAGTGTGGTAAGTATTTGTTGTTAACTAACATACTTTATGGTTAATGTTTTAACTCTTTTTTGCATTTACCTGACAGTTATGTTTGCTTTAATGCAAGTTATGAAATATTTATTTGAACTATTTATTCATTTCCGAAATACGACAAGGATAAAGATTTGCCACAACACACTCAATAGAATTATTAATAATAGCAATAAAGATGGAAATGATGGTTTGTTAATAACGTTGATGTTGATGTTTACACTAATAATGCAGGAGTGGCGTTAGCGTAGGTAATGGTGGTAGAGGCAGCAATAGTCATGTTGATAATGACCATAATATTAAGAACAATGTAGTTAATGGTATTTGTGTGATCAATTGTAATGTTGCAATTGGTACGTTGGTGGGAATGGTCGTGGTTTACTGAAAAGTGATAACGAACGCAAAAAACAGTAACAATCTTCTCTAAGAATGATGCCATTGCAAACCATTGTTGGGATTTTAATCATAGGGCCGATTTTAATAATAGTAAAATTGTACATAACTGCTCAAATACCAAAGAGAGACGCCTAATACATGGAGTAATTTTAAAATCTGTATAGACAATAAAAAACAATAAATATTTTAGTAAAGGTAATCTGATTAACGGTAAAATTATTCTTAAGGAATCATAAGTAAGTAGTCTTATTAATTCGTATCAGAACTGATAACTTAGTGATGTTCAGAGTAGAGATAGTGATTCCGCAGAACCTTCCTCACAGTTCCAAGATCTCAGAATATTTCATCATTCTTCTCAAACTTGGACATCCCTTAGCGAGTCCTTGGGGAGCACAATAACTACGACGTCTAATGATGGACGCCTAGTGAGGCGCTCTGCCAGACTTAATAATAGAAGCTCCTAGAAACTTGATCATAATATTAAATGAAACACCTTAAGAGACGAAGTAGTTTAAATTCGAAAATCGTTTTTTTTAATTCACTTAAACATAATCTGGTTCTTTCCATCACCTTCATTCAATCACTACGGCATTGTAGAAAGTTTCTTCATTGTTGTTATGGAAAATTAAAGTTATCGTGAATAACACTTTTGAGATTAAATTATAATAGGTAATGCTCATGTTTATGACTAAATAATCTAATTAGGAAAGATAATATTACGCAAAGAACTATTATTCGTATTGAAGGATGAAGGCTGGAAGAAGATAGGAAGATAAGCTGCCTAGTATGGGCCAAAAGGCCTTCTGCAGCCTCTTTATTCTTAAGTTTTTATGTTCTTAAGATGCTGGTGACTAGGAAACACCGAGAGTGTGTTCCTCCATCACTCCCTCCATTCATTAGAGTGTGTTCTCATACACATCCTTGAGGTAAATAGATTCTATAAATATTTATGGTCTATCCATCAGACCATAAATATAGTGTGAAAATGAACTTTGGATCGTTAATTTTTCAACTTCCCTCGACAGTGAAGAAAAACATAAGAAATATTGAGAAGATTCGTGTTTGAATCGTTATTCTAGCCTTTTCGGTCATTTTCATCAACATATGTTTAAAAGAAAGATATATATATACTTTGCTGTCAATATTTTAATTCATCACAGGGATATATATATAACTATGAGTTTTCAGTTGCATATAGTCCTGGGACCATTCAGCTTATATATATATATATATATATATATATATATATATATATATATATATATATATATATATATATATATATATATATATATATATATTCCCATATAAAAAACATTTCCAGATTAAAAGCAGAACCATGAAATGTATTTAAAAAAATAAATTCCGTTTCCGTTAGTTTCATCAAAGTTCTTTCCTCTCTATTTCGTCATCATTTATCCGACTACTGAAGATAATATGCGGCAAAAATGCCTCTTTGAGAGCCCATTATTTGATGACAACAAAGCAAACGGAAAACTGTTTAAAATAATTCCACCGAGAGAAAAAACAAATTAAAGTACGCCGCGACATTCAAGTTTGCGTGAAGCTCCTCGACAAACAGGAACGTGTTGGAGCTTATAGTGATGACGCACTTACCACGGATGGAGGCCTGCCAAGACTGTACCCATCTTGAGGTTATCTTCTGATGATTTCAGGGCCTTAGCGTCCCCGCGGCCCGGTCCTCGACCAGGTCAGTTTTTGTTACACATCCCCAGGAAGCAGCCCGTAGCAGCTGTCTAGTTCCCAAGTACCTATTTACTTGGCATTAGGGTGAAAGAAACTCCGCTCATTTGTTTCCGCCTGCACCAGGGATTGAACTTGGAACCTTAGAACCACGAATCTCGAGCGCTGTCCACTCAGCCGTCAGGTTTCTTCCACCAAGCTCTAGCAGTGTAGGCGGGATCCACCTTGTTTTCGAATTTAGAATCATCTCTTTGTTCTTTCATATGTTTTTGTACAATATAATAATTGATGTCATTCTAATTTATGCCCAGACTCTCTATAATCACTTTTAAATCGATTCCTTGCTAACAAAGTTTGAATCTCACTATTGTATAATGACACATCTTTATTATTTTGATTCAAACTGAAAGAAATTAGTAACCAAAGGTGATTTATCTCTATGATGAATTTTAGCATATAAAGCCTGGGATGAATTTTCCTTTTTATATATAATTTTCGTCAAGGACACAATAATTCATTGTAAATGACTTTGCAAAAAATAATGTAGATGACATTACTACATCTATTAATTCTTAACAATAGAAACTAGTGATTTCTGCAATGTTAATTTAAAAAAGTGAAATAAAACGCTTCCAAAGATATTAAATCTGAATTAAAAAACGAGACACCTGACCTACACATTAGTGTAAAGTGTATATACCTTCATATATTTTTTAGAACATCCCAAGTAGTTTACCTGTTTAACAGACTTAACAATAATGCAAATTATATACGCGTAATCAGGGATTTCTATTGTGTTTAACTTTTGCCTGAAATTTCAACAGATTATTGTATAAAATTTAACTACTGATTTACATAGTCCAGACATAGTACAAGTTCGAACTTGTTTATAAATTGTTTGAAATTAGACTCACAATTACATTTTAATACCACTATTGAACTTTGTTCATATTTGTCGTCCCCAGTCGCGTTAAAGGTTAATAGTTAAAAATTAACTGAGCAGTCGAGAAGGCCTGGTCGAGGACCGGGCATCGGGGACGGTAAGTCCCGAAACCATCTCAAGGTAGTCTGAATCTTCCCTAAACATAGGACTGATAACTTGACTGCAGGCACGGTGCTTCATTTACTTTATTTACTCAATTAAAATGATAAATTGTCAGCAGAGAAGACAGGTTGATTGAGAGTTGTTGAACTGATAATGATGGCTTAGAGTGCGTCAGGAAGTGAACGGCCTGCCTGCCTCTTCCATGCATAAACAATAATGATTACACTATTTAGTAAGATAATTTTGGTATAACTCAACAAAAAACTTTGATATATCTACATCTATATCTATAAAATAAATTGTCACTCAGTTTATGTATCCATGGCTGGGGGCTAGTCGCTTTGGGTTAACCTCATTAAACTTAACATAAAGATACATGGGTGATAGAGTACTATCATAGACAGGTTGTAGTTGGTCCCATTACCTATCATTATTAATGATTAGTTCCTGTTGATCTCCATCCCACATGGGCTGGACGGTAGAGCGACGGTCTCGCTTCATGCAGGTCGGCGTTCAATTCCCGACCGTCCAAGTGGTTGGACTCCATTCCTCCTCCGTCCAGTCCAATCATTTGGACTGGACGGTAGAGCGACGGTCTCGCTTCAAGCAGGTCGGCGTTCAATCCCTGACCGTCCAAGTGGTTGGGCACCATTCCTTCCACCCGTCCCATTCCAAATCCTTATCCAGACCCCTTCCCAGTGCCATATAGCTGTAATGACTTGGCGCTTTCCCCTGATAATTCTTTTTCCCCCTCCCCCAACGGCCCATCCCAAATCCATATTATGACCCCTTCCCAGTGCTATATAGTCGTAATGGCTTCGCGCTTTCTCCTGATATTTCCCTTCCCTTTCATGTTGTTGCTGTTATGAAATGTGAAATATTGTTATGTTTTTCCATACAGTTATTTATCAGGAATGAACCGTCCTTAACATCCCGTCCCGTAACGTAAATGCAACATTTATTAACTAAGTTGTCACAACGTTGCATTAAAGAAACAATAGTAAAAATGACGTTGTGGCTACGTTCGGTGTTTTCTGCGTGTGAATGTTCTGAGATAGAGAGAGGGAGAGACCCCGGACACTGCCGGGTAGCCAATCTAATATGATATATAGGATTAAGATGATGAAGTTTAACCTGACATGAGATTGCAATATAAACTAATTAATTAAAAGGTGTAAGTGATTATTTAAAATCCATTCAATAAATAATATATGTAAATAAGTGAATCATCTGAAATGTGGAAGACGTCTTCTACACTTTAGAGATATCATCTAGCAATATGCGATTTTTGCCTCAATAATGTAAAAATCATGATTGGTGAAATAACACCTTTTCATCCAGGCTCGTCTCCACTTGACGAAGGCACCAGGCACATACACAAGACACACCAGGAAGACACACTAGACATAAGAAAGACACGCCAGACACACCATACAGAATCTGTACAGGTTCAGGAATCTGTACACCCTCTGATTGACAGTTAAGAGGTGGGACTAAAAAGCCGAAGCTCAACTCCCGCAAGCACAACTAGGTGCGAACAATTAGGTGAGTACAGCCACACTCAAAATTTAGGTCTGAACATCTGTGTGATGCACTAGTGGATGGGAGCAGGAGGATGTGTGGTAGACGAGTGAGAGAATGGGAGCAGGAGGATGTGTGGTAGACGAGTGAGAGAATGGGAGCAGGAGGATGTGTGGTAGACGAGTGAGAAGATAGAGGATGGAAGTGGTAGTAAGGAGCGAAAGGGGTGTAGAAGGAAGTAAAGCAGAAAAGACTAGAACGCCTAATTACGCTAAGCTATATATTTTTATGCCCATAAACACATCATTTGTTGACCAGACCACACACTAGAAGGTGAAGGGACGACGACGTTTCGGTCCGTCCTGGACCATTCTCATTCTCAACCGACTTGAGAATGGTCCAGGACGGACCGAAACGTCGTCGTCCCTTCACCTTCTAGTGTGTGGTCTGGTCAACTTACTTTAGCCACGTTATTGTGACTCATCGCCTGAACACATCATTTGTTTTCCAAACTAATACATAAAGACGTTCTAAGTGAAGTAGATGCAGAAAAACGCAAGGGAACCGGAGCATCAGGTGTTCTCTACCTGGAAAATATCTTGAATAATACAATAACAAGCTCTCATAACATGACCGTACAATAAATGATACCATAACTTCAGTTTTTCAATGAGCTAATTAACATTTCCAATGTATAACTTCCTTATCCCTAAAATAATTGTATAGATTAAAAATATATAGTTTATAACACGATTCACACCCTTAAACACAGACGAGGTCTGAGATATATGTATATGACACACATAAATCACAATAGCATGATGCATCAAATGAACAAATCCACAAGAGCCGTGACGAGGGTTCGAATCTACGTCCGAGAGGATCCCAGACGTTTCCTTAAACGACTGAGCTACGACATGGTAAAAGAATTGCAACCGGAAGTTCTATTGACCTTACTCGGATCCTGCAGCCTCTCCGAATTGTGTAAATTGTGTAAATTGTGTAAAATCCTGGTTTGTGTCTCGGAGAGGCTGGAGAACCTACGTTCTCTTCGACGTAGATTCGATCCCTCGTCACGGCCCCTGTGGATTTGTTCATATGTATATGACATTCCCAGTTGTAGAGTAATATTTATAGTTTAACATTAATTTGTCACTTGAATTTTCACACTTTATGAACATGATTCCTCGAACCAGTAAATAAATTAGTTTGACGTGTATGATAATATTAAAGAGTTCAGGAACTACTGAAATAAGTGAACCTCGCTAAATATTTAAGAGGTATTAATAAAGAATCCAGTTACCCAGCCTGTGGAAAATGCTCTCGGAACTTTATTTATCTGGTTTACCCTGCTCAGCAGGTCGTGAAGTGGGAAGTTAGTGGCGGCGTGAGCTTACAACTTACCCCATCTCTCCCCCCACCCATTTCCCACCACCTCCGATGGTAGGCGACGAAGGTGATAACCTGACGACCTTCCTGCCTTCCCTACCTCCCACGGCAGGTAAAGGTAACTCGTCATTTTAATTATCTGGCCTCCTCCAGATCCCCTCCATCACACACGCCGGGAGACTAAGGTGCTAAGGAGGATTCCAAACATGATTAACAAAGCCAGAGAGTAGCTTGATGCTCAGTTTTATGCCAAATTAACTATGTTATTGTTACTAAGGCCACCACAACAATTTACTAGTCAATTACCAAGTATATTTCATTCCTAAACTTTTTTCAAGATTGAAATAAACTTTAGGTGTATATACCCACAGGAGCCGGTCGGCCGAGCGGACAGCACGCTGGACTTGTGAATCTGTGGTCCTGGG
The DNA here is from genome assembly GCA_020271785.1 of Procambarus virginalis. Taxonomy (NCBI): domain Eukaryota; kingdom Metazoa; phylum Arthropoda; class Malacostraca; order Decapoda; family Cambaridae; genus Procambarus; species Procambarus virginalis. The sequence goes on from WNGS01169498.1 coordinate 30,433,455, forward strand.
TTCGATCCCAGGCGCCGGCGAGAAACAATGAGCAGAGTTTCTTTCACCCTATGCCCCTGTTACCTAGCAGTAAAATAGGTACCTGGGTGTTAGTCAGCTGTCACGGGCTGCTTCCTGGGGGTGGAGGCCTGGTCGAGGACCGGGCCGCGGGGACACTAAAAGCCCCGAAATCATCTCAAGATAAGATAACCCATGAAACGAAGCTCATATCTCTATGCAGATATCCATGACGAGCATGCAACTACGTGGATTAACGTGATGATTGTATCAATTATCTGAGACCTGAAAATATGTAGCAAATAGATATAATCATTGTTCAACCGATCGTCAACATCACTCGTCTGGTTAAATAAAATAGGGAAAATATATGAAAATCCTTATAAAATTTTGCTTTGCTGCTCCCTCTCCCCGCCCTCCTGAAACAGCTTTAAGGCCAGGGGTAGTAAAAATAATAAAAATATTAGACTGTAAGAGGCACTGAATGAACTACTATGACTTGGTACTGAGCCCAACTCTCCACTGTGGGAGGCGAACTTTTCTCCTGGAAGAAAACGTAACGTTTCTCTTGGAAGAAAACGTAAAGTTATCGTTAAGTTCTAGATCTGAAAAATAATAGCACTTGCTAATACAATTACGTAATTACTAACAACAAGTTGTTTGATTGTGTTTAGGAGAAGTCTATATACAAAAAATTAATAAGTGACATGTCAAATAAACGTTAGGCGAAGCCGAATTTGTACTTTTCCATTTAATAATCTTCTTTACTGAAAAAATCTTGGCTTCGTGACATTGGAACATTATTTTGTAAATCTCAAATTTTCAGCTGCCGTAACTTGCTTTTCAGACAATTTTAGTCAAATCATTATGGACATAATAAATACATCTTGGGTTATCCTGTGATTTGTTAAATTATCAATTCATTTATTGTAGATCCTGACTAGCGTAGTAAGCTAAACATCTTGCCGCATGCCGCACGATTCTTGTTCAGTGAGACTGTTGTTGACTTTCATCCTTTCAGCCATAACATAATAGAAAATTACACATTATTAGTGTCTACTTAACAAAACCCTTAATCCTAGCAATGGTATTGCAAGCCAATTGTTTTACATTTTACAGGTATTGTAAGCCAATGATTTTGAAAGCATTATCACAATCCATTTCTTTCCCAGGCTAATTGTGTTGCATGCTAGTAGAATAACAAGCCAGTTTTATTGAAAGTTTATTGTACTGCAAGCCGATTGTATTGCAAGTCATTGACATTACGAGTCAATTGTATTCCAAGCCAATTAATTAGAAGTCATTGGTATTTCAAGCCAATTGTATTAGACTCCAATGGTATTTCAAGCCAGTGGTATTGCAGATTAGTTGCATGGTAAGTAAATAATTGTATAAGTGAGAGGAAAGGCGTGTTTGGTATTGTTTATTTATAGAGAGGGAGTGTTGCCACCAGAGTGTTGAGAGTAGAACTGAGTCAACTTCACTGTCATTAGGATTTCCCTCTTGTGTTATTAACTTTGGCATGAAATTTAAACTGGAAGTTTCATCATTTAAACTTAAGGCCAAGTTATAACTCGAACTTTCATTATCTGAAGAAACATTTTATAAAATGTTGTGAAAATGTGTTTGTTTTTCAGATCAAAGTTTTCATATTGTCAATTATTTGAGGATAATGAAAGAAAAAGTCATATGTTACTTAAGACATGTAAAAGATCATGACATCCATCACAACGACAAGACACTAAAGTGAGAATAATTCTCCACACTTCACTAGAGCGCGGTACACTATGAACGGATCCTCATAAACCAATAGAGAGCAATAGACAATGACGGAATTATTTACGACACTTGTTGGTACTAGAGTAAGACAGGATATCTCTAGGAACATGAGAGGGATACCTGGTCTGCAACCACTACTATTAGACGTGAGATTGAGACATGACACACACCACCACCGAATAACATGAGTACGATGCACGTCTACCACCTGCCACGGGACAACATGAGAGTGATAATATATCTGCCATCACCACTAAAGAACATACGAGTGTTGCAGAACTCCGACCTCTTCTGGAGAACATGTGAGTTAAGCTACCACCACTGCAGAACATCAGAGCTAGACCAGGTCTCCCACCACCACCACAGCAGAACATGGGAGCTAGAACAGGTCACCCACCACCACCACAGCAGAACATGGGAGTGAGAACATTGCAACACCCACGGCTCCTCGTCCCCTTTAAGTCACCGAGCCCAGCATACGTGAACATTTATATTCTGCACATTAAAAACCTTCGTACACACCACAAAAGTATTCCTCCACAGTACATGTTTCTCACAATGAGCGAATAGTGATATAATGAAATTTAAATCCCATTTTTCATAATTCCGAAATTGGTATGAAGCAGATTTTTTTTTAGCTGGGGAATCTTTCAGGATCAATGGAATTTTATCCTTTTGTTGCATTTTCATTTTGACATATGGGAAGCGCGGGATGATTGATGACGAAGCTGTAGCTGAGTGGCAGTGGAAGCCAGATGACCTGACGATTCGATTTAAATTCACGATCCTGGCGGTTTCGGGCGAATTATATCTGATAGTGTCATTTTCATTAGTTATATTTTAAGCTGGAAACTTCCATTTGTATTATTTATTTCTCAATAAGCTGTCCAGACAGCCCTAACCATTTCCCTTTACTCTTTCCTGGCCGCTATAGCC
>WNGS01169498.1:30442775-30473342 GCA_020271785.1 Procambarus virginalis
CACACACGTTTTCCTCTTGGGGCCTCGCAGGTGCGTGGACAGCGCTCATGGGTCTTAGACCTAAGTAGACCTATGCCGGGTTCGATTCCGGCATAGGTAGAAACAAATGGGCAGAGTTCCTTCACCCTGATGAACCTGCTCCCTAGCAGTGAATAAGTTTCAAGGAGTTAGACAGCAGCTTCAGGCTGCTCATGGGGATGTTGTGTGTGTGTGTGTGTGTGTGTGTGTGTGTGTGTGTGTGTGTGTGTGTGTGTGTGTGTGTGTGTGTGTGTGTGTGTTAGAGAGAAAATATGTTGTAAACATAATAGAGGAAAATTTGATTGGTTACAAAGGCGGGGATTAAGCGGTAAAAGCTCGATTCTGCAAGCACAAATAGTAAATAAACACACATACACACACTCATACAGACACACGCAAAAACACACACACACACACACACACTCTCAAATCAAGGGGGGTTCACATGCAATTATGTTGTTCAGAATATAAATACATATCCTGCAGAAGGCCGTACATATCTGTCGGGGGATGTTAACTGGAAAGCAATGTTAACTTATGGGTAAACACATAATGCGTGGACGGCAAGAAAAGGAATACGAAGCAGCGGGACACTAATGAAGGCTTAAAATGAGTAAACTCGGACCTTGAGCGATGAAAAGTGTTTGTGTGAAAATGGAATACCGACTAAAACCACAAATCTGCCGCATATACAATCATATACAATAGAGGTGTATCAAAAATATCACTGTAAATTACCAAGAAATTAAATGTAAAATGACAAATAAACGTTCAGACCAAAAGTTATATGCCAGTTTGCGAAACCAACAAATATTCCAGGTCTTCTAGAGCAAGCCAAACTAAAAGGCTCGTCCAAGTGGCGATGACAGTGTATAAACCAATAAGATGATTGTGATTTATGTAATGAGAAGGTAAATAATCACCTGGAGGAATACATGCAAACAAAGTAATAGGCCTAGACAAGATTTCACCATCAATTTTTAACGAGTCAAAATAGGCCTCTTTCAAAGAGGCAACAATACTATTACACTCTAGGCTCTATAATGTCGGTAGCAACATATAACTCCTGGAAACCTTTAAGATTTTGTGCCCAACATCATTAATGGTGCAAGACATGAGGCTCACAACTACAGACGTGTGTCATTGTCCTTTATACTTAGGATTATTACAAGAGAAGATAAATAGAAACAAGTTCCGAGACTACAAATCAAATCTGTTACACTCCTCTTTGTACTAATGAACACATGCCAGATAGATCCAAATCTCGTGATGATTGCAGGTTGACGAATAAATGTTCTGTCTATTGCTGTGTTCCTCAGGTTTTGTATCCTCAAAGAAAACCAAGTCTCCTTAAGTCAGGAGAATAATACCTCACGGTTGGTCCTGGAGGTTGCGAATCCCAACACCTTCTTTGAGACTAGTGCCATGCAAATCTACTTCCAGCTTCGTCCCAGTGAAGATGAAGCTGGATATGTCGTTATCCTGACACTATTGGATGGTTTCTACATTCAAGGAAATCATTCCTTACAGTCTCAGTTGGAGGCATTGTTTCATTTCATTTCATTAACATTGTTTCTGAGCTCCAAACCTCGTGAGCTCTAATTGATTAGAAAGGGGCATTCTTTTTTAAATAACACAGACATAGTGCGCCTGTAATACGGAGCAATAATTAATTTCAAACTAGCTATTTGTATACGTTTTTATTTTCTGCTTCTCTCACATGTTCTATCAGGCAAGAGTGTTCCCTGCAACAGTCCTGAAGGTGGAATAAGCTCAGTGGGGAGCATTTCGACACTAAATCCAGAAAGCCATAAAGTTTGTCACTCTCGATGATTTGTTAGTGGCTCGATTTACTCCAGGAACACCAGAGTCTTAAAATTTCCTCACTCCTTTGTCTTACTCTTTTTTTCTTCTGTCTGTCTGTCCGTATATTAGAAGCATTTACGACAACGTCTAGTCTGCAGATGTACTTATGTCTAAGTATGTAAGTTAGGTATTCAAGATATAGTGCACAGAAACGTGTACACCGTATATATATATATATATATATATATATATATATATATATATATATATATATATATATATATATATATATATATATATATATATTCAGAAAATGGAAACCAATTACAGATTTCATTTCAAAATTTCATTTATTTTTGTTTTCAAAATTATTATTATTATTAATTTTGTATTTATTTCAATTATTTAATTATTTTATTTTTTTAAAAGTATTAATTTTTTGGCTGTTATTTGTTTGGCAATTAAAAGCTTAATGTATTTAGGAGATATTGAGAAGTATGTGCAGCTCCCATTTAATAGATACCTGGTAATTACTATTATGTAAGCAATACTAACAGGAGCAGACTACCGAATCATCAAAACTCTAACGCAAATTTCCGAAAATATAGTGAACAACAATGAAAGCAGGAAGTAACATATGATTTAGCTTACAGAAACATAGGATTTAGCTTACAGAAACATAGGATTTAGCTTACAGAAACATAGGATTTAGCTTACAGAAACATGTAAAGCATGCAAGGACGGTGAAGGAAAACACGCCTGCATTACTCTCTGCTTTGGTCAACGTTAAACTAGATGAGGATTCGTTACTGGATGTGATGATTCAATTTTCCGTTTATTGAAGGTTTAGAATGTTCCATTAACGTACCAAACTGGCCGTCCATGCAGCTGCGGTCTTAAAATATAGCCATAAATTTTTCTTGCAAGTCAAAATTTCCTTCGGACACTGTTTTAAAAGTATATTCATTCACAAATAATTTCAAAACAAATTTAGATTTGGAATTGTTTCAGCGTCATTATGAAACACTTACTGTGTATTTTGTAGAAGCATTTTGCTCAGGAATGGTTGCATGTTTTGTGTGTGTGTGTGTGTGTGTGTGTGTGTGTGTGTGTGTGTGTGTGTGTGTGTGTGTGTGTGTGTGTGTGTGTGTGTGTGTGTGTGCGTATGTGCATGTTTTTGTTTACAAGTCTCAGTGTTTACCTCCCATTTGTGCTCGCTTGTCCTGCTAGTTACTGTTTTACGTCTGCAAGGGACGGTATATCTGTCACGCTCCAGAGAGCAACACAGTTCTTGCGCTGTGTATTGATCGGTAAACACTTCCTCTTCCACCTTCACCCGACCTCCCCCCTAAAGCAACATAGTTGAACCTTCGTCCCACAACCCTAACACTCAGCTGCCTCCCCACAGCTGATCTCTAGTCCCACAACCCCAAGACTCAGTTCCCTCCCACAGCTGATCTCTCGTCCCACAACCCAAACATATTCAGCTGTTCGTCCCATACATCCTTTTGTTAAAGTCTGCAATTTTCCTCTGATCTTGATGCAAACTTTATTGTCCGTGTCTTGTACTCTCTTCTCTTCCTTTCTCCACGTCATTTGTAATTTTTCCTCGTAAATAATTTTGTTTTGTCATTTATTCTTAATTTCTTTATATTACTTTCTATGAGGCTAATCACAGTTTTCCTCATGACTGGTTTTATTGCCCCGAAATCTGTTTCTTCTTCATGTTCAGAGTGTAATAATATTTTGGTTTATTTTATAATTCTGAACCTATTTGTTTATATTTTCGGTAATTGACTTTAGTCGCTGAAAGTTCAGTAATTAGAATCCTTATGTATAAACTAAAATTTACCATATATTTGATTTTTTTGTTAAATTAATCAACAGGTAATTTTCTTCACTCCGTTCTGTCCCCTTCGTATTTATCACATGTATAAAATATGAGCTATTTATATCGATTCATCTTAATGTTATTGAAATTTATAAATACTACTTTTGTGCAATCTGTTGACCTATCAAGCAGATGCGCATTAAAAATTACCTTGACACAATCTCTAGAATCCCAAAACGTGATAATAATATTAGTTTCACAAAATATGACTAGAGCGTATCACGAAAATCTCCTGAAAACTTTTAAAATAACCCGATTTTCCCTAAACTTACAAATCTGAATGGAAATGTTTCCTTTAATTACATTGTATGAAAATCCATTTCAACAGAATTTAAAGAAAATTCAGTGTCAGTTAATAAAATAACTCTGGAACATAAAAATAAAGTAAACAGGGAGAGATATACTTGACTATTCGAGGCTACTACTATTAATTCCCCTCAGTATTTGTGCTAAACATGCATAGAATCATGCACTAAATATAGTACAGAAGAAAGACAAATACATATTAAATGTGACATTAAAATGAGAAACGTGCATTAAAGTTTTATAAATTATATCATTATCTGATAATTAACTGAAATTACACCTTGATCACACCTTAAAAAATAACACGTATATATTTAATTATGTTAATATCAAGTACATAGACGACCGGATTAGCACATAACAAAGAAGACTTTGGCTGATCACAGGAGGTAATACAACTCCACAGAATATAATGTATAACCAAATGGATGTGAAGAGATTCGGTAAATCGACATGTCTCCGGATTAAAAAATTGGACATTTAACAAGCAATCAATGAAAAATTCGGTGTCTCCAGTTATTCAGTGAATAATTTGATGTCTGCAAATATTCAATGAGTAATATAAAAGTCTGCAACTATTCGGTGATTAATATAAATAGTCAGTGAATATTATGACTGTTTGCAAGCATTCAGTGAACACTTCGGCATTCCATGAAATAATAATTATGGAGATAATAATTTTAAATATAAATCGGAAACAGGAAGTACAAGCCTACCCGCTGTGTCAACGAGAAGGGCTGGAATAAAATATCAACAGTGTTCAAGGTGATATCTCCAGACATGTCTCTTGGAGATCTGCAGATTTGTGTCAGGATAGACAAGGATTTTAGCGAGCTCCTCATAATAACCAGGGGAAGGCGAAATAAAAGAACGCTCACAAAGACAAAGCAGAATGTAGGACTCTGGATAACGGTACCAGCTGCATGTTGAGATGTTCCTGCGGTTGCTTTATGACATCACACGAAGATCTCACCTGGAAACTTACTTTCTGCCATCATTTACATATAGATTGCTTCCATTGGTTATTCCCATCACACACTTCTCTACTGAGGCATATTACATAAACACTACAGAGTTTACATATCTTTTTTTTTCCCCCTCATCACCATTATGTTGATTCATGGTTGACAGCCTTGTCTTGGGTCTTCAGTCCTCGGCGTAAAGGGTGGTTATAATTATAGCCAAGGTCTCATTCTGAAAGGGTTCAGTCACAGAGAAGGCAATCTGCAGCTAACCTAAATTTAGAAGATAACCTAAATTGGAGGCTTTTCGATTCAAGATCTTTATGCTTTCAGTTAAAAAATTTACCTCTTTTATTCCTACCTTAACTACACTAAATACTCTGATATACCAGATAATCTTCTCCAAAGGAATGGTATAAATATACATTTGAAAAGACAATTGATTGTCTTTTTTTCATGTTTGAAGTATAGTTTTCAGGACACGCCAATGTTTAACATAATGACTGGTGTTCCTAATCTGATCTTCAATAAGAATGAGATTTCCTTTTCTCAGTTCTTATTAATAATATGAAACAAATTATTATGAGCCGATACGTATTCTTAGAGAGTATTCCTCTGTTCTTCCATCTGTCACTACGCTTAAAACTTAACATAATCCCTGAAGCTCGAGTTTCTACTTCCGACGATGCAGTCGGTATAATTTTTTCGGTTGCCCAATAACCCTCATTTCTAATTTATCAAGGATGTGATAATCCTTATTTTGCGCTTTGGGGACTTAGCTCTCGTCTAGGAAGTACAAGGCGACCGTTTCTAGCTTGCCAATAACGTGTTGGTTTAGTAGATATACCGTAGATGTTCCACTAGTGATCTCTTGCACCTCACTCTGATCCACCTCTTTTCAGGAGCAGAGTATGATTCTCAGTAGCTCTAGAAATTTCTTTATTGTCCAAAACCCTGTCTATTTGATTCTTCCATTCTCCCATGGCACTTTTTGTTTAATATTTCCGTTCATCAAAATATGTGAATCTATTCCGCAGTCAACTGTACCTTTAATAATTTACTTATTATTTATTTATATTTATCACAGTACTTACAATGCCATACATTTCTATGTATTCACGTATGTAGGTTAGCTTAGCATTTTAAAAGTACCGAATCATCTTCTGTGGTTGATTGTTCAATAAATCCCTGAACTATATGTTTAACTGATCTCTAACCCTGTCCATGGAGGACAGAAGAAAATGTATATATGTTGGTTAGCATTCTAAATGTGTGGCCACGTTTGTGGTAGAAAATAATAAATAAAAAAAATGCCATTCACTCCTTCCTCTTAGCGTGATGACATACGAATGCACTTCGATTTGCACTTCCACCAAGGACTGTCTGAAGTGGATTATGAAAGCTTGAAGTATTCTCTAGCCTCACCATTGATCCATACTCGCCGTAACGCTTTGCAACCCATAACTCTTACGTAAAAACCAACGTTACAAAGAACCCGCAATCAGTATTCTCCACAGTTCTTCAGGCGTACTTTACAAAGCACCATTTACATTTGTCCAGCACTATGAATGCTTCCCTTGTTGGAATCTCTGCTTACTCTCCTTTGTGGTCTTATACAGCAAAAAATGCCCTTTTGAAAGCTTCTATCTCTGAATATGTATGCAACAAGTTCACTAGGCATGGTCCTACATTTTCCTCGTGAAGAGTCTATTTCTTAAGCTATAAAAGGTCCATGTTAATCGATGACGCTGACTTCGATATTTTTCCTGATTAAACTTTTAAATGCTTCTCTCGGAATTCTACCAAAACATTCATAACGTGATCAGCAACCATTGGAAAGATATAGAGATATTCAGATAAACAGATTGTACATTATTAAGTGAGCCATTTCTATGGAGTTCTTTCTGTCACTGAAACGAAATAGAAAATGTCTCTGGTTCGGTTACATACTGGTCACATATTATTAACTAATGAACGCTTGATGGAGCACAGAATAGTACTTCACTGTCAAAACTGCGGTGTTCTACTTACAGTCGCTCCCCACCTTGCTATATGTTTTGAATTTCAGGATGACTAAAAGATTCCAAATTTATGTTTATGTTTTTAATGGAATGAAAGTCAGGACAAATCTCATACCGATTATATATTTTATATATATTCAACTTATATATTTACCTCTTCATATTTTAAGGGAATCTATATCCAGCTAAAAGCATTACTGTACTTCCTTTCTCAAGATTGCCTAATCCCTTGTCACACGTTCCTTTCAAGAATTAAGAACGTCATTGTATAATAAATACAACTAAGGAATAATTGACATATAATATAATGTAGTAGGTTAATATGATGGAATAAGCAAACTAGTCAAACAATTTTTTTTAGTTACCCCAGATGCTGATATTATGAAGAAGTTTCTGTCATAAAAAGGTGGTTTGTTGAAAACAGAAATCCAATTGAAACTAGCGCCCTGTGAAATAAGCTGCGTATTTAAAGCGAATTTGATGCATATTAGTTCCTGGGTGAACTTACGATGTGAAACTTAATTTTCATATTAATATTTGGCGGAAAATAATATTATTTTTTTTACATTCCTTCCATTTGAAGATAAATTTAGCCGATGTAAGGCTAATGAGTCAGTTTCTATGTAATGCTTGTTATAACATGTCGCCACTCAAGCTGCTAAATATGCGTTACTCAGTCTATGTTTTGTGATGTACTTTCAGTCCAGCCGAAATTATGATGAATTGCGTATATTTGTTACAAATAAAGATTCTGTAATAAGTAATAAGTCATTTAATACAATAACCCTCGTTTATTGTAGGCTTCAGTTACAGTCTTCCTGGGGCTGCAGGCTGACTTTCTTATCAGTCTTACTTCTGCCTGTAGCATGATCATTAAGGACTCTTACCACCGCCAGAAGTATGATTCAATAGGCACTCCTACCACTGTCTGAAGCATGATTCATTAAGCACTCTTATCACCGCCAGAGGAATACTTCACGCAATAGCCATAATCCATGTAACAGTGTGCGGGATATTATCAACAGGTTTTACATTAAGTTTTGAGTATCTAGAAGGGTTCGTATCCCGGGAAGCAGACTCGCAGCATCTCTGAACACAGTTCAATACATTTAATTTGTGCTGGCGATGAGTCACAATAACGTGGCTGAAGTATGTTGACCAGACCACACACTAGAAGATGAAGGGATGACGATGTTTCGGTCCGTCTTGGACCGAAACGTCGAGTCGATTGTGGAATGTGTGTTTATTATGACTCTAAAGTTTAATATACATTATAATAATAGATTAATTATTACTTATATTATAGTTCAAGGTCTGGGTTTGTTTAAGTCATTTGATACAAGATTGTTATTTAATAATCCCAAGATTAAAGCCCATGGCATATGAGACATTGGATTAGCAGAATTATATAACAAAGTACGAGTCTTGTATTTATTTTTTTTAACAGCTAATAAGAGGATGTCAATAATCATATTAACAGACAACCTCTCAACAGCAGAGAAGTAGCGGATATACTGACTAATATAACACTGGTAACTTCCCGCCACACGGCCGGAAATGGACAAAATATGACGAAAAGCAATATTCACAGTGAAGAAGGGAAGGGAATTGTCGGGAAAGCGCCAAGCCATGACGACTATATAGTACTGGGAAGGGATCAGGATAAGGATTTGGAATGGGACGGGGGAGGGAAGGAATGGGGTCCAGCCACTTGGACGGTCGGGGATTGAACGCCGACCTGCATGAAGCGAGACCAGTGAAGAGCGGCTGATGGGACGTATTGGCCGCTGGTGATACAAATGATTCATGAGGACGTTAGAAGAAACTCCTTCAGCGTCAGAGTCGCAAATAAATTAAATGGATTTAATGAGCGAGTTCTCGATGCAAATTCAATTCATAATTTGGAATATAAATTTGATAGGAAAACAATTGACATTGCATTGAATGGTGAACGGTCGGGGGCTTGGTAGCCTATTATTCATTCTGTAAACACATATAGGAGAGTACAGGCTCATTCACACATGTGATGTGACTCGTGTGAGGGGACCTGGTGGCTGAGTAGACAGCGCTCGGGGTTCGTAATCCTATGGCCCGGGGATCGATCCCGGTGATGGCGGAAACAAATTGGCAGAGTTTCTTCCACCCTGATTACCTAGCAATAAATAGGTACATGTTACCTGTTACCTAGCAGTAAATAGGTACCTGTTACCTGTTACCTAGCAGTAAACAGGTACCTGGGAGTTACACAGCTTTTACGGCTGCTTGCTGGGTGTGTGTGTTTGTGTGTAAAAAAAAAGTGGATTGATTTGCAGTTGAGAGGCGGGTCGAAAGAGCCAGAGCTCAACCCCCGCAAGCACATCTAGGTGAATACAACTAGGTGAATACACATACACAAGCACTCACAGTGACAAATGTAGAGGCGAGAGCGCTCCAGTCCAGCCAGGCACGTACATGCTGACATAAATATTTATAAAAGACCATCTAAAAAGTCCTAAAGTGACGTCACCACGATATATACTCATGATGTGGATGGAGACAGACTTATCCCACAGTGGCATGAGTTGCCCTTACTGTTTTTATCTGGCCACACCCCCACACTACCTGTTTCAGGAGAGATCTATGTCTATCTGTCTTTCTACTACCTGTTTCAGGAGATATCTATGTCTCTCTGTCTTTCTACTACCTGTCTCAGGAGATATCTATGTCTATCTGTCTTTCTACTACCTGTCTCAGGAGAGATCTATGTCTGTCTCTCTCTCTCTGTTTATCTCTCTCTCTCTCTCATCTAAAACCTCCCTTTAGATTTTGTAGGAATGAAAATCTAAATCTAAATCTTTTGTTAAATCTAAGGTAACAGTCACTTATGGAACAGAATGAGTCTGTAGACAACTGTGTACCAGAGCCTTTATTGATCGGCTGACCATAGATCTCCCATGTACCAACCTGTTGAGCAGGTTGGTAAAAAAAGTTCCAGACGCGAGTCAGCCTAGGAATGAATGATCACTGATGGAGTGGTCGTTGTTCATGAGAGAGGCAGCTCCTGCATGAGGCTGTTGATGGCTGAGAGTCTTGTGTCACGGCTGATGTCAATGATTCTAGCGCGAATCTTCTTTATTTTTCTTACGTTTTTCTTCACTTTTGAAGTATTTGAAAACCTTAAACTTTCCAAAGTTTCCTGTACACTTTTATTTGGCATGAATTTAAGTAATACGTTTCCTTAACTCTCGTGAAGATTATCAAATGCACAGTTTGAATGGTTTCAAGGGGTTGTTATGATGTAGATTAAGTACCCAGTGATCTGTCACGGGCATGAATAACCCGTAAGTGGTAGATTTTTGTAATTATTGTGATCTTTGGGCGCACAAATTTTAAGGGATTGATGATTGATGAATATTAAGCTACACAAGAGGTGGCACAGGTATGAATAGCCTTAATTTTTTAATGGGTTGTCGATGTTTTAGATTTAGCTTCTCAGATCAAAATGTCCATATAGCACAGGCTATATGGACGTGTGAAAGGGGTTGTTGTTGTTGTTCTAGATTGAGTTACTCAGAATAAAATGTTCCAGTAGCACGGGCTATGGTGAGCCCGTAAGTGGAGGCTCTTTGGAGCCATTATCTGTATCAATAGCTCCACTTATGGAGCTGGTTAATGTAGATATCTAGGTTTTCCGTTTTTTCTTTGCCCGAGACTTTGGCTGAGCCGTGCTGTCGTTGGAGTTTGGTGAAGAGGCCTTGAATCAAGTAGGTGTCGTATTTGTGGTACGGCGGTGGAGCTCCTGCTGAGATTTCCTCGTCTGAGGAGTCCATAACCTCCGTTGTTGGTGTTTTCGTCTTTCGCCTCGCAGCCTTAGATAGGTTCAGGTTTCGTGGACTGGTGGTAGAAGCTATTTCAGGAACGTTCGTGGTGCTGTTAGCATTTGTAGACAGCACGTCTACTATTGCAGCTGCTGAGATAGTGATGGTAGGAGTGTTGGGAGCTGGAGAGGGAATTACCTCTGTTTGCACCACCCGGGTTTTGTGTGGTTCTGGAGTCTGAGTTGAAATCGACCTCGTCGTCGTCCTGGTGGTAGTCTCCGGAGTGGTAGTGGAGGCAGTGAGACTTGCGCCAGGGGCTATGATGGGGTCCAGGCCATTGGCCAGGTATAATATGTTCAGTTCACTGAGAAAACGGTGGTTGTCTGGTCCGGCAAGCCCCTCCGCTAGTCTAATAAGACTAGGAATAATGCCTGCACGTGAAGCAGGGGGCTGCGATGGAGCCTGTGCGGCCTTGGATCCCCATTGTGAAGGCTGGGTCGCCTGGTTGGATGAGCCACTCTTTGGTAAGGCTGGAAAGTCTTCTGGCCGGTTGGTGAGAGCTGAGGTGGTGGGTTAAGCGCCTGGGGCTCTGGTCGCAGAGGTAGAATTGTTGTTTCTCTTGGCTTCAACCTGGGTCTTGATGTTTTCCTGTCTGCGGGGACAGCGGTAGAAAATTGCGAGGTGAATGCCCTCACAGAGCAAGCAGCGATGGACTGTTGCCTTACATATGGAGTAGTGATGGTCCAGTGCGCACAGGCTGCACTTCTGAACGGGGTGCTGACACTTGTTGGTGGAGTGGGAGAGTTCATAGTACTTGAAGCACTGCTGGATCTCCTGGTATAGTTCCTGTTTTACTTGGTGGGATTGTATTTGTAAGCCGAGGCAGTAGAAACCTTGTGTGGCAGCCTGGGTGGCCGCAGCTATGGTGGTGAAAGTAATCTTCATTGATGATAGGGTTGTTATTTGTTGTTGTTTTAGATTGAGCTACTCAGAACGAAATGTCCATGTAGCACGGGCTATGGTGAGCCCGTCACCCCTTTTAATGAAGGGGGTTTTGTTTTGCTGCCGGATATATAGCCGGATATGAGGTGAGGGTGAAGCACCTCACTTATGGGTCAATAGTCCCATGGTAGCTTACCAGTCTCCTATGTTTCCATGATGGTTGGGACAATATATTGGATGTTTCAACATGGAAACAGACGATTAGTGATATGTGTCTGTGTGTGTATAAGTATAGTATCTTTCAAAATTTGCTACTATATTGGAAGATAATTTAGCGTTAGATGAAGAATTTAAATTAAAAAAAAATCGTTGTTGCCACAGATAATTAATTTATTAATTTCAGGGGAACAGTTTTCCTTTGCAGAAGCAGATTCCTGACAAACAGAGAACGACCCGCTGTTAGAGTCTTTATGTGGCCAATCAGGGAGAGTGCCTGCAAATTGTTGGAAATTTCATTGGGGTCAATGAAACCAAGAGAATGATTCAAGAGAGTTCAGAGATAATAAATCTGCGAAAACAGCTAAAAACTGATATATCGAGAGGAAGCTTGGTGATTTCTCTAAGTAACAGTTATGTATACAAATTATAACTTAATAGACGAGAACTAGCTGTGTAAACTATTTTGTTTTCTCCTAGTCATGTAGATTTTAGGGACCTAGGTATTAGCAGGTCTCTGATAACTCGGTATGAGTACGTAATGTGATACACATTGCTTGTATTATCTCTTGTTGCTGTATCTGTTGATTATTTCACTCTGGTTAATCGGGACACCTTTAATGATGGTCTAATTGTGAGTAGAAATGATAGTTGAAATTTACTGGAGTTTCTTTGCATTCTAAGGCTTAAAAAAAGAGAGATTGTGTCGTCCTGCTTATATAATGATACTATGTTCTGCCTCTGTTTACATTCCNNNGCACACTGGGTGGTACACACCTGTGAGCACACGGGGTGATACACAAGTGTGAGCACACTGGGGTGGTACACACGTGTGAGCACACGGGGTGGTACACACGTGTGAGCACACTGGGTGGTACACACGTGTGAGCACACTGGGTGGTACACACGTGTGAGCACACGGGGTGGTACACACGTGTGAGCACACGGGGTAGTACACACGTGTGAGCACACTGGGTGGTACACACGTGTGAGGACATTTGGTGGTACACACCTGTGAGCACACTGGGTGGTACACACGTGTGAGCACACGGAGTGGTACACACGTGTGAGCACACTGGGTGGTACACACGTGTGAGGACACTGGGTGGTACATACCTGTGAGCACACTGGGTGGTACACAAATGTGAGCACACGGGGTGGTACACAAGTGTGAGGACACGGGGTGATACACACGTGTGAGCACACGGGGTGGTACACACGTGTGAGCACACGGGGTGGTACACACCTGTGAGCACATGGGGTGGTACACACGTGTGAGCACACTGGGTGGTACACACCTGTGAGCACACTGGGTGGTAAACACGTGTGAGCACACTGGGTGGTACACACGTGTGAGCACATTGGGTGGTACACACGTGTGAGCACACTGGGAGGTACACACCTGTGAGCACACGGGGTGGTACACACGTGTGAGCACACTGGGTGGTACACACGTGTGAGCACACTGGGTGGTACACACGTGTGAGCACACTGGGTGTTACACACGTGTGAGCACACTGGGTGGTACACAGGTGAGCACACTGCGTGGTACACACGTGTGAGCACACTGGGTGGTACACACCTGTGAGCACACGGGGTGGTTATGTTAGAGACAAAATAAAAGCTTGATGGAGCACACACTTTTTGTCAACATCTTACTACTGAATAGCGTTTCCAAGAACACACTTTACGACTGTGTTAATTTGTAAGTGACAATTTGCTTTCCAAAGTGTGGTAAGTATTTATTGTTAAGTAACATACTTTATGGTTAATGTTTTAAGTCTTTTTGCATTTACCTGACAGTTATGTTTGCTTTAATGCAAGTTATGAAATATTTATTTGAACTATTTATTCATTTCCGAAATACGACAAGGATAAAGATTTGCCACAACACACTCAATAGAATTATTAATAATAGCAATAAAGATGGAAATGATGGTTTGTTAATAACGTTGATGTTGATGTTTACACTAATAATGCAGGAGTGGCGTTAGCGTAGGTAATGGTGGTAGAGGCAACAATAGTCATGTTGATAATGACCATAATATTAAGAACAATGTAGTTAATTGTTGTGTGATCAATTGTGATTGCAATTGGTACGTGGTGGGAATGGTCGTGGTTTACTGAAAAGTGATAACGAACGCAAAAATCAGTAACAATCTTCTCTAAGAATGATGCCATTGCAAACCATTGTTGGGATTTAATCATAGGGCCGATTTTAATGATAGTAAAATTGTACATAACTGCTCAAATACCAAAGAGAGACGCCTAATACATGGAGTAATTTTAAAATCTGTATAGACAATAAAAACAATAAATATTTTAGTAAAGGTAATCTGATTAACGGTAAAATTATTCTTAAGGAATCATAAGTAAGTAGTCTTATTAATTCGTATCAGAACTGATAACTTAGTGATGTTCAGAGTAGAGATAGTGATTCCGCAGAACCTTCCTCACAGTTCCAAGATCTCAGAATATTTCATCATTCTTCTCAAACTTGGACATCCCTTAGCGAGTCCTTGGGGAGCACAATAACTACGACGTCTAATGATGGACGCCTAGTGAGGCGCTCTGCCAGACTTAATAATAGAAGCTCCTAGAAACTTGATCATAATATTAAATGAAACACCTTAAGAGACGAAGTAGTTTAAATTCGAAAATCGTTTTTTTTAATTCACTTAAACATAATCTGGTTCTTTCCATCACCTTCATTCAATCACTACGGCATTGTAGAAAGTTTCTTCATTGTTGTTATGGAAAATTAAAGTTATCGCGAATAACACTTTTGAGATTAAATTATAATAGGTAATGCTCATGTTTATGACTAAATAATCTAATTAAGAAAGATAATATTACGCAAAGAACTATTATTCGTATTGAAGGATGAAGGCTGGAAGAAGATAGGAAGATAAGCTGCCTAGTATGGGCCAAAAGGCCTTCTGCAGCCTCTTTATTCTTAAGTTTTTATGTTCTTAAGATGCTGATGACTAGGAAAACACCGAGAGTGTGTTCCTACATCACTCCCTCCATTCATTAGAGTGTGTTTTCATACACATCCTTGAGGTAAATAGATTCTATAAATATTTATGGTCTATCCATCAGACCATAAATATAGTGTGAAAATGAACTTTGGATCGTTAATTTTTCAACTTCCCTCGACAGTGAAGAAAAACATAAGAAATATTGAGAAGATTCGTGTTTGAATCGTTATTCTAGCCTTTTCGGTCATTTTCATCAACATATGTTTAAAAGAAAGATATATATATATATGTATATATATATATATATATATATATATATATATATATATATATATATATATATATACACACATATATATATGCGAACAGCCTGAATAGTTTGAGTTTTCAGTTATATATATATATATATATATATATATATATATATATATATATATATATATATATATATATATATATATATATAGATATATATATATATTACCCATATAAAAAACATTTCCAGATTAAAAGCAGAACCATGAAATGTATTTAAAAAAATAAATTCCGTTTCCGTTAGTTTCATCAAAGTTCTTTCCTCTCTATTTCGTCATCATTTATCCGACTACTGAAGATAATATGCGGCAAAAAGTGCCTCTTTGAGAGCCCATTATTTGATGACAACAAAACAAACGGAAAACTGTTTAAAATAATTCCACCGAGAGAAAAAACAAATTAAAGTACGCCGCGACATTCAAGTTTGCGTGAAGCTCCTCGACAAACAGGAACGTGTTGGAGCTTATAGTGATGACGCACTTACCACGGATGGAGGCCTGCCAAGACTGTACCCATCTTGAGGTTATCTTCTGATGATTTCAGGGCCTTAGCGTCCCCGCGGCCCGGTCAGTTTTTGTTGCACATCCCCAGGAAGCAGCCCGTAGCAGCTGTCTAGTTCCCAAGTACCTATTTACTTGGCATTAGGGTGAAAGAAACTCCGCTCATTTGTTTCCGCCTGCACCGGGGATTGAACTTGGAACCTTAGAACCACGAATCTCGAGCGCTGTCCACTCAGCCGTCAGGTTTCTTCCACCAAGCTCTAGCAGTGTAGGCGGGATCCACCTTGTTTTCGAATTTAGAATCATCTCTTTGTTCTTTCATATGTTTTTGTACAATATAATAATTGATGTCATTCTAATTTATGCCCAGACTCTCTATAATCACTTTTAAATCGATTCCTTGCTAACAAAGTTTGAATCTCACTATTGTATAATGACACATCTTTATTATTTTGATTCAAACTGAAAGAAATTAGTAACCAAAGGTGATTTATCTCTATGATGAATTTTAGCATATAAAGCCTGGGATGAATTTTCCTTTTTATATATAATTTTCGTCAAGGACACAATAATTCATTGTAAAATGACTTTGCAAAAAATAATGTAGATGACATTACTACATCTATTAATTCTTAACAATAGAAACATCTATTAATTCTTAACAATAGAAACTAGTGATTTCTGCAATGTTAATTTAAAAAAGTGAAATAAAACGCTTCCAAAGATATTAAATCTGAATTAAAAAACGAGACACCTGACCTACACATAAGTGTAAAGTGTATATACCTTCATATATTTTTAGAACATCCCAAGTAGTTTACCTGTTTAACAGACTTAACAATAATGCAAATTATATACGCGTAACAAGGGATTTCTATTGTGTTTAACTTTTGCCTGAAATTTCAACAGATTATTGTATAAAATTTACCTACTGATTTACATAGTCCAGACATAGTACAAGTTCGAACTTGTTTATAAATTGTTTGAAATTGGGCCCACAATTACATTTTAATACCACTATTGAACTTTGTTCATATTTGTCCTCCCCAGTCGCGTTAAAGGTTAATAGTTAAAAATTAACTGAGCAGTCGAGAAGGCCTGGTCGAGGACCGGGCCTCGGGGACGGTAAGCCCCGAAACCATCTCAAGGTAGTCTGAATCTTCCCTAAACATAGGACTGATAACTTGACTGCAGGCACGGTGCTTCATTTACTTTATTTACTCAATTAAAATGATAAATTGTCATCAGAGAAGACAGGTTGATTGAGAGTTGTTGAACTGGTAATGATGGCTTAGAGTGCGTCAGGAAGCGAACGGCCTGCCTGCCTCTTCCATGCATATACAATAATGATTAGCCTATTTAGTAAGATAATTTTGGTATAACTCAACAAAAAACTTTGATATATCTACATCTATATCTATAAAATAAATTGTCACTCAGTTTATGTATCCATGGCTGGGGGCTAGCCGCTTTGGGTTAACCTCATTAAACTTACCATAAAGATACATGGGTGATAGAGTACTATCATAGACAGGTCGTAGTTGGTCCCATTACCTATCATTATTAAAGATTAGTTCCTGTTGATCTCCATCCCACATGGGCTGGACGGTAGAGCGACGGTCTCGCTTCATGCAGGTCGGCGTTCAATTCCCGACCGTCCAAGTGGTTGGACTCCATTCCTCCTCCGTCCAGTCCAATCATTTGGACTGGACGGTAGAGCGACGGTCTCGCTTCAAGCAGGTCGGCGTTCAATCCCTGACCGTCCAAGTGGTTGGGCACCATTCCTTCCACCCGTCCCATTCCAAATCCTTATCCAGACCCCTTCCCAGTGCCATATAGCTGTAATGACTTGGCGCTTTCCCCCTGATAATTCTTTTTTCCCCCTCCCCCAACGGCCCATCCCAAATCCATATTATGACCCCTTCCCAGTGCTTTATAGTCGTAATGGCTTCGCGCTTTCTCCTGATATTTTCCCTTCCCTTTCATGTTGTTGCTGCTACGAAATGTGAAATAATGTTATGTTTTTCCATACAGTTATTTATCAGGAATGAACCGTCCTTAACATCCCGTCCCGTAAAGTAAATGCAACATTTATTAACTAAGTTATCACAACGTTGTATTAAAGAAACAATAGTAAAAATGACGTTGTGGCTACGTTGGGTGTTTTCTGCGTGTGAATGTTCTGAGATAGAGAGAGGGAGAGACCCCGGACACTGCCGGGTAGCCAATCTAATATGATATATAGGATTAAGATGATGAAGTTTAACCTGACATAAGATTGCAATATAAACTAATTAATTAAAAGGTGTAAGTGATTATTTAAAATCCATTCAATAAATAATATATGTAAATAAGTGAATCATCTGAAATGTGGAAGACGTCTTCTACACTTTAGAGATATCATCTAGCAATATGCGATTTTTGCCTCAATAATGTAAAAATCATGATTGGTGAAATAACACCTTTTCATCCAGGCTCGTCTCCACTTGACGAAGGCACCAGGCACATACACAAGACACACCAGGAAGACACACTAGACATAAGAAAGACACGCCAGACACACCATACAGAATCTGTACAGGTTCAGGAATCTGTACACCCTCTGATTGACAGTTAAGAGGTGGGACTAAAAAGCCGAAGCTCAACTCCCGCAAGCACAACTAGGTGCGAACAATTAGGTGAGTACAGCCACACTCAAAATTTAGGTCTGAACATCTGTGTGATGCACTAGTGGAATGGGAGCAGGAGGATGTGTGGTAGACGAGTGAGAGAATGGGAGCAGGAGGATGTGTGGTAGACGAGTGAGAGAATGGGAGCACGAGGATGTGTGGTAGACGAGTGAGAGAATGGGAGCAGGAGGATGCGTGGTAGACGAGTGAGAGAATGGGAGCAGGAGGATGTGTGGTAGACGAGTGAGAAGATAGAGGATGGAAGTGGTAGTAAGGAGCGAAAGGGGTGTAGAAGGAAGTAAAGCAGAAAAGACTAGAACGCCTAATTTCGCTAAGCTATATATTTTTATGCCCATAAACACATCATTTGTTGACCAGACCACACACTAGAAGGTGAAGGGACGACGACGTTTCGGTCCGTCCTGGACCATTCTCATTCTCAATCGACTTGAGAATGGTCCAGGACGAACCGAAACGTCGTCGTCCCTTCACCTTCTAGTGTGTGGTCTGGTCAACTTACTTTAGCCAAGTTATTGTGACTCATCGCCTGAACACATCATTTGTTTTCCAAACTAATACATAAAGACGTTCTAAGTGAAGTAGATGCAGAAAAACGCAAAGGAACCGGAGCATCAGGTGTTCTCCACCTGAAAATATCATGATTAATACAATAATAAGCTCTCATAACATGATCGTACAATAAATGATACCATAACTTCAGTTTTTCAATGAGCTAATTAACATTTCCAATGTATAACTTCCTTATCCCTAAAATAATTGTATAGATTAAAAATATATAGTTTATAACACGATTCACACCCTTAAACACAGACGAGGTCTGAGATATATGTATATGACACACAGAAATCACAATAGCATGATGCATCAAATGAACAAATCCACAAGGGCCGTGACGAGGGTTCGAATCTACGTCCGAGAGGATCCCAGACGTTGCCTTAAACGACTGAGCTACGACATGGTAAAAGAATTGCAACCGGAAGTTCTACTGACCTTACTCGGATCCTGCAGCCTCTCCGAATTGTGTAAATTGTGTAAATTGTGTAAAATCCTGGTTTGTGTCTCGGAGAGGCTGGAGAACCTACGTTCTCTTCGACGTAGATTCGATCCCTCGTCACGGCCCCTGTGGATTTGTTCATATGTATATGACATTCCTAGTTGTAGAGTAATATTTATAGTTTAACATTAATTAGTCACTTGAATTTTCACACTTTATGAACATGATTCCTCGAACCAGTAAATAAATTAGTTTGACGTGTATGATAATATTAAAGAGTTCAGGAACTACTGAAATAAGTGAACCTCGCTAAATATTTAAGAGGGATTAATAAAGAATCCAGTTACCCAGCCTGTGGAAAATGCTCTCGGAACTTTATTTATCTGGTTTACCCTGCTCAGCAGGTCGTGAAGTGGGAAGTTAGTGGCGGCGTGAGCTTACAACTTACCCCATCTCTCCCCCCACCCATTTCCCACCACCTCCCATGGTAGGCGACGGTGATAACCTGACGACCTTCCTGCCTTCCCTACCTCCCACGGCAGGTAAAGGTAACTCGGCATTTTAATTATCTGGCCTCCTCCAGATCCCCTCCATCACACACGCCGGGAGACTAAGGTGCTAAGGAGGATTCCAAACATGATCAACAAAGCCAGAGAGTAGCTTGATGCTCAGTTTTATGCCAAATTAACTTTGTTATTGTTACTAAGGCCACCACAACAACTTACTAGTCAATTGCCAAGTATACTTCATTCCTAAACTTTTTTCAAGATTGAAATAAACTTTAGGTGTATATACCCATGAAACGAAGCTCATATCTCTATGCAGATATCCATGATGAGCATGCAACTACGTGGATTAACGTGATGATTGTATCAATTATCTGAGACCTGAAAATATGTAGCAAATAGATATAATGACTGTCAACATCACTCGTCTGGTTAAATAAAATAGGGAAAATATATGAAAATCCTTATAAAAATTTGCTTTGCTGCTCCCTCCCCCCGCCCTCCTGAAACAGCTTTAAGGCCAGGGGTAGTAAAAATAATAAAAATATTAGACTGTAAGAGGCACTGAATGAACTACTATGACTTGGTACTGAGCCCAACTCTCCACTGTGGGAGGCGAACTTTTCTCCTGGAAGAAAACGTAGCGTTTCTCTTGGAAGAAAACGTAAAGTTAAGTAAAGATCGGGAGCTCTAGATCGTTAAGTTCTAGATCTGGAAAAATAATAGCACTTGCTAATACAATTTCGTAATTACTAACAACAAGTTGTTTGATTGTGTTTAGGAGAAGTCTATATACAAGAAATTAATAAGTGACATGTCAAATAAACGTTAGGCGAAGCCAAATTTGTACTTTTCCATTTAATAATCTTCTTTACTGAAAAAAATCTTGGCTTCGTGACATTGGAACATGATTTTGTAAATCTCAAATTTTCAGCTGCTGTAACTTGCTTTTCAGACAATTTTAGTCAAACCATTATGGACATAATAAATACATCTTGGGTTATCCTGTGATTTGTTCAATTATCAATTCATTTATTGTGGATCCTGACTAGCGTAATAAGGCTAAAATTCTTGCCGCATGCCGCACGATTCTTGTTCAGTGAGACTGTTGTTGACTTTCATCCTTTCAGCCATAACATAATAGAAAATTGCACATTATTAGTGTCTACTTAACAAAGCCCTTAATCCTAGCAATGGTATTGCAAGCCAATTGTTTTACATTTACAGGTATTGTAAGCCAATGATTCTGAAAGCATTATCACAATCCATTTCTTTCCCAGGCTAATTGTGTTGCATTCTAGTAGAATAACAAGCCAGTTTTATTGACAGTTTATTGTACTGCAAGCCGATTGTATTGCAAGTCATTGACATTACGAGTCAATTGTATTCCAAGCCATTTAATTAGAATCAGTGGTATTTCAAGCCAATTGTATTAGACTCCAATGGTATTTCAAGCCAGTGGTATTGCAGATTAGTTGCATGGTAAGTAAATAATTGTATAAGTGAGAGGAAAGGCGTGTTTGGTATTGTTTATTTATAGAGAGGGAGTGTTGCCACCAGAGTGTTGAGAGTAGAACTGAGTCAACTTCACTGTCATTAGGATTTCCCTCTTGTGTTATTAACTTTGGCATGAAATTTAAACTGGAAGTTTCATCATTTAAACTTAAGGCCAAGTTATAACTCGAACTTTCATTATCTGAAGAAACATTTTATAAAATGTTGTGAAAAGGTGTTTGTTTTTCAGATCAAAGTTTTCATATTGTCAATTATTTGAGGATAATGAAAGAAAAAGTCATATGTTACTTAAGACATGTAAAAGATCATGACATCCATCACAACGACAAGACACTAAAGTGAGAATAATTCTCCACACTTCACTAGAGCGCGGTACACTATGAACGGATCCTCATAAACCAATAGAGAGCAATAGACAATGACGGAATTATTTACGACACTTGTTGGTACTAGAGTAAGACAGGATATCTCTAGGAACATGAGAGGGATTCCTGGTCTGCCACTACCACAGTAGGACGTGAAAGGGATTACTAGTTTGCCACAACCNCTTTCTAGTGTGTGGTTTGGTCAACAAAATAAACATAACATTTCTTCCTCAAAACACATTTAATAGCCCTTATACCTACCTATCATACAACACTGTAATTACGCCCCATACTCCGTCTTGACCACCCTTAACAGTCCTCGCCTCCCGCACGAGCACAATGCTCACTCTCCACCAGTTGCTACACTCGCTATCCCTCCTGAAGTGCTTCCGCCTCCCCCTCGAACCCTCTCATTCCAAGTATAAACATCTCCTTTCTAATAGCTCTAACCACTCGACCCTTTCAACAACCTTCCTGGTTTTTAGGAGTTCACCCTTGTTCTCTACCTTAATATCAACCTATCTCTAAAAGGAGAAAGCTTCCTTCTGACAGACTTTTACAACCTTCATTCCGCTGCTTCCTTCACCCTTAACACCTTGAGACTTAACACATTGAGAGCTTTACCCCGTAGAACTATAGTTGAGGCTAGAAGAAAAATATATTCATTAGTGCATCTTGGCTACATATGGTGCATACACTTGAGTGTATGGATAAGGCTACACTTGAGTATTTAAGATAAGGTGAATCAAGGAAGTCCAAGATAAATGTTTAAGCATATATCAGTAATGGATATTGCAATGGCTATTGAACAATACGAGGTAGCAACTATTTATATCCACCCAAACTCTTCCATATATATGTGTAACCTACTCTTATAACAATCTAGAGAGAATATGTCTGTTGTATTACCAAGTAAGCAGTTTCTTTTATCTCCAGCCTTACTTCCAAACTAGTGTTTATCAAGGTCTTGTTTAAACTAAAGTTATCCAATTAATATTCATTGCTTAATGTTCTATTTTGTATTGTGTTTTTAAACTTATATTCTCTTTGTTACATCCATCGGTCCATGGATTTACTTCCATCATCTAACCCCTTAATCTTCGACCTTTTAGAGTATGTGTTATTAACTTTTTAACCTCTCTAGATGAAGGTCTCTAATTTCTGGGATTAACTTTGTCATCCTTCTCTTTAAGGGTTCATGTGAATTTCTATCCATTCAATGGCATGGTGACCAATGCTGAACTGCTTAATGCGAATGGTACCTAATGAGATAAAACTAAAGAATGCGAATATCATATGATGTCTTATTTCTAACGCTTCTGTAACTAAATCCAAGTATCCATTTTGAGTTATTAAGAATAACCATAATTCTAAAATATTTGTAGTATTCTAATTTCTCATAGTTCACATTATATTTGGAAACTATTATCATCTCCAAGGCTCAAAACCCAACATATTTCAGCATTAAACTTAATGACATCTACTTTTATTTCATTTTAAAAGCCTTTTAGAAGCAATTTATTTTCCACTCGCTCTCTGCATTTTTTAAAAAACGAAGCCCTAATCCAGCTTAAGATAACCACCTAGTCCAGCATTTAAATAATGAAAACTTATTTTGAGTCTATCAAGAAAGTGAAGGCATATATTTAATGATCATTAAGAGTGAAAGGTTGTGCAGAGAGACGTCAAGAGTGTAAGACTGTATAAAGAGACGTCAAGAGTATAACTCTCTATAGAGAGACGTCAAGAGTGTAAGGCAGTACAGAGAGATGTCAAAAGTGTGAGAGACTATTTTAAAACTGTGGTGATGCTAAGCATTACCATCCCTGCTGCATGGGTTTGGTAAATATGCGAAACTCTGGTACTGTGAGGGAGAGACTGAGACCATAGTTGTTGGGGAAGCTTGAACACCTGGAGCTGGGAAGTGTTGGGGGAGGTTGAACACCTGGAGCTGGGAAGTGTTGGGGAAGGTTGAACACCTGGAGGGTGTTGGGGGAGGTTGAACATCTGGAGCTTGGGGCGTGTTGGGGGGAGGTTGAACACCTGGAGCTGAGGAATGTTATCTCGAATGTTTTAAAATATATTTAAATTTCTCGAGGGAAATTTAAATTGATATTGTGTTAGGATTAAGGGCAGAGGACCGCATGCAATAGCAGCATAGAAAAGTGTGGGGTATACACGGCTGTTCTGTACTAATTTCAACGTTGAACATGAATAATATTGTTATGCATCACAGAACACATTCTAAATAGTTTTGCTTGTGAATGAAGCTAATAGACTTAACATTTTTTTAAATTAAAATGAATCAAGAAAATATTTAGATCTTCAACCAAAAGCGTTAAGAGGTAGTAAAGAGTATGATGTGACCAGAGGGAGGTATATGTGAAGACAAGCAAGGGGATAGACAAGTAGATAAGTAGATAATAAGTTGATAAGGAGGGAGGGGAGGGAGGCAGAGAAGGAGCAGGGAGCGCTAAGCTGAAGGCCAGTATCGCTGACAAGCTACTTTCAAATTTAAGGACATTATTATTTTTATTTGAATAAATGAATATTAATTATATTAAATTTGCTTAAAACGTTGTTATGAGCGTTTCTCTAGAGCGCTGTGAGGGCTGAGGACACGATGCCAAGGAAGTGCCGTTAACATATCTCCGAGCACACAGAATATGTGTGGATTATTTAGAATAATCCACTCTGGTGTGGGGCTCTCAGCACCAGTTATGGGGAGAATTGTGTTGATTTGATCACCAGTTGGTGTCGTGCTCTACCAAAAAATCATGTGGAAACTCAATAAAACAAAACTTTTATCTCTATGGCCACTGGTGTAAATTAATTTAGAGCTTAAAAAGATAAAGAAATAAATTGTAATAACTGAATTCATATATACTAATTTATGGAAAAATTTGTTAATGTATTTATAAGCCAGCTGTCAGTCTTTTCAACTGTTCTGATAACAGACTTGAAAGTATTGCAGTAAATGCTTGTTTTAATAAGTATGCAGCGTAAGTAAGAGTAGCGTATATACTCCGTATATGTGCTGATCAGTACAGCGTATGGAAATACATTTTAACATTATTCTTAATTCTGTTAAGGCAAGTATTTAATTTGTTAAAAACAGCAGCGAGTGTCTGAATGATGACTGACAGTCAAGTATCCTTGAACAGTACGCAAGAAAAATATTAACTGCCGAAGGTCTATGAGCCCACGAAGGGCAGCTCCTATTTATGACCAGTCAATCCATCTATTTACATATCTAACCTACGCTTGAAACATTTCAGCGACCTTTTCCTATTACATCAATTGCTTATTTTTCTCATATACATCTAGAATCCTATTTTAAGCAAGATTTAAAGAAGGCCTTTTATGATGCTAAACTTAGCAAATTTGTTATGATTTTTCAGGTTCCATTTTGTGATGATATATTAAGCACTCTACTGATATTTCCTCCGAAATATTCTTCTGTCTACGTACTTTAGAAATGTCTGTCTTCTCTTTGACACTGCAAGGAGAGAATTTGTTTTAAATTTCTATTCAGGAAGTTATCTGTTATCTCTGCCACTGGAGGTACTCGACAAGGATTGGTGATTTCATCGACACTTACAATCGTTTCTCGTCGTAAACGCATGCGCCGTAAAGCAAGAGTTAAAGCTAATGCCAAGATTATTGATCACTTTCCGTCACACGGCAGCACTCCAATTAATGATGATGTCCATTTATAGTGACCACCATCTGCCGTCTTCGAGTTACGATTCCAGACTTCCCTCCGAACATGTCAGCTATAATTGTATTTACAAGGCGATGCAAATATTTTTGCTTTTAGAAGCACTGACCTTTATACCCAAGGTCTTCTGAGTCGTGACATTGGTACTAATTGTTCTTTATATTTTACACGCGAGACATCCAAGCTCTTGTTGACCAGATCACACACTAGAAGGTGATGGGACGACGACGTTTGGGTCTGTCCTGGACCATTCTCAAGTCGATTGTGAGAATTTGTCACAATCAACTTTAGAATGGTCCAGGACGGACCGAAACGTCGTCGTCCCTTCACCTTCTAGTGTGTGGTCTGGTCAACATACTTCAGCCACGTTATTATGACTCATCGTCTGCATATCCAAGCTCTTCCCAGCGCCAGATATAAGAACCAACATAGCAGTTAGCCATTTAAGGCAGTTTTTGCGAGTTAATCATTGATTAGTTCAACTTCCTCTTAGCATAAACAGAGAAAAAACCATTAGTTGAAAAGGTCACCATATATGGAACTCCTTTTAACGTCCTATGAACAAGGTGCAGGTCACGGGTCAACACCAAAAATAAGTAGAAATTTTCACCTGTAATGTATTAACAAGAAACGTGAAAGAAACATCAATAAGCGAAGAAGCCTCGAGGAAACATCAGTGACCTTCGTGGTGGACTCCTCCTTTTGGAAACATGACAACTATTCCTGTATAGTGGCAGAAACATTTACCCTTATGAAGGGTAATAACGTAGATCAAACAGTTTAGAATGAGTGATGCACACGTCAGGGATATTAGAGTGATTCAGAGCGTATTGAGGGCATCGGAGGTAACCCAAGACGAGTCCCAGTTCATCGCATTCCTACAAAAGATTTTCTGATTGATATCTCACGCAATTGTGATGTTATTGTGGATTATTGTGGAGAACGTGTCTCCCACCCGCCTCGGGGGAGTCAGCAAGGTGATGCTTCAGTCTTTCTCCTTCAGGAGAGGACTCTGGATGGTGATGCTTGAGCCTTTATCCACCTTCAGGAGAGGAGGCAGCATAGTGACGCTTGACTGTTTCACTCTCAGGCAAGGAGTCAGCATGGTTATGCTGAGGCCCTCCAACCCCCATGAGAGGAGTGACCTCTGGCCTACATTGACACATGACCTAAGCTCACCGCCCGCTACCTACTGCAAAATTTACCGCCCAGGATGTGAGGTGGTGTATTGTATATTTGGGAACTTATCATCGCAATATACAGTGAAAACACTGAGAGACCTACTTCACATTATGACAGAAAACACAGAGCGTTATACCTATGTATAATATGTAACTGATTCTCAGGTTTTGTTTCTTAAATAAAATTGAAAGCTCTTTAATAAATCATTTGCAATATATTGCATTGCAATACAATAAAATGCAGGTATCCGTGAGTCACTTGCATGCATAATGATCGTTACAATTTAGGAAACGTTATTAAGTGTGTCCATATGATAACGTTTATGTAACTTTATTTGTCATGTACAATAAGAGTGGAATTCAGTGGCCTTCGATCTCTAAGTAACGATCAAGTTAATGTTCCCAAATCTTTCCTTAAAATATATTGACAGACAAGTGAGCTCCGGGAATGTAACACATTCACCAGAGTCATGGAATGTAATACAGAAACTTAGGTCTTGAAATTTTACAGTTTTTGGTTCTGTGGAATGTCACAGCTGAAAACTGAATTCTTATTTTGCCCCGACCAGAAAAAATATCCCGAGATGGTAGGAACGTCAGGCAGGAAACGAACAAGTCACTCCAAAATACATTATACACACTTTGACTGGCTGTTTTGTATATATATATATATATATATATATATATATATATATATATATATATATATATATATATATATATATATATATATATATATAGTGTGCTATATATCCAAGTGCTCTATAGTCGTGATGACTTGGTGTTTGCTACTAATAGTTCCCTTACATTAGATTACAATAGTTCCAGTGTGATATCAAAGCCCTTTAGGTAGGACCGGACATGTGCCTGTTTGAATCCTGTTTCACAGGATCGAGTTGAGTGCCACTTAGGTCCATTGAGTGAAATGTTATATCCAGTGGAACTACTCCTTTCCAAATTATATGATGAGGACGAGGAGTGGATTCCTCCAGACTGTATTGCGGGGTTCTAAGGAGGGTCTAACTCTCAGACTTAAATTTCTGAATGAGAAAAAAGAGGTTTTCAGTGACACGAGCGACGAGACCTTGCTACCTGAGATGTAGGAAATTCCATTTCATGGACACAATTGAACAAAAAGAGACATGATGATCCATCAGCGCCACCTTGCATGGCAACAGCTGCAGCTCCTCCGTCATGGCATCATTAACTCGGACAATAGTGAAAGTGTGTTCATACAATTCTTTACTAATCATCATTTGTTTTCCATCGAACACATCAATAAGTTATTATAATACATTAACCGAAGTATTGTTTGAATAATTAATTATCATAATGTAAAAAATTAAAGGAATTATCATAATTAATTGCATCCTTTGTTTTACGGACGCAAGTGTTGCCATAACACGGCCATGGAAATACCTTTGTCGCGTAATACATTGAATACTTAAATAAATTATTAAACACAAATCTCTAGTAAAGGTTATCTTCCACTGTGATGATATCCTGTGTAACACAGGATATCATCACCACGAGTTCTCAGTCATGGAACCATCAACACATGCAAGTAAATCACCTAATTTTAAATAAATTAAATGAATGTTGTCAATTCATTGTGATTGGCAATGTCACTAGCAGAGTTATCACCTTCTCTCTCTCTCTCTCTCTCTCTCCTCTCTCTCTCTCTCTCTCTCCTCTCTCCTCTCTCGCTCTCTCTCTCTTGGCCCCGCCTTTTCTAACCATTTTAGTTTTCCTCTATTATATCTACAACATACATTCCTCTCTAACACACCACACACACACACACACACACCACACACACACACACACACACACACACACCACACACACACACACACACACACACACACACACATCCCCAGGAAGCAGCTCGTAGCAGCTGTCTAAGTGCTAGGAAAACAGGAACATCAGAGTGAAAGAAACTGGCCATTTGTCTCCGCCTAGTCCGGGAGTCGAACCCGAGACTCAGGATTACGAGTCCGGGGCGCTGTCCACTCTGCTATCAGACCCTCAGCACACACGCATGTGTGTGCGTGTATGTGTGTGTTTCGCGAGTGCGTGCGTGCGGCGTGCGTACGTGTTTATTACTATTTATCGTAGAAATGTAACAATATGACAAGGTTAATTGGGTTCATCAAGGAGAAGTAAAGCCCCTGACTCCAAGTGAAGAGGAACTAAGAGAAAATATTAAACGCATCAATGGTAAACAAGGAGTGATGTAAGTAACTATATATACCATATGGAAAAGTGGGAAAACAACTGAAATATCCAGTTTGTGTGTGGGGCGAGTAGAATATTCAATATCCCAGTAGATATGAGGAATGAGTTAAATGGATAAATATCCCAGAATGATGAGCTGTGAGTTAAGTGAATATATATCCCAATTAGCACGGATTCGCGATGCATTTTGCGGTTCACTGTAATCCACTTTAAATGGTAATAATTATTTGTCATGCTTAACACAACCTAATTTGTAACTATTTGTATTTATTCAGTTCATCTCAGTCGTCTGCTAGGAATGGTTTTTATTAGGTGACATTTTTGTAGGCTGTGCTCTGGGGGCTTATTAACTCATATCGAGACTCGTGTTGGCTGACGCCTGATTGCTCTAATCTTTGATGAACTAGATGGAGAAATTGCAATATCTTTTTTTATTGCAGGTTTGGGGAAAGATACCCCATTAACTCTACCAGGGGATATAAAACTAATGGTTTATATTACGTTTTTCACCGTTGTGGATTATGTCTAAAATTTTAGCAGTTGCATTTCTCGAAAGTAATTAATCTACTCTTTGGAATCAAACAATTGAGATTATTACAATTTGTGAGAAACGTGAATGCTTACATTCTTAAGAAATTATTTGACCACTCTTAAGGGAAGCATATGTTACTGGTACTGATGTATCCCTCGAGCCCTGATACTAAGGTAGCCCCCCGAGCCCTGATACTAATGTCCCCCGAGCCCTGATACTAATGTAGCCCCCCGAGCCCTGATACTAATGTTCTGTCTTCCAGCGACGTGAGGTGCAGCTCACGTAGTCTGTCGTCATAACTCATGCCTCTTAGTTCTGGGACTAGCCTAGTGATATACCTCTGAACTTTTTCCAGCTTCGTCTTGTGCTTGACTAGATACTGGCTCCATGCTGGGGCCGCATTACTCCAGGATTGGCCTTACATATATGGTATAAAAGGTTCTGAAGGTATTCCTTACACAGGTTTCTGAAAGCAGTTCTGATGTTAGCCAGCCTCGCATATGCCGCTGATGTTATTCTTTTGATGTTGGCTTCGGGAGACAGGTTTGGCGTGATTATCAACTCCCAGATCTTTCTCTTTGTCCGTTCGTGTGTGTGTGTGTGTGTGTGTGTGTGTGTGTGTGTGTGTGTGTGTGTGTGTGTGTGTGTGTGTGTGTGTGTGTGTGTGTGTGTGTGGGTGTGTGTTGTGTGTGTGCGTGTGTTAGAGAGGAATGTATGTTGTAGATATAATAGAGGAAAACTAAACTGGCAAAGATACACAAGGATGGATTATTTAACACGGGGTGGTACACACTCAAGGGGACACAGATGGAAGCTGAATTCCCAAATTGAGCCACAGAAGCGTTAGAAAGAACTTTTTCCAGTGTCAGAGTAGATTAGTAAATGGAATGCACTAGGAAGTGATGTGGTGGAGGCTGTTTTCATACACAGTTTCAAATGTAGAAATGATAGAGCCCAGTAGGCTCAGGAATCTATACACCTGTTGATTGACAGTTGAGAGGCGAGACCAAAGAGCCAAAGCTCAACTCCCCGCAAGCAAAACTAGGTGAGTACGACAAGGTGAGTACAAC
>WNGS01169498.1:30499037-30511855 GCA_020271785.1 Procambarus virginalis
TAGGAGAAGACAATGTGACAGTTCGACAAGCCTACCCAGGGTGGTGAGTATCCTCTTCAACGAGGCTGAGGGTCTACAAGCACAACTAGAGGTGGTACCCCTTATGTATATTTGGAAGTCAAAGTTTCATTGAAAAATTACCATATAATCCCCGAAACTCTTGCTAGAGACATCTGTTAACTTTGGTTCATCTAACCGAACGGAAGGAAAATAAGGCTAAATGAGTGAGCCGAGAGAAAAAAAGATAGGAAAAGAAGGGAGACAGGAAGGTAGTAGAGACTTCGCGTGTGAATTGCAGCAAATGAGAAGAGAGAGGGGTTGGCTGATTATATTAGCGCGGGCAGTGGCTCAGCAAAAAGCCAGGAAACATTCTCAGGTCACGACTTTTTCTGAGAAGAGAACATGGAGATTGGTGTATTATATATATATATATATATATATATATATATATATATATTATATATACATATATATATATTTAATATATATATATTATATTATATATATATATATATATATATACATATATATAATATAAATGTATATATAGAATATATATATATATATATATATATATATATACTATTATATTATATATATAATATATATAAACTGTATTGGAGGGGACCTACATTTCCCTCCAATGCGTTAGTGTGATTTCCTCCGAGGCTATGGGTCCCCCTTCTTCCAGCCAGAGTGGTACTCCCTTATATATTATTATATATAATATATATATATATATATATATATATATTATATATATATATATATATATATATATATGTACCCGTGGCCGGGTACAGCTAGTATATATATAAATTGATTGTAACAACAATTGTTACAATTTTGTGAAAGATATCAATGTTGCGGGCGTCCGTGTGGCGTCACTGCCAGACAGAATGGTGAATTAAATTCGTATAAATCTCCGCGTATGTTTACGGGACTCAGCAAGTGCACCTGACTTGTGGAGGACAAAACGATATTCTAAACAACATAGTATTCAGCTGTTAAATGATTAACATAATATTTTCCACTCATGATAATAAATAAATCGTCACAGACATCCTGAGATGACGACAAATTTCAGCGAATTGCCACCTTAAAGAAAAAGTCGCTTAATACGATGGAATTGAGACAAGAGACCCACACTCTCCAGGCATGAGGAAATAATTACTCCTGTGTGCATACAATAGCATCCACGCGCGGTGCCGGAGGCCTTTGAGCAGCGTGTGTAATATTTTACAGTCAAGAGGAAGAGTAGAGTGGCGATGAAGACACGAGGGAGGACAAGAGACACAGAAAAACCTTTTTCTGGATGCGAATATTGAACAGTAAAGTGGAAGTGTGACACTCTGATGTACAGAAATGGTTGGTAACGTAACAATATAAAGTATTTGTCAAATGGCCAGTTAGTGTTTGTTTGTAAGCAGGTCTCTGATAGGGGCTGGAGTGTCTGAGGGAAAATGCTGGATGTGGATAACTTAGTGAACACCGATGTTCACATCACGATGTAAATAATCTGGAAATAAAGGTGTTCACGTGAGTTAAATAGCTAGGGAACACAGATCTTCAGGTGACGATGTAAATGACAAAGGAACACAGGTGTTCAGTTGAAGATGTAAGTGGCCATTGAGCAACGGTCTTTTGTTGATGATGGAAATGGCCAGGGAACACAGGTGTTCACAAGACGACGTAGATGACCAGAGAACACAGGTGTTCACATGACGACGTAGATGACCAGAGAACACAGGTGTTCACATGACGACGTAGATGACCAGAGAACACAGGTGTTCACATGACGATACACAGTGAACAGTAGGTGACATATAATGTCGCAATGTTATTTAATGTGACATTGACTATAAGCACAATGGGGACGTTTTCCTAAAGAACATTGGAGTAATATATATAATAAATGGCATTTGCCTATGAAAAGGAATATCAAGATATTGAAAATACTATGAGGCAATTCTTGAGTTGCCAGCTGGTAAATGTCACTCAGGGACCTGCTAGTAAAAGCCTCGCACAGTCTACTAGAACCATTTTTTCACCTGAATTTTTTGTTGTTCCTGAAATTGGTTTATTACCAATTTTCACCAAGTTTAATTAGAAATTTGAGGAAATGATCGGTATATTTTCCTAATAGGTAAAAATTCCTAATGAACAAAAGTAGTCATTAATTTTCTTGAAATTGAAAACATAATTATTACGCCCAAGTTTTTCTTTAAAATTATATATCAACTAAAAAAATTAGTAAACAATATTAAACTGATCAATACAATTATGCAGTCTCCTGAAAAATTCCTAATATAAAAAGCACAAAAAGAACAAAGTCATTAGAATATATAATGACATATGATGCCACAATATCTCTTCGGCCACTAAAGCCTTCTAAATTCTACGTTTTCGAAAGTCAACATTAACTTTTTGGTCAAAGTCATATTTTACTAAAGTTTCTGTTTCTATTGAAACTATATATTATTATCATCTCAGCTGGGAGTCATTTGATATGAGATTTTCATTTAGTCAAGTTTTGAAGATGAGAGGTGACGAGAGGTTAGAGTATACGACATATCAAACCATATAATACAACCTGCTCCTTAAGGCAGCCGATGCAACCTGTTTCTGAATGACACTTTACCCTTGGTTCAAAACTGAGTGCATTCGAATTAAATATCAACATGTACATTATTCCCTT
This sequence comes from Procambarus virginalis, assembly GCA_020271785.1. NCBI lineage: Eukaryota > Metazoa > Arthropoda > Malacostraca > Decapoda > Cambaridae > Procambarus > Procambarus virginalis. Next base: position 30,501,736 of record WNGS01169498.1, read on the forward strand.
CATATTTCTCATTGATATATGATGCCATTGTGATTTCTTTGTAATCTAAAGGAAGAGCGTAAAGTTGTGAACACAATTAACCATAGGCCAGAGTGAAGGTAGGGCCCATCGTAAAATTATGGTGGGGGCAACATTTTGGGCTTCCAGAACTCCCAGTGATTTCATTAGAGTTTCGGGTGATAGCCTTTTGTCGTAACGTGGCCTAGTGGGTTAAGGCAGGTGTCTGGGCATCACCAGAACGTCGGTTCACGTCACCTCATATTACCAAAATAATTATATATATTATATAATGTGTATAATTCTTCAATTCAGCTTAAAGAATTAGGCGGGTGAGCATTTTTCTCATATATATATATGACCGCATATTCTGTATTTACTTTATTATAGTATATATATATATGATATATATATATATATATATATATATATATATATAATATATATATATATATATAAAATATATTTTATAATATATATATATGAGCCCTGTTGCATAAGCAACAGGGCTCCATTAAGGAATATAATCTCTTCCCACAACCAAACCATCACCAGAGAAATCTTAGTAGACAACACAGAAATCATCGATAGACACAGCGACAGCAGGCGGCTAGACATCTGCGAGGCACTACACATCAAGAAGTCAACACCAGCAATCAACAGCCAATTAATGCACAACTACATCTACCCACTTCAAGACTCCGCTCCAATATAGAATCAAAGAAATATGGGCCAATAGGCCTTCTGCAGTTACTTCCATCCTTCCCTTTAGTTATACCCTGTTGTATACCCCCCCGTTCTTACCCCGTTCTTACCCCGTTCTGGCTTGTGTTGAAAATTTGTTTTCACTCTCCCTATACTACTGTAACATGTCACTTCACCCAAATGCAGGTATATAAATCGAAAATGTTTAAAACTCTATTAGTATATATATATATATATATATATATATATATATATATATATATATAATAGTATATATATATATATATATTTATATATATATATATATATATATATATATATATATATATATATATATATAATATATATATATATATATATAATAGTTCTTCACTTCTTCAAGCTGAATCTGAAGGGTAATTATCGGTAATGAATTATCTTTATGAGTTTCTATTCCAAAATAACTCTTATATCATTATATAATAATGAGAGTTAACCGAAACACCTGTCAGCGCTATTACCGTTTCCTCCCCACAGTAACTAATGCCAATAAATGACTAAGAATTACGTATAATTGACGCCGTGGGCGAGGGTCGGAGCGGGCGGTGAGGTTGGGCGAGCTTAAAGACGTAGTGTACCCAACTAAAAGCCTATGTCGTCTCTCTCACTTGTGCGTCTATCAGATCTCCAGGATGATGCTCCTTTTAGCTATCTGATCCCTCAGAATCTTTTCTGTCTTCCTGCATCCGTTTCCTGAAGCTTCCTCCACTTTATCTTGAGATCTTACTCCCATATTTCTTCTAATCTTTCTTATATATCCTTAAGTTGAGTTGAAATTATTGTGAGGATGGGGTTAATGTTTCATTTCCTAACAGTTCCTCAAGTCGTGAAATTCGTGGCGTTCGTATACTGCAAACACTTTCCCATGAAACTTCTCCTTCATCACAATATCTGCCAACCAACCTGAAGCCCCCGGAATGCCTCTGCCAGCAGCCGCCATCCCCTTAATTAGTTTGCTGAAGAGGAGAGTTCACTTGCGTGGCAAAAACGGATATTAGAGGGTGATCACGCTTCCATTTCTGATTTCCAGCTCGATTAAATGTTTATAGAAGTATTTCCCGGGGAATTAAGTAGCTATACTTCATGTTTAAAACTATTGGAGTTTTGTTCAATTACAAATGTAAGGAGAGCACAACCAATTTTTTTTATTTATGTTAAATAAAATTGAAATTCAAAGTACGACGAATGATTATAATTATGTTAAATTCGTAACTTGAGTTTATCTCTGTTCTAACATGTTCGTGATCTGAGTTCAATTGTATCAATTATTTGGGTCTCCGATGTATTATGTATTTATATTAGTGATTCTAATCTATTATGTTCACTATCGGTGTCTCTGTTCTGTTACGGTCACTATCAGAGTCTCTGATCTATTGTGTTCACTTTCGGTGTTTCTGATTTATTATGTTCAGTATCAGCGTCTCTGAGCGATACTCCTCATGATCTGTTCATCTATGAGTTCTCTGTTCATATAAATGCTGAACATTGTTTACCTCAACGCTCTTCACCCGTTTATTTTCACGCTTTGCCTATTTTATGAGTCAACGCATCCCATGCAAGCTGTATTCACCGAGCGATGCACCCTGGTGTATTTAAACAGAGTTCACTATAGATCTGGGCAATGTCCAGGACTAAAATAGTCTTGCTGGTTGGTCAGAAAGTGCTCGTGTGTCCTTAATAACCCCGGCGAGGTTGACAGACCTTCAGTCCAACACCACCAACCGCCTTGCTGCTTATTTTTCTCAGCGCTTGTTTTTTGTAATATGTTCAACGTTTGTTTCTTGTTTACATGAATATTCCTCCTGTGCATATATCAGCACCGGCTCTCGACCTCACCTCATCCTGTGATGAATACGTTCCTGCACCTTAACACAATACTTTTGTACCCATGTCCAGCGCCTTGATATTTATCCAGCAGGAAGGAGAGGCGGTACAATAAGCACCTATTTTATAAGTTATGATCCAAAATATTTTAAATTATGGAAATCAATTTCATGACACTGTGATCATAATGTTGCCGTGATCTCTTTAGCAATTACGGAGAGATATTGTCGGGTCCTCTGGCTTCACACACCACCTGTCCCTGTGGTGGATGTGTTGTGCAGGCGACGGACGTAGAGGGGATACGGGCGCAAATGTTTTTGGGGATTTTATGCATCTATTTGTATTCTACGGATGTGGGAAAGACACTACTCATTACCGTAATTGCGAACTACTTATAAGGGTTTCGCAAAAAATTAAGCATGTTATCCGTGTATTGGGGGAAAGTTTAAAATTAAGCAATGAAATGGAAATTATGAATATTCTGTGCAGAAAAAGTGCCGTTTTTATTTTTGTGTATCTACAGTTGTTAAGGATTAACAATACTCTCAACAAATCATTGCCGAAGTGAGACCAAACTTGCCATCACTACGATAAGGAAATTTGAATTTTAAGCTTTTCCTTTGTTTTCTACAATTAAAAAAAATAGCGCGACATTAATTTTTATGAACCTAAAATATACCACAAGAATATTAATAAACATATTGGTTATACGCATATTAATATTTAAAAGCAAAAAAAGGAAAAAACACTGATTTCAAAATATGTAAAATAACCAAATTTAAACGGAAGGTACACTGTCCGAGAATGCTTTCGGGAACAAGCTGTAGCCCCGTTAGAGACTGTGTGAGAATGGGAGAAATTACCAAAAGAAAGGCCAATGCTTCCAGATGACAAAATAGAATATATGTATGTATATATATACATATTATATATATATATATATATATATATATATATATATATATGTATATAATATATATATATATATATATATATATATATATATATATATATATTATATATATATATATATAATATATATATATATAACTGAAAACTCACACCCCAGAACCCCATATGATTAAATTATTATATAATCATATAAATATAATTATATATATATATATATATATATATATATATATATATATATATATATATATATATATATATATATTTATATGATTAATTGGCAATATTAATGTAGTGCGAAGGGTACATTCTGGACATAATTAAGCTATGTATCCTGTCCAGTCTCCCGGCTCGGTGTTAGATACATCATGTGAACCTGCCAATTCCAGAAATTTTATCCTTATGGTTTATTATTCACAAAGGAATGTGCACTGGCAAACTCAATTAACAACCTCACACACACACAGCCGCTGGCTCTTCTGAGTAAGTGAATTAACACGGCCTGTGCGTCTCGGTCTTGTGCACCACTACTAGCTGCAGACGGAAGTATCGTGGTCTTGTGCACCACTATTAGCAGAAGCAAGTATCGTGGTCTTGTGCACCACTATTAGCAGAAGCAAGTATCGTTGTCTTGTGCACCTCCATTAGCTGCAGAAGTAAGTATCGGGGGTCTTGTGCACCATTACTAGTTCCAGAATGAGGTATCGTGATCATTTGCACCACTACTAGCTGCAGAAGCATGTATAGGGGGTATTTTTCACCACTACTAGCTGCAGATGCAGGTATAGGGGGGTTATTGTCGACCACTACTAGCTGTAGAATGAAGTATCGTTGTTTTGTCCATCCCTACTAGTTGCGGAAGGAAGTATTGTGGTCTTGTGCAACTGTCCCAAGGACACTCGCATTACTTGCGAAGGGACATCACTTCTCATTACACACTCTTCACACCCCCAAGATATTAACTTCAATCTAAGATGCACTCATGTCACGCTCAGAGACACTCATGTCACTCTCAGAGACTCATGTCACTCTGAAAGACACGGTATTCACGTCACGATCAATGAAATACATACCATCTCCTCTGTCATATCATGACCTTAATGTCCACCGTTCTCGACTGTATTTCGTATTTCCTCAATCCAGGCATTAAATTGTATAATTTTTTTGATTATTCGAACTATTAATACGCAGATTTAAGTTCACATGTCATTGATAATCAGAATTATAAAATAGTTTAAAAAATTAAACAAAAATTGTCAATGTATCTTTTAACTCTAAATATATTTGTTATTTCATTCCTGCGCTTCTCTCTTACGGGTGCCAGCTCCAGCATTCGTCATTCAGTGAGATATTTACGTTCCAGTTTTCGTCATTTAATTAATAAATTAAAAGTGTGTCATCTCTTATAGACACCCTGGCAGTGAACCAGCTCTTATGTAATTCATGGCAGTGTGCCAGCTCTTGTGTAAACCTGGTTGATACCTGGTTGATGGGGTTCTGGGAGTTCTTCTACTCCCCAAGCCCGGCCCGAGGCCAGGCTCGACTTGTGAGAGTTTGATCCACCAGGCTGTTGCTTGGAGCGGCCCGCAGAGCCACATACCCACCACAGCCCGGCTGATCCGGGACTTCTCTTAGGAAACAGTCCAGTTTTCTCTTGAAGATGTCCACGGTTGTTCCGGCAATATTTCTTATAGTCGCTGGGAGGACGTTGAACAACCGCGGACCTCTGATGTTTATACAGTGTTCTCTGATTGTGCCTATGGCACCTCTGCTCTTCACTGGTTCAATCTTGCATTTTCTTCCATATCGTTCACTCCAGTACGTTGTTATTTTACTGTGTAGATTTGGGACCTGGCCCTCCAGTATTTTCCACGTGTATATTATTTGGTATCTCTCTCGTCTCCTTTCTAGAGAGTACATTTGGAGAGCTTTGAGACGATCCCAATAATTTAGGTGTTTTATCTCGTCTATGCGTGCCGTATATGTTCTCTGTATTCCCTCTATTTCAGCAATCTCTCCTGCTCTGAAGGGGGAAGTGAGTACTGAGCAGTATTCGAGACGGGACAACACAAGTGACTTGAAGAGTACAACCATTGTGATGGGATCCCTGGATTTGAAAGTTCTCGTAATCCATCCGATCATTTTTCTGGCTGATGCGATATTTGCTTGGTTATGCTCCCTAAACGTTAGATCGTCGGACATCATTATTCCCAAATCCTTGACATGCTGTTTTTCTACTATGGGAAGATTTGATTGTGTTTTGTACCCTGTATTATGTTTCAGATCCTCATTTTTGCCGTACCTGAGTACCTGAAATTTATCACTGTTAAACATCATATTATTTTCTGCTGCCCAATCGAAAACTTTGTTGACATCTGTTTGTAGTTTTTCAATGTCTTCAGCAGAGGTAATTTTCATGCTGATTTTTGTGTCATCTGCGAAGGATGACACGAAGCTGTGACGTGTATTTTTGTCTATATCAGATATGAGAATAAGGAACAGTAGCGGTGCAAGGACTGTACCTTGAGGTACAGAGCTTTTAACATCGCTTGGACTCGATTTTATCTGATTGACTGTTACTCTTTGTGTTCTGTTCGACAGGAAATTGAGTATCCAGCGTCCTACTTTTCCAGTTATTCCCATTGACCTCATTTTGTGAGCTATCACCCCATGGTCACATTTGTCGAAAGCCTTTGCAAAGTCTGTGTATACAACATCTGCATTTTGCTTTTCTTCTAGGGCTTCTGTGATTTTGTCATAGTGGTTGAGTAACTGTGACAGACATGATCTTCCCGCTCTAAAACCATGTTGTCCTGGATTGTGCAATTCATTGTTTTCCATAAAACTAGAAATTTGATTCCTAATCACTCTTTCAAACACTTTTATTATGTGTGATGTTAGTGCAACTGGCCTATAATTTTTTGCCAAGGCTTTACTCCCCCCCTTGTGCAACGGAGCTATATCTGCAGATTTAAGTGCTGCTGGTATCTCCCCTGTATCCAGGCTCTTTCTCCATATTACGCTGAGTGCTCTCGCTACTGGTACTTTACATTTCTTTATGAATATTGAATTCCATGAGTCAGGCCCAGGGGCTGAGTGCATGGGCATATTGTCAATTTCTCTTTCAAAGTCTTCCGAGTTTGTGGTAATATCCGTTATATTATCTGCAGTTAATCCGTTATATTAAACCCTGGCAGTGTGCCGGCTCTTATGTAAACCATAGCAATGTGGTCAGCTCAAATACTTTCCTGTCGTAACACATGTAAACCACTTTCAGCTATATTATTATTAGGCTCTAAGAAGCACTCAACAATGAAAGCATCCCCCCCCTCATGTTTGACACTTTGTCCCTCATGTAAGACACCTTGCCCCTAATGACACGTTGTCCCTAATGTATGACACGTTATCTTTAATGTACAACACCTTGCCCCTATTGTATGATTCCTAGTTTTAATGTATGACACTTTGCCTAAAATGTATGATACCTGGCCCCATCATGTATGACACCATATGATTCTAATGTATGATACTTTGCTCGTAATCTATGATACCTTCTCACAATGCATGTCACATGGTCCCTAATGTATAGCACATGGTCTCTCATGTATGACACATTGCCTCTTATTCATTAAACGAACTGTCTCCCACTAACACCACTCCCACAACTGTCTCCCACTAACACCACTCCCACAACTGTCTCCCACTAACACGCTTACATACAACGCTCCCACAAGACACTGGACACGCTCATGTTACTCTGTCGACGCGTGGCTCCTCCTGCTCCACACTCTAGTACAAGACTGCGGCCAAAATTACCAGACAGTTTAGTAGTAAAAACAATGAGAATACACACACACTCTTCTCTGAACGTAAGAAGTGAGAGACATTGCAGCTGCCTGATCTGGGATGTGCGGATTTAGATCAACCCGTCTTTCCCCATGTACCCGTCGAGACTATTTTTAAAGCTTACAATACTATTTACCCTTAATGTTGCTGACCAGCAGCTAATTGTGCTCATTTACTTACCTTTTGCCTTGCCGGTACAGCCCCCATCCCCTCCTTAAATCTCAATCCCTCCAGTGTATTGTTACGATAGCAGAGCTGATATAATATCTTCAGGATCTTCCCCAACCATGTATGTTCCCTGTTGACCAGACCACACACTAGAAAGTGAAGGGACGATGACGTTTCGGTCCGTCCTGGACCATTCTCAAGTCGATTGAGAAGTCAATCGACTTGAGAATGGTCCAGGACGGACCGAAACGTCGTCGTCCCTTCACTTTCTAGTGTATGGTCTGGTCAACATACTTTAGCCACGTTATTGTGACTCATCGCCTGCACATGTATGTTCCCTGTTGAACCGTGTCTCTAAGGCTCTAAGAACTCGATTGAATACCTCGATTCTGTCTCCCTTCACTTTCTGTCTCGCCGTGTTGAACTATCACGTTATACGCGATGGAATATCTTATAATATACAATCAATATAATCTTCATCTTGTTGATGAAAGTATCTCAATGTTCTGGCTGCCTTTGTAGGAAGATCATTCATGGCGTAGCGTAGTCAGCTGAAAATTGTCTGATAAATTATCCAAACTAAAGTAAAGTATTATGTAACGCCTGATATGTGTTCTGCTTCAACCTATGTAATTTATCTTTCATCGACTATTTACTCTGATGTAACTGGTAATGTTTCTTAGATGTTAATCATCTATCATATTAAATTGTGTAATTCTGTTCCCTAAACTGCATAAATAAAAATTAATCGAAAAGGCGTATTTTTCTCTGGTGTGGAAGGTTTTCAGTAAACAAATATGATTTTTAAACGTAATTTTTCGATCGAATTCATCAGTAAAAAGGGTAACACGGGCTTTCCAGTGAACGGTTCTAAGCTTAGACAACGTTGATATTGCAATGATCAACGTTCTTGATCATTGGTTGTCTAAGTGCAACACGTTTTCTTGATTTCTATTCTTTAGGCTATATTGATAGTTACAAAGCTATTTACGAAGATTATATACATTTTTTACACCATATTTTAAACAATTTAAAAATAATCTAAGCTCCGCGAACCTCCCTTAAATTATTTTTGTTATATAAAATATATGAGATTTATAAGGGCGTGGCAACCTTATATATGCCTACCAGCTATTTACGAAGATTATATATATTTTTTTTACACAATATTTTAAACAATTTAAAATAATCTAAGCTCCGCGAACCTTCCTTAAATTATTTTTGTTATATAAAATATATGAGATTTATAAGGGCGTGCCAACCTTTACCTGTGGCACCTTTAAGTGCAAAGCGACCCATTCCCTCGGGGATGTTGCTTGCTGGTAACCCTTAATTTTCTGACCTTTAGCTTCAGTGGTGCCGACCTGGCGGAAAATGCCGTGGAAAGCAATAGCTGGCGACCTCACATCACGTGTCGTCTAGTGTATTGACTTAATATCTAATTATAAGTCCTTGAGACAAATACCAATAGTTTTCTCTCAGGTATTATGGAAATAGTTCTTCACTATTTAACATAAATAAATATAGATGTGGTACCCAGCGGTGCTCGGGTCGGTTCTGTGCCCACGCCTCTCCTCCCCCCCCCCATCTCATGTCTCCCTCCCACACCCACGTAACCAAAAATAGAGATGGTGAGCAACGGAGAAACTTGGATAAGGGAAGGGAAGCTGCCCTCTCCCTATCCTGCTAAAGGCAGGATAGGGAGAGGCTTTGGGAGAAAGGAGAAAATAGACGATGTGTGAGGGAAACGGGGAGTGGGTAGTGGGGGAGAGGGGCATGAAAAGGAGAAAATAGAGCAGGGCGGTTGGGGAAGAAGGGGCGGGAGAGGGAGGGGGGATAAGGGGAGAGGGGATAAAGATGAAGAGAAGTGGGTATGTGAAGACATGGACGACATTCGTCTCTTTGAAGGCGTTTCGTTTGATGTCTGGAAAGTTTTTCTTGACAATGTTAGCGGTCTGACAATCTACTGCAGTAAAAAAAATATAGGTACGACTACAACATCTTTTTGACGGCGCCGGAAAATACACAAACAACCGGCTCCGTCTAAGAACATAAAATTTCTACACACAAGAAAAAAACCGCTAGATATATCCTGAGCAAGAACATTGAAATAATCGACAAATACAACGACAACAAAAGATAACACATCGTCGAAGCACTACATGTCAATCGCAACCAGCTATTAACTGTCAGTTCCCGCTCTAAAACTGCTAGATTTGTACCATCCTTGAAACCATGATGGAACACCGAGCAAACACTTCCCAAGCTAATAAAAGAACATAAGAATCAGAGACCAGCAGAAAGCCCATTTGCCCATATAGTGTACTTCCCTCTAGCAGTTATGTTATATGTGTTCTCGGTTAATAGGGTATAGACTCGTTTCTCTCATGTTTACTGATGATGCAAAAATTATGAGGAGGATTGAAACAGAGGAAGAAAGTAGGAAGCTACAAGATGACCTAGACAGATTGAATGAATGGTCCAACAATTGGCTGCTAAAGTTCAACCCGACTAAATGCAAAGTAATGAAACTAGGCGGTGGAAACAGGAGGCCAGACACAGGATACAGAATAGGAGATGAATTACTTAATGAAACGGACAGAGAGAAAGATCTAGGAGTTGATATCAC
>WNGS01169498.1:30541555-30561087 GCA_020271785.1 Procambarus virginalis
TTACTGAGACCTCTCATACTCGGTTAGGCTCCCTTTTCCCCATGGCATCCCACATTCCACTGTCATGGTCCTCGTCTCCCAATTAGTGTGCTCCTTCTACAGGTTGAGTCATGCTCTGGCAAACACAATACTTCTCACTCAGTTTGGGATCTCTTCTTTCATTCAGGGTCTTTTTCCTTCAGTTAGGTGACTTCTCGCAGGCTTCCCCCTACCTCAACTAGGTACCTTCCTCTCTTAGTTAGGCTCGTCTACCTCAGTTAAAGCCTTAGCTCCACTCTCAATTTGGGTCAGTTCCCTCCCTAGTTCATGCCGTCTTGATTAATGCTTCTAATTATCACATTAATATTAATAAGAGGCCTCGCTTAATGTTTAACTAATTGTACATCACAGTAATTAACGGGATTATCTTTACTACAAGTTTTGTTTCTTTTGAGAATATGATCCATGTGGGTCAACTATCACCATATATATAGTTTCTTGAATCACTATTTGATTCATTGTCAGATCTTTAGCTACAGTACAATGGTCTGCACAGTCAAGTCACATCCAATGTGTCTTGGTGGTTGAATTCCCTCGTTATGACAGAAGCATTTGGGCAACGTTTCTTTTCACCTCATGTTTCTGTTCACAAAACAGTAAATAGGTATCTGGAAGTAGGGCAACTGTTGTGGGCTGTGGGATGCAGGTAGAATTTGACAAACATGACAAACTTCCTCTCTCTGCGACAATGGGAAACAATATTTAATTCTTAAAAGTATCCTTCATTGGTGTAAACCAAACTAGGAAATGTAAACAACAGAATAAACGTGTCCGAGGATTTCATATACGCCAATTGGCTTCGTTTAATGTTCATTATTTCAACTAAGTAAAAATATGTCTCAAACACAGTACTGAACTGAAGAAGCACCAATTCATTCACTATTAAAACCTGGATATATTCAATCATTACAATGTTCTATTAAATAATTGCAATCTTCATTTTAAAAATAAATATCAGAACAACAGCTGTGACAATGAAAATATCTCTCACGCTTTATAAGAGTGACGTTTCTCGTTGTTGATGTTTTCAAGTGTTTTGTCACTCTATATGGTGTAGAGGGATTGGTTTCCAATGTAAAATCTTGAGAATGAAAGCGCGGGGGGGGGACTATCAGAAGAAAGAGCCAAGCCATTATGACTATATAGCACTGGGAAGGGGGTCAGGATAAGCATTTGGGATGGGCCGGGGGAAGGAAGTGTGCCCAACCACTTGGATGGGTTGGGGATTGAACGCCAACCTGCATGAAGCGAGGCCGTCGCTCTATCGTCCAGCCCAAGTGGTTGGGCAGAATGAAAGCAGATGAAAATGCATTTGAAAGTTCTGTTTCACAGTGTCGCACAAAACATATACCACAATTCAGATCCCATCATAAAGAATGTGTCGACCGACTCTTTCACAAACCAACAAAACCTCGTCAAGTTGCTGAGGTACGATGACACTGTTTCCATGTTTAATACTTGTGCTCAATTTCCCTACACTGGCAGGTGCATCGACCCACAACCTCTTTACATAATCCCATAAAACGTCAAAGAGTGACAGGTCAGGTTACCTGACAGGTCACAAGATGGAAACTGCATTTCCAATTTATCTCCGGAATATGGCATCCATAAAAGCGTGTGGGAGGTGTGTGTGGGGGGCAGAATGGGGGACGTAATCCCCTCCCCTACTGGATGAGGCTCGGCTCAGCTCTCTCCCCTAGTTGTTTGTGGCGTTCGCTCTTATTGTGACCCATCCTGCTGGAAACACCATCACGCAACACCTGGAAACAGAACACGGGCCGCGACTCACTTGAGAGATTACGCCAACCATATTACCTCTTGCCAAGCCCCACTAGTAGGGATATATATGGTGTCTATGGTAATAGTGGGGTTAGCTTGATAGTGGTGCCAGAGGTGCACACCTCTGGTGATAGCTTCACCAGGGATGTACACCACGGGTTTTCTTCAGCAGTGATTGCGGTACCAGTGGAGTACACCAGCGGTAGTAACGAAGCCAGTGGTGTAGACCAATGGTGCCAGTGGTGTAGACCAATGGTGCCCGTAGTGTACACCAATGGTGCCAGTGGTTTGTACCAGTTGAAGATGACAGATCATTATACATCTTCTGAACTTGAAGAGAAGATTAGAGGCATGAGAAATAGATGTATTCATCTTCGTACAATCAACTCATCTCCTAGAGACAATTGTTTTCATCCTGTACAATAATAATGACAGCTAATCAATGACAGCATAAAAACTATATTCTTATATGATTGTTCATTTATATAGCTGATTCAGTCAACAGAATATATTTGGTACATTTCTCAAATGAACAAGAACAGGTCATAATTACTTCCTAACTTGTATTCATTTTAGTTAAATACTGTATAAAAAATGGGAAAGCAATTTATGATATGACGTTCAAAACATGAACAATACAGTTTTAAAAACTTAACTTTTTTTTACAATTACATGGACGTTATTGGCTATATTATAAAAGACAGGGAAAATAACTGATAATTTATAGTTATAGTTTTTTTATGCAAGAAATATTGGATTCCGCACCTCTGTTTAAAAACATAATTTGAAAACATATTGGTGACAATTAGAGCGTTGTGAGTATATTGAAAAAGAAGGAATATCGAGAGAATACTTATAATTCTAAATAGAAAACTTAAAGACTATAACAAACATGAATTTCTATACATTTGCACAGCCTCAAGACCGTAAATCACACATAAATTCACGGGCATACCAGGAACAAAATCACTTTCAATATACAATCAAGACCTGATTTCGATTGGATTTAAATTGTCAGTAAACTATTTCTCTAAGAGTAATTTCTTTAAATATCAAATTTGCAGATAGAGGTACCCTTGCTTTCTTTGGTAACTATTTGCTTGACTATTATGTAAATCTCCTATGACATTATATCAATCATTCATTCTCAAGTTGTAAGGGCACAGGTTGCACAGGGTTGCTTGGGCATCATGCTTATGCTAGCCAATTCTTGAAATGTTTCATGACGTACAAAATGTAAAAGCTTAACCCAACCAGAAACATAAGAACCCAAGTATCCCCTCAAGTCTAAGTTACCGATGTAAAGAAAACGTTGATATTGGTGAGCATCTAATTTTTATATTACTTTGTAATTTGTACGATTGGGGTTATAACATACAAGATAAGATGCATTAGTTGAAGGGACGGGTTTTGTACACAGAGGCCTCAGCCTCTGCTGTGGGCCTACCGTTTTAGAACAACTTCAATAACAGCAACATTATGTTGATATGTTTACACATTAGCTAAATCACATTTATTGCCACATTTTCCAAACTGACAGTTGTTACAATATATTTTTGAGAAATGACATTGACAAGAAAATGTTTGCATTATCAAGAATTTTGCAACAGCCGTTCAAAAGCGCTCACGTCACCTTTACTTGAACTAAAGTTAGATGATCACCAAACTTTATGAATTATTGGACAAAGTTCTCCATGACAGTCAGTAAGGGATAAATATCTTGTTCAGGATGAGGCGTGAAAAATCTGAAACATTATCGCAGCCTTATCGTCAAACAGTTCCTCATTGCAATGATTTATCATTAAGTTACAGAACATCAACCGCTAACACATATCTGTGTAATTTTTATTACCATCTGATATACTCAAAAATACACAATCATGATACAAAGAATTAAGCTGAATGAGGTAGAAGGAGGTTTTACCCACTTAAAAAACGTGTAGAGGCGGCATACATATGTACGACCCACCCATATATATAATTTACCCTATTATTGTCTCATAAACATAAAAAGATATGGGTATAGAAAGTGGCCACAGATGCCCGCCAAGAACCTTAGTAAATCTTGATTTATTCAGATGATTTCATCCACTAAAAAACATTTTCAGTGTCCTAAACACATTGTCATGTATGGTAAAGTTACAGAGGTTTGCTTGTGGAGGCGTGAAACCCGTTATAAATTTATCTATTACAAAATGTTTTCCAGCGAGTACCGTAGCAGTTGTCAGTTGATTTTACTGTTTCTTTAAAAGATTTGCTCACTTGAATGTAATATACTTTTAGAGTGGGAAAAATTCTTCTAATTTATAAATTAAATAAATGTTTAAATCCTTCCTTCAAAGCAGGAAAGAGATGAAAGGAGTACAGTAAAACTCTCTAGGGATCAGCTAATAGGGCTGTGGTAGAACAGTATTGGGGATGCTGCAAGAGACGTAGAAGAGCACTGTAGAGAGGAGCTGAAACACGTGTAGCGATCACAATGTAAAGATAAGCTACAGTTGCAGGCGATGAGTCACAATAACGTGGCTGAAGTATGTTGACCAGACCACACACTAGAAGGTGAAGGGATGACGACGTTTCGGTCCGTTCTGGACCATTTTCACAATCAACTTGAGAATGGTCCTGGACGGACCGAAACGCCGTCGTCCTTTCACCTTCTGGTTTGTGGTCTGGTCAACAAACTACAATTATTAAGCTGCTGTAGACCGTTGGTCATTGAGGGTTTTGATGGAGAGGTTCAGACGCCAATTTTTTTTTAACTGTCAGTTCATTTCCGAGAATCCTTCTCAACTTCTGTGATTTAAGAACTTGAGAGAAAATATTTCTCATGGTCAAATATGCTTTGTTTTCCCGACTCTGCCTGAGAGAATATAGAGGAAAAAGGTGCTTTGATACCCTGGAGAACAAACACCACGCAGTGATAAAACAGTTATGAGAGAAGGAAATTGTAGCAAAGAAATGCCTTTGAAGGTCCATTAGAGTTGGTGAGGTTGGGAGCGTCGAAGAGCGGGCATGTGGTGTCTGAGACGAATGCACCGTAATGCAGGGCCCGAAATGTTAACGGGGGGGGGCAGATTCACGAAGCAGTTACGCAGGCACTTACGAAGGTACACATCTTTTCTTAATCTTCGACGGCTTGGGTTACATTTATTAAACAGTTTACTAGCGTGAAAACTTCCCAATCAACTGTTGTTATTGTTATAAACAGCCTCTTGGTGCTTCTGAGCTCATTAACTGTTTAATATTTGTTAACAAAGCCGCCAAAGATTGAGAAAAGCTGGACAGCTTCGTAAGTGCTTGCGTAACTGCTTCGTGAAACTGGCCCCTGGGAAGTTCAACACTGTATGTGGACCCGTTAATTGAATACGCATGCATGTTATCTCAAGGTTATCTTGAGATGATTTCATGGCTTAGCGTCCCCGCGGCCCGGTCCTCAACCAGGCCTCCTTTTTGTTACACACCCCCAGGAAGCAGCCCGTAGCAGCTGTCTAACTCTCAGGTACCTATTTACTGCTAGGTGAACAGGTGCATCAAAGTGAAAAAAAGTGCCAATTTGTTTCCGCCTCCACCGGGGATCGAACCCGGAACCTTAGGACTACGAATCCCGCGCGCTGTCCACTCAGCTGTCAGCTGTTGGATATAAATGTGGACAGTGAATATTTTTTATCAAGAATATGTATCACGGGAAGATAGCAGAGAGAGGGTTGGGCCCCCAAGATATTAACCTCGAGATGTAGTGCCCAAAACAACAGTTATAGTATGGTAGTCACGCAGTGGCTACAGGAAGCTGGTCCATTATGTAGTCCAGGATGGCCCAGGATGTAGCCCACATTATAAAGACCTTTGAATGCAAACCCTAATATTTTTGGACCATTAACGTCGTCCCACTGATCCAGTGGTGCAGCCACGTGATGTGGCCCTCGAGATGTTGGTCACTGAAGGTTAACCTTGCTATGTGGCCCTCGAGATGTTGGTCACTGAAGGTTAACCTTGCTATGTGGGCCTCGAGATG
Organism: Procambarus virginalis; assembly: GCA_020271785.1. NCBI lineage: Eukaryota > Metazoa > Arthropoda > Malacostraca > Decapoda > Cambaridae > Procambarus > Procambarus virginalis. The sequence goes on from WNGS01169498.1 coordinate 30,547,386, forward strand.
TTGGTCCCTGAAGGTTAACCTTGCTATGTGGGCCTCGAGATGTTGGTCCCTGAAGGTTAACCTTGCTATGTGGGCCTCGAGATGTTGGTCACTGATGGTTAACCTTGCTATGTGGGCCTCGAGATGTTGGTCCCTGAAGGTTAACCTTGCTATGTGGGCCTCGAGATGTTGATCACTGATGGTTAACCTTGCTATGTGGGCCTCGAGATGAGTGAGCCAAAGCGTCGACCTCGATTCACTAAGACATGGAAGTTATGGGGATGAAGGGTATGGTGATGGAGCACTGATGTTAGAGTTAGGGTTATGGAGCCCCCGGTGTGGGAGATAAAGTTGGACCATTGATTAGAGGTCAATAGTTATAAAACACTCACTTTATACAACAATTAAAAAACACTGATAAGAGAACACATGTTATGGAACAGGTGTAAGAAATCAGGGAAGAAGAAGAAGAAACAAACAATAAAAGACACAAACAGGCCAAGAGAGAAGAAGGAAGGCGTCTATATCACGTCTACTCAAGTTCCTTCAAGAAACAGAGAAGGAACTACCCTCATATACGAAGTAATAATGTAACTGTATTGAAGAGCGACGAGGAGTTGATTGATAAAGAAATCTTTTGAGCAAGGAAACCCAGAATATGTTAATTAAGGGAAGATAAAGAGACGGTAGGGTGGATTATCTGGGGACGAGGGGAAGACCAGAGGCACTCAGCGGAAGAAAGGGACGGGTTTATCCTTGCAGATAAACAGTTGCCAGGGGAGAACGGTGATGAAAGGGGATGGACGGTAATGGGAGAGGATGGGCGGTGATGGAAGGGGATGGACGGTAATGGAAGAGGATGGGCGGTGATGGAAGGGGATGGACGGTAATGGAAGAGGATGGACGGTGATGAAAGGGGATGAACGGTAATGGAAGAGGATGGACGGTAATGGAAGGGGATGGACGGTAATGGAAGGGGATGGACGGTAATGGAAGAGGATGGACGGTGATGAAAGTGGATGAACGGTAATGGAAGAGGATGGACGGTAATGGAAGGGGATGGACGGTAATGGAAGAGGATGGACGGTGATGAAAGGGGATGAACGGTAATGGAAGAGGATGGACGGTAATGGAAGATGATGGACGGTGATGGAAGAGGATGGACGGTAATGGAAGAGGATGGACGGTAATGGAAGAGGATGGACGGTGATGAAAGGGGATGAACGGTAATGGAAGAGGATGGACGGTAATGGAAGAATGACGTCACAGGTAGCTTGCCAAATAGCAGAATGGAACAAGTTAGTAGATAAGATACTTGACAATAGGCTAATAGACCAATAATCACCATCTATCGAACTAACAATGCCAAACGTAGCAATAGTACATACAGTCTATCAGACACAAACAAATCTGAAACAATGCAAGGCGAACGTCCACAGGTAACAGCTGTCTTAACTTGTTTCTAACTTAAGTCAGAGCTCAACTTATGCTATTTCCCACACTTTGTAATTGGTTTTATTTCTGTCAACGGTACTCGGAGATTACACTCAAATGGCGACAGATAATCTTATTTAACAGGGTAAAGGAATTAAGTAACTTTCACCTGATATAATTTATACACAGAGTATGATTTTCTGAATAATTGCTGTATGTTTGTGTCCATTGCTCAAATTAATTTACCATATCCCAGTACGTCAGAAAATTACTCTCTCATTATATTTCTGGATAGCAATAGAAAATATGCAATGTAAGTTTGGATGTATAAATTTGTGTAATCTACTTGTTCTCCGGATTTAACAAATATATATATATATATATATATATATATATATATATATATATATATATATATATATATATACATATATATATATATATATATATATATATATATATATATATATATATACATATATATATATATATATATATATATATATATATATATTTTTTTTTTTTTTTTCGCTGAGTCCTATCACAATTTTGTACGTGTTGATGATATCATCTCTCGTTCTCCTGTTTGTTTGCTAGATATCGTGTATGTGACGCCTCCAGCTACATGCAGGCGATGAGTCACAATAACGTGGCTGAAGTATGTTGACCAGACCACACACTAGAAGGTGAAGGGACGACGACGTCCCTTCTTGTCCCCATGCTTATCCTCATAACCTTGCATATGTCAGGGTTAGCGTCTAGTTGCCACATTTCAGACCATCTCCAGACCACTAGACATTGTCTAGTTCATCTTGTAATGTATTACTTTCTTCTACGAGTCAATCGTTTATATATATATATATTAGGAACATGATAGTCTCTGGTACCGACGCTTGTATGTATATACCGTGTATGTTAACGGCGACCAACGGCCCTATCCTATGCAACGGCCATCAGAGTCTGTGTGATCAGGCCTGGCTGGCGTAATCAACCCACAACTCGTTAAGTTCTCGGTCATCGTAGTCTGCTGCGATGTCGACTGATTTTCTCTCTCGGTTAATATATGACGAAAAAAACTAAATTACAAATTGACTGCAATCTCGCTTGCAGATTTGCTGGCTTAGATCTGATAATCAGACCATTAGGCATCACCTTAACGAGATTAGTTTTGACGAGCCGAACCTTCTGGCTGGAATATTCATTTGCAAGTCATATTTGGAATGCATCCTATCACCCTTAATAACTAGACGGTCAAAGAATATTTTGCATTATTTTATATTTGTTTTTATCTATTCACGTGATAACTAAAAAACGTAAAAACCGGTTTTTATATATATTTTATTTGATGTTCAATATGCCAGAGAGGGCGGGATCAAAACGTACACAGGGTTGGAGTGGTTATATTAAAAAGTACTATGGTGGTCGCTAGTTCGAGGCTCCGATAGTGCAAGTGAATGAAATGCTATTTCCACGTGTACTGTGATCCCAGTGATCATTAACGGTGTCAGCTAAGCTCATCTTTCAGCTCAGTACGAACACGGACAATCTATTATGAATAGTAAAATTATTGAAAACAAGACGAAATAAAAATATTACAGTATAACTCTTTAATATTCACAAACAAACCCTTTACATAATGTCTCGTTAAACTTACCATTCAGGAAATATATGCAATGTTGAGCTAATGGATAGTCTTTGAATACACAAAGTTTCAAACAATTCCCAAGTCCCAGCTATAAGTCACGCGCTGACTTGTGAAAATTTTAATGAATCAATATTGGACTTTAACGCTGTGAATCCGACGGCCCTTTGTTTTGATGATGGGCGGCACACTATGGTAATGGAGACGGGTTGACAATTTACGCCACAGGTGACTGGAGCCAGAGGTAGCAATAACAGGTGCAGGACCGCCGGCCTTGGCCCCTGTGTGGATCAATATCACTCACCTGCAACTGTACACCTGTTCACTCCAGCCAGAACTGTTCACTCCAGCAACAACTGTTCATCCCAGCAACACCTGTTCACTCCAACAACACCTGTTCACTCCAACAACACCTGTTTACTCCAAAAACAACTGTTTACTCCAACAACAACTGTTTACTTCAGCAATAACTGTTTCGAGTCAAATAAATATTTTACGAACTATCCTTAAATCGAAATTATGGAGTATATATAAAACGATTTCGTGTTATGAAATTATTAAGATTTTTACTCGTGTAAGTGAATAAATGCTTGAAATTTGTTTAAACGGAATTATAAACGTACACCTATTTCTGAACAAAGTTTTTAATTTGAAATTAAACTTACATCATATATAGTTACGATGACATCACATTAATTTCCTTATTCTTCTTTAATATAATACCTGACAAATCTAAGAAAAAATGTAATAACAGAAAAATTAGGAAGAAAACTTAACAAATAACATTTTGGATTTACGCAATGAACAATTTGACTAAATTAGCACATATGGACTAACTTGTTCTCCTGTGAAGGAAAACATTTAGAGAACAACAGCAGGTCTGTTGATAAGGGCAAGAACAAAAATCACCATTCCCCCCCCCCCCAGGAAACAGGAAGGTAGGCAGGGGCAGCACAATTGGAAACCTTCAATATTGGAGGCAGCTGCAGTGAGCCATGACTTGAGTCCTTTGCTACTGCCTACACCCGGAGCCCCGACGACTGTGACTTTTCTGCCTCTAACTTTGAACACAACCACTAGACGACAGCCATGCTGGAAAATGTTTACAGCCACGGTAGTCAATGTCAGATATTGCAGCGACTGCGAAGGTTAATATATTTTTTTTGTTACGATATGGATATTAGAACGTTTTCCATCACAGAGAAACTCAAAACGGTAGTGGAAAAGAGAAAGTGAGAGAGAGGACGCTTCCAAATGAAGAGAATGTCTCCCATTACCTAGTTTGTCAACATAATGTAAAGAAGTTTGTTGACGTCAGTCTGGCCATTCATAACAGACCTGCCGCAATTTGTCCTCGAAACACCGGAAAGTTTGGCAATATATCTATTTACAGGACGGACACGGTTTTGTGCCTCACTTCTTATAACTGCACTATGGAGATGTGAACCATTTCTCTAGCAGTTATTAAATTCTAAGGCGCTTATATTCGAACTTTAATTTAATAATTAAGAGTGAGACATGTTGAGAATGGGACACGGTGTGTGTGAGGAGTGGGACACGATGTGTTGGGAGTAGGTCACGGTGTTGGGAGTGGGACATGGTATGTTGGGAGAGGAACCAGTATGCTGAGCGTGGCACACGATGTGTTGAGAGGGCTGTGTTGCTGATCTGATGTGTTGGGTTCGGTTACCTGTGTGTAGCGGGTCATCAACGTTGTGTTTCATGCGAACAACTAAAGTGTTGAGTGCTTTTAGCCATGTGTGGCAGTCGGTTAACGATGTGTTTCATGCGGTTAAAGAGTGATGCGTGTGGTCTAAAATGTGTTTTATGCGGTTAACTGTGCGTTGTGCGCGAAAGGGAGACACATTTGTTGCTTGTTTAAAACTACTATGAATGGCGTTGCAATAAACTTTGTGTTAACAGTTTGAGTAAACAGAGCGGTAAATTTGGCCGCGGTAAAAAAGAAAGGCTTGCTATTGGTCCATGCTAGAATTCAACATTGTTTTTCCAACATTCAAACTACATATAAACTCCATTTTTTACTTTGAATTATATTTATTTCATCATTTTTTTCTGCTAAACTTCAATATTAGAAAACTAATTAATTAAACTACAACCCTCACAGGAGAAAACTTCCCGGAATAAGCAGAAACCAGTCCATTATTATGAAAAATCAACCATACACCAGAAAATGGGACGACGACGTTTCGGTCCGTCCTTTACCATTATCAACTCGATTGTCTTAATAATAGTCAAAAATGGACCGAAACGTCGTCGTCTCCTAATCTTCTGATGCGTGGTTCAGTTCTCATATATTCAAGTAACGTTACTGTGACAGTCCAATGTTCATTGCCTGCGATAAGAATCTCCTTAACGTTGAAAATATTTCCTGAAAAAGCTTTACTCCCAAAAAGTATTTAACAATAACGAGGGTTTTATCTGTTATGCATCCGTGCGTGGAAAGTGATCGAGTCAGTATACCGAGGTAACATGTTATATATACCGGAGTGATGTATATATATATATATATATATATATATATATATATATATATATATATATATATATATATATATATATATATATGTATATATATATATATATATATATATATATATATATATATGTATATATATTCCTCCCGACTTTCAATCCTTTTAACAATCTGTGTCATTGTTAAGTAATTACCGTACTGGTTATGTTAGTGTGTGATGCACCAGACTTTCTAAGGTTCATGTCCTTCACAGGGGAAGAGTTCTTTGTGTTATATATATATATATATATATATATATATATATATATATATATATATATATATATATATATATATATATATACCCAATGAGGGATTGAAATGCGTGTATAACAACACCTTCTCTTCCAACGGAACTCCTCCCTCGCCATATTATCCAAGATAAATCAAGATTCCTTTAATGTTAATCATCTTGTGTTTGAGTTCTCGTCCAGCCATCCGGATTGGTAACTGCGGATTCTTGAGAATCCCGTGACACGAACAGCGATATATATAGCCTTAAGGGTTCATTGTTTTCTTTTAATAACGATTAACGATACTTGCTATCGCAGTAATATACAAATATAATACCTGTGAGGGCTGGGTACACGTTGCTGACGTGGGCCACGCTGTCATAATGGCAGAGAGGGCTGGTAACACGCCGCCTCAATAACTGAGACACTTACGTGCCAGAGTCATATTGGGCAAGCTTTGATGGTGAACGGCGCTAATATGTCCTGCTGGTATATTGCCTTCCCTGGCCTCTCTCTCTCCCACAGTGTACCCCCATCCCCCTGGGCCTCTCTTCCTCAGTGTACCCGCTCCCTGGGCCTCTCTTCCTCAGTGTACCCGCTCCCTGGGCCTCTCTTCCCCAGGCCTCTCTTCCACTGGCCTCTCTTCCCCAGGCCTCTCTTCCACTGGCCTCTCTTCCCCAGGCCTCTCTTCCACAGGCCTCTCTTCCACTGGCCTCTCTTCCCCAGGCCTCTCTTCCACTGGCCTCTCTTCCCAGGCCTCTCTTCCACAGGCCTCTCTTCCACAGGCCTCTCTTCCCCAGGCCTCTCTTCCCCAGGCCTCTCTTCCCCAGGCCTCTCTTCCACAGGCCTCTCTTCCACAGGCCTCTCTTCCCCAGGCCTCTCATCCACAGGCCTCTCTTCCCCAGGCCTCTCTTCCACAGGCCTCTCTTCCCCAGCCTCTCTTCCACACAGCCTCTCGTCTCCCTAGGCATACCTCCCACAGTAGATTAGATTCAACAGATTATTGTTAGAATAAAATATCGTATTTTTACTATTGAAATCTTGAGAACTGCCTGCGACCTTAGCACTCTTTCCTCTTTATTAACCGCGGCCTTGTAGACCGCAGTCTTGTAGACCGTAGTCTTGTAGACCGCAGCCTTGTAGACCGCGGCCTTGAAGACCGCGGCCTTGTAGACCGCGGCCTTGTAGACCGCGGCCTTGTAGACCGCGGCCTTGTAGACCACGGCCTTGTAGACCGCGGCCTTGTAGACCACGGCCTTGTAGACCGCGGCCTTGAAGACCGCGGCCTTGAAGACCGCGGCCTTGTAGACCGCGGCCTTGTAGACCACGGCCTTGAAGACCGCAGCCTGGAAGACCGCAGGCTTCAATATTACAACTTCATTGTTTCTAACCGAAGCTTTCATTGCACTGCTACTTTTCGTCTGTAATATTGATAAGTTAATATTTCTAGCAAATGCTCTATCATACATATGCCCTCTACCGCTTGCACTCATTTTTTCCATGTAAATAGACCTGGCTCCTGCTCCAAGGGTACACCAAGCTGGAGCCAGCAGGAGGCAAGGATAAGACCACAACTGACTGAAGGCGCTGATGCTGCACACTGCAAGATGAGTATTTTAACGGGTCACTGGCCGATTTCAGCTAGGCTGCCCGGGCCAAGGATGAGAGGATGAGAAGGACATGGTTGAAAAGGCACGTAGTAGAGCCGATTCACCGAGGATTGGAGTCATTTATTCTCTACAAGTTCCGAGGATTTTACTTGTTCATGATGAGGGATTTACGTCCCTAGCTGAGTCTAAACTCTCCAGACCAGTATTGAACGACTTGTGTATATAATTAGAATGTTGTTATTCAACTTCTGCACATACAAGATGGTATCCTGCCACAGTAGTAAAGTGTTAAATTATCTGTTAATATTATTACTAAGTGAAGAGCCTTGAGGAATGATTTTAAAGGAATAAGCTCAGAAAGTGTCTAAGAGGGGCATCAGGTAAGCGTTCTGGTGACCGTGGGGTGTGGGGTAGTCTGGTTACACTGTGTACTAAGCCCACTGTGTACTGAGAACTCGCAATACTGAATACTTTGTGCTTACTAGGTATATTTAGGATATTAGGAGTATACTGGGTAAAAATGAGGGTAATGAACACACAAGGTATATTTGGGAATTTTAATTTACTTGGTGCACTGTATATACACACATTTGGATTATGGGTACATCTGATATACAAGGTATACTGGTTATACAGTATACGTTGCATTCGTTCACCTCGCGTTAACACTGACATTCTCTCTCACACACACTTCACATATGTCGTCGTGTTTATAAGTTACATAAAATATTTTCTGAGCGCGCAAAATTAATTAAAGTTATATTTTATGAACTTTCTTTTTATTTAAAGATATATCTTATTTTATTTATTTTATTTTATATATATGTATGGTAAAAATGCACACCAGAGTATCTATGAGATATTAGTCATGTCTCATCTTTCAATTAGATGATCCACAGTACTGGGAACAGTACTGGTGTCAGTACTGGTGTCAGTACTGGTGTCAGTACTGGTGTCAGTACTGGTGTCAGTACTGGTGTCAGTACTGGTGTCAGTACTGGTGTCAGTACTGGTGTCATACTGGTGTCAGTACTGGTGTCAGTACTGGTGTCAGTACTGGTGTCAGTACTGGTCTCAGTACTGGTGTCAGTACTGGTCTCAGTACTGGTGTCAGTACTGGTGTCAGTACTGGTGTCAGTACTGGTGTCAGTACTGGTGTCAGTACTGGTCTCAGCACTGGTCAGCAGTCTTACAACTGCGTGAACGACATCTTTACCGTTCCATTATATGAATCACTCAACCACGTGCAGTGTATGATCAATATTACTCGCGCCACGAGCCGTGTTTGATCAATATTACTCACTCATGTCCCAGTTATGTATTGTGTATCACGTCAGCACAGGGAGGTCCTCGCCTCGTTTACCTTAAACCTGACCAATGCCTTTTCATTTTAATCTAAGCCTTAAGGCTCATTTTGGGGAATTTAATATATACTGTTATCTGTATGGAGGAGAATGGTTAATAAAGTGTTTAGAAAATTGTTAAAATTTATGCGATGGTTAAGTGAATAAATATCTGAGGATTCGGTTAAAACTTGAGATTATATTTACGTTACAATTCATTGTGTTCTTCAATATAAATATAAAAGAGGAAACGACTGAATTGTTTTCTTTCGTTATGGATTTTCATGTTTTTCCATTAGCATTATTTATTCATGTCCTCTCTTTTAACGATTGTTGTGTTTAACTATTGACAATTGTCAGAGTTCTGCTCTGAGCAATTATTCTACGCAATTTAAATAATTGGTTGATACTCATAAAAGTATTTTGGTGGGCTTGAATGCGAAAATTATTCGCGTTTTAAAAAAATTTTGTAATGAGGTATTTGAAATGAGTGTGTTTGACAGGCGGCATGGCGAACCTTGTTCCAAATTATCCTCCTTGACGCGCCGTAATATGGTGTCCCCCCCACACAGTGACGTGTGCTCGCCCAGCAGAAAAACTCCCGAGGTTATTACCTGTCACAGAGGACAGGTGGACGAGAACTGACACACGCCTCCAGCAGTGCCTCTCCCTGTTAGCGTCACCCTCTAGCACGCGCACCACGGAACACTGCCACCCAAAATAGGAAAGTGTTCTGTGTTCTGTTCTGAGTGAAGTACAACACGAGTTAATGGTGCTCTGAGTGAAGTACAACACGAGTTAATGGTGCTCTGAGTAAAGTACAACACAAGTTATTGGTGTCCTGAGTGAAGCACAACACGAGTTAATGGTGCTCTGAGTGAAGTACAGCACGAGTTAATGATGCTCTGAGTGAAGTACAACACAAGTTAATGGTGCTCTGAGTGAAGCACAACACGACAGTTAATGGTGCTCATTATATTACATTATAATTGGATATGTGAACATTGCTAGATGCTTAGGTATGGTGGAACAGCAGGTTGAAGAGGGTTGGAGGAATATGCTTCATGACAGAGTGGAGGTAGTTTGAGGGTAATGGTGTAGTGGCTGCAGCATGAGGTGGAGTGTGGGATACGAAAGTTTATTAGGGAGGGGAATAATAAGGGTTGCAATGGGCAGGGTAAGATTTTTGGATGCCTGATATAGGTCAGAGGTTAGAGTAGCCTTTTGTGTTTACATTTGTGTGTGTGCATATTTGTGTGAGTACCTCTGTGTGTGTCCACTAGTGGGCTCGCTTATGCATATGCGTGTGTGTGTGTGCGTGTGTGTGTGTGTGTGTGTGTCTGCGTGCACATAATTACTTCCCTGGTACCTTTTCATTGGGAAACAATGAGAAAACACCTTTTTCCGCAGTGTACACAAAAAGGCCGCTGTAGCCCATAGTTTTATTCAGGCTGGTATTGACGCACGAAGGGAAAACACAGCACCATTGTCACCGAAAACAATCATTTTGTTTTTTGCCAAATTGCATAAACATTATAATTGGAAATAACCACTTCAATAGCTTACAATATATATTACTGGACAACAAACATTACATCAGAGCAATGTATATTTTTCGTTTATATTAATTTCTTTACATGTGAAACACCAGAGACTTATTGGCATGTGAAGAACCCAAGCTTCCACGGATGTTCTCTTTAGCTGATATTCTGAGGACAAGTAAAAGCTTAATGCAATGACGGTTCACTTACCTAATCCCACACACACATTCCCAGGAAGCAGCTCGTAGCAGCTGTCTAACTCGAAGGTGCCTTTTTACTGCTAGGTAGAAAGGACCATCAGGGTGAAGGAAACTCTGCCCATTTGTTTCTGCCTCGGCCGAGAGTCGAACCCTGGCTTTTAAAACTATAATCCCGAAGCGCTGTCTACTCAGCCGCAAGGCCTTGTGTGTGTGTGTGTGTGTGTGTGTGTGTGTGTGTGTGTGTGTGTGTGTGTGTGTGTGTGTGTGTGTGTGTGTATACTCTCCTAGTTGTACTCACCTAGTTGTGTTTGCGGGGGTTGAGCTCTGGCTCTTTGGTCCCACCTCTCAACTGTCAATCAACTGGTGTACAGATTCCTGAGCCTACTGGGCTCTATCATATCTGCATTTGAAACTGTGTATGGAGTCAGCCTCCACCACATTATTGCCTAATGCATTCCACCTGTTAACTACTCTGATACTGAAAAAAGTTCTTTCTAACGTCCCTGTGGCTCATTTTAGTACTCAGTTTCCACCTGTATCTCTTTGTTTGCGTACCACCCGTGTTAAACAGTTTATCCTTATCAACCCTGTCAATTCCTTTGAGAATTTTGTAGGTGGTGATCATGTCGCCTCTTACTCCTCTGTCTTCCAGTGTCGTGAGGCGCATTTCACGCAGCCTTTCCACGTAACTCATGCCTCTTAGTTCTGGGACTAGCCTAGTGGCATACCTGTGAACTATTTCCTGCTTCGTCTTGCGCGTGACAAGGTACGGGCTCCATGCTGGGGCCGCATACTCCAGGATTGGTCTTACGTATATGGTATACAAGATTCTGAATGATTCCTTACACAGGTTCCTGAAGGCTGTTCTGATGTTTGCCAGCCTCGCATATGCCGCAGACGTAATTCTTTTTATGTAGGCTTCAGGAGACAGGTTTGGTGTGATATCAACTCCTAGATCTTTCTCTCTGTCCGTTTCATTAAGTACTTCATCTCCTATTCTGTATCCTGTGTCTGGCCTCCTGTTTCCACCGCCTAGTTTCATTACTTTGCATTTAGTCGGGTTGAACTTTAGCAGCCAATTGTTGGACCATTCATTCAATCTGTCTAGGTCATCTTGTAGCTTCCTACTATCTTCCTCTGTTTCAATCCTCCTCATAACTTTTGCATCATCAGTAAACATTGAGAGAAACGAGTCTATACCCTATTAACCGAGAACACATATAACATAATTGCTAAAGGGAAGTACACTATATGGGCAAATGGGCTTTCTGCTGGTCTCTGATTCTTATGTTCTTTTATTAGCTTGGGAAGTGTTTGCTCGGTGTTCTATCATGGTTTCAAGGATGGTACAAATCTAGCAGTTTTAGAGCGGGAACTGGCAGTTAATAGCTGGTTGCGATTGACATGTAGTGCTTCGACGATGTGTTACCTTTTGTTGTCGTTGTATTTGTCGATTATTTCAATGTTCTTGCTCAGGATATATCTAGTGGTTTTTTTCTTGTGTGTAGAAATTTTATGTTCTTAGACGGAGCCGTTTGTTTGTGTATTTTCCGGCGCCGTCAAAAAGATGTTGTAGTCGTACCTATATTTTTTTTTACTGCAGTAGATTGTCAGACCGCTAACATTGTCAAGAAAAACTTTCCAGACATCAAACGAAACGCCTTCAAAGAGACGAATGTCGTCCATGTCTTCACATACCCACTTCTCTTCATCTTTATCCCCTCTCCCCTTATCCCCCTCCCTCTCCCGCCCCTTCTTCCCCAACCGCCCTGCTCTATTTTCTCCTTTTCATGCCCCTCTCCCCCACTACCCACTCCTTCGTTTCCCTCACACATCGTCTATTTTCTCCTTTCTCCCAAAGCCTCTCCCTATCCTGCCTTTAGCAGGATAGGGAGAGGGCAGCTTCCCTTCCCTTATCCAAGTTTCTCCGTTGCTCACCATCTCTATTTTTGGTTACGTGGGTGTGGGAGGGAGACATGAGATGGGGGGGGGGAGGAAAGGCGTGGGCACAGAGCCGACCCGAGCACCGCTGGGTACCACATCTATACTTATTTATGTTAAATAGTGAAGAACTATTTCCATAATACCTGAGAGAAAACTATTGGTATTTGTCTCAAGGACTTATAATTAGATATTAAGTCAATACACTGGACGACACGTGATGTGAGGTCGCCAGCTATTGCTTTCCACGGCATTTTCCGCCAGGTCGGCACCACTGAAGCTAAAGGTCAGAAAATTAAGGGTTACCACCAAGCAACATCCCCGAGGGAATGGGTCGCTTTGCACTTAAAGGTGCCACAGGTAAAGGTTGGCACGCCCTTATAAATCTCATATATTTTATATAACAAAAATAATTTAAGGAAGGTTCGCGGAGCTTAGATTATTTTAAATTGTTTAAAATATTGTGTAAAAAAATATATATAATCTTCGTAAATAGCTGGTAGGCATATATAAGGTTGGCACGCCCTTATAAATCTCATATATTTTATATAACAAAAATAATTTAAGGGAGGTTCGCGGAGCTTAGGTTATTTTTAAATTGTTTAAAATATGGTGTAAAAATGTATATAATCTTCGTAAATAGCTTTGTAACTATCAATATAGCCTAAAGAAAAGAAATCAAGAAAACGTGTTGCACTTAGACAACCAATGATCAAGAACGTTGATCATTGCAATATCAACGTTGTCTAAACTTAGAACCGTTCACTGGAAAGCCCGTGTTACCCTTTTTACTGATGAATTCGATCGAAAAATTACGTTTAAAAATCATATTTGTTTACTGAAAACCTTCCACACCAGAGAAAAAATACGCCTTTTCGATTAATTTATATTTATGCAGTTTAGGGAACAGAATTACACAATTTAATATGATAGATGATTAACATCTAAGAAACATTACCAGTTACATCAGAGTAAATAGTCGATGAAAGATAAATTACATAGGTTGAAGCAGAACACATATCAGGCGTTACATAATACTTTACTTTAGTTTGAATAATTTATCAGACAATTTTTCAGCTAACTACGCTGCGCCATGAATGATCTTCCTGCAAAGGCAGCCAGAACATTGAGATACTTTCATCAACAAGATGAAGATTATATTGACTGTGTATTATAAGATATTCCATCGCGTATAACATGATAGTTCAACACGGCGAGACAGAAAGTGAAGAAAGACAGAATCGAG
>WNGS01169498.1:30562087-30576079 GCA_020271785.1 Procambarus virginalis
GTTTCTAAGCTTAGACAACGTTGATATTGCAATGATCAACGTTCTTGATCATTGTTTGTCTAAGTGCAACACGTTTTCTTGATTTCTATCTTTAGGCTATATTGATAGTTACAAAGCTATTTACAAGATTATATACATTTTTTACACATATGTTAAACAATTTAAAAATAATCTAAGCTCCGCGAACCTCCCTTAAATTATTTTGTTATATAAATATATGAGATTTTATAAGGGCGTGGCAACCTTATATATGCCTACCAGCTATTTACGAAGATTATATATATTTTTTTTACACAATATTTTAAACAATTTAAAAAATCTAGCTCCGCGAACCTTCCTTAAATTATTTTTTGTTATATAAATATATGATATTTATAAGGGCGTGCCAACCTTTACCTGTGCACCTTTAAGTGCAAGCGACCCATTCCCTCGGGATGTTTGCTTGCTGGTAACCCTTAATTTTCTGACCTTTACTTCAGTGGTGCCGACCTGGCGGAAAATGCCGTGGAAAGCAATAGCTGGCGACCTCACATCACGTGTCGTCTAGTTATTGACTTAATATCTAATTATAAGTCCTTGAGACAAATACCAATAGTTTTCTCTCAGGTATTATGGAAATAGTTCTTCACTATTTAACATAAATAAATATAGATGTGGTACCCAGCGGTGCTCGGGTCGGTTCTGTGCCCACGCCTTCCTCCCCCCCCCCATCTCATGTCTCCCTCCCACACCCCCACGTAACCAAAATAGAGATGGTGAGCAACGGAGAAACTTGGATAAGGAAGGGAAGCTGCCCTCTCCCTATCCTGCTAAAGGCAGGATAGGGAGAGGCTTTGGGAGAAAGGAAAATAGACGATGTGTGAGGGAAACGGGGGAGTGGGTATGGGGGAGAGGGGCATGAAAGGAAAATAGAGCAGGGCGGTTGGGGAAGAAGGGGCGGGATAGGGAGGGGGGGATAGGGAGAGGGGATAAAGATGAAGAGAAGTGGGTATGTGAAGACATGGACGACATTCGTCTCTTTGAAGCGTTTCGTTGATGTCTGGAAAGTTTTTCTTGACATGTAGCGGTCTGACATCTACTACTGCAGTAAAAAAAAATATAGGTACGACTACAACATCTTTTTGACGGCGCCGGAAAATACACAAAACAACCGGCTCCGTCTAAGAACATAAAATTTCTACACACAAGAAAAAACCGCTAGATATATCCTGACAAGAATTGAAATAATCGACAAATACAACGACACAAAGAGAACACACATCGTCGAAGCACTACATGTCAATCGCAACCAGCTATTACTGTCAGTTCCCGCTCTAAAACTGCTAGATTTGTACCATCCTTGAAACCATGATGGAACACCGAGCAAACACTTCCCAAGCTAATAAAAGAACATAAGAATCAGAGACCAGCAGAAAGCCCATTTGCCCATATAGTGTACTTCCCTCTAGCAGTTATGATATGTGTTCTCGGTTAATAGGTTATAGACTCGTTTCTCTCAATGTTTACTGATGATGCAAAAATTATGAGGAGGATTGAAACAGAGGAAGAAAGTAGGAAGCTACAAGATGACCTAGACAGATTGAATAATGGTCCAACAATTGGCTGCTAAAGTTCAACCCGACTAAATGCAAAGTAATGAAACTAGGCGGTGGAAACAGGAGGCCAGACACAGGATACAGAATAGGAGATGAATTACTTAATGAAACGGACAGAGAGAAAGATCTAGGAGTTGATATCACACCAAACCTGTCTCCTGAAGCCTACATAAAAGAATTACGTCTGCGGCATATGCGAGGCTGGCAAACATCAGAACAGCCTTCAGGAACCTGTGTAAGGAATCATTCAGAATCTTGTATACCATATACGTAATACCAATCCTGGAGTATGCGGCCCCAGCATGGAGCCCGTACCTTGTCACGCAGGAATAGTTCACAGGTATGCCACTAGGCTAGTTCCAGAACTAAGAGGCATGAGTTACGTGGAAAGGCTGCGTGAAATGCGCCTCACGACACTGGAAGACAGAGGAGTAAGAGGCGACATGATCACCACCTACAAAATTCTCAAAGGAATTGACAGGTTGATAAGGATAAACTGTTTAACACTGGTGGTACGCAAACAAAGAGATACAGGTGGAAACTGAGTACTAAAATGAGCCACAGGGACGTTAGAAAGAACTTTTTTCAGTATCAGAGTAGTTAACAGGTGGAATGCATTAGGCAATAATGTGGTGGAGGCTGACTCCATACACAGTTTCAAATGCAGATATGATAGAGCCCAGTAGGCTCAGGAATCTGTACACCGGTTGATTGACAGTTGAGAAGCGGGACCAAAGAGCCAGAGCTCAACCCCCGCAAACACAACTAGGTGAGTACAACTAGGAGAGTACACACACACACACACCACACACACACACACACACACACACACACACACAACACACACACACATAAGGCCTTGCGGCTGAGTAGACAGCGCTCCGGATTGTAGTTTTAAAAGCCAGGGTTCGACTGTCGGCCGAGGCTGAAACAAATGGGCCGAGTTTCTTTCACCCTGATGCCTCTTTTTACCTAGCAGTAAAAAGGCACCTGAGAGTTAGACAGCTGCTACGAGCTGCTTCCTGGGAATGTGTGTGGGATCCTGTGGGATCCAGATTAGGTAAGTGAACCGTCATTGCATTAAGCTTTTACTTGTCATCAGAATATCAGCTAAACAGAACATCCGTGGAAGCTTGGGTGCTTCACATGCCAATAAGTCTCTGGTGTTTCACATGTAAAGAAATTAATATAAACGAAAAATATACATTGCTCTGATGCAATGTTTGTTGTCCAGTAATATATATTGTAAGCTATTGAAGTGGTTATTTCCAATTATAATGTTTATGCAATTTGGCAAAAAACAAAATGATTGTTTTCGGTGACAATGGTGCTGTGTTTTCCCTTCGTGCGTCAATACCAGCCTGAATAAAACTATGGGCTACAGCGGCCTTTTTGTGTACACTGCGGAAAAAGGTGTTTTCTCATTGTTTCCCAATGAAAAGGTACCAGGGAAGTAATTATGTGCACGCAGACACACACACACACACACACGCACACACACACACACGCATATGCATAAGCGAGCCCACTAGTGGACACACACAGAGGTACTCACACAAATATGCACACACACAATGTAAACACAAAAGGCTACTCTAACCTCTGACCTATATCAGCATCCAAAAATCTTACCCTGCCCATTGCAACCCTTATTATTCCCCTCCCTAATAAACTTTCGCATCCCACACTCCACCTCATGCTGCAGCCACTACACCATTACCCTCAAACTACCTCCACTCTGTCATGAAGCATATTCCTCCAACCCTCTTCAACCTGCTGTTCCACCATACCTCAGCATCTAGCAATGTTCACATGTCCAATTATATTGTAATATAATGAGCACCATTAACTGTCGTGTTGTGCTTCACTCAGATCACCATTAACTCGTGTTGTACTTCACTCAGAGCACGATTAACTCGTGTTGTACTTCACTCAGAGCACTATTAACTTGTGTTGTGCTTCACTCAGGGCACCAATAACTCGTGTTGTGCTTCACTCAGAGCACCATTAACTCGTGTTGTGCTTCACTCAGAGCACCATTAACTCGTGTTGTACTTCACTCAGAGCACCATTAACTCGTGTTGTACTTCACTCAGAGAACCATTAACTCGTGTTATACTTCACTCAGAGCACCATTAACTCGTGTTGTACTTCACTCAGAACAGAACATAGAACACTTTCCTATTTTGGGTGGCAGTGTTCCGTGGTGCGCGTGCTAGAGGGTGACGCTAACAGGGAGAGGCACTGCTGGAGGCGTGTGTCAGTTCTCGTCCACCTGTCCTCTGTGACAGGTAATAACTCGGGAGTTTTTCTGCTGGGCGAGCACACGTCACTGTGTGGAGGGGACACCATATTACGGCGTGTCAAGGAGGATAATTTGGAACAAGGTTCGCCACGCCGCCTGTCAAACACACTCATTTCAAATACCTCATTACCAAAATTTTTTAAAACGCGAATAATTTTCGCATTCAAGCCCACCAAAATACTTTTATGAGAATCAACCAATTATTTAAATTGCGTAGAATAATTGCTCAGAGCAGAACTCAGACAATTGTCAATAGTTAAACACAACAATCGTTAAAAGAGAGGACATGAATAAATAATGCTAATGGAAAAACATGAAAATCCATAACGAAAGAAAACAATTCAGTCGTTTCCTCTTTTATATTTATATTGAATAACACAATGAATTATAACGTAAATATAATCTCAAGTTTTAACCGAATCCTCAGATATTTATTCACTTAACCATCGCATAAATTTTAAAAATTTTCTAAACACTTTATTAACCATTCTCCTCCATACAGATAACAGTATATATTAAATTCCCCAAAATGAGCCTTAAGGCTTAGATTAAAATGAAAAGGCATTGGTCAGGTTTAAGGTAAACGAGGCGAGGACCTCCCTGTGCTGACGTGGTACACAATACATAACTGGGACATGAGTGAGTAATATTGATCAAACACGGCTCGTGGCGTGAGTAATATTGATCATACACTGCACGTGGTTGAGTGATTCATATAATGGAACGGTAAAGACGTCGTTCACGCAGTTGTAAGACTGCTGACCAGTGCTGAGACCAGTACTGACACCAGTACTGACACCAGTACTGACACCAGTACTGACACCAGTACTGACACCAGTACTGTGGATCATCTAATTGAAAGATGAGACATGACTAATATCTCATAGATACTCTGGTGTGCATTTTTACCATACATATATATAAAATAAAATAAATAAAATAAGATATATCTTTAAATAAAAAGAAAGTTCATAAAATAAAACTTTAATTAATTTTGCGCGCTCAGAAAATATTTTAAGTAACTTATAAACACGACGACATATGTGAAGTGTGTGTGAGAGAGAATGTCAGTGTTAACGCGAGGTGAACGAATGCAGCGTATACTCTGTAGTATACTTTGTATATCAGATGAACCCATAATCCAAATGTGTGTATATACAGTGCACCAAGTAAATTAAAATTCCCAAATATACCTTGTGTGTTCATTACCCTCATTTTTACCCAGTATACTCCTAATATCCTAAATATACCTAGTAAGCACAAAGTATTCAGTATTGCGAGTTCTCAGTACACAGTGGGCCTAGTACACAGTATAGCCAGGCTACCCCACACCCCACGGTCACCAGAACGCTTACCTGATGCCCCTCTTAGACACTTTCTGAGCTTATTCCTTTAAAATCATTCCTCAAGGCTCTTCACTTAGTAATAATATTAACAGATAATTTAACACTTTACTACTGTGGCAGGATACCATCTTGTATGTGTAGAAGTTGAATAACAACATTCTAATTACATACACAAGTCGTTCAATACTGGTCTGGAGAGTTTAGACTCAGCTAGGGACGTAAATCCCTCATCATGAACAAGTAAAATCCTCGGAACTTGTAGAGAATAAATGACTCCAATCCTCGGTGAATCGGCTCTACTACGTGCCTTTTCAACCATGTCCTTCTCATCCTCTCATCCTTGGCCCGGGCAGCCTAGCTGAAAATCGGCCAGTGACCCGTTAAAATACTCATCTTGCAGTGTGCAGCATCAGCGCCTTCAGTCAGTTGTGGTCTTATCCTTGCCTCCTGCTGGCTCCAGCTTGGTGTACCCTTGGAGCAGGAGCCAGGTCTATTTACATGGAAAAAATGAGTGCAAGCGGTAGAGGGCATATGTATGATACAGCATTTGCTAGAAATATTAATTTATTAATATCACAGACGAAAAGTAGCAGTGCAACGAAAGCTTTGGTTAGAAACAATGAAGTTGTAATACTTGAAGCCTGCGGTCTTCAAGGCCGTGGTCTACAAGGCCGCGGTCTACAAGGCCGCGGTCTTCAAGGCCGTGGTCTACAAGGCCGCGGTCTACAAGGCCGCGGTCTACAAGGCCGCGGTCTACAAGGCCGCGGTCTACAAGGCCGCGGTCTTCAAGGCCGCGGTCTACAAGGCCGCGGCCATTATGACAGCCGCGGTCTACAAGACTGCTGTCTACAAGACTGCGGTCTACAAGACTGCTGTCTACAAGACTGCGGTCTACAAGACTGCGGTCTACAAGACTGCGGTCTACAAGACTGCGGTCTACAAGACTGCGGTCTACAAGACTGCGGTCTACAAGACTGCGGTCTACAAGACTGCGGTCTACAAGACTGCGGTCTACAAGACTGCGGTCTAGAAGACTGCGGTCTACAAGACTGCGGTCTACAAGACTGCGGTCTACAAGACTGTGGTCTAGAAGACTGCGGTCTACAAGACTGCGGTCTAGAAGACTGCGGTCTACAAGACTGCGGTCTACAAGACTGTGGTCTACAAGACTGCGGTCTACAAGACTGCGGTCTACAAGACTGCGGTCTACAGGCCACGGTCTTCAAGACTGCGGTCTACAAGGCCTGCGGTCTACAAGGCCTGCGGTCTACAGGGCCACGGTCTTCAAGACTGCGGTCTACAAGGCCTGCGGTCTACAAGGCCTGCGGTCTACAGGGCCACGGTCTTCAAGACTGCGGTCTACAAGGCCTGCGGTCTACAGGGCCACGGTCTACAAGACTGCGGTCTACAAGACTGCGGTCTACAAGACTGCGGTCTACAAGACTGCGGTCTACAAGGCCTGCGGTCTACAGGGCCACGGTCTACAGGGCCACGGTCTTCAAGACTGCGGTCTACAGGGCCACGGTCTACAAGACTGCGGTCTACAAGACTGCGGTCTACAAGACTGCGGTCTACAAGACTGCGGTCTACAAGACTGCGGTCTACAAGGCCTGCGGTCTACAGGGCCACGGTCTTCAAGACTGCGGTCTACAGGGCCACGGTCTACAAGACTGCGGTCTACAAGACTGCGGTCTACAAGACTGCGGTCTACAAGGCCTGCGGTCTACAGGGCCACGGTCTTCAAGACTGCGGTCTACAGGGCCACGGTCTACAAGACTGCGGTCTACAAGACTGCGGTCTACAAGACTGCGGTCTACAGGGCCACGGTCTACAAGACTGCGGTCTACAAGACTGCGGTCTACAAGACTGCGGTCTACAAGGCCTGCGGTCTACAGGGCCACGGTCTACAAGACTGCGGTCTACAAGACTGCGGTCTACAAGGCCTGCGGTCTACAGGGCCACGGTCTACAAGGCCGCGGTTAATAAAGAGGAAAGAGTGCTAAGGTCGCAGGCAGTTCTCAAGATTTCAACAGTAAAAATACGATATTTTATTCTAACAATAATCTGTTGAATCTAATCTACTGTGGGAGGTATGCCTAGGGAGAAGAGAGGGCAGTGGAAGAGAGGCCTGGGGAAGAGAGGGCAGTGGAAGAGAGGCCTGGGGAAGAGAGGCCTGGGGAAGAGAGGCCTGTGGAAGAGAGGCCTGTGGAAGAGAGGCCTGTGGAAGAGAGGCCAGTGGAAGAGAGGCTGTGTGGAAGAGAGGCCTGTGGAAGAGAGGCCAGTGGAAGAGAGGCTGTGTGGAAGAGAGGCCTGTGGAAGAGAGGCCAGTGGAAGAGAGGTTTGGGGAAGAGAGGCCCAGGGGAGGGGTGGACACTGAGGAAGAGAGGCCCAGGGAGCGGGTACACTGTGGAAGAGAGGCCCAGGGGGATGGGGGTACACTGTGGGAGAGAGAGAGGCCAGGGAAGGCAATATACCAGCAGGACATATTAGCGCCGTTCACCATCAAAGCTTGCCCAATATGACTCTGGCACGTAAGTGTCTCAGTTATTGAAGCGGCGTGTTACCAGCCCTCTCTGCCATTATGACAGCGTGACCCACGTCAGCAACGTGTACCCAGCCCTCACAGGTATTATATTTGTATATTACTGCGATAGCAAGTATCGTTAATCGTTACTAAAAGAAAACAATGAACCCTTAAGGCTATATATATATCGCTGTTCGTGTCACGGGATTCTCAAGAATCTGCAGTTACCAATCCGGATGGCTGGACGAGAACTCAAACACAAGATGATTAACATTAAAGAAATCTTGATTTATCTTGGATAATATGGCGAGGGAGGAGTTCCATTGGAAGAGAAGGTGTTGTTTTACACGCATTTCAATCCCTCATTGGGTATATATATATATATATATATATATATATAATATATATATATATATATATATATATATATATATATATATATATATATATATATATAACACAAAGAACTCTTCCCCTGTGAAGGACTTGAACCTTAGAAAGTCTGGTGCATCACACACTAACATAACCAGTATGGTAATCACTTAACCATGACACAGATTGTTAAAAGGATTGAAAGTCGGGAGGAATATATATACATACATACATATATATATATATATATATATATATATATATATATATATAAAATATATATATATATATATATATATATTATATATATATATATATATATATATAAATATATATATACATCACTCCGGTATATATAACATGTCACCTTGGTATACTGACTCGATCACTTTCCACGCACGGATGAATAACAGATAAAACCCTCGTTATTGTTAAATACTTTTTTGGGTAAAGCTTTTTCAGAAAACATTTTCAACGTTAAGGGGATTCTTATCGCAGGCAATGAACATTGGACTGTCATAGTAACGTTACTTGAATATATGAGAACTGAACCACACATCAGATGATAAGGAGACGACGACGTTTCGGTCCATTTTAGTCATTATCAAGACAATCGAGTCGATAATGGTCAAGGACGGACCGAAACGTCGTCGTCCCATTTTCTGGTGTATGGTTGATTTTTCATAATAATGGACTGGTTTCTGCTTATTCCGGTAAGTTTTCTTCTGTGTACGTTGTAGTTTAATTAATTAGTTTTCTAATATTGAAGTTTAGCAGAAAAAAATGATGAAATAAATATAATTCAAAGTAAAAAATAGAGTTTATATGTAGTTTGAATGTTGAAAAACAATGTTGAATTCTAGCATGGACCAATAGCAAGCTTTTCTTTTTTACCGCGGCCAAATTTACCGCTCTGTTTACTCAAACTGTTAACACAAAGTTTATTGCAACGCCATTCATAGTAGTTTTAAACAAGCAACAAATGTGTCTCCCTTTCGCGCACAACGCACAGTTAACCGCATAAAACACATTTTAGACCACACGCATCACTCTTTAACCGCATGAAACACATCGTTAACCGACTGCCACACATGGCTAAAAGCACTCAACACTTTAGTTGTTCGCATGAAACACAACGTTGATGACCCGCTACACATAGGTAACCGAACACAACACATCAGATCAGCAACACAGCCCTCTCAACACATCGTGTGCCACGCTCAGCATACTGGTTCCTCTCCCAACATACCATGTCCCACTCCCAACACCGTGACCCACTCCTAACACATCGTGTCCCACTCCTCACACACCGTGTCCCATTCTCAACATGTCTCACTCTTAATTATTAAATTAAAGTTCGAATATAAGCGCCTTAGAATTTAATAACTGCTAGAGAAATGGTTCACATCTCCATAGTGCAGTTATAAGAAGTGAGGCACAAAACCGTGTCCGTCCTGTAAATAGATATATTGCCAAACTTTCCGGTGTTTCGAGGACAAATTGCGGCAGGTCTGTTATGAATGGCCAGACTGACGTCAACAAACTTCTTTACATTATGTTGACAAACTAGGTAATGGGAGACATTCTCTTCATTTGGAAGCTTCCTCTCTCTCACTTTCTCTTTTCCACTACCGTTTTGAGTTTCTCTGTGATGGAAAACGTTCTAATATCCATATCGTAACAAAAAAACATATATTAACCTTCGCAGTCGCTGCAATATCTGACATTGACTACCGTGGCTGTAAACATTTTCCAGCATGGCTGTCGTCTAGTGGTTGTGTTCAAAGTTAGAGGCAGAAAAGTCACAGTCGTCGGGGCTCCGGGTGTAGGCAGTAGCAAAGGACTCAAGTCATGGCTCACTGCAGCTGCCTCCAATATTGAAGGTTTCCAATTGTGCTGCCCCTGCCTACCTTCCTGTTTCCTGGGGGGGGGAATGGTGATTTTTGTTCTTGCCCTTATCAACAGACCTGCTGTTGCTCTCTAAATGTTTTCCTTCACAGGAGAACAAGTTAGTCCATATGTGCTAATTTAGTCAAATTGTTCATTGCGTAAATCCAAAATGTTATTTGTTAAGTTTTCTTCCTAATTTTTCTGTTATTACATTTTTTCTTAGATTTGTCAGGTATTATATTAAAGAAGAATAAGGAAATTAATGTGATGTCATCGTAACTATATATGATGTAAGTTTAATTTCAAATTAAAAACTTTGTTCAGAAATAGTTGTACGTTTATAATTCCGTTTAAACAAATTTCAAGCATTTATTCACTTACACGAGTAAAAATCTTAATAATTTCATAACACGAAATCGTTTTATATATACTCCATAATTTCGATTTAAGGATAGTTCGTAAAATATTTATTTGACTCGAAACAGTTATTGCTGAAGTAAACAGTTGTTGTTGGAGTAAACAGTTGTTTTTGGAGTAAACAGGTGTTTTTGGAGTGAACAGGTGTTGCTGGGATGAACAGTTGTTGCTGGAGTGAACAGTTCTGGCTGGAGTGAACAGGTGTACAGTTGCAGGTGAGTGATATTGATCCACACAGGGGGCCAAGGCCGGCGGTCCTGCACCTGTTATTGCTACCTCTGGCTCCAGTCACCTGTGGCGTAAATTGTCAACCCGTCTCCATTACCATAGTGTGCCGCCCATCATCAAAACAAAGGGCCGTCGGATTCACGGCGTTAAAGTCCAATATTGATTCATTAAAATTTTCACAAGTCAGCGCGTGACTTATAGCTGGAACTTGGGAATTGTTTGAAACTTTGTGTATTCAAAGACTATCCATTAGCTCAACATTGCATATATTTCCTGAATGGTAAGTTTAACGAGACATTATGTAAAGGGTTTGTTTGTGAATATTAAAGAGTTATACTGTAATATTTTTATTTCGTCTTGTTTTCAATAATTTTACTATTCATAATAGATTGTCCGTGTTCGTACTGAGCTGAAAGATGAGCTTAGCTGACACCGTTAATGATCACTGGGATCACAGTACACGTGGAAATAGCATTTCATTCACTTGCACTATCGGAGCCTCGAACTAGCGACCACCATAGTACTTTTTAATATAACCACTCCAACCCTGTGTACGTTTTGATCCCGCCCTCTCTGGTATATTGAACATCAAATAAAATATATATAAAAACCGGTTTTTACGTTTTTTAGTTATCACGTGAATAGATAAAAACAAATATAAAATAATGCAAAATATTCTTTGACCGTCTAGTTATTAAGGGTGATAGGATGCATTCCAAATATGACTTGCAAATGAATATTCCAGCCAGAAGGTTCGGCTCGTCAAAACTAATCTCGTTAAGGAGATGCCTAATGGTCTGATTATCAGATCTAAGCCAGCAAATCTGCAAGCGAGATTGCAGTCAATTTGTAATTTAGTTTTTTTCGTCATATATTAACCGAGAGAGAAAATCAGTCGACATCGCAGCAGACTACGATGACCGAGAACTTAACGAGTTGTGGGTTGATTACGCCAGCCAGGCCTGATCACACAGACTCTGATGGCCGTTGCATAGGATAGGGCCGTTGGTCGCCGTTAACATACACGGTATATACATACAAGCGTCGGTACCAGAGACTATCATGTTCCTAATATATATATATAAACGATTGACTCGTAGAAGAAACTAATACAATACAAGATGAACTAGACAATGTCTAGTGGTCTGGAGATGGTCTGAAATGTGGCAACTAGACGCTAACCCTGACATATGCAAGGTTATGAGGATAAGCATGGGGACAAGAAGGGACGTCGTCGTCCCTTCACCTTCTAGTGTGTGGTCTGGTCAACATACTTCAGCCACGTTATTGTGACTCATCGCCTGCATGTAGCTGGAGGCGTCACATACACGATATCTAGCAAACAAACAGGAGAACGAGAGATGATATCATCAACACGTACAAAATTGTGATAGGGCTCAGCGAAAAAAAAATATATATATATATATATATGTATATAAATCCGGAGAACAATAGATTACACAAATTATACATCCAAACTTACATTGCATATTTTTCTATTGCTATCCAGAAATAATGAGAGAGTAATTTTCTGACGTACTGGGATATGGTAAATTAATTTGAGCAATGGACACAAACACACAGCAATTATTCAGAAAATCATACTCTGTGTATAAATTATATCAGGTGAAAGTTACTTAATTCCTTTACCCTGTTAAATAAGATTATCTGTCGCCATTTGAGTGTAATCTCCGAGTACCGTTGACAGAAATAAAACCAATTACAAAGTGTGGGAAATAGCATAAGTTGAGCTCTGACTTAAGTTAGAAACAAGTTAAGACAGCTGTTACCTGTGGACGTTCGCCTTGCATTGTTTCAGATTTGTTTGTGTCTGATAGACTGTATGTACTATTGCTACGTTTGGCATTGTTAGTTCGATAGATGGTGATTATTGGTCTATTAGCCTATTGTCGAGTATCTTATCTACTAACTTGTTCCATTCTGCTATTTGGCAAGCTACCTGTGACGTCATTCTTCCATTACCGTCCATCCTCTTCCATTACCGTTCATCCCTTTCATCACCGTCCATCCTCTTCCATTACCGTCCATCCTCTTCCATTACCGTCCATCCTCTTCCATCACCGTCCATCATCTTCCATCACCGTCCATCCCCTTCCATTACCGTCCATCCCCTTCCATCACCGCCCTCCTCTCCCATTACCGTCCATCCTCTCCATCACCGCCATCCTCTCCCATTACCGTCCATCCTCTTCATCACCGCCCATCCTCTCCCATTACCGTCCATCCCCTTTCATCACCGTTCTCCCCTGGCAACTGTTTATCTGCAAGGATAAACCCGTCCCTTTCTTCCGCTGAGTGCCTCTGGTCTTCCCCTCGTCCCCAAGATAATGCACCCTACCGTCTCTTTATCTTCCCTTAATTAACATATTCTGGGTTTCCTTGCTCAAAAGATTTCTTTATCAATCAACTCCTCGTCGCTCTTCAATACAGTTACATTATTACTTCGTATATGAGGGTAGTTCCTTCTCTGTTTCTTGAAGGAACTTGAGTAGACGTGATATAGACGCCTTCCTTCTTCTCTCTTGGCCTGTTTGTGTCTTTTATTGTTTGTTTCTTCTTCTTCTTTCCTGATTTCTTACACCTGTTCCATAACATGTGTTCTCTTATCAGTGTTTTTTAATTGTTGTATAAAGTGAGTGTTTTATAACTATTGACCTGTAATCAATGGTCCAACTTTATCTCCCACACCGGGGGCTCCATAACCCTAACTCTAACATCAGTGCTCCATCACCATACCCTTCATCCCCATAACTTCCATGTCTTAGTGAATCGAGGTCGACGCTTTGGCTCACTCATCTCGAGGCCCACATAGCAAGGTTAACCTTCAGTGATCAACATCTCGAGGGCCACATAGCAAGGTTAACCTTCAGTGATCAACATCTCGAGGCCCACATAGCAAGGTTAACCATCAGTGATCAACATCTCGAGGGCCACATAGCAAGGCTAACCTTCAGTGACCAACATCTCGAGGCCCACATAGCAAGGTAACCTTCAGTGACCAACATCTCGAGGGCCACATAGCAAGGTTAACCATCAGTGACCAACATCTCGAGGGCCACATAGCAAGGTTAACCTTCAGTGACCAACATCTCGAGGGCCACATAGCAAGGCTAACCTTCAGTGCCCAACATCTCGAGGCCCACATAGCAAGGTTAACCTTCAGTGACCAACATCTCGAGGGCCACATAGCAAGGTTAACCTTCAGTGACCAACATCTCGAGGCCCACATAGCAAGGTTAACCTTCAGTGACCAACATCTCGAGGCCCACATAGCAAGGTTAACCTTCATGACCA
>WNGS01169498.1:30624299-30639771 GCA_020271785.1 Procambarus virginalis
CTGTTACTGGCTGCTTCCTGGAGGTGGATGGCCTGGTTCGAGGACCGAGCCGCGGGCCACAAAGCCCCGAAATCATCTCAGATAACCTCAAGATAATGCGTTATGTTTTTCTCCAAGATTACATTCACTTTCCGTTTTGTTTTCATAAACTAATATTAACATAAAGTATATGAAAAATATTTAAAAAAACATCGTTAGAAATTTTAGATTTCTGTTGAACTAATGTAATTATATTCATAATTCTAAAGAATTTCAAGAAATCTATACATTACGAGACCCAAAACCTAATTAGCCCCATTTAACGTCTAATATTTCACGTCATAAAAATTTCATCTCGGTTGAATTGCGATTATTCTGGTTCATTAGCGATTGTTACGAGATATTTACGTACGAATTAATTTCCGTCACGTGAATGGAAGCAAATTTCCGGAGCCGGATTACGTAATAAATTTCGAGACCTTCCTCTTATGATGATTGAACTGACAAGCATTGTATCTGGAGAATATGAGGCCCTAAGTGTTGTCAATATTGTAAGCGTGGTGTTACTGTCTCACTTAGCTAGGAACCGGTTCTTCCTTCTCAAAACTGTTAGGGGGGGTCTTGGTGCCTTTTCTTTAGGAAGGCATCGGACAAGGGAGTGGGGAATGGTGGGGAGGTCGAAGAGACGGATGAGGGGGAAGTGGTGGGAAGGACTGGGGGACAGGGAAGGTTGCTGTGGCTCAGCAACGCACATGCGTTGCTGAGCTACTGGCAGGGTCTGCAGCAACACACTGGCAGGGGTCTCCAGCAACACACTGGCAGGGGTCTCCAGCAACACATGGCAGGGGTCTCCAGCAACACACACTGGCAGGGGTCTCCTACAACACACTGGCAGGGGTCTCCAGCAACACACTGGCATGGGTCTCCAGCAACACACTGGCATGGGTCTCCAGCAACACACTGGCATGGGTCTCCAGCAACACACTGGCAGGGGGTCTCCAGCAACACACTGGCATGGGTCTCCAGCAACACACTGGCAAGGGTCTCCAGCAACACACTGGCATGGGTCTCCAGCAACACACTGGCAGGGGTCTCCAGCAACACACTGGCATGGGGTCTCCAGCAACACACTGGCATGGGTCTCCAGCAACACACTGGCATGGGTCTCCAGCAACACACTGGCAGGGGTCTCCAGCAACACACTGGCAGGGTCTCCAGCAACACACTGGCAGGGGTCTCCAGCAACACACTGGTATGGGTCTCCAGCAACACACTGGCATGGGTCTCCAGCAACACACTGGCAGGGGTCTCCTACAACACACTGGCAGAGGTCTCCAGCAACACACTGGCAGGGGTCTCCTACAACACACTGGCAGAGGTCTCCAGCAACACACTGGTATGGGTCTCCAGCAACACACTGGCAGGGGTCTCCAGCAACACACTGGCAGGGGTCTCCAGCAACACACTGGCAGGGGTCTCCTACAACACACTGGCAGAGGTCTCCAGCAACACTGGCAAGGGTCTCCAGCAACACACTGGCAAACTTCCACACAGGCTTCAGTTATAACAAACCTTAACAGACGGACAATACTTCCATCTTGTAACTCAGCTTGGCCATCCAGGGATGCGTCGGACAAATCATCACTACTTCACTAAGTATCACAAACAACTCACAGTATGAGTACTCATCTAGTTGTACTCACATAGTTGTGCTTGCGGGGGTTGAAATTTGGCTCTTTGCTCCAGCCTCTCAACTGTCAATCAACTGGTGTACTGATTTCTGAGCCTACTGGGCTCTATCATATATACATTTGAAACTGTGTATGGAGTCAGCCTCCACCACATTACTGCCTAATGCATTCCATTTGGTAACTACTCTGAAACTGAAAAGTTCTTTCTAATGTCTTTATGGCTCATTTGGGTACGCAGTTTCCCCTGTGTCATCTTGTTCGTGTTCCGCCCGTGCTAAAGAGTTTGTCTTTGTCCACCCTGTCAATTCCTCTGAGAATTTTGTAGGTGGTTATCATGTCTCCCCTTACTCTCCGTCTTCCAGGGACGTGAATTTCAGCTCCTTTAGCCTTTCCTTGTAGCTCATAGGCCTCTGTTCCGGGACAAGTTTGGTGGCATACCTCTGAATCTTTTCTAACTTTGTCTTGTGTTTAACTAGGTATGGACTCCAGGCTGGAACTGCATATTCCAGGATTGGCCTGACATATGTGTGTGCATATATATTTGTATTTTGCAGTTCTTTATAAAAAATCGTTAACTTTGCACCAGTTAATCCCACGCATACACATGTTAAACTAATGAGTTCCTCATTTAGTTAAGAGAGTGTTTAGGAAAATGGAAAATACGCAGATGTCGAGTGGAAGTAAACACATAGAGCGAAAAATAGCAGCAATTAAAGGAAGAGTTTGGAAGTGTCGTCTCTCTGCCTGATAACAGTCGTCACAACATTTACGGAAACTTACCTGTCTATGATTCATTTAGCTAAAACATTCGTTCCGGTGATAAATCCTTTGATTAGAATATCATACTTTAATTAATGTGAAATTCACGAAATAAAAAGGCCCTACAGGCGAGCATTTCCTTCAATGTCACGAAAGAAAAAAAATCAACTCAACGATGTTGTTAGAATTAGGTCCAAAGATGACGGGAGGGTTAGTTCATAATTATGCAATTTTTTAGACTATTTTCATGCAAAAATTAAAACATTAATATATATATATATATAATATATATATATATATATATATATATTATATATATATATATATATATATAAACATAAAATATATACGCTACATTAAAAAACTAATTACAGCAGGGTTTTTTCTGTATCAACAATAATTCGTATTCTAAAAAAAAAGTTGATGAGTGAACAGAAAAATACAAAGGATATATATGTCACTTCTTGGATTTTGTACACTAATAATTTGCTTTAGTTTACCTAAAGTATCTTTTCTGAACAAGTAGTCGCCTATTATTATTATGATAAAAATAACATTCAACCCAGAACCAGAAGAAAAACGTTCTATTAAACGAAATTTAACTTGAGCACAGATTGTAAGAGATGCTCTGTCCTACGCCGGTAGCAGAACCATCAAAACACGGGAGACAATTTTCCCTGGTCCAGGCCTGTGAAGCCAGACTGACATAACCCGCTCCTTAGGGAGCACATAAACTCTGCCAGTCCACTTCAGTAATTGGCAGCGGATTTCCTGCCAAAATTCCGCATTCAGGTGACATTTTCTGTCCAAAATATTAAAGTGAAATTTAGATGCCCAAATCTTGGAAGAGTTAAACCAGTATATCCCCCTCGTTTAAACTTCAGGAGAAAAATCTTTTGATTTATGCTGTTGGATAAAGATTATATGTAGCTAAATGTTTTATAATTCCCCAGAAGTTATGTACTGATGATTTTGGACACTCTTACAGCTCTCTTATGTAACTCTTTGCCCTGCCTTTTTAAGCTGTCTATTTTCATGTAGTTTGCCAAGTCTTAAGGCCCTTGTGAATATTGTATAATGGGACTTGGCTGGCTTGCAATACTCACAAGCCAGGTATATTTGTATGTGATTTAATAATTTCTACTTGGATGGATATATATTTCGAGGTTATCCATATGCATACAAATGCATATGACATATTTCGCCTATTCTAGAAAATTCTTAGTTTTGTCATTACATTAATATGTTTTCATATTTATTGAAGCCTAACTGATTGGGCGCTGCCATAACACTAAAATGATTATGTTCTGTGTTTTGCCATCAATATTGTCTTCATATAAACATTATGTTAAAGCACTATTTATCTTCAAACTTTAGAATCGTATAAGCAACATTCTTATCTTTATATTTAATGCATGCATTACATAGAGAATTAACAAGCTTGAAATTGTTCACATATGAAATGGGTGACCATTAGCTGTCCAGATGGTGAAAAGTATTATGAATCACAGTCTTTATCTATCCTTTGAAGTTACGAGACTTCAAACGTCATGTGGACTGTTGGTAATTATCTGGACTTTGATAGTGAGATTTAATTGCTCATTAGCAGCCTGCTTTTTCTAGTGAAGTTTAATTTTTTTTTATCTTTTCTGATTGAAACTAGATATTATTTGTTAAAGTAATTATAGCGAAACTCAAGAATCGGATATAAACATTTGTAGACTAAGTCTAGTTGATTTGAGTTGTAAGTAGTGTTGCTTTGCTTGATATGAGAGAGTAGCTAATTAGTGCCTGATACAAATGGGTGATCATTGGGTGCTGGCTAAAGTGGGTCGCCACTTAATGCTGGATGAAGATGGGTCACTAGTGCTGAATAAAAGTTGGTAAGCACTAAATGCTGGATATAAGTGGGACATAACTTTGTGCCGAATAAAAATGGGTCGCCACTTAGTGCTGGATAAAGGTTGGTCACCACTTGGGCTGGAAAAAAGTGGGACACCATCTTTGCTGGATAAAAGTGGGTCAGCAGTTAATGCTGGATAAAAGTGGGTCAGCAGTTAATGCTGGATAAAAGTGGAGTACCACTTAGTGCTGGATATAAGTTTTCCACCACAAAATGTTTTGTATATTTTTGTTATAATTGATTTTTTTTAAATCAGTATTCACTAGAGTGCAGGAATATTAATGTGTAAGGAGTGTGTGTCCGTTGTAGCAAGACGTGCACTCTGCATGTTCTCTCTAACACACTCGCCCACAAACCATTATTAAGATATTCCCTTTGTATCAAAGAGTAATTATTACCCTTCTGTGTTATTGGCGAGGCATGGCAAGAGGACTCACTCGACCATCGTGCTAATATCTGCAACACATCTTGGACCATTACACACCTGGGGCTTCTTATACACCTCGGACACTGTGTAATACTGTGTAGTAACTCCAGCAATTGCATATGCTTTGGCAAAAGCATATGCAATCATGAAGAGTTTTGTAGAAGACATGCAGAGTTCTCTGAGTCGCAGGAAGTCCTTTGTCAGAGCTGCCTGAAATTAGTTTTCATGATCTTCCATGAATAATGGAGTCAAAAGTGAATATAGTATATATACAATCAAGAATGATTTTGCAGTTAAATCAGGTAACTAGTTTGGGCACCTCCCGCTAGTATTAGTCACATATATATGTATCCCGCTCACGAGCCTTGTCTGCTGCCTCCTTACTCTTCTGCGTGATGTATTCCATCATGTCTTGGGCTGCCTTTCCCCTGAGCTCTGTTTCCCATGTAATATCTGTTAGGAATTTTCTTACCTCCACATAGTTTTCCTTACGGAATGCCAGCCTTATGTTTTTAGGTCCCTTCCTTGAATATTTTAACCCTTCTTCGACCAGATACTCAAACGTCAGCACACTGTCTTAGAATATGCAGCTCCAGCCTGGAGTACATACTTAGTTAAACACAGGACAAAGTTAGAGAAGATTCAGCGGTATGCCACCAGGCTCATCCCGGAACTGAGAGATATGAGCTACGAGGAAAGGCTAAAGAAGCTGAAATTCACGTCCCTGGAAAACAGAAGAGTAAGGGGAGACATGATAACCACCTACAAAATTCTCAGGGGAATTGACAGGGTGGACAAAGACAAACTCTTTAGCACGGGTGGGGCACGAACAAGGGGACACAGGTGGAAACTTAGTACCCAGATGAGCCACAGAAGCGTTAGAAAGAATTTTTTCAGTGTCAGAGTAGTTAATAAATGGAATGCACTTAGAAGTGTTGTGGTGGAGGCTGACTCCATACACAGTTTCAAATGTAGATATGATAGAGCCCAATAGGCTCAGGAATCTGTACACCAGTTGATTGACAGTTGAGAGGCGGGACCAAAGAGCCAAAGCACAACCCCTGCAAGTACAATTAGGTGAGTACAATTAGGTGAGTACTGTGATCGCTCATACCCACAGGGGCCTCGAAGCCGATTTCCCTTAAGTCGGAGAAATGTGTGTGTACTCACCTAGTTGTGTTTGCGGGGGTTGAGCTCTGGCTCTTTGGTCCCGCCTCTCAACTGTCAATCAACTGGTGTACAGATTCCTGAGCCTATTGGGCTCTATCATATCTACATTTGAAACTGTGTATGGAGTCAGCCTCCACCACAACACTTCTAAGTGCATTCCATTTATTAACTACTCTGACACTGAAAAAATTCTTTCTAACGCTTCTGTGGCTCATCTGGGTACTAAGTTTCCACCTGTGTCCCCTTGTTCGTGCCCCACCCGTGCTAAAGAGTTTGTCTTTGTCCACCCTGTCAAATTCCCCTGAGATTTCGGGTAATTAAAATTTCCGTGTGAAAATGATTCAACATTGATAAACAAAACGAATTAAGTGTTTAGTATTCAGAAAGAACAGTCAAAATATTTTCAAATGCTGGTTAAAACATGTTTTACGAAACGAAATACTTTTACTTAAAATGAACAGGAAATGTACATTTCAACATGACAGACCGAGAAGAAATGGACAACAAGAGAAAACTGATCAGTCATCGCTACTTTTAGACAGTATACAGTACCAGGGGTCACTCTTCCACACTATCACAGCTCCGTCAGAGCTAATCTCAGCCACTACACGGTACTAGTCCCTGTTCCACAGTAACAGAACTCGGTCACATCCACTCCCAGTTACTACACAATACCAGGGTAACTCTCCAACAATAACAGACCTCGGTTACAGCTACTTCCAGATACTACACAGTACCAGAATCACTCTCACACAATAACAGAGCTCGGTCACAACCACTCCCAGATACTACACAATACCAGAATCACTCTCACACAGTAACAGAACTCGGCCACAGCTACTACACAGTACGAGAGGTAACTCTTCCACAGTAACAGAGCTCGGTCACAGTCATTCCCAGATACTACACAGTACCAGGGAGCCACTCTCCTATAGTGTTTGTTTACCTTCAAGAAATTCCAATATTCTGTCATCATTATTTTGGAAAATTATAATTTACCTATCATTATATTTACACATTACTTTTTTTTCCTACAATTATTTTTAAATATATAATTCTCACATTAGTGATGATTAATTTCTAAACACGCAGCCAACACCCTGGGTTTCCATATATGTACTTTACGGTAGCCTGGTGATCCGTATAGAAAAGAAACGTCCCTTCACACTAACTGCATATAGCCTTCTTAAAGCCGGCTATATGCAGTTAGTTAGGCCACACGTGAGCACACTTCCCCTACATAAGGGACCTTCAAGGAGGGAAATTTGAAATTACTTAGTTTTACAAAGTGTGTTTTGTCTTGACATTTAATATTTCTATTACTTATATCCTCTTAGTGCTTAAGCAAATGAAGACTAAATGTTACATTAAACAAAACCTATTTTCTCCTTTCCACCCTTTCTTTCAACTTTCTTCCTCTTTCTCCCAATTTCGCTCCTTCTTTCTTTCCACCTCAACATTCATTAGGCGACTGAACCATTTCGGTAATCACTGAATCAGAATCTTCACACCCACCTAAAATCTGTAAGGCTCAAATATTTTCCCCCAAACCATTCGGTGTTCGAGTTGCAAATACTCAATCTTGATCCCAGCTTAAGCTCATTAGAGTTGAAGATTATACCTTTGATACTGATCCTTCTGGGTGTCTAGGGAAATGAGATGTTATTTTTTTGCAAACATGCGGGCTGTACTATTAATAAAAATTTAAGATGAGCTTATCAGCAGTTAAGTTAACCTTGCAATTTATTCTATTATTATCACTTTCTACTAGAGAAACAAGACTTCTTATTCAGGCGATGAGTCACAATAACGTGGCTAAAGTATGTTGACCAGACCACACACTAGAAGGTGAAGGGACGACGACGTTTCGGTCCGTCCTGGACCATTCTCAAGTCGACAATCGACTTGAGAATGGTCTAGGACGGACCGAAACGTCGTCGTCCCTTCACCTTCTAGTGTGTGGTCTGGTCATCAAGACTTCTTATTGATGTTGTATTTGCTGTACTATCAATAGATGTTACACTAGTGGCGGTTTGTTATATATGGTTATTTATACTAGCGGCTCTGTTAATAGCTGTTATACCGGCTGATCTACCCATAAATGTTATACCTAAGACTCAATCAATAGATATTATACAAAATAACAATATTGACAAAATCAATAGCTGTTATAGTTGAGGAATTATCAGTAGATGTTATTCACGCTTTCCTATGACTTTGTTAGGTTTATTACACTATCAATGGATGTAATACTAACATTTATATTAACAAGTATTATACCTGCACATATTTATTAACAAATATATACAAAACTCTACAATATCCAGTTTCTCCACGGGGTTCGATATTACAAATATTAAAGGTAGTAAATTTGAATAGAGAAACCCGATTGGTAAAGAGGATCAAGTCTGAATCGCACCTCAGAGGTGAGTGAAGCGTGCAGGTAGAGAACCTGACCTCTTCTTCCCCCTGTATGTAACATTTACAGTGGGAACACGTCAGTGGTAGTACAGTGGGATAGCGTTTAGTGGGAGAGTGTTAGTGGTAGTACGATGGGATAGTCAGTGGTATTAAAGTTGGATACCGTCAGTGGCACTAGAGTGGGATAGCGTCAATAGAATAGCGTCAGTGGGATAGCGTCAGTGGGAGTACAGTGTAATAGTGTCAGTGATAGTACAGTGTAATAATGTCAGTGGGATAATGTCAGTTATAGCATAGTGGAGGTAGTGTCAGGGGAATATTGTCAGTGGTAGTACAGTGTAATAGTGTAAGTGGTAGTGCAGTGGAATAGTTTTAGTGGTATTAAAGTAGAAAACACTATATGTATGTTTGCTAACGCTTCTCGATATGTATCTTCTTCTCGATACGTGATATTTGGAAACTCTCTTATTCGTACCCTGTTCACAAACCCCTGTACTAGCAAGATCAAATAATGTCTGAAGTTATTTCGTTTATTTTATAAGTTTAAATAATCTTCTCGCTATTTTTAGTCTTCGGAATTTATTTTCTGAAATTTGGAAATGTTCTTCTCCAAACTTGTCTCAAGATTGTTAATATATGGTAAACAGGAGAGGTCACAATAATAGTACCCCTGGGCACTCCACTTGTAATGGTTTTCCATTAGGAGTTAATTTCATTGATGCTAACCATCTGTTTCCTATTTAACAGTCATACCTTTGTGCAACTTATAATTACCTCAACAATACCATTCCCCTATAGCTGTCTAAAGAGTCTTTAGTGAGGTACAGATTCAACTGCTTTAAACATACTGGAAAAGAATGATGATAAATTTGCTTCGATCGATCCAGGCAATTACTCTACAATTAATTGTGTTAATATTGATCTAAGTATGCGGAAAACCACATGTGAAAAATAGAATATGCTTAACGCGTTTTCGGCTACATCGCCTTCATCAGAGCAAAGTAGAATGGAGGGAAATATATATATATATATAATATATATATTTTTATTACTCTTGTTTAAGACAATCGAGGGATCACACGTTTATTGTCTTGCCCAGTAATTTGTACAATGAATCTACAACTCTGTTTCTAATCCAGTAAATTCCCAAGTCGTTCATGATTAATAACCTATTCAATTCCGAATTTATTGTTTCATATTCTATGTTGTGTTGATATATTGAAAATCTTATACATATAAACTTTGATATACTTGAATACATAAAACCCGTCACTCTTTACACAATTATGATTTATATTGTGAATAAAACCTATATGATTTATGGGTTTATTTTTTCATGTCATTTTTTGTTTTTCTAGAGAATGCAAATTAATGTTTGATATTCTCTCTTCATAAAGAATGTTTCCAATTCCCAATAATAATACTGCCATCCATCTCTGTACGCTTTCAGTCCATTAATGTTCATCCTATTGTACGGATACCAAAACTGAAAGGTAAAATCTAAATAATACATAACAATGGCAAGACTCATGGGATCTTGTGCAGATAAGGACGACAAAGTTAATTTTTCCAGTGAGGCTGAACTGAACAATGAATGTCAGAAATACGTAATATTTTTATTCCAATCGGTCACTCTAAATTTCGGAAATTAAACATGTGGAACAGTTTAAAAAATTGTTTTATTCAGTGTAACACCGCGTATATATCACCATATATAATTAACAAACACTTACCTTCAACTGCATGTCTTACATTGTACCAGCATAATCTTGCCATAACCAAAGTCTTAAGGAAATAGTCTGTTTCTCTCTGAATTCATTTGTTATCTTTTGTGAGTCGGGTTTCATGTAATTTGTTATGTCGGTTGGCCTATATTTTCTTGTCTCTTTCTCTCGCAGTCTTTATGGGTTTTTACAAAAATAAGCTTAAGCACGGAATAGCAACGAAGGAGCACAGGAATTAGAATCATAATTTCCTGCATAAGTTCCCATCGCTGCCGTTTTCCCAACATATGTTCCTGTACGGAGCGTATGCATATGCAACTCTTCAGCCCCAAATACCAATAACAATAAAATATGAAAATATCTTGGCATCCATCTCTTTGGTTTGTGTCATGACTCCTGGCAGAAGCTGAGAACAAAAAGGGTGTGTAATTGTAGCTGTTCTGAGGACTATCTGGTGAGTATCACGTTTAACGGGCGAAAATATGTCCAATAAAACCTGGTAAAGAGCCATTACAGATCAGATACAGCTTTTATGTTTCCATGATCGCTTTGGATCATCTCCAAATTTCTGTGTGTTGACTCCGTTCTATTTTGTACGTATGTTGTGGTTCATCTCTGTTCTGTGCATCTTGTATATCTTCCATGCTTTCTTACTTCTCCATCCTCCCTCCAAGCATTGCAAGTCAAACCTTAATGTGTAACTCATCTATCTCTTCGAGAAAGAATCAATCTTCATTTAGCTTGTTATGAAGCTAAGAATGTTTGATCGTTTTTTAAAGTTCTATTTCCGATGCTGTTTCTGCAAATTTTACCAGCTGCGTACACCATAAGTCATTCCCCTCTTTCTTGTTTATAGTTTCTCAGTTAATTTTACGACAGAAATTTTCCTTACAAGAAGCTTTGTTTTCAATATATGGGTTCCCTCTGTTAACTCATGGTAGTTATTTATGGAGGCTCTGTTGATGCAATTGCATTCCTTTCTCCGTTTTCTGTGATTCCCTTCGAAGGTTGATGACGCTTACGGTTTTAGAGTAAAACACTTAATTGGCAGGAAATTTGCTCAGTGGTTAGTTTCAAGGATCCTTACCCAAGGATCTGGGCGCTGGGCTCCTCGACACAACAATAGACAAAAGACACTACAGTAGCCAATCCACACACTAGAAAATGAAGGGACGACGACGTTTCGGTCCGTCCTGGATCATTCTCAAGTCGACTGTGCAATCGACCTAAGAATGGTCCAGGACGGACCGAAACGTCGTTGTCCCTTCATTTTCTAGTGTGTGGATTAGTCAACATACTTCAGTAATGTTATTGTGACTCATCGCCTGCATACAGTAGCCAGTTTCCTTTAAAAGTATCTCAGTGTGGGGATTCACAGAGAACATGGTTATTGCATCCTTAGTTCCTGCCTTGCGTCGGAGTCCGAAGACATTTACAGTTTGAATCAAAGAATCTTTCTATTAGTGTTCTTTCTGTTAATCTTTCTGTTAGTGTTCCTATTTTATAACCAACCAGTTTTGTAACTTTGTAAATTATTATGATAAAGTACATAATATTAATATTAGAAACAAGAAAAGAGGTGTAAGAGAAGCAAATATGAATTTAGAGATAAACGACAAGATTTTCTGTGAATGCTGTTTATTTCCTTCTTCGAGACTATGTGTCTCCACAATTACACCAGCACACAATACTCCTAGCAGCATCTTGTGGTACTTTTTGCTAAATTTCTATCGAGCTCTTGAACATGAGAATCTCCATAGCTTGGCTTACAACTATACTCTCTGAGTCTCGAGCCCTGTTTATAATCATGTTTTTATTCCCAGTCTCCCAAAGATTGCAGTCTTCCATAATTAATATGCTTTCTCTCCTTATGTGGGCTGTCAGTCAATGAAAGATATGCATACTGGCCCGGTTGTATCAACCACGTTCCTCTGTAAGTCTTCTGTTGTTAGCAGTGTGGCAAGGTAACATAACACAGGAACTCCTAACTGTACTTTCACAGGCGTCAAGACCACAGGTGTTTCGATGACCCGATGGGATTTTATGAGCAACCGAACTGATAGTACTTATACTTAGACGGAGTTATAACGTGGACTAAGTCTAGGCTCTCCTAATGACTGCTGAGCAGGATAATGGAACGATTGAATATGATCCAAAGATAATGGGTCATACCTGCAATCACTGACTCTTAAATATGACTGCCAATTGTAACTTTTTATCACACGTCGCACTCCAGACCTAAACTTATATTCTAGGAAAACATCGAAAATTATCACATGACGTATCTTTAAAGGCTAATTTCCATTCATCTCCAGAAGCACACAAGTTCACCATTGTAGTTTCCGTTTTATAATTCATCATTAATATATAAAATCTTAAAAAAATTCTTCTTCTATGTTAATAAAAGAATATGTTGTATATGAACAAGTCCACAATGGCCGTGATGAGGGTTCGAACCTACGCCCGGGATATTCTCAGCTCCGCCTTAGTCATTATTAGATGCACGGGAACATCCCGTGTGTAGATTCGAACCCTCATCACGGCCCTTGTGGATTTGTTCATTTGACTGACACACACTATTGTGATTTCTGTGTGAATGTTGTATATCTCTATTTATTACACAATGAAAACAAATTTGGTTATTTAAGCTTAAAATTTCAGTTCCAAAATAATCCTTTGAATTATGATTATTATTGATTAATGACGATCTCAGGCATCTTCTAGGTTAAGGTAGATGAAGAAAAATATTTACTGTTTTCAGCACCACTAGTGGCTGTAAATTACACTGTAATTATTATACTGAAAGAACTCGAACATTTGTTCATGCGAAAGGGGAGTACAAGTTTCCCGAAGGATCCTTAAATGCCTGTAAATTGAACCCCCTGAGAGACGAGATTTTAATTAGCAGATAATTGGTGGGTAGTTGAGTTGGTTGGAGTTGGGGCGTTCCTACCGACTTCCCTCTCTAAAAGATCTCCATCTTTTACCTCCCTCATTACACCTTATCGATTTTTCGTTTCTATTTTCTGCTCCTTTTATCGATGAATTTCCTGTTTTCTTCACCGCATTCATCATATTCCTTCATTACATATTATGTCTTCTAAACAATAAACAAAGAATCAAGACGAGCATCAATGGACTAAGTGTGATCTGCATCAAGACAGTCCTGAGAGGTTCAGTGTTCACAACACTGTCGCAAGATTTCAACATCAACTTTGTCAACCAAAGCTTAATGAAGTTAACACGTAGGAGGAAAGTCATCCAGTACAGCTTCGTCCACTAAGCTTTTGCATTTACTCTTTCTCTTCGGTGTTGAAAATTAGCATTACGTCGTTTCATCATATTATGCTTTTACCTGCGTTTATCCTCCTACTAGAGTCTTTCCTCCTCCTTGAATTTATGTTCTTCTAGAGTTTATGCTTCTGCTACAGTTTATGTTTCTGATAGAGTTTATGCTCCTAGTAGAGTTTATGCTACTGCTAAAGTTAATTCTTTATCATACGCTCCAAATAATTTTTTAATCTCCTGCTTCAGTTTTTCCTTCTCCAAGTGTTTATGTTCTGCTAGAGTTTATGCTCCTGTTAGCGTTAATGTTCCTGCTAGAGTTTATGTTCTGCTAGAGTTTATGCTCCTGTTAGCGTTAATGTTCCTGCTAGAGTTTATGTTCTGCTAGAGTTTATGCCTAAGTTAGAGTTATGCCTAACACTGTATAAACATCAGAGGTCCACGGTTGTTCAACGTCCTCCCAGCAAGCATAAGAATATTGCCGAACAACCGTGGACATCTTCAAGAGGAAACTAGATTTATTCCTCCAAGGAGTTCCGGACCAGCCGGGCTGTGGTGGGTATGTGGGCCTGCGGGCCGCTCCAAGCAAACAGCCTAGTGGACCAACTCTCACAAGTCAAGCCTGGCCTCGGGCCGGGCTTGGGGAGTAGAAGAACTCCCAGAACCCCATCAACCAGGTATCAACCAGGTATCAACCAGAGTTCATACTTCTGCAAGAATTGATGTTCCAGATAGAGTATTTACTCGTGCTGGAGTTCTTGCTTCTGCCAGAGTATATGCTTCTGTATGTTTATGATCCTGTATGCTAGAGTTATGATCCTGTATGCTAGAGTTTATGATCCTGTATGCTAGAGTTTATGATCATGTATGCTAGAGTTTATGATCCTGTATGCTAGAGTTTATGATCCTGTATGCTA
Organism: Procambarus virginalis; assembly: GCA_020271785.1. Lineage (NCBI taxonomy): Eukaryota > Metazoa > Arthropoda > Malacostraca > Decapoda > Cambaridae > Procambarus > Procambarus virginalis. The sequence goes on from WNGS01169498.1 coordinate 30,638,576, forward strand.
GAGTTTATGATGCTGTATGCTAGAGTTTATGATCCTGTATGCTAGAGTTTATGATCCTGTATGCTAGAGTTTATGATTCTGCTATGCTTTTGTTAGAGTTTATACTCCTTCTGGAGTTATACTCCTGCTTAGAGTTTAGGCTCCTACTAGACTTAGGCTCTTACTAGGGATTAGGCTCTTACTAGGGATTAGGCTCTTATTAGAGTTTAGGTTTCTGCTAGAGTTTAGGCCCTGCTAATGCTCGACCCTGCTGGCATAATAATGAGAGTACAACCCTTCCCCCCCCCACCACCTCATTTACACACTTCGCACTTCTCCCTCCCTGTCTTGAGTCAACTTATCACACTCTTTCTGAGCCTCCAGAGTCACCTTTTCCTTCTCCTTGTGAGCCTCCAGAGTCAACTTTTCCTTTTCCTTATTGAAGAGACTAAGTAAGCAAATATCCTCTCCAGCAAGCATGATATTTGGTTCCTACAAATCCTTCTCGTCAAGAATATTAAACTTATTCCGGGTCACTCCGTCGGCCGCAGTCATCTTAGACCTTCAACCATTTCTGACATCTAGAAATATTTTCGTATTTACACGAGTTTCTAACTTTTGCATTTTCCTAGATAAATAGCGTTACCGGAACCAGCCTCTAGGTCTTAGACAAAATCAGCAGCCGTAACATCACCAGTATATCCTATGATATCCACTCCAGAACTCAAGTTTTCGACACTGGCACTATTTACACTGGCATTCAATTGATCGTTTTCATACCTTTGCAAAACGAAACACTCCGGGAGATCACTACTGTTAACGGCATAAAAAATTATGATACATTTACCATAGAGGGAGGTAAGAAACTAGAGAAAATGAGTAGATATCAAATTAGATATAAAAAAACACTTACAGAAGAGTAATACAGTAGAAAATAGGGGTGATGGGAGAGGTCACAAGTGTTCCCTGAGGCTGGGAGAGGTCACAACTGTTCCCTGAGGCTGGGAGAGGTCACCACTGTTCCCTGAGGCTGGGAGAGGTCACCACTGTTCCCTGAGGCTGGGAGAGGTCACCACTGTTCCCTGAGGCTGGAGAGGTCACGACTGTTCCCTGAGGTGGGAGAGGTCACAGCTGTTCCTGAGGCTGGGAGAGGTCACCACTGTTCCCTGAGGCTGGGAGAGGTCACGACTGTTCCCTGAGGCTGGGAGAGGTCACAA
>WNGS01169498.1:30647687-30669691 GCA_020271785.1 Procambarus virginalis
AGCAGTGAGGCAAGCTTCCCCTGGGTAATCCCCATGAGGAGGGCTGGGTAGAGAACATGTTGCTAAGGATTATGTTGCAGCTGGGGCTAAATCTCGCCCCCAACATCCCCCACAGTAATCTCCAGGAGCAGGCAAAACCCAGGCACACGTCGGTCGTGGCAGGGGATCAACTCAGAGTTGTGGTAAACATTTTCTAACCAGTTTCTCTCTACAGCCTTAAACTCCCCACGTCTGCTACTACCCTCCATCACAGGCAACCATAGGGTTTCCTTAAAGCTACCAGAGCCATCAGCAATATCAAGAACGCAGTTTTATTCGATATTTGATTGTTAATTTCGTCCAGTCCAGATCGCCCACTTTACAAACATCTGGAACAATGTCCCATTGTATTCTATGATATAGGACGACATTTAACAAATCATTAAGTTGTTCTTATTTAGATCAGTAAACTAAAAACAATTAGTCATCTTCAACCATCTCGACTGATCCCTTCTACTCATTCGACTTACCTAAGCGATCAACACTGATTGAGGAGCATCTCTCATCCCCACAGTTGGGTCACACTCTGCCTAACGCCCACTTCGCCACTGAGTAGTAAAACCAGGGTACCACCACAGTAACTCACCGCAGCGCACCAGCCACGCACAGTTACACCGTGCCACCAGTGTACTGGCTGGTGTATATTCGATTGAATGTGATACGACAGGTAGGGCGGTAGTGGTGTGTTGTAGAGGTTGTGGTAGTTGAAATGTTGCTTCGCAGCAAAGGTTGTGGTATGGAATTGTGTGGACTAACAATAGTGATAGTGCAGTCGAGACAGGATGGTAATTAGTGTTCGCGTGTATACTGAAGCATGCACAAAGTGTTTGTAGTGAGTGATGTGCATGTCTTGTGCGATGTCAAATGTGTGTTACTATGTAGTGGCATGCAGAGACTGTAAATGTTGAGCTGGTATTCAAGCAATACAGTGTTGTGTTGGTCCTTGATGGCAGACATTTAATTGTGTTAGGGTTAAGGTAGCGATGGGATGGGTTATGGTGGTCCAGTGGTATCACTCACGCCAGAGATGAATCGGTCAGTAAGGTAAAAATATAATTCGGTCAATTATCCTAACTTTCGTATTCCGTGGATGTTATTCCAGGGTGACAGGGACGGTTCCTGAGAGGAGTGATGTTGATAGGACATCCCGTGGAGACCCGGACATGGCAGTGTCGTTAGCGCTCGAGGGCCGTGTAAGTATAGACTCGTGTGAGAATCCCTGTCATGTCTGGGGCCGGGTAGTCCGATGGCCGTCCGAGTAGCCTCTTGGCAACGTACCAGGTGTGAGTAAGCATGTTCAGATGGCCTGCCTAAGCCAAACAGCTGCACTCCGCCCTTCCGTCTTGCTGCTGTAGGTAGCAGGATGTTATTTTATGCTTTTCATACATTGCTTTCCAAATATATGTAAAAAAATTATTAGTATGTTGTTCTCTTCATAACGAGCGCCACCCTAGAGACGCAATCAAAGTTAACGATTGCTGAGATTTTCATTAAAACTGGGAAGGACAGGTGATGCGCTACTGTTGTTGGGTTAGCACTTATATATTATATATATGCATATTAATTATATAGAATATACTAAATACACAATATATATATATATATATATAATCCTCTATTATATATATATATAATATAATCATCTATTCATCTTTCGCTGCGAACAACAAGCCTGAATGTACCCCCAGGACTATATGCGAATGAAAACTGGCACAACCCCAGAACGTGACCTCGAAACCCTACTAATATCACTGTTACTAAGTCCTGGGGACCATTCAGCTTGTTTGCATATATTATATAAACTATAATAATATATATTATATAATATTACTAGTAATCCATATATATATATATATTTTATTATATATATATATATATATGATGACTGGGTAGACAAGTCCTGCTCCGGGAATCGTTTTGTTCCTATGGTTCCGGAATCGATCCCCGGTGGAGGCGGAACATAACATGTGGCACATGATTTCTTTCAACCCCTAACAGGTCCTGTTCACCTAGCAATGCATAGTTTACCTGGCAATTAACAGCGCTCTAACGGGATGCTTCCTGTGGGTATGTACAAAAAAGGAAGCCTGGTCGGCGAACCCGGGCCGCGGGAGACGCTAAGCCCCGTGAAATCATCTCAAGATAACTTCAAGATAGCTCCACTTAGGTTATGCAGTTCAGTTTTCGTCAATTTACTGTAAAGTTTACATATATTCATTTGAAAGTGTACAGAAAATATCACAGAATTAAATTTAGGAATAAGTAACCTCCTATATAAATAGAGATTAAGAAAGCTTAATTTACATTATAAAGGCAAGAATTAAGGCGTATAATGAATGAACACTCTGTACTCATGAATTAAAATGAACACATTGTTATCAGATTTTAACAGGAAAAATATCTGCTAAAATAATTACCATTAGATGCAAATGAAATACTGCTGCTTTTGGTGGATTAACAGGATCAGTATAATAGTTTAGTTAATCTCGCTGCCTGTACAAATAAAACATCATTCAATATATGCTAAATGCAGCACAAGAATATTAGTAAAATATAGTTTATTCCCTCTCTGAATTAGAAGTATTTTCTGTGGAATATTATGTTATAGATTGCAGCATTTTCATCCTAGAACTGGTGATGATTTAACATCACAGAGGTGTTGCAGTAATGGTGATGAGTGTCAATATAGCAGTGAAGAGACAGTAACGGTGATGATTTAACATCACAGAGGCGGTGTAGCAAGATTACTGATGATTAACCCTCACACAGCCCTTGGTGCAATAGTAATGATAATACAAATACACAGAGAGTAGACATATCTTCTCAAGACCTCGACTCCTCCAATGTTGTTCTCGGCGCTGTCAGTGACTTCATTATATTTATGATATACGTACAACACCACTGTTTCAACTCAGGTATTTTAAAGAAGGTTACTTTTTGAAGTTGAATAGGTATTATATATGTATTTCTTCCTACACAGATCACTAACAGGATAGACAATGAAGACTTGCATTCTACGAACGTATGTTAACTATGTGTTCGGCAAATTTTCCGTTCTTACTGTTTGGCAAACTTTCTGAGGTGGGCCAGAAGCAGCTGTCTAACTTCCCAGTACAACGTACATATTTTCTGTTAAGTGAACAAGTGCATCAAATGAAAGAAACTCTGCTCATTTGTTTCTGTTTGGGCCGTGAATCGAACCCGAGTTTTATAAAATATATATCCTATTCAGTGGCCGTAAAAAATAGTTATCTTGATTTTTGTGAAATCTGCTTGGAAGGTTTACTGATATGTCTGGAATATTCCATTTAATTTTTGTTTTGGTATATAGATAAAGGATGAAGACCAGGAATTACAATAATCATTCTGGTGCCAAAATATATTAAAATGAATACCTTGGTGTCTCACTAAATACTGAAGTTGAATAATTAAATTTTTTTTTACCATGAAATATATTATGTATAATATGAGAGCGGATTAAAGGGAGGATTAAGGTCTGCAACAAGAGTATATTCCTACCGTAAGGATAGTGTTAATAATACAGTCTTAGCACTTGGTTTCATAAGTGTTAATGATATGTGTTGTAATGTTGTTGCAGAAAATATCACTCAACTTACATTAAATTTATTGTAACACTTCTATCTCTTACACGAGAACTTAAAATGAAACTAGTTTAATTAAACGTCTTGAGAATCAACGTATTTTAGAGTGAGTCACTGTTAGAGCTCACCTAAGCTACAGTGTTCTCCCAAGACAGTACATGGCTCCAGACACCCTACAGGAGCAACGTGTCAGAAGTCTGGTGGAGCTGTCACGGTCAGAGACACACTCTCACACGCTCTCACTTTACTGTTTCTGTGACTTACGTCTGGGTCGTGCTTCTGTGAGACTCTCGGTGAGACTCACAGTTTCTACAGCTTTTGCTGTAGAAACAGCAAAGGCTGCCATCCTGGCTAAGATGGAAGTAAGATATGAGATATTATCTCATATATCATGGGATGGAAATAAGATATTATCATCAGAACATGTGACTGTTGTTTCGTCTAAATCTTCATAGTAATTATTGCTCGGCTTCATTAAACTAGTGAGAAGTGAGGGAGTTTACCCTCAAGAAATACCGAGCTTTACATCATCTAAAATTACAGGTGAATATTTATGGTAAACAAAGTGTAGTGGATGCAGCGTGTGGCGACCCATTAACTGCTGGAGTGGAGCTATTAGCAGCATGAATTAGATGGTGGAAATTGGTAATTGACTTGTCACTCTCGAATGGCTGCCCCTTTGACGTTGTTTGAGGTGTCATCCCATCGCCTGCCACTACGACCCACTAACGAACCACTTAGAGCTGTCTACGATGCCGGCAAAACTAACAAGTCTCATTTCAAGTTATTGACATCACTGTTACTCTTTTGGTCCTGGAAATATTTTGTGACATCTCAATTACTGCTGTCCTTCAAAACATTTAGTGACATCATTAATAAATTGAAATATATTTTAAACAAATGTAATTATTAAAAAATGAACACCACTTTAATAGGCTGTGAACCTATACATTGGAGACATAAATAGAAAAACAATAAATAAATTATAACAAGAGAACTATCTAAAGAATTGGGTAATGTGTGTACGAAGAGACAGAATGAAGGAACACGAGAGAGTACGAGGCAGCATGTTTCGATATCGCAGCCCAACATAATATTATTCAACTTTCTCTGAGGCTCATATACTACTGTAAATACCGTGATATACTGCTAGGATGCTTATATATATATATATATATATATATATATATATATATATATATATATATATATATATATATATATATATATATATATATATATATATATATATATATATATATATATATATATATATATATATATATATATATACACACACTAGCTGTACTCGGCCACGCATTGCTGTGGCTCAGAAATGGAAAAGAAAGAAATGAGAAAGAGCACGTTTCTAATATGTTTAATTTGATAATGCTTGATGTTTACAATATTTTTGTTGTTTCGTGGTCTGTGGAGATATAGAGATTGTCTTGTTTGCCGATTCAAGAACTCCTGACCTTCCCACGTCCCGCCGTCCTCTCCACCATCCCCCACTTGCCCGTCTCCTCGTCCTTCTCAACATTTCCCCTCTCCCCAATCACCTCGTCCTCCCCACTATTCCCCACTTCCCGTCCAATACAATCCAAAATGGTCTGATGTTCCCATCACTGAAAAATAGGAAGAACAGTTAAAAAAACTAAAGGAGAAAAATGAAAAAATAAAAAATAAACTATACTCACGAAATGAACGGTATGGTAAACGACATAACTCAGTTCCAACGCCATATCACACGAAATAATTAAATCAGAATGAAAATAAATCGAAATCTACGAAAATTCAATTTAACAATGCAATCAAAAACATTGAAATGGAATCGTAAAATATTTAGTATAGCGTGTGTTGCATTTACGTCCAACAGTTGGCACTGTTTAATTTTTTTTCTCTCGCAGACGTGACATCTATATAGAAGGTATATAAAAACACTCCTGTATTCGAATGCAACGTTGTGTCAAAATTTAAAAGAAATCGGTAAGAAGTTTCGGAGAAGAACTTTCGGAGATTTCCCCTCACATGAAAAACACAGTCTGAAAAAAAAACAAATTTTTCCTGTATATATAGTACGTATACAAAAACACGTGCATATTCGAATGGAGCGTTGTGTCAAAATTTCAAAGCAATCAGTGAAAAACTTTGATTTGAGATTTTGAACAAACGAACATTTCACATTTTAATATATATATAAATGTATATATATTTATATTGTATATATGATATTGATTATTGAAACAACTTGAGACCCTAGAGCTGCCAGTTTCCACTTTCAGCGCCTTAGTGAGGCGATCCAGAGAGGAAATGCTCACTGCATCCATGGTTCCTGCCCGCCATCTGAGGAGCTGGAGGAACTGTACAACCTGTGAAAAGTAGCTTTGTACCCCGTATGTAACCAATGTTGGAACCCTTTTTGTGTAATGAAATATTAAATAAAATAAAATGACAAAATACAAAAAATAGGTGGTGGTAGAAGAGAATAGGTTGGTGTACGCGGGTGCACCACGGGACTCGCCCTGATGCTGCATGTCGTTTTCTTCGAGGTCCAGGGTCCCAACAAATGCAACCAAAGGCGGTACCCACTATATATTTACGAAAAATAATATATATATATATATATATATACACATATAATAATTATATTTTTCATAATAATTAAATTTTTATTACATATAATAATTTAAATATATGTTATACATATTAAATGAATATGTAATAAAGAATATGCAAATAAATTTTATATACACTGAACGAAAAACTTTATGTCATAAAAGCAGATATTGAAGAACTAAACCGATCACACTTTCATGGGATACAATGGCTTTTATGACGTGCTTGCTAAGAAAATAACTTTAGATTACAACCTGAGAGGTTCGATTCCTATAGTTATTCTCAAGAATATCCATTGAATATTCCCGTTTACCACAGGTCGCTTCATCTTTTACTTCAGTCTTTTGTGCCCTTCCCTGTCTATTGCTGCAGTAATATCAATCTGTGAAACCTGCATCCATTACTGTATTTGATTTCCTTGCAATTGGTGGAAAATGTATAAATCAGATGGGACGTATTTCCTGTTTCGCTAAAACTAAATAGTTTTTACTTCTCTAATACCTCGCAATAACTAAAAATGACATCACTAAATTATAGTAAATGTAATGGTCTGTAATTCCTTTGTGTCTCTGATGAAGACGAATTGAGCCGAAAACGCGTTTAGAATTCTCTACTTTTTCACTTGTGGTTTTTCCGCATACTTGGATCAGTGTTTTGTGATCATTGTTGCATCTATCTATCTACCAATCTATCTATCTATCTATCTATCTATCTATCTATCTATCTATCTATCTATCTATCTATCTATCTATATAGATAGATAGGTTGTCGAGATGGCCTGTGACTCCCTTACATCCATCAACCTCGAAAAGTCAGATATTTCCTTTCTCTTCCCCCGACCTTCCCTTGACCTCACTCGTCCCCATCCCTAAGTCCACAACTCCGCCCTTCCCTTCGTTCTCTCCGACCCTCTCCTCGTCTCGCCCAACCTCTATCCACTCTTTCTCCCCGTTTCTTCTATCTCTCCTCTAATCCCCAAGTCCCCATCCCCTAGGTCTCTCCCTCTTCCACCCATTCATAAAGCCCTGAAATTACTGTATGTCTCTCAGATTGCTATTCTCCTCTTCCCTTTCTCAGAGCATGGGTGTTTTTTTTTATTAACACATTTAGGTACATCTGCATATGTGCAGCTGCCCTGGACTATATGAAGTGGAGTACAGTGTGTCAAAAAATAGCTACGGGATGCTAAAATCCCCATCACACAGGATGGGTAGTCATACAGAGGCATGTGATCAGTTGTCTGCACTATACTGTACCTTTTTATTTTTGTTTTGGAAGAACACTCCTGATCTGAAACTCTACGTTAATCACACTCCATATTTTACACTTCGACGCCATGAAAGACTTCATGAAAATGGTCTGAAGGTGTTCATAATTGCCAATATTTCTTGGAGAGCATTACTTAGGCCTATCCCAACGAGCATATGTCCGTCTTGTGCCCCAGATCATTTCCCCTTTCCCCCTTCAAACTTGGTTCAGGCTAGTCTCAGGTGCCTAGCCTCCATCTTTGGATAGACAGACAGACAGAAACAGACATTCTGTCTTACAGTAAAGATTTGCATTTTTTTGTGTAACTGTTTACTAGGGTCGCCGAACTGTTGCAAAAGAGTTCAGTTAAATAATATTGTTTACTTAGGATGCTACCAGCATCGAAATTGCGCTACTCATGCAGAGGAAACTTCTTTTTCATAGCCTCTTGTGGTGCTTCTCGTTGGTAGTATATGCCTGAGAGAGGAAGCAACAGTGCATCGAAGACGGGAAAAGTATTTTGTGGACCTCGTAAAATACAAACACCTCCCAGCCGCATTTTCTCTGTTATAGAGACTAGAAATATTTGCCATGCACTAACTTTACTTCTTACTAGATTTCTGTCTCAGTCTTGTATGTTATTGATTAAGATAAGGAAGTTCTCATGGTACTATCAAGGAGATATGCTATTCTCCTTATATATGCAAATTTCGTAAACTTTTATCTGCAAGATTTTTCAATTATCTAGTAAAAGTATTTTCGTGTATATCTACATCTAATTTATATGATATATATTCATTGTAAAGTATGTTCATGTTTATTCGTTCAGCAAATTGGTAGATTAGAATTCACTGATGTAATCAGCACATGGTATTTGTTTAGCATTGTAAAGAATTGTCATGTTTATTCTGTAAGCAAAACGGTATATTAGAATTCACTAATATAATCAGCATTTGGGATTTGTTTAGTAACAACAGTCTGACATTGCCATAAAACGTTGTAAAAAGTTTCATCAATGTCTCAATGTCTCATCAATGTTTCAAACATGTCTGTTATTTAGAGAATATCAATGAATATATCAACTTATTATCTTATATAAGTGAAAGGCCAATGTGTAAATATAGAAGCATAGGCCACTGCAGTTAAAATTTGTAGGTAAAAGTTAAAGATCCATACGAGTGATTTTTTATCACACTACTTCTTAGTCACTCCTGTTTATATTCCATGACCTTCGTGGAATAAATATTACGTCTTGATCTAAGCTTGTAGTGTCTTGCTCCACGCGGTGACTGAGCGGACAGAACACTGGACGCGTGATCTTGTTTTCCGGGTTCGCTCCCGGGCGCCGGCGAGAAACAATGGGCAGAGTTTCTTTCATCCTGATGACCCTGTTACCTAGCAGTAAATAGGTACCTGGAGTTAGTCAGCTGTTACGGGCTGCTTCCTGGAGGTGGAGGCCTGGTCGAGGACCGAGCCGCGGGGACACAAAGCCCCGAAATCATCTCAAGATAACCTCAAGATAATGCGTTATGTTTTTCCCAAAGATTACATTCACTTTCCGTTTGTTTTCATAAACTAATATTAATATAAAGTATATGAAAAATATTTAAAAAACATCGTTAAGAAAAATTTAGATTTCTGTTGAACATGTAATTATATATCATAATTCTAAAGATTTCAAGAAATCTATACAATTACAGAGACACAAAACCTAATTAGCCCCATTTAACGTATAATATTTCACGTCATAAAATTTCATCTCGGTTGTAATTGCGATTATTCTGGTTCATTAGCGAGTTGTTACGAGATATTTACGTACGGAATTAATTTCCGTCACGTGAATGGAATGCAAATTTCCGGAGTCCGGATTACGTAATAAATTTCGAGACCTTCCTCTTATGATGATTGAACTGACAAGCATTGTATCTGGAGAATATGAGGCCCTAAGTGTTGTCAATATTGTAAGCGTGGTGTTACTGTCTCACTTAGCTAGGAACGGTTCTTTTCCTTCTCAAACTGTATACGGGGAGTCTTGGTGCCTTTTCTTTAGGAAGGCATCGGACGAGGGAGTGGGGAATGGTGGGGAGGTCGAAGAGACGGATGAGGGGGAAGTGGTGGGAAGGACTGGGGACAGGGAAGGTTGCTGTGGCTCAGCAACGCACATGCGTTGCTGAGCTACTGGCAAGGGTCTCCAGCAACACACATGGCATGGGTCTCCAGCAACACACTGGCATGGGTCTCCAGCAACACACTGGCAGGGGTCTCCAGCAACACACTGGCAGGGGTCTCCAGCACCACACTGGCATGGGTCTCCAGCAACACACTGGCATGGGTCTCCAGCAACACACTGGCATGGGTCTCCAGCAACACACTGGCAGGGGGTCTCCAGCAACACATGGCATGGGTCTCCAGCAACACACTGGTAGGGGTCTCCAGCAACACACTGGCAGGGGTCTCCTACAACACACTGGCAGAGGTCTCCAGCAACACTGGCAAGGGTCTTCAGCAACACACTGGCAGGGGTCTCCAGCAACACAATGGNCTTCAAGGCACCGTATGGGCCAATAGGCCCTCTGCATTACTTCCATTCTCGGGTACCCACCTCACCCAAAACGAATAAAAGCAAGATTTAGGTCAAATGTATCATACACAGTGTATCAAGTGTATCATAAGTGTAGTGTTAAGTCTAAACAAGTCTTTGAGAATGTAAGAAGCCCTTACGAAACTTTTCTAGGCGTCAGACCATTAATAAAAATGAGTTTTAGAGAATTAATATTTCCTATACCACCGACAGTGAAGAAAACATAACAAATATTGAGAAAATTCGTGTTAGAATTATTAATCTTACCTTTCGGTCACACACACCACACACCACACACACAACACACACACACACACACCACACACACACACACACACACACACACACACATATATATATATATTATATATATATATATTATATATAATATATATACATATATATATATATATATACGCATATATATAATATATATATATATATATATATATATATATATATATATATTACGTATATTATATATATAATATATATTATATATATATATATATATAATATATATATATATATATAATATATATATATATATATGTGTGACCAAAAGGTAGATTATAATATATATATATATATATATATATATATATATATTACTTTCGTTATATAATGTATGTATATATTCATGAATAATCGACGCGAGGATAATAAACAATAAATATAAAATATAAGCGACATTCTTTTAGCTAGACACAAAATAGCTGAAAGCATTCTTTCAAGCTTGAAACATAAAGAGATTTAGTATGTTTAACTAGTTGTGCATAATTAATTTGTTGCAAACAACTCAAAATAACATTTATTTTAAAAGCCAATGTTGGATGTATGTTCTGTAAATATTTCACGATTAGGAGTTATCTAACATATTCATTTATAATAAATATCAAAAAATGTGTAAGTATAATCATTTTTTATTTTTGTTTATTTATGAATATATTACTGGCAAAACGTCTCGTACATATTGCTTGGAGTAGGCAGAGAGAATTTCAACATTGCTGCCAGTCGTTTCGTACATGTCTGCGGGAGCAGGCAGAGAGAAGGGCAACACTGCTGCCATACGATTCGTACATGTTTGTGGCAACAAGCAGGGAGGTGCGCAACACTTCTACAAGACGTCTCGTACATATGTCAAGGCGTCAGGGCAGGAATGTACACCCACTGCTAGTACTGATTATCTAAAATTCTACGCAACACCCCACTTACGGTGGGGAAAATAGCCTTGGCTACCATCGTTTTTTGTACGGTCACGGTTGGTCAAGTGGTTAAGGTACCAGATACGCTAGTTGCATAGTGCCCCTGGCTTAGTGCTCCAGAGGCACTTACAAGTAGTATAACGCTACCAGCATTTTCTAACTGGTGAGCATCATAACATCATTCAGAGATTTGGAAGTGAGATATTCAGATCACTTTAATCATTCAGATGTGTGGTCAGCTCTAGTGGTCAGCCTCATCTTGGAGCTTTCTGGTCAAAACTATCAAACCAAAACTTGTAAAGGTACAGAGATTTACGTTGAGGATCGTCTCATATTTACGAAACATGAGGTTCGAAGACAGAACAAGTTTGACCTAACTTTGCTTCTAAAGATGGAGAGGAGACAGAATAGAGATATATATAATATTTTTGGCGTTTAACAGGGTAGAACAAGAATTTGCCAATATAATTATCAGTAGGAGTAGAGGAAACGGTGAAAGTTTGAAAAATATATAGGACTAAATTTTTTTTTTTGTATTATAGAAGGAAATTTAATGAAGCAGACGAGCATTTTGCTGAGGACAAGAAGCTAAAACTCATTCCCTCAAACTCGCACAGTGGGACCAAGAGCTGAACTTCACTTCCTCACAATCGCAAAGTGGGGCCAGGAGCTGAAGTTCATCCAGCTGATGAATGTATTACACTTGATGTACACCCAGATGATGAACTGAGCAGCCTTGATGTACACCCAGCTGATCATTGGATTAACCTCTATATACACACAACTGAATATTGAATAACCTTCATGTTGAATGGAACATCCTTGGTGTACACCCTGCTGATGAATGGAGCAATGTTGGTGTATATACAGTTAATGAATGGAACAACCTTGGTGTACACACTGTTGATGAGTGGAACAATTTTGGTGTTCATACAAGTTTTGAATGGAACAAACGCCGCAGGATGGTCTATAATTAATGTTTACCAACAAGGCCGCTTGGCACACACGCACTAGAATTTAAGTCAACAAAAATTGTAATTTTGACAAACAGAATGTTTTATACATACGCGCATGGAGAGAGCTCCCGGCGCTCTCCAATATACACGCGCGTGGAGAGAGCTCCCGGCGTTCTCATTCTCACCCGCATGGAGAGACCTCCCACTGCTGTCTATGTGTGGGTGTGTGTTTATGTAATATATAATATGTAATATATATATATATATATATATAATATATATATATATATATATAATCCATATAATATGGATTATCCATATAATATTATATATTATATATATATATATATATATATATATATATATATATATATATATATATATATGTCGTACTTAGTAGCCAGAACGCACTTCTCAGCCTACTATGCAAGGCCCGATTTGCCTAATAAGCCAAGTTTTCATGAATTAATATATTTTCTCTATTTTTTTCTTATGAAATGATAAAGCTATCATTTCATTATGTATGAGATAAATTTTTTTTATTGGAGTTAAAATTAACGCAGATATATGACCGAACCTAACCAACCCTACCTAACCTAACCTAACCTATCTTTATAGGTTAGGTTACGTTAGGTAGCCGAAAAAGTTAGGTTAGGTTAGGTAGGTTAGGGAGTCGTAAAGCAATTAATTCATGAAAACTTGGCTTATTAGGCAAATCGGGCCTTGCATAGTAGGCTGAGAAGTGCGTTCTGGCTACTAGGTACGACATATATATATATATATATATATATATATATATATATATATATATTATATATATATATATATATATATATATATATATATATATATATATGAACATAAGAATAGAGGTAACCGCAGAAGGCCTATTGGCCCATACGAGGCAGCTGGCATCTACATACAAAGATTAATCCAGTGTAATTGGCCTGTTATGTTGGACATTGTCTTCTGTGTTGCATCGTTATGTTCTGGTCTTGTCCTTACTCTCATTGTGGGAAGAGTAAATAGTTCCGTGATTTGGGTGTTCATGGTAGGTTGTTCTGTTCTTATGTGAATTGCTTCAAGAATTTGTAATCTTCTTGCATCTTGGGTTCTGTCTATTATGCATGTATTCTTGTTCAACATTTCTCTTGTTAGGGTGATGTCATGGGCTTGTCTCATGTGATTCCTAGGGGCACCGGATTGAAGATGGCATGTCAAACGCCTCGTCAGCTTGGTCGACGTCATACCTATGTACTTAGATTGAAGGTTACATCCTTCGTGGGGGCAAGTGTACATGTATACAACGCTTGACTGTTGTATACATATATATATATATATACATATATATATATATATATATATATATATATATATATATATATATATATATATATATATATATATAATATATATATTATATATATATATGTCGTACCTAGTAGCCAGAACGCACTTCTCAGCCTACTATGCAAGGCCCGATTTGCCTAATAAGACAAGTTTTCATGAATTAATTGTTTTTCGACTACCTAACCTAACCTAACCTAACCTAACTTTTTCGGCTACCTAACCTAACCTAACCTATAAGGTTAGGTTAGGTAGGGTTGGTTAGGTTCGGTTATATATCTACGTTAATTTTAACTCCAATAAAAAAAAAATTGACCTCATACATAATGAAATGGGTAGCTTTATCACTTCATAAGAAAAAAATTAGAGAAAATATATTAATTCAGGAAAACTGGCTTATTAGGCAAATCGGGCCTTGCATAGCTGCCGAGTACGACGTTCTGGCTACTAGGTATAACATATATATATATATATATATATTATATATATATATATATATATATACACATATATATATATATATCTATTATATATATATATATACTGTATATATATATATATATATATATATATATATATATATTATATATATAATATATATATATATATATATATATATATATATATATATATTTGGATACTTGGGCAGCAGGCATTCCTTCAAACATATTTGGTAAAATATGACCGCATTCCTAGCGTTGTTGATCTTATATTGCAAGCTTTCTTCGCTGCTATTTTCTTATATCAGTATTAAGGTTTGATCAATGTTGGACTTCCCCAACACTAGCAAAGGCCTGGAAAGGGGCTAGTCGTCCCTGGGGAACTAAGCCCTTACCAGGACGTCTCTTAGTGGCGTTCCACGTTTCCACTCCACCCTCGGAGGGTGTCCAGGGGTCCCTCTGTCATGCTGGGTGGTGCTTATAGGTGTCCGTTAGCCAAAACTATAGCTTTTTGAACCCTAAGTGTAGAAGAGCAGCTATGTCCGGAATGTTGAGTGAAGGAAGTATTAGTCTGTCGGAGGTCACTCTTCTGTCCGTGCCCTGTAACAAGGTCCTTCTGTCCTTTTGGCTAGCCAACCGCTTTACGTCCTGTAGTGTCCTTTCACGGTATCCCCTGCGTCTGAAATACCTCCCCTGGCAACCCCATCCTCCAGTTTAGTTAGTTCTTGTAGTAACGATGAACACCATTGTACATATATGGCGTAATTGATAGATACAAAGTAAAAATCGTTACTATTGAATTTGGACTAACGGTAAAGGTTTGTATATATGTTGCATTATGCTCCTAGGCCTAATGCATACTATCTGAGGCCTAACGTAGTACATATATGTGCTGCACTAGGACTAGGAATATTTAAATTTGATTTTTAGCTTTATGTTTTCCGACTACATAGTGAATAGTACCAAATTCTACTATTTAATGGCCTTTTACGTCAATATATGTACTATGGTGAACATAGCTACAAAACGTACTTTTCAAAGAGGAAAATGGGTTGCCACAGGACGGCGTGCGTCTCATGGAATTTGTTGTCTGTCATCACTCACTATCCTCTACCAACCAGTTGGGCTGGACGGTAGAGCGACGGTCTCGCTTCATACAGATCGGCGTTCAATCCCTGACCGTCCAAGTGGTTGGGCACCATTCCTTCTCCCCGTCTCATCCCAAATCCTTAGCCTGACCCTTCCAAGTGCTATATAGTCGTAATGGCTTGGCGCTTCCTCCTCATAGTTCCCTTCACTATCCTCTAAAATCGAATGCACAGAGAGTAGTGAAGAGACCTCTTGAGGCCTGCGGGGAGGCTGGACGATTAAAGAAGATACGAGTGTAGGTTTGTGGGCTTATTTTGTACTGTCGTCGGCAGATCCCGGTTTTCATCCGAGTAGATCAGCGTGTCCAGGAAGGTGAGGCTGGTTGCTCTGGTTGCTAGAGTGTATTTGAGGTTCCCGAGGACCGTGTTCGCCCAGTCGAAGAACTATTATGTATTAGCGATAAGACCTACCATTAATGTATGATGACTTACTGTAAATATGTAGCTCTTGAAATAGCACTTACTCTGTAACTAGCTGACATTGTAACTATAAGGTGTGAATGATAGATGTAATTGTTTATGTAATAATCTAAGATGCGGTCTGATAAAGACCTTTTGTGCCCTCTGTAATGCTTTTGCGCTACCGCTCACAGGATAAGTATGGGGTGCACAATAAACTAGCCGCCTTCGGCGGCAACAATCAAATCAATCAGTCGAAGAACATGTTCATGTGTTGTGTGCCTCCTGTCATGATTCCAGGAACATTATCATCTATATATCTTAGGTACAGGAAAGGAGCCGGAGCAACCTGAAGTCTTTCTGTTTCAAAGACTACATGCACAAAAATTTCAGGTATGGCCACACTGCTTGGCCATAGTTTCTTTGAAGGGGGTGTCTGGACAACAGCTTGTTTAAGCTCTTGTCCAATCCTTCCTCTGTTCTGATCGAAGAAGCTGGCTATCCTTCTCATCGCTTCCCTTTGCTGTATACTGGGGTACAAGGATACTAAATCAAAGGAAATCAGACATTCCCCGTGTTGTATGTGGATCGATAACTCCTGCAGCCGAAATAAGAGTCGCAAGTACTCATCCACCACCTAAGTAAGACTTTGATGGCCGCCACAGGCTTAATGCATGGCAGGAATATCCTCAAGAAATCAAATATTCCCTGTTTCCAGACATCAGGTGTTCGCCAGTTTCAGGTCATCGGGTGTTCGCCAGTTTCAGGTCATCGGGTGTTCGCCAGTTTCATGTCATCGGGTGTTCGCCAGTTTCAGGTCATCGGTGCTCGCCAGTTTCCAATCATCAAGCAGCTTTGTTTATTTTTCATAACATGTTAAATATTAACGATCAGGGAAAAATTATCTGTCGTTCAGACTTCCTCAATTTCCGGTGCATAATTAATCAGTATCAGCCAATTTCTGGCACGTAAATTTTAAAATATATTTTTTGCGTGTCAAAATTCATAATATCACATAAATTAGTTTATTTCACCCAGATATGCACGGTATTATTTTTATTAGAGTTATCATATTTGACAGTGAAAATTTTACTAAGACTAGTTTTCAGCGATGAACACAACTTTCATTTGCATGGAGTCACTAATAAATTATTGTATTAAAGATTCTGTATTGAAGAGCCCAAACGTTTGAATAACAAACTCTGCCATTGCTTCAGAGCCTGTCAGACTTCCTTAAATCCTGCTCTAAAAACTCCTGCTTAACTTTTGAACAAACGATTCTGAAAAGCATTTCGGTTATATTAGCACGAACACACAACTGGCACATTGATCACGGCGCATTCCAAGCCTATTTTCACGTATTAATCTCCAAACTCTTGTATTTTTACTAGTCAGAATAGTTAGATTCTGGTTAGCTAGCCTATTAAATAAAGGAATAGGTTAAGCTTGGTTAGATTTTGCCGTGTTAAGTTTGGCAAGGTTTAGTTAGATTAGTTGGGGTTTGTTGAACTAATTAGGTTAATTAGTTCAACAAACTAGGTTAGGTTAATCTAACTAGGTTAGTTAATTAATCTATTAGGTTAGGTTAATCTAATCAGGTTACGTTAAATAGGTTTAGTTACGTTCAAATAGGTTTAGTTACGTTAAAATAGGTTTAGTTACGTTAGATTTTAGTAGATGGAATAGGTGACTTGCAACTGCCATTTTTCTGTCACTGAACAAAAGATGAACTTTGTGTATATATAAAACACCACAGTGAGCGAGCCACACAACTATACAGTCTCACACAGGTCCCAGAGTTATCTCACGCACGACAAGACATACCTGAAACATACACCCAAAGCACCTTGAACGGATCCCAGACGCGTCTTATAGAGACATTAAAAGTTAAAACGTAATTACTCAAACCATAGATTTCCTCTTCAGTTCTCCCCGACACAGTCACGCATTGGGCTCCACATTACGTGACCATATTTTTTTATAAAGAATTTAATTAGATTGTAATACATAATATAACGTTAACAATAGACTCATGTTGGGAATAGAAACTTATTATATTTTACTCGTGTTTCTTGTGATGTTACGTTCTATCCACAAACGCAATGGTTTTTGTTGACAAAAATTCAAAACATTGATTTATTTTACTTTATTTTAAAATTTCAAATAATTTCATTACGAAAAGAGAAAAACGCATACGTGTTCCAACACTCCAACTACCAGGCAGCGTTGCATGGCAGTTTCCCTCCCCTCTCCAAAAAAGGGGATTGAAAAACAAAACTTGGCCCAACAGTAAAGCAGTGAGGCAAGCTTCCCCTGGGTAATCCCCATGAGGAGGGCTGGGTAGAGAACATGTTGCTAAGGATTATGTTGCAGCTGGGGCTAAATCTCGCCCCCAACATCCCCCACAGTAATCTCCAGGAGCAGGCAAAACCCAGGCACACGTCGGTCGTGGCAGGGGATCAACTCAGAGTTGTGGTAAACATTTTCTAACCAGTTTCTCTCTACAGCCTTAAACTCCCCACGTCTGCTACTACCCTCCATCACAGGCAACCATAGGGTTTCCTTAAAGCTACCAGAGCCATCAGCAATATCAAGAACGCAGTTTTATTCGAATTTGATTGTTAATTTCGTCCAGCCAGAATCGCCCACTTTACACATCTGGAACATGTCCCATTGTATTGATATAGAGACATTACATCAGTAGTTGTTCTTATTTAGATCAGAAACTAAAAACAATTATCATCTTCAACCATCTGACGTGATCCTTCTACCATTCATGCGATCAACACTGATGGGAGCTCTCATCATCCACCACAGTTTCACACTGCCTCCAGCCACTGGAGTAGTAACAGGTACCACAGTACACCGTGCCACCAGCCACCACAGTACACCGTGCCACCAGTGTACTGGTGGTAGATATTGATGGATGTGATACGACAGGTGGGGGTAGTGGTGGTTGTAGAGGTTGTGGTAGTTGAAAATGTTGCTGGCAGCAAAGGTTGTGGTGATGGAATTGGTGATAACAATAGTGATAGTGGAGTCGTAGCAGGTGGTAGTAGTGTTGGTGATGGCAGCAAAAGTGGTGGTGGTGATGGTAGCAGTCGTGGGAGCAGAGATGGTGTTAATGAAGTGGCTGCAGAGACTGAATGTTGATGCTGGTAGTAGCAATACAGTGTTGTGTTTGTCTTGATGGAGATATTAATTGTGTTAGTGGTTGTAGCGATGATGTGTTGATGGTGGTAGTGGTAGAAGCAGAGATGATGGCAGTGAGGTAAAATATAATTCCGGGTTCTTATCTACTTTTTTCCGTGGATGTTTTTATTTCCAGGTGAGGAGTTCCTGAGGAGTTGTTGAAGGACATCCCTGGACCCCGGACATGGCAGTGTCGTTAGCGCTCGAGGCAGCCGTGTAATTAGCCTTGAAATCCCTTTCATGTTGGGGGTCGATGGCCGCCGAGAGCCGCTTGAAGACCAACCCAGGTGTTGAGTAAGATTTCAGAATGCCTTCTAGCCAAACAGCTCACTCCTCCCTTCCTGTCAGTTCTCTTAATGTAGAGAGTTTTTTTATGCTTTTCATATTGCTTTCCAAATATATGTAAACAATTATTAATTGTTCTTCATAACGAACGCCACCCTAGAGGACGCATCAAAGTTAACGATTGCTGGTTTTCATTAAAATCGGGAAGAGGTGATGCGCTGGTTGTTGGGTTAGCATATATATATGTATATATATGAATATATATATATATATATATATATATATATAGTATATATATATATATATATATATATAATAATATATTATATATCTATATCACTGCTGCGAACAAGCTGAATGGTCCCCAGGACTATATGCGAATGAAACTCACACCCCAGAAGTGACTCGAACCCATACTATATCACTGTATTCTAGTCCTGGGGACCATTCAGGCTTGTTTGCAATATATATATATATATATAATATATATATATATATATATATATATATATATATATATATATATATATATATATATATATATTATATGACTGGGTGGGACAGCGCTCGGGATTCTTTGTCCTATGGTTCCGGAATCGATCCCCGGTGGAGGCCGGAAACAAATGGGCAATGTTTCTTCACCCTAAAGGTCCTGTTTCACCTAGCAATGCATAGTTACTGGCAATTAGACAGCTGCTACGGGATGCTTCCTGTGGGTATGTAACAAAAAAGGAAGCCTGGTCGAGGACCGGGCCGCGGGGACGCTAAGCCCCGAAATCATCTCAAGATAACTTCAAGATAGCTCCACTTAGGTTATGCAGTTCAGTTTTCGTCAATTTACTGTAAAGTTTACATATATTCATTTGAAAGTGTACAGAAAATATCACAGAATTAAATTTAGGAATAAGTAACCTCCTATATAAATAGAGATTAAGAAAGCTTAATTTACATTATAAAGGCAAGAATTAAGGCGTATAATGAATGAACACTCTGTACTCATGAATTAAAATGAACACATTGTTATCAGATTTTAACAGGAAAAATATCTGCTAAAATAATTACCATTAGATGCAAATGAAATACTGCTGCTTTTGGTGGATTAACAGGATCAGTATAATAGTTTAGTTAATCTCGCTGCCTGTACAAATAAAACATCATTCAATATATGCTAAATGCAGCACAAGAATATTAGTAAAATATAGTGTTATTCCCTCTCTGAATTAGAAGTATTTTCTGTGGAATATTATGTTATAGATTGCAGCATTTTCATCCTAGAACTGGTGATGATTTAACATCACAGAGGTGTTGCAGTAATGGTGATGAGTGTCAATATAGCAGTGAAGAGACAGTAACGGTGATGATTTAACATCACAGAGGCGGTGTAGCAAGATTACTGATGATTAACCCTCACACACGCCTTGGTGCAATAGTAATGATAATACAAATACACAGAGAGTAGACATATCTTCTCAAGACCTCGACTCCTCCAATGTTGTTCTCGGCGCTGTCAGTGACTTCATTATATTTATGATATACGTACAACACCACTGTTTCAACTCAGGTATTTTAAAGAAGGTTACTTTTTGAAGTTGAATAGGTATTATATATGTATTTCTTCCTACACAGATCACTAACAGGATAGACAATGAAGACTTGCATTCTACGAACGTATGTTAACTATGTGTTCGGCAAATTTTCCGTTCTTACTGTTTGGCAAACTTTCTGAGGTGGGCCAGAAGCAGGCTGTCTAACCCCAGTACAACGTACTATTTTCTGTTAAGTGAACAAGTGCATCAAATGAAAGAAACTCTGCTCATTTGTTTCTGTTTGGGCCGTGAATCGAACCCGAGTTTTATAAAATATATATCCTATTCAGTGGCCGTAAAAAATAGTTATCTTGATTTTGTGAAATCTGCTTGGAAGGTTTACTGATATGTCTGGAATATTCCATTTAATTTTTGTTTTGGTATATAGATAAAGGATGAAGACCAGGAATTACAATAATCATTCTGGTGCCAAAATATATTAAAATGAATACCTTGGTGTCTCACTAAATACTGAAGTTGAATAATTAAATTTTTTTTTACCATGAAATATATTATGTATAATATGAGAGCGGATTAAAGGGAGGATTAAGGTCTGCAACAAGAGTATATTCCTACCGTAACGGATAGTGTTAAAATACACGTCTTAGCACTGGTGGTTTCATAAGTGTTAATGATATGTGTTGTAATGTTGTTGCAGAAAATATCACGTCACTTACATTAAATTTATTGTAACACTTCTATCTCTTACACGAGAACTTAAAATGAAACTAGTTTAATTAAACGTCTTGAGAACAACGTATTTTAGAGTGAGTCACTGTTGAGAGCTCACCCTAAGCGTACAGTGTTCTGTCCCAAGACGTACATGGCTCCAGACACCCTACAGGAGCAACGTGTCAGAAGTCTGGTGGAGCTGTCACGGTCAGAGACACACTGTCGTCACACGCTCTCACTTACTGTTTCTGTGACTTGCGTCTGGGTCGTGCTTCTGTGAGACGTCTCGGTGAGACTCACAGTTTCTACAGCTTTTGCTGTAGAAACAGCAAAGGCTGCCATCCTGGCTAGATGGAAGTAAGATATGAGATATTATCTCATATATCATGGGATGGAAATAAGATATTATCATCAGAACATGTGACTGTTGTTTCGTCTAAATCTTCATAGTAATTATTGCTCGGCTTCATTAAACTAGTGAGAAGTGAGGGAGTTTACCCTCAAGAAATA
The DNA here is from genome assembly GCA_020271785.1 of Procambarus virginalis. NCBI lineage: Eukaryota > Metazoa > Arthropoda > Malacostraca > Decapoda > Cambaridae > Procambarus > Procambarus virginalis. The sequence continues at coordinate 30,669,514 of WNGS01169498.1, forward strand.
CCGAGCTTTACATCATCTAAAATTACAGGTGAATATTTATGGTAAACAAAGTGTAGTGGATGCAGCGTGTGGCGACCCATTAACTGCTGGAGTGGAGCTATTAGCAGCATGAATTAGATGGTGGAAATTGGTAATTGACTTGTCACTCTCGAATGGCTGCCCCTTTGACGTTGTTTGA
>WNGS01169498.1:30670691-30681011 GCA_020271785.1 Procambarus virginalis
TATATATATATATATATATATATATATATATATATATATTATATATATATATATTAATCCAGGAGCAGGGAGCAGCCTTAGGCCTCATTCTCAATGCATCCAAGTGTGAAATAATCTCCCGCAACCAAGACATCACTGGGCAAATACAAAATGTTCTTCCAGACATTCTCGTTGTCGAGCCACCGGACTGTACTCTCCTGGGTGCCCCCATTGGCCCACGAGCAATCGAGGAGGTCCTGGCTGCAAAAATCACTGATCTAAAGAGAATGCTGGACAGGATTGACAAGATTGATGCCCATGATGCTCTCTTTCTCCTCACAAGATGCCTGTCTCTCCCTAAGTTGACGTACTTTCTGAGATGTTCTCCATCCTACAGCAGCCCTAAATTAAATGTGTATGACACCCTTCTGAGGTCCATGCTGGTGAAAGTCCTGAACCTGCCATTGGACGACTCTCAGTGGGAGCAAGCAACCCTTCCTGTAAGACTTGGCGGCCTTGGTGTCCGCACAGCCTCCAAATTGCTCTACCAGCCTTCCTTTCCTCCTCCCACGCATCGCACGACCTCGTCAGAGATATCTTACCTGCAACCCTGAGAGACTCAGCAGGAATACACGATCCTGCTTTCACTGAATGTTCAAATCAGTGGGGTGTTCTCGCAGCCCCAGCAACCATTATAGAGCCAACAAAACAACACAAACAGTCCGGCTGGGACCACCCTCTAGTGGAAAAAGTAGCTGATGCTATGCTCAGCGCTGCAACATCAGACAAGGAGAAAGCCCGCCTCAGAGCAGTGCGTGCCCCCCATGCAGGAGACTTCCTCCTGGCAGTACCCATGTCAACAATGGGCACGCGCCTAGATCCAGAATCCCTTCGTGTAGCAGTGGCCCTCCGCCTTGGTGCCCCAATTCACACTGAATACAAGTGTATTTGCAACAGGGTGGAAGCAGACCAATACGGACTGCATGGGTTGCATTGCGGAAGCACAAAGGGCTGGCATGCAAGACACAACGAGGTCAATGACATCATCAAGAGAAGCCTCGTCTCAGCTAAGTGCCCAGCGGAGAGAGAACCTCGCATCCTAGGGGTCCAAAACCCGGATTTCCCCGCACTTCGCCCTGATGGCATCACCATATACTCATGGAAGGAGGGTAGACAGTTGGTGTGGGACTACACATGTGTATCCACCCTGGCTGACACCTATGTACACTTCGGAGCTGATCAAGCAGGTGGGGCAGCCAACCACAGGGAAACAGCAAAATCTCTCAAATACAGGCGACTGGCAGGTCAATACCTCTTTGTTCCCATAGCGTCTGAGACGCATGGCCCCTGGGGCAAGAGTGCCTTGGGATTTCTCAAGGAATTGGGTTCCAAGCTCATTGACGTCACCAGAGACCCAAGGGCTTGCAGTTTTTTGTTTCAGCGCCTCAGTGTGGCGATCCAGAGGGGAAATGCTTGCTGCGTCCTCGGTTCCTGTCCGGAAGCGGAGGAGCTTCAAGAGATCCATAACCTTTAGGCATTTGTCTTGTATGTTTTGTAACCTTTAAATACACAATAAAGCATAAGAAAAAAAAAGGAAGGGGGTGGTAGGAGAAAAGCACACAGAAACTGTATTGGAGGGGACCTACATTCCCTCCAATGCGTTATGTGTGATTTCCTCCGAGGCTATGGGTCCCTTCCATGTTTTATATATATATATATATATATATATATATATATATATATATATATATATATATATATATATAATATATATATATATATATATATATATATATACACACACTTAGAGTCCCATCTTCCATGTGATTCATAACTACTTTATGAAGGGAAGTTTAATAGCTTCCGATTAATATGGTCACGTATCTAGTGACCATATTAATATGGTCACTAGTCACACATTTTAATATATTCTGTCTTCACCTTTATCCAAACAACAGAACTTACATATATTTCCCGTCACTGGAGGTTTTTCTTATATCAAAATGTATGTAAACGTGTCTTTTTGTTCCTTGGTTTCGCTGAAAGTGAAACGCATATATTAATTTGCATTTACTCATCACAAACTTCAAGAATGTTTGACATTGAAAATATATACTTTCGGAGTAAAGGTAAACGCAGTGTGTTCCGTCCCTTAAATAATAATCAACCGACATAGTCGGCATATTCAACAACTCTTCAGGGAAGAGGTTCAATCTCCCAAATGTTTCTCATGGCAGAAGATATGATGAAAAGCAAAGCCCTCATGCAGATTGCTGCGGCGTCACTGAGAGTAGTATAGGGTTTATTCTTTCATTACTTAAGTGACTACAGTTAAACAAGACCACATTAGTAGGCCACACTACCAGACCACACTACCAGACTACACTACCAGACCACACTACCAGACACACTACCAGACCACACTACCAGACCACACTACCAGACCACACTACCAGGGCCACACTGCCAGGCCACACTACCAGACCACACTACCAGACCACACTACCAGGGCCACACTACCAGACACACTACCAGACCACAATACCAGATCACACTTCCAGACTACACTACCAGACCACACTACCAGACTACACAACAAACCTAACCTTGCCAGGTTTACAACTAACGTTACTAGACCACACAATTAACGTTACTAGACCACACAATTAACGTTACTAGACCACACAACTAACGTTACTAGACCACACAACTAACGTTACCAGACACACAACTAACGTTACCAGACACACAACTAACGTTACCAGACACACAACTAACATTACCAGACCTCACAACTAACGTTATTAGACCACACAACTAACGTTACTAGACCACAACTAACCTTTTCAGACTCAGGAATTAACTCTATCAAACCAAACAAGTAAGGTTATGAGGCTAGAGTTCTTGCGTTACCACATTTCCCAACTGACGGTATTAATATACACAGCTAACGTTATCATACTACACAACTGATGTAGTCATACTACACAACTACCAACGATGAGTTACAATTAGGCGGCTGATGATAAGGTGATGAAACCACTCATCAGAAGATGGGGGATCGACACGTTTCGGTCCGTTCAGGACTGAAGTCCACACAAGACTTGATAATGGTCCTGAACGGACCGAAACGTCGTTGTTTCTCCATCTTCTGATGTGTGGTCTGGCCAACGCACAACTAACGTTACCAAACCCACAAGTGCTGTGGCCAGGCCACATACTTACCGTTGCCAGATAACACAACCCTGTAATCGTACCATGCTACTGATATTACCAGATCAAGCAATTAGCGTTACGAATCATCCTTTGTCCGTCAAACTGCTTCAAGTTTATCAGACACGTTTGCAGGTCTTTTAATTAGATTTCAGTCTTCATAAATAGCAAATGTTGCTCACAAACCCAGCGTTACCGGTGCACTAATTCCCAACCTTACACAAATTAAAGTCCCGACTCACAAAACTCAAGCTAGCAGTCCACAAAACTAACTTTATCAGCACACATACAACTAGCATTCCGGTTGTTAGGAATCAACAAGTGCCTATGCTTGTTTCCGCTAATCTGATACTCAAACTGATGATCTCTGTAATATCTAGAACGAAATTGGTATACCATCTGTCAATTTAGGTTAGGATTACGATATTTTTTGGATATTTTATGTTAATATTTTACTTCCATTATGTATTTCTTACAAAAAAATGGAATACGCTAACCTGCTAGAGGCTTCTATGGAGGTGTCACTTAATAATTATTGCCAATCAGATGAGAACTGCCACGTGACAATAACTCTTTGAGTCTAATGTCAGAAGTATGGTGCTAAAACTAATCGGATTTTTGTCAGAAATCCGCAATTGGCTCACACGGACAATGAGATACATATAGCCTTATGAGAATTAAGTAAAGTGCGTCAAGCAGCTATCTGGAAGAAGTTTTTCTAGTTCGTCAAAGCTAGTGGATCTGCTGGAAGATTACAGAGATCATAGTTTTTATATACGACTTCTTCAGGAACGCTACTCACTTCCAAAGCCAAATATGAAGAGGAGACAAAAAAACCTACGTCAACTAGAAGGCTCATATCGTGAAGGGTGGAAATCGTCTTGGAATGAACATAATAAAAGGTGGAGCTCTATCAATGTGGAAACTTTGTTGAAGAAAACAAGTACTTTTGAAGTGAGGAAAAGGGAATCAGAGGAATGATTCTTTCCTTTGAATCAAAGGAATGATTCCAAGAGCGAAGTCTCTTTCTCAATCATAGCACCAGGTGGGAGAAAATTTCAGTTGCAATATAAATAGAAACTGTTGCACACTATCATCAGCTGATGACGGCAACGTCACAGAATAGTGCTTGCTGTCTCAGCGTATCTGTCATCCACAGAGTATGTGACCCACCAATTTCATCACAAATAACTATTGCCAGTAAGCTTTTTCATTGCTTTTATGTCTTAAATTTGGCCTTCAATGTAATTGTACAGGTTAAATTTAACAGATACTGGAGTTCCGTTGAGCAGGTACGCTAATGTTGTGTTAGTTCAGCTTCCTGGTTGTATGAACAGCCAGGAAGACAGATGCTATCATATCTAAACGCAGGTAGAATTTATTGCACGCATTAAAAAAAATCAGTAAAAATGTATGTAATAAATCCTCAGCTAACAATTATTGAATGAATATTGCATCTAATGCTTGTATATTAAACAGCAGCAGCAGGTCTGTCAGGTTTCTATTATAGGAATGCGGATTCAAATCATAATTTTCTTACAAATTTAATTGCAACAAGCTAATTCAGAAAACGATGGCTGTTATGTTGCAAATGCACACAGAGTTCTCCAAAACACTCAGTGATCAGGAACAATTTCATTGAAAATGCGCCGAACTGAAATTTCGTTTGGTAAAATATTGCGTCAAAAAGTTCATTAAGAAAATATTTTGCCTTGCTATTAAACGAACGAACTGGAATAATTTTGAGCAAGGAAAACTAATATTTTAATTTTTATTCATAATAACTTTTTAATTAACACAATATAATACGTAGCTAGTAGATCAATTAGAAGTACTATTTACATCCTAAGAGCCTGAATAATCAATCTTTATCTAAAAATATTGCAAACCAATTGAAGTATCTTTGGTTATGATCAATTAACAGGAAAAAAACTGTAATTCACCCGAGAACAGCACAAGTTGAGAGGAACAACATCAACACAAACCCAGCCTCCTCATAAGGACATAAAATGGAGTAGTCAAGTATCTTTCTTCTTTTCTTGAGGTTATCTTGAGATGATTTCGGGGCTTAGCGTCCTCGCGGTCCGGTCCTCGACCAGGCCTCCTTCTTGTTACACATTCCCAGGATGCAGCCCGTAGCAGCTGTCTAACTCCCAGGTACCTATTTACTGCTATGTGAACAGCGGCATCAGGGTGAAAGAAACTCAACCCACTTGTTTCCGTCCCCACCGGGGATCGAACCTGAAACCTCAGGACTACGAATTCGAAGCGCTGTCCAATCAGCTATCAGACCCCTGAGTAAGAGAACTGGTGGGGCCCAATATCAGCAGTTTACTCACTTTTATCTATTATTATATTACAACTATGGCGGCTATTATTCTTGTACAAACATACAAGCAATGTTCAAATTAAGGAAGAGTAGATCGAGAGAACATGACTGGCGTCACAGTGATGTCAGAATGACCTCTTCCAGTCTGCCAGTCGTAAATTAGGTGAACGGACTAGACGTGGAAGTTGTCAAAGTCAGTTCCATACACTTTCCAATGTAATAAGAACGTGTGAAAAGCGTACACAGCGAGCAATTTAATGAACTAACGCTGGTCGAAAGGCTGGGCTTAAGAGTAGAAGCTCAACCCTTCAAGCTCAACTAGGTGAGTACACACACACACACACACACACACACACACACACACACACACACACACACACACACACACACACACACACACACACACACACACACACATGTCTATATCTAGTTAAACACAAAATAAAGTTAAAGATTCAGAGGTATGCCACCAAACTAGTCCTAGAGCTGAGAGGTATGAGTTACAAGGAAAGGCTACGGGAATTGAACCTCACATCCCTGGAGGCCAGAAGAGTTAGGGGAGACATGATCATGAACTACAAAATTTTCAGAGGAACTGACAGGGGGGAGGATAAAGACCAACTATTTAACATGGGAAAAACGCGAACATGGAAAAAACAATTGGAAACTTAGTACTCAAATAAACCACAGGGACATCAGAAATGAACACTTCCAAGTACTTACCTGGGAGTGTAGACTGGGACGTACTGACTGGGAAGTACTGACTGGGAAGTACTGACTGGGAAGAGTAGGGAACTATCAGGGGAAAGCGCTAGGTCGTTACGACTATATAGCACTGGGAAGGGGTCAGGATAAGGATTTGGGATGGGACGGGGGGAAGGAAATGGTGTCAAACCACTTGGACGGTCGGGGATTGAACGCCGACCCGCATGAAGCGAGAACGTCGGTCTACCATCCAGTCCAAGTGGTTTACGGACTGGGGGACGTACTGACTGGGAAGTACTGACTGGGAAGTACTGACTGGGAAGTACTGACTGGGAAGTACTGACTGGGAAGTACTGACTGGGACGTACTGACTGGGAAGTACTGACTGGGAAGTACTGACTGGGAAGTACTGACTGGGAAGTACTGACTGGGAAGTACTGACTGGGAAGTACTGACTGGGAAGTACTGACTGGGAAGTACTGACTGGGAAGTACTGACTGGGAAGTGCCGACTGGTAAGTAATCTACTTCATGCATTCAAAATATTGAAGGAAACCAACACAAATTTAATATATTCTAATTTCAATAAATAATAATGCCCCTCGGTGGTTCTGAAAGAGAACACATTATTAATATATATTTCAGTTCAATCATTAAGATCTTGAGAGATAATTTTCTTCTCAAGTTGAGCTTGAATAGAAAGCTTGAATAGATTGTCTTGTGCAAATACAGCTTAAATAACTTTGTACGTGTTGCTAAATATTATAAATCAACAGATGAACAAATCCACAAGGGCCGTGACGAGAATGTGTTCATTTGATGCATCACGCTATTGTGATTTCTATGTGTACTGAATCAACAGGTTTCATTTACTGCCTTCGGCTATTAATGTCTGATACCAACTGTCTAGACAATATCTGTACCCCAACCAGTTTACTGCTAATGGCATCAATCTTGGTATTGATCAATTGTCTCTGTATCGACTTGAGAATGGTCCAGGACGGACCGAAACGTCGTCGTCCCTTCACCTTCTAGTGTGTGGTCTGGTCAACATACTTTAGCCACGTTATTGTGACTCATCGCCTGCAAATGTCTCTGTAGGTTTTCTTCTCTTCTTCGTTTCCTGTGTCCCTCACCCCAGTCACTCTACGTTTATCTGTGACCTCACAGTGTATTCGGAGAGGTTCCTGCTAGGCACCTCTCGTGATATAACCAAAAATCATAGATACCAAACCCGCGCTCGGTTCCCACATTCCGTAATCCTCTTAACTGCTTTTTGTACCACATATGTAGGTTTTGTTTTGAGGAAAATCATCTCTCTTTGATAGCAGTACAATACGTGGTTCTAACTAACCTTAAAATATCTCGAATACTTTCTTCCTTTTTGTATCACCAAGTTGACCAGACATATGCGAAGAAATGTCACCATGAAAGTGCAGCTTTAAGCTCGGCTGAATTTACAAGTGGTGCTTGAAATTGTTCTTTTTTCCAGAATGCTTTAAGCGGGTTCTTTTAACAGCTGTTGATCGTTTATGTTAACTATGAATAGTTTGATGTGGATCTAAAACTTAATGTTTTCTGCATTCTTTTTCTTTCATTTACAAGAATTTCGATCCATTAACTGTAAAACTAATTTATTTCGTGATAGAAGAAGGGATAATGGGCGAGAAGGTGGAGAGTGGGAGAGAACGTTGGAGAGAGGGATACGGGAAGGAAAAAGAGATAGGGAAAGAGAGATCAGAGAGAGGAAAGTGGGGAAGGAGGAGAGAGAGAGAGACCCGGACGCAGCCGGGTATTCCCCCATTAATATCCTAATAAGGTGAGGTATAACATTTGTCAAGACAAATGTGAACCAAAACGATGCAAGAAACAGTTTTGGATTGAAAGTAACCTAGGATGGTTACCCAGCATCTTACAACACATAAACGACATATGAAGTTAAGAAACAAGCAGTGTATTGTACATTCTCCATTGTTCAAACTATTATGTATTAGCGATAAGACCTACCATTAATGTATAATGACTTACTGTAAATATATAGCTTTTGAAATAGCACTTTCTCTGTAACTAGCTGACATTGTAATTATAAGGTGTGAAGGATAGATGAAATTGTGTATGTAATAATCTAAGATGAGGTCTGATAAAGACCTTTTGTGCCCTCTGTAATTCTTTTTGCGCTACCGCTCACAGGATGAGTATGGGTGAACAATAAACTAGCCGCCTCTGGACACAACAACAACAAAATCATCTTGCAACAGCCCAGTTCTGAAGGTAACCTTGGGTGGGTCTTCAGCATTTTCCCAGCAGCCCTGATCTGAAGGCAACCTAGGAGAGTTCTACAGCATCCTACAACAGCCATATAAAATTGTAATCCTCGATGGTTTTACGTCAGCATTTGTCTGGCATACAATGGCTCTTCATTTACAGCAAATACTACAACTTATCTTGTACATCCTGAAGCTAAGGAGTAAAAATACAATGGATAATCAGAAAATACTCATAATAATCCAAAGTTCATAGAGTCACTGAAAAAATAAATGCATTTCATTACAAACATTCTACGCAGAGGTAAATGTTTTGTATGTCAGTAGTAAAAACACACAAAAAAAACAGAAATAACTTTTTCGCCTAACAAAAACATAAAATAATTGTTGTTTAATAAGAAACGTCTTTTGCTAAGTGATAAAATGTTTAACGTAATACGTTTCTCTATAAGTAAAACACCTACACAAATATGTGTTTCCAGGATATTTCAGAACTCGAGCTGTCTGAATCAGGCGTGCATCCGTTGTTGATATTCACAGCAATCTCAACTCGGATTTGAAATGTTCGACAAGTTTCCTCTAAAGTGGGTTTTCCGTGAAGGCCATCATGCATTCTCAAGTATTCTGAAAGACTTTTTTTTTTGCCATTCCTATGCCGTTGGGTTATTTTTTCATTTCTATTTGTTTGCATTATCTACATTTTTTCCTCAGTCCAAATTGTTTTTACGCTTGAACATTCTTTTACCTGCTGCCGCTTCTACTTACAGATTCGTTCCTTGTTTTTGGTGAAACCGGTCTCTTTTCCATTTAGTTTTTCTGTTTCTTACCGCCTTTGTCTTCTTTGTCTCCAAAGAACCTGCTTTCCGTCGCTGTCTCTCTGTGTCTCTTGTTGTGGTCTTGTAAACGTGCTCTTATATTCTTGGTGTTCATCGTTTAAAGCCCATTTGACAGGAATATATATTGTATTTACATTATTATTATTTACAAGACTTCATTCATTTTTACCTAGCCGTTTTGTTTGTTATTATTACTATTTATCATTGTGAATTTCTGATGTTATAATTCTGTGTTAGATGAGATATTGGCAAAGTAACAAATTACATTTTGTGGTAGTTAAGCCTAATGTAGTTTTGTTGGTGGTCACAACTAGTATTGTTTCCATGCATATACGCCATTACATTTTGTTAGAATAGTTCCATTATTTCACTATTTTCTGTTCTGATGTTTTAATTACATATCTATATACACTTTGTGGTAAAAATATCTCCTTGTATTGATTCACAGTTCTAAGTCGGTGCACTATGTGACCAACATACCAACATGATCTGCGTTGTTATATAACTAGTGAAGGGTCCGTCTGGTTGGACAGGACCGCGACGGTCCTACATGATCGTTGTCTGTGATGGTTCTACTTGGCATGGTATCAGTGATGGTCCTACGTGGTCTGTTGTCTGTGATGGTCCTACGTGGTCTGGTGTCTGTGATGGTCCTACGTGGTCTGGTATCAGTAAAAGTCTGGTAAGGAAGCCTGAATATGAAACCCTATGACCTAATTTCCTTTCCAGTGAGGTTTAAAGCGTTTAAATCTATTCCTTATCCATTGATTTATTATTTCCGTGTTAGGTGTCAATCCCTTAAAAGCTCGTTATCATTCGGGATTAAGTTTCCGTATATTTGTGTATATATCTACAAGGCGACGACTGTCTTAGGTATCGGTAAATTCCTTGTTATTAGCGTCGGCAAAACACCACGATTCCTGGGAGATAATGCCTCATTCTAACCCTGAGAGAGAGTGCAACTTATTGAGTCTTCAGAGTGCAGATCAGAGTCT
>WNGS01169498.1:30682011-30700948 GCA_020271785.1 Procambarus virginalis
GGAGGAGAGCCAGGGGTGTTGCAGGGGGGAGAGCCAGGGGTGTTGCAGGGGGGAAAGCCAGGGGTGTTGCAGGGGGGAGAGCCAGGGGTGTTGCAGGGGGGAGAGCCAGGGGTTTTGCAGGGGGGAGAGCCAGGGTGTTGCAGGGAGGAGAGCCACGGGTGTTGCAGGGGGAGAGCCAGGGGTGTTGCAGGGAGAAGAGCCAGGGTGTTGCAGGGAGAAGAGCCAGGGGGGAGGTTGAAAAAACAAGAGTGACAATGCAGTGTAAATGAGGCTGTTTTGATCTGATAGTGAGCGATAATCTGGGCTGGTGATATTTGGTTCTGGTCAGCTATGGCCATACTCCTTGGATCTTCCCATAACAGAGGGTCAACAGGCTTGTCCTCGCCCTGTCAGGGGACTATACGCAGTGATATATATTTTTGACTCGATGTACTCAATTTCTGGTTCAATTTAGAGATAGAGGAGCATGCAAGCTATTGAAGAGGTATGAACAAAAATAGCCAGGAAGCTAGAAAGCGAGGGAGGCTAGGAGAAGGAAAAGGGAGGTTAATAGAAAGAAGACTGAAAGAAGAGAAAGGGAGGCTGAGGGAGAAGAGGGAGGTACGCAGGGAGAAGAATAACAGAGAAGAAGAGAGAAGCATCAGGAAGGCTGGATGTGTTTTTTTCAAGAAAACATCAGGGAAAAGAAGAAGGGATAAGAACTTTCTATTATTTAGAAAGATTGGCAGAAAAGTTTGGGCGATATGTCAAGAGCTGAGACGTGGGAGATGAGCGATGAGTTTGTTAATTTCATTACAGTCCAGCCATGTATATGTTCTTTGTTGGCCCCTCTTCTCTTTTCCTTCCTTATATTATGACACTATATCTCCCTTTCTTGCGTAAGTATCCATATACAGAAAACCAACAAAAATTTGAGCTCTTTCGTGATTGAATACAGTTTCGGGAGTAGAGTAGACAATTCATCTTTTTCAAACATACATATAGTTAAAATCCTCATAAGGATTAAACTTATTTATTTTAACATCAGTTACATAAAAACAACAATTAAACAGATAACGTTGCTGGATGTCTGAGATAAACTGAACAAAATCTTTCAAAATACGAATACGACAAAAAATTCTCAGATGGTCGTGATCACGGCGGAAAAATACGTGTCAATATTTAAATGTAAAAATAAACAAAATTGAAAATGCAACAAAACTCTGCTCATGCTAAGTGGCCATCAAGTGGGAGAGTGACAATAAGAAGGCTCGCCTTAGTGTTGGAAAGGTTATCAAACTTACACTTTAGAGAACAACAGACAAGTATCTAATTGAGATACCAATTAGAAAACAAGCGATTCTTGGAGGCCATATTGAAAAAAATACGAAGAACTATTAAATAACTTTTTTCACTCATTAGCAACTGTAATCAATACAAAATAGTAGATGACTATCTTATTGCACAATGTTGCAAATTTTGTACAAAGCAATGAGACAAGAAATCCATTATAGGAATAGACTCTCATCGTGATTAATGGGACTTTATTATGAGTAATGATTAGGCATCCTACAGAATATATTCTCCAACGTGTGAGAATCTCGTAACGTTGTAATATAATGCTTGCCTCGATGAGTGTTTCCTCAGAGATAAGTACAACACAAGCACTAACGCACCCGATGAGGTAGTAATGAAGGAGAATGCGACTTCCTCAGTGCTGTGTTTGGCTTCAGATCTATTAACTCAAGACCGTGAAACTAGTTTACCAACCTATAACAAGTATACTTTAGCCTTCAACAGTGAAACTAGTTTACCAACCTATAACAAGTATACTTTAGCCTTCAACATAGTTAAGGTGAATAATGAGCTCAAAGTGCATATAAACCGAAATTTGGGTTACACCTCTCAATATACATATCTCTGATGTCACGGATTTATTATCACTTGTTCATTGTACAATATATTTATTGATGACTCGCCATGAAGCATTCCCTAACAATCTTGCCCAATTTCATGCATACGAATTAAAACAGGTCTATACATTTATCTTTAGAAACGGCATTTCGGTGAATACAACACACACACCCACAAGCACTTTTACGAGTACGACAGCGACACAGAGTATGATCTGGGTGCAGTACTGTGCTCTTCAGAGGTCAAAAAATATATCCATTATGAATTGCCACAACAATCTTTACTGGGCAGAAAAATAGCAGCCCCAAAATTTATTGTAATCACTGTAAATATTGAAATTTATTGTAAAGTAATAAAGGATGTGCTGATGTGAGTGGTGAGGTAGCAAGGAGCTTCACTTAAGCCCCCCATTCCAAGTTCCAAGGCCTCGAATGGGGCTTAAGTGAAGCACCTTGCTCCCGTACCAATAAATAGTGTTAGTGGCGAGGGAGAATAAACGTGTTAAGTGATTCCATTGGCTTGGGTCACCATCACCCAGCTGTGCGCTAGGTCTTGGAACCTGGAATGGGACTTAACTGAAGCGTCTTGCTCCATTTCTAAACATCAAGACAAAATTAAGTTTATAAGTATTTCGTTAATTCTTCATATTTCATTGAGGAAAATAAATTGGTTATACATTATCTCTCAGATTATCTTTTGAAGATGTGGTTGCTAGATTCTTTTCAGTTTCCAATGCAGCAACAAAAGTTTCTTAACATAATGATGACGACCTAAAAGGGTCAATATTTTCCTCACAGCAGGCCAAAATATTTCTCAAAGAAGGCAATATATTCCTCACAGAGGTCCTGTATATTCATTATTAACATAAGGTCTAAATTCTTCTCATTGATGGAATGTATAACCCTTACAAACTATCTGTATATTCCTGACAGAGGGTCTGTATTGTATGGTCCTCACCGCGGGTCTGTGTATGCCTCATAAAAGGTCAGAATATTCTCATTATCTTGTATTGATCCCATTCTTATCTAGGAATGTTGTTCAGGTATAGTGACCTCATTCTTATTCTGTATCTCTCAGCCTCTGATATTCAATTATTTTCAATTCTGGTTAATTATATTTTCTTATGATATATTATTTATGTATAAATTGTGGTTACGGAGAACATCATTAAGAAAAATATTACAACACACTTTACGTACCTTCATAAGATTAACTTAAATTTCTAACAATGATTCGTATTAAAATGCCTGTATTATTTTTATTATTTTTTTTGTCATTTTTTTACTCACCGCTTTTATTCAATAAGCCGCAGTGAGGACAGAAAGCACAAATGTTTTTCACCCATAAAGTAATAAGCCCAATAATATTAGAGTAATGTAAATAGTAGAGTATAATTCCCGAATAATAGAGGATTCGGGTACTAACCAAAACCTAATTAATTTCACCTACCCAATCAGTTTCAAAATTAAGCTGCAAATTTCAATATGAATAATGAAAATATTTACGTAGCCGCCATCTTCCTGTCACCACTGAACCCACTAGAGATGATGGTCCCATAAGTAAATTCATAAAAATTATTCAGAAGTGATATTAAAATATAATTTAAAATGAGGTACCAGATGTCCTTAAGGAATTTCAAATAAAATCAGTCATTTCTTAGGTTGTATTCAAAGGTTATGTTCCTTCACGGAGGAATGGTAGCGTGTTGGTCTGGCAAAGGGTTTCGAATCTCTTGTCGTGAGAAGGCCATATTTTACTTCGTGAAAATTTCATAAGACCTCATTGTTTAGAGTAGGATAGTAATATGATGCTAGTTATTTTGTCTATTACAGTGACTTAATAATAAGGCTAAAAAGGACCTTATGCATTAAATGCATTGTATTGTGGCAAAAAGAGACCAGAAAGATCAATATTACCGATTCGAATAGTATTTAAGGATAGCTTTTCGATTTTAAGGTCTGACTAAGTTTAAACAGAAAGTTTACCCACAAGTTTTATTATTCTACTACTATACATTTTACATGGTTTTACTTGCATTTCTCATGAATTTTAAATTGTTTCCAAAAGCCGCACTGAGTACCATAAAAAGCTGCATACGGCGTTAAGGCAGCAGGTTCCCTTCCTCTGGTCTGGGAGGTCTTAGGTCTGAGAAACCTTGGATTTGGAACATCGTGATTATGGGACGTCTGGAGACTGGGACATCTTGGATGTGCGGAACATTTTGGTTGTGAAACATCTTGAGTCTGAAACGTCTTGGGTCTGAAGCGTCTTGGGTCTGAAGCGTTTTGGTTTTGGAACATCTGGGGCCTGGAAGCTCTTGAAACCTTGTCGAGTCTTTTATCACTCTTCTAATTTGGCTTTAAACCTCACGTTATTGGAGGCGAGAAGAAGCAAAAAACATGTTCTCGTTGTTATTGTTGTTGCTGTAGATCCAGCTACTAGGAACAAAACGTTTGAAGCAACACGGCTAATGGTGAGCCCGTCATCCACACCTGGCATAGGATATGTGCCATGTTCTCGACATGCAAAACTAACAGGTGAACAAATATATATATCAAACAATAGAGAGCGAAGTGGCGGAGACAGATTCTGTACACAGATTCAGATTAATATATAACAACTCAGAGTATTTTAAAACAATTCCACCTGTCGATTAAAGATTATAAAGCGGCCTCGGGAGGAGAACCAGGAATATGATCTAGGACAAAACACCTCGGCCAGTACTTACAAACACCCGCCGAATGCATGAGGTTCACAAGACTAACACAGAACATATTACATTAACCCCATAAACTATTAGACCGATGGGTAACCTTATGTTGTCTCTGCTAATATTAGGTCCTTCAGGCAAACATTGGAGAGCTCTCACATAGCCACACATTAATTAATAACGTTGACATGCAACAGCTTTCAGAATATTTTGTTATGAAATTTCAATGGATACTCTAACATTCTGCTTAGTTAAAAAATTAATTAATATTAGGCATTATCACTCAGCTGAGCTGCTTCATAAACTAATATTAGAACAGTAACTGAGGAGTGTGTTGATTAGCTGGTAGTGGTATAATGAGCTGGTAGTGGAGCAGTGAGCTGGTAGTGGTATAATGAGCTGGTAGTGGAGCAGTGAGCTGGTAGTGGTATAGTGAGCTGGTAGTGGTATAATGAGCTGGTAGTGGAGCAGTGAGCTGGTAGTGGTATAATGAGCTGGTAGTGGTATAGTGAACTGGTAGTGGTATAGTGAACTGGTAGTGGTATAGTGAGCTGGTAGTGGTATAGTGAGCTGGTAGTGGTATAGTGAGCTGGTAGTGGAGCAGTGAGTTGGTAGTGGTATATATATATATATATATATATATATATATATATATATATATATATATATATATATATATATATATATATATATGACCGAAAGGGTGAGATTAATAAATGTGTGTGTATTCACCTAGTTGTGCTTTGGGGGGGTTGAGCTCTGATCTTTCGGTCCGCCTCTCAACTGTCAATCAACTGTTTCTACTACTACTGGTTTTTTTCACACCTCACACACACACACACACACACACACACACACACACACACACACACACACACACACACACACACACACACACACACACACCAGGAAGCAGCCCGTGACAGCTGACTAACTCCCAGGTACCTCTTTACTGCTAGGTAACAGGGGCATAGGGTGAAAGAAACTCTGCCCATCGTTTCCCGCCGGCGCCCGGGATCGAAACCGGGACCACAGGATCACGTGACCAGGGTGATGTCCGCTCGGCCACCGACTCCCCTGTGTGTGTGTGTGTGTGTGTGTGTGTGTGTGTGTGTGTGTGTGTGTGTGTGTGTGTGTGTGTGTGTGTGTGTGTGTGTGTGTGCGTGTGTGTGTGTGCTTTAACAGAGCATGTACATTCATGCTTTCACAGTGAATTCTTGAGTAATAAACATTCAACAAAATAATGGAAAAAATAGTTCATTGATCTTGTTTACAACTCAGAACGACCTGGCATCAGAAAGGGAATATATAAAATGGTCAGAGCATTTTCTGTAAAGGATTAGTTATATGTCCTTCGCATGATATTCCGAACATTTTACTCGACCGGACGACATTCCTGTTTTTTCAGATAATATCTGTATAAAACAGAAAATGTCTCATTTTGTTCTGTTTTAATTCTCTTGTATGTATAAACCCCTATTTCTGCCATGAATCGGTCGAGTCACATAATATATGTGTTCCATCCCTAAATAAAAATTGTTCTATAATCACATCGAGATGTTTTTTAGTTATTTAGAAATATTAAATGCATATTATTTAGGATAATATTACTAGAGTTATATTCTGAGTTTAAAGGGCCACTCCAGTGAAACGGGTAACATTGTATAAAGGTGCCCAGAGGTGCATGTATCCAGCTATGGAATATTTACTTAGTGATAACTTTCGTAATCAGACTGGTTGGTAAGTCAGCTTACCAACTATTACAACTTACAACTTACTATTGGCCTTAATAGTCCACATGCGGTTAATGAGCCTTCAGTCCATCTTCTTGAGATTATCTAGAGATGATTTCGGGGCTTAGCGTCCCCGCGGCCCGGTCCTGGATCAGGCCTCCTTTTTTGTTACACACCCCCCCAGGAAGCAGTCCGTAGCTGCTGTCTAACTCCCAGGTACCTGTTTACTGCTATGTGAACAGGTGCATCACTTTGTAAGAAACTCTGCCCATTTGTTTCCGCCTCCTCCAGGGATCGAACTCGGAATATTAGGACTTCGAATCCCAAGCGCTGTCCACTCAGCCCTCAGGCCCCCAGACTTGGCCTCCATAGCCAAACTAAGGCAGCTAAAATGCCAGGAGCACTGTGCTGAGCCATGGACGCCTCCCTCAGGTGCCCACCAGTACGCTTCTCACTGCAATATTCACTAAACACTTTGGCCTATAGGGAAGAGCCCCCATCTACCTTCCGCCGTACATGCTCACAACCTAGCTCGTCCTCTTGAGTGTTCCCAACGTCACTAAACTGACGTACTATATAACCCGATATCTAACCGAGTACCCGCGAATATAAATAGGGACATTATATAAATTTTGCGAGCCACTATGATTTTAGTTCATCAGTTTTTGGCTATAGGGAATTTTTGCTTCAAATTGCGACGTACTGTTGGAGAGGCCGAGTGTTGTCTGCCGAACGGACGCTCTGGCACGCACCGTCGTCAACTGGGCAGCGCTTGTCATTATGTCAATTGCTGTTAAGGAATATATTGTTATTTGTTACTGAGGGACACTGAGAGTGTGGCATTGTTAATATTAGTGAATGTGTTATTTGTAGTGTTGTTGTGTTTATTGAAGAACATTATATATATATATATATATATATATATATATATATATATATATATATATATATATATATATATATATATATATATATACATCTGTGTATGTGTGTGTGTGTTTGTGTGTTGTTTGTGTGTGTGTGTGTTTGCGTAAATAACGAAAATTAACATATGATGAAAAATGTGCCAGTGTCAGACCACGAAGGAAGAATTGAAACAGAATTGAAAAAGGTCCCGCTTCACGAGATACTCTTTGAAATGTTGGGAGAAATCAAGGAGGAACTAAAGATAATGGGGAAAAGGTAGCCAACCTGCAGGATGAACTGAATGAGGCAAGGGGGGGGGGGATTAAAAGCTTGAAAGAGAATTCCCAATATCAGCCACGAACCAGCCCTCAAGAAGATGGTTCTGTATCTGTAGAAGGGACTTCTACAATACAACCCTCAGTTGCAGACATACTTAGAAGGACCCCAGAAGTTGTCTCTGCAGTACAGGAAATTGCCATGAAAGTTGCTACTTCTCAGGAAGCAGCAAGATGCACTAGCCGACTAATAGAGAGGATAAGAGCAGTAGCCGTAATAGGTATTAAGGAGCAAATAGGGGCCAGTCCAGGGGTGAGGAGTGATATGGACAAAGCCAGTCAAAGAGATCCTTGAAGGGGTACAGATGAGAGGGAAGCTCAGAATATAGAAAAGGTTTTCAGGCTTGGCCGGTACAACAATGACAAAGATTGATTGATAAAAGTAGTTTTCAAAAGCTAGGACACAAAAGAAGAAATTCTAGCAAAGAAGAGCAGCCTATTCAATGTACAAAAGTTTAAGAAGGTATTCCTGCAGAGGGATATAACCAGCGAGGAGAGCTCAAGAGCAGCAGCAGCAGCGAGGAAGGAGCGAAAAAAAAGAGACAGGAATCAGGGAACCACAGCACGGAACCCTTTGACCCAAGAAGGGAGTGGGTAACCCTCCACAGGCAGTTCAACATCCCAAGTGGGAGGAGGATTACACCCACCTCCCACACAATAGAAGCCCTACTTGCCTCAGCCCCTACACTCCCCCACCACCCTAAGCCCTCCCATCTCCCCACCCCCCTATCCCCTCCCCTTTCCCCCACCCCCCTAAGCCCTCCCTTCTCCTTCTCCTCCACCCCACTAAGCCCTCCTTTCTCCCTCACCCCACCCCAAGCCCTTCCTCCTCTCTTGCCCCCCACAGGCCCTCCTTTCTCCTCCACCCCACCTAGCCCGCCCTACTCCCATACCTACCCAAGCCTCCCTCTTTCCCCACCCCCAAAAGCCCTCCCTTCTCCTCCACCCCTCCAAGCCCTCCCTTCGCCCCTACCCTCTCCAAACCAGATCCTCCAAGGCCCTTCACAACCCAGGTCCCCCTCAACCTCCCTCACAACCCAGGGTCCACCCTTCACCCTCCCCATCCCAGACCTTCCATGTTTACTGACTCCAGTGGAATCAACAGAAACTGAGGATTGGACAGAATAGAGTCAGCTTCAAGGTGTTGTACTCGAACATTGATGGGATTACAAGCAAGGAAAGTGAACTTATGGAAAGAGCACAAGAAGTAAACAAAGATGTAATTGGACTCACGGAAACAAAACTCTCAGGAATCATAACAAATGTGGTGTTCCCCCAGGAATACACTGTAATAAGGAAAGAGAGGGAGGGGTAGGGGAGGAGGTGGAGTGGCCCTACTCATGAGAAAGGAATGGAGTATTAAGGAGATGGCTATCCCAGTCTGTGAAGGGTTTAGAAAACTACATAACAGGCAACATGACGATAGGAGGACAAAGAGTAGTAGTAGCAGTGATATATATAACCCTCCACCAAATGACAAAAGACCCAGGCAAGAGTATGACAGAAACAACATGGCATTTAACAATATAATTGAGAGGGCAGTCTCTGCTGCCTGTAGAATTCGATCCCATTGGCTCATCATAGGTGACTTTAATCAAGGAAGGATAGACTGGGAGAACAAAGATCCGCGTCGAGGGGAGGAAACATGGAGAGCTAAACTACTGGAGGTGGCAACAAGAAACTTTTTAACCCTGCATGTCAGAGAACCCACAAGGGTGAGGGGAAACGATGAACCAGCAAGACTCGACCTTTTTTTTAAGAAACAGTGCCATCTGTTGCACTTAAGAGTAACACATGATACACTAAATATGTTACGATTCCATTTCAATGTTTCCAATTTCATTGATAAAATGAATTTTCATAGATTTCGATTTATTTTCATTTTGATTTAATTATTTTGTGTGACATTGCATTGGAATTGAGCTATGATGTTTACCATACCGTTCATTTCGTGAATATAGTTTATTTTTTATTTTTTTTATTTTTTTCATTTCGTGTTTTTACCTGTTTTTCTTATATTTCATATTTCAGTGATGGGAACATCAGATCCTTTGATGTTATCACTTTTTTGTTGGAAACATCAGATCATTTGGGAATACATTGGACGAGGGAGTGGGGAATGGTGGGGGGGGGGGAAGATGAGGGGACGGGGGAGAGGGAGATGGTGGGGAGGACGAAGGGACGGGGAAGCTAGGGATGGTGGAGACGAGGGGACAGGCGAATGGAGAATTGTGGATAGGACAAGGGGACAGGGGAGTGGGGGATGGTAGGGAGAACGAGGGAACGGGGGAGTGGGAAATGGTGGGTAGGACAAGGGGACGGGGGAGAGGGAGATGGTGGGGAGGACGAGGGGACGGGGGTGAGGGAGATGGTGGGGAGGACGAGGGGACGGTGCAGTGGGGAATGGCTAGGAGGATGAGGGAATACTGGAGTGGGGGGAAGGTGGGGAGGACAAAGAGACAGTGGAGGGAGGGAATGGTGGGGAGGACGTAGGAGTGAGGAATGGTTGAGAGGACGAGGAGACGGGGAGGGGGAATGGTGGAGAGGACGAGGAGACGGGGAGGGGGGAATGGTGGGGAGGACTGGGAGACAGGGGAAGGCTGCTGTGACTCAGCAATGCACATGTGTTGCTGAGCCACACCAACGCGTGGCCGGGTACAGCTGGTATATATACATAAATATATAACTGAAAACTCCTCACCGCCGAAGGATTCGAACCTAGACAGCGAGGGCTCCATGTACCTTAGCGTTTCCAGTACTATACCGCTAGACCACACAAACTGTACAAAGAGGTTGGAAGTAGTTAGACCCTTAACCAAACCCCAGACAGCACTCGGTGGTCAATTTTAGGGTACAGATATTTCATCGAATCACCTCGCAGTTGTGACAACGTGAGTAACACAAATGCGATGAAGCTAATCTTCTTCGCATTTGAGTCACGAGGCATATGTAAGTTGACTGGAGTTAAATGAAATATATAATTAAATAAAATGAAAATATTAACCCCAAAAACTAGTGCAGAATGCAGCTCAAGTTTGAGGAATTTCATCAACTCAGCCCGGCATCATGACCTAATACAAACCTGAGTGGAGGGCAACTTGACCAAAAAATGGAGAAATGTTTACCTGACTTGTGAACAATGAGGCAGGAGCGGTTGGTCATGCCTGTGAAGGTTGAGTTCTCCCATGCTGTCTGTCTCCATGTATGTCTTCCAGCCTAGCTACATGTAAATGTATTACTTCCTGTTTGTTTCCTTCTATGTTTGTCTCACTGTCTTTCTGCTTGTTCCTGTCTCCTTGTCAACTATTTAGTTAGTATCAGTATAAAGAACAGCTGTAAAGTTACCAAAATTCATGCGAAAGAAACTCGATAAATTACTGAAGGAATTATGTTCAACAAGCAAGCGATGAGTCACAATAACGTGGCTGAAGTATGTTGACCAATCCACACACTAGAAAACGAAGGGACGACGATGTTTCGGCCCGTCCTGGACCATTCTCGAGTCGATTGTCTTGAGAATAGTCCAGGACGGACCGAAACGTCATCGTCCCTTCATTTTCTAGTGTGTGGATTGGTCAACATGTTCAACAACGTTGCATTCCTCTATGGAACATCGACAGGGTAAGAATGAATACAAGATGTGCTGCCGATGAGTTACATTAACGTAGCTGAAGGTATGAGGACAAAATCACACGCCAGAAAACGAAGAAACGACGAATATTTCGGTCCGTACTTGATAATGATCCAGGACGGACCGAATCACAGTCCGTCCGATCGAATCATCACAGGATGTGATGACATCCTGTGATGCGGACACACGTGAAAGAGTCGAAGGAGTATTGGGTGAGGGGAAGGGGGCACTCAACCATAAGTGTATTGACCAATCCCATTTGGTAAGCTGGAATGGAATTATTGGCCCAGAAGTGAGGTACTACACCTCCACCTTATCTCCTGGCAATACATACCACGCGGGAAACTTGGTAAACTTACGGGCTATTCATGCCCGTGCAACCTTTCGGGTGCCTTAATCTTCATCGATCATTCAATCTTTGTAAACTTAGGGGCTATTCGTGCTCGTGCCACCTTTCGGGTGCCTTAATCTTAATTAATCATCAATCAATCCTTGTAAACAGAGAGACCCGGGTAACTCTAGGAGCCCGGGATCACAAAAGCGAAAGCCAGAGATTCCTATCGGTCCGGCAACACTGTTCGGGAAATATAAATCTTGGTGATTTATAGCTTGGGGACCATTCAAGCTTTCGTTCATGTATAATATATTTAAAAATCTATCTGATTATAATTCTCAATTTGTCTTGGCTTATTATGTTCCAGTATCTCTCTCCCGTCCTTTTTATTCCTGACAACTTATAGAAAAATATTAAAACTTGAAACTCACGTATTCTTTTCTCTCGTCCAGTTTCCAAGAGAATTTATCAAAAGATTTGTTTTCGCAAGTAAAATTTCACCTGTACTCCAGCATTTTGGGAAACAATAAGGAAAGTTCTATTGCGTCCATTACTCAAAGGAATTGTGGAATAGGCCTTTAGGCACAGCTTGAACCCACAAAGAATTTCCTCACTTGCTTTTATTTGTTGGGGGCTTTCTTTTCATGCTTTCTTGATATTAATATGGAAGTATGTAGTATAGTTGATGTACTGAAATGTTCATAATATACATGCAAAAACAATTAAACTTAAGTCTACAGTGTTAATTGCATGAATCTGGAAAATATGTTAATATTTTCATATATATTTGACAACAGAGTGTAATAGCTCACTATATAATGTAATTATCCCAATACTTAGAAAATATCACGCAAAATTCAAACTGAAAACTGCAGTTCCAGAAAAATACTTTCAAGAGAGTTCCTGCTTCGGACGACAACATTTCTAAGATTGATTTTGTTTTTAAGCAGTTTAATAATAGCAAACACAGTTCTTATAATATATATATATATATATATATATATATATATATATATATATATATATATATATATATATATATATATATATATATATATATATAACTGAAAACTCACACCCCATAAGTGACACGAACCCATACTGCCAGAAACAATGCAACTGACGTACAGGATCCCTTAACCACTCGACCAACACGACCGAACAAAAGAGGATGGTAGCCGAGGCTAATTCCTCATCCCCCCGCCGGCACTCTGATGGTAATCTTGGGCATGGTATTTTATCAAATCACCTTATTCTTTGGGGCACACGTGAGGAACACAAATGCGAACAAGCCTGAACGGCCCCCAGGACTGTTTGTAACTGAAAACTCACACCCCAGAAGTGACTCGAAGTGTTGGTCGAGTGGTTAAGGGATCCTGTACGCCAGCAGAGTGCTCCTGGCAGTATGGGTTCGAGTCACTTCTGGGGTGTGAGTTTTCAGTTGCATATAGTCCTGGGGACCATTCAGGCTTTTATGCATTTGTGTTCCTCACGTGTGCCCCAAAGAATGAGGTGATTTGATAAAATACCATGCCCAAGATTACCAACCAAGTGCCGGCGGGGAGATGGAAATAGCCTCGGCTACCATCCTCTTTTGTCCGGTCGTGTTGGTCGAGTGGTTAAGGGATCCTGTACGCCAGCAGAGTGCTCCAGGCAGTATGGGTTCAAGTCACTTCTGGGGTGTGAGTTTTCAGTTGCATATAGTCCTGGGGACCATTCAGGCTTGTTCGCATTTGTGTTCCTCACGTGTGCCCCAAAGAATGAGGTGATTTGATAAAATACCATGCCCAAGATTACCAACCGAGTGCCGGCGGGGGGATGGAAATAGCCTCGGCTACCATCCTCTTTTGTCCGGTCGTGTTGGTCGAGTGGTTACGGGATCCTGTACGCCAGCAGAGTGCTCCTGGCAGTATGGGTTCGAGTCACTTCTGGGGTGTGAGTTTTCAGTTGCATATAGTCCTGGGGACCATTCAGGCTTGTTCGCCTTATATATATATATATATATATATATATATATATATATATATATATATATATATATATATATATATATATATATATATATATCTTTTAGTTTGTATTTATATATTGTATTTATATATAGGGTATTTTGTTGGATGGAGATAAAAAAGTTTTTGGTGAATGCAGGCGATGAGTCACAATAACGGCTGAAGTATGTTGACCAGACCACACACTAGAAGGTGAAGGGACGACGACGTCTCGGTCCGTCCTCGACCATTCTCAAGTCGATTTTTGGTGAAGGTTAAATAAAGCACATGACTGTAAGTCATGTGATTATGTGCACAGCATACACGAATGCACTCGCATGGTGCTGACGCGACAAATAGCTCAATATGATAGAGTAATGAGTGATGAAGTCGCCTAGAGGTCCCAAGATCCAAACAGCGTTAGGGTGTAGTGATGGGTTGGTAAGTGAGTTAAGCCCTGGGATGGGACTAGGACGCCCGGCTGGCGGATGACCTACATGGAAGATTCATATTGATAGTCACTTTGGTCTGATCACTAGGAGGCCGTCGTGAGTTTATACATAGCATAAACGGCCGTCGTGAGTTTATACATAGGATCGCTCGACGTCATCATTGGTTTATGGTAAATTTTCATTAAATAGCAAAATACAAAACCATAGAATGCAAAGAATAATGTATCAATAGCTATAATATTACAAAATATATGGATAAATACATATGTTACTGTAAAAAAAAAATACAATGTACATATTCTGGTACAAGTTATGTATATGTCTATCAAAGTATCATTACCTTTCAAAATATTTGCGCGCGCACACTCACAAACACACACACACACACACACACACACCACACACACACACACACACACACACACACACACACACACACACACACACACACACACACACACATTCATATGCAAGGTATTCAAATAGTTGTACTCACCTTGTTGTGCTTGCAGGGGCTGAGCTTCGGCTCTTTGGTCCCGCCTCTCAATTTTCAACTGGTGAAAAGATTCCAGAGCTTATTGAGCTCTATCATATCTACAATTGAAACTGTGTATGGAGTCAGCCTCCACCACATCACTGCTTAATGCATTCCATTTACTAACTACTCTGACACTGAAAAGATTCTTGCTAATGTCTCTGTGGCGTAATTGGCTACTCAGCTTCACTCTGTCTCCCTATGTGCGATTACCACCCATGTTACATAGTCCGTCCTTATCCACTAGTCAATTCCCCAGAAAATTTTGTATGCCGTGTTCAAGTATCCCCAAATTCTTCGGTTTTCTAGCGATGTGAGGTGCAATTCACTCAGACTTTCCTCGTAATTCATGCCTCTTAGTTCTGATACTAGTCAAGTGGAATACCTCTGAACTTTCCCAAGCTTTGTCATGTGCTTGGCAAGGTATGGACTCCATGCTGGCGGGCTGCATACATCAGGATTTGTCTTACATATGTGGTATACCAGATTCTGGATGATTCATTAAACAAGAAATGTGTGTGTGTGTGTGTGTGTGTGTGTGTGTGTGTGTGTGTGTGTGTGTGTGTGTGTGTGTGTGTGTGTGTGTGTGTGTGTGTGTGTGAGTGTGTGTGTGCGTGCGTGCGTGCGTGTACAAGTGTTTGTGTGAGAGAGTGCACGCATGTGTGTGTGTGCGTGTGTGTGAGAGAGAGAGAGAGTGCTCGTGCGCGCGTGTGAGTGTAAGAAGTGCAATATATAGTAAATAAAAAATATATTTCACTAAAGTCTCGGGGCGAACATCACTTGAAGGAAATTAATGCAGTGGTCGGGAAGCGTCGTATCAGACGGGCCGTAACCAACGCTGCTCCCATCCAATATAGTGCATAAAACCTGCAATCTTTACGCCGCTTCACAATACAGCGACTCGATAGCCGCACAAAAAGTCGGTTTGCTTGTGAAGAAGGAAACTGGAGAAAGGAAATCAATGATGCTCTCACATCAGATATTATTAACTGCGTCGCTCATGAACACAGATGACATGCGCAGCTTGAGTCAAGCAAGCCCCTTCAACTTCAGGGGTAAAAATCCCCATTTAAAAATAGGTATCTGGGTTTTAATTGACGCTCATTGTGTGTTGCATTTACAAGATAATCAGAATCATATATTACATTCTCGCTTGCTTCCTGAAAGAGTATTTGTAACGCTAAGGAGTCTTTCAGAGATGAGTTGTGGTGGACAGACAGCATAGTTACTCCTTATGGATGAAACAGATTATGTTCTGAGTCTTAGTTCTTGAGACCTTAATACCACTGGTATTATGGAAATGATGGTCAATATTTCTAGCACAATTTAAATAA
Organism: Procambarus virginalis; assembly: GCA_020271785.1. Lineage (NCBI taxonomy): Eukaryota > Metazoa > Arthropoda > Malacostraca > Decapoda > Cambaridae > Procambarus > Procambarus virginalis. Next base: position 30,697,863 of record WNGS01169498.1, read on the forward strand.
CGCTCAGATTTAATTAACCGAGATAGCAAGGAGAACTGAGAAGCAATTGTGTTAGAACACATCTTATCCAAGCTGAAAAGGCTGTATTTTTAATGAAGTTGATATGTTCTGTATAAGAGACTTCATCATGAAAAGGTGTTGTAATGCTGACATTCAAAATGATATGGTGTTCTAATGAAGGAATTCTTGATAAAGTGTTTTTATGGAGATTCAAAATGATAAGGTGTTCCCATGAAGATTTAAAATAAGGTGTTCTGATTAAGATTAAAGATGGTAAGGCTTTCCAGTGATGATATTCAAGATTATGGGGCGTTCTAAATGGCGATATTTAAGATGATGGGATGTTTTAACGAAGATATTCAAGATTAAGTGTTCTAATGTTGATATTCAAGACGATCTTGAGTTCTAAAAATGATATTCATGGTGGCAAGTTGCTCTGATCATGATATTCTAGCTGATTTGATGTTTGATTAATGATATTCAACTTGGTCAGGAGCTGTACTAAAGAGTTATCTCTTATCAACAGCATTAGCTATGAAAACACTTCAGGTATAGAAAAGTTGTTATTCAGTAAGAACGTCTGTAATACACGCATTAGGAGACCAAGAATATTAAGAAGCTTACATATGTTATTCTGGCATTCATACGAACTATGCTTATACAATTATTTGAGACAAAAGCAGTGGAAAATGTTTAAATTACAAGAGGTAACATCATTTATTCTCGGCTGTTTACATATACCGTTTACATGTTCATCAAAGCAGTCACTATTGAGGAAAACGCGAGCCACAAATATACGACACACTTGCATGAACCACAATTTTAAACCAGGATGTCACAGGGCTGCCACCTAACCTCCTTAATCGTCGTAGGGAGCGTCGAAGGATAGGGTGAGGTGGTTGTTGACCGACTTCGGCTTCTTGTTGTTCGCCAGGTGTTCCATCTTTCCTCTGAATCAATGGACGACCATTATCACTAGGGAAAGAGACTTGGAAGGGGACATAACACCAAACCTAACTCAAGAGGCTCATATAAATAGAATAACTTCAGCTGCATACTCTACTCTGGCAAAAGTCAGAACATCCTTCAGAAACTTGAATAAGGAGGCTTTTAGATCACTGTATACCACCTATGTGAGGCCAGTCTTAGAGTATGCCGCCCCATTGTGGAGCCCCTTCTAAAAAATCACACGAGGAAGCTCGAAAAGGTGCAGACATTTTCAACAAGACTAGTCTCAGAGTTGCGAGAAATGAGGTACGAAGAGAGACTGAAGGAACTAAACTTAACGACGTTAGAGAGTAGGAGGAAGAGGGGAGACATGATACAGACGTATAAAATACTTAGAGGCGTAGACAGGGTGGAAACAGAGGTAATGTTTACAATGACTATCAACAGATCAAGGGGAGTACGGACGGAAGCTTAAGTCTAAGATGTACTCACATAGTTGTACTCACCTAGTTGTGCTTGCAGGGGTTTAGCTTTGGCTCTTTGGTAATCAACCTCTCAGCCAGCTATGTTTTAGAATGCGATGCTAGAAAGTTTTCTTTAACGTTAGGGAGGTAAGACCTAAAGGAGTGACCTAAAGACCTAATGGAGTGACCTAAAGGAGCAGGTTGTAGAGGCAAACTCCATTCATAACTTTAAAAGCAAGTATGATAGGGAAATAGGCGATGAGTCATTGCATTTGACAACCAACGGCTAGAAAAGCTGGGTCCAAAAGCAAGAGCTCGATCCTGCAGGATCGATCCTGCAAGAGCTGCGACCCCAGCATGGAGCCCGTACCTTGTCAAACACAAGACGAAGCTGGAAAAAGTTCAGAGGTATGCCACTATTTTGGTTCCAGAACTAAGAGGCATGAGTTACGAGGAAAGGCTGCGTGAAATGCACCTCACGACTCTGGAAGACAGAAGAGTAAGGGGAGACAGGATCATTACCTACAAAATTCTCAGAGGAATTGACAGGGGAGATAAGGATAAACTTTGTAACACGGGTGGTACGCGAAAAAGGAGAGACAGGTGGAGACTGAGTACCCAAATGAGCCACAGGGACGTTAGAAAAAATATTTTCAGTGCCAGAGTAGTTAACAACTGGAATGCATTAGGCAGTGATGTGGTGGAGGTTGACTCCATACACAGCTTCAAATGTAGATATTATAGCGCCCAGTAAGCTCAGGAATCTGTACATCAGTTGATTGACGGTTGAGAGGCGAGACCAAAGAGCCAGAGCTCAACCCTCGCAAGTACAACTTGGTGAGTACAAATATATTCACTCACAAACACATAGTCATCAAAGAATATATAACACATAAATATCGACATTTTAGGATTTAGAAGTCATTCACTAAAAAAAAATCAGATACTAAACACAATTCATTAATGCGTAATTCATTAAAAAAATATTCATATCTTTCATTCGTCCAATGAAACAGGGAAATTGATTTAAGCTTAGGCATAAACACACACGTCTTCCCTGCAAGTGAGTGGTTTATCAAACAAGCCCGGGCCTTGGGCGTCTAATTTCACCTCCCACTTCCTCCTTCGTTGTCTCCCTTTCCCTCCTCTCCTACTTCCTCCGTTCTGCCAGAGCTGAACTTCCTCTGGAGGGAAGGCAGCAGACCTGAAGTGATCCTTAGAGTTCCCTGGAGGGCCTCCAGTGCGCTCTTGATAAGAGAAATCCAAGATCTCTCGCTATTACTCTCGAGAGGAGATGCTCTATCTCTTAGCAGACGAGAAGATGCACTCTCTTAAAAGTTCAACAGCAGCGCTGTTTCAAGAGTCGAGGAACTGTACTGTCTCACACGAGACTCTGATCTGCACTCTGAAGACTCAATAAGTTGCACTCTCTCTCAGGGTTAGAATGAGGCATTATCTCCCAGGAATCGTGGTGTTTTGCCGACGCTAATAACAAGGAATTTACCGATACCTAAGACAGTCGTCGCCTTGTAGATATATACACAATATACGGAAACTTAATCCCGAATGATAACGAGCTTTTAAGGGATGACACCTAACACGGAAATAATAATCAATGGATAAGGAATAGATTAAACGCTTTAAACCTCACTGGAAAGGAAATTAGGTCATAGG
>WNGS01169498.1:30728910-30749295 GCA_020271785.1 Procambarus virginalis
GGGAGGTGGAGAGCAGGGTGGAGTGGGAGGTGGAGGGCAGGGTGGAGTGGGAGGTGGAGGGCAGGGTGGAGTGGGAGGTGGAGGGCAGGGTGGAGAGGGAGGTGGAGGGCAGGGTGGAGTGGGAGGTGGAGGGCAGGGTGGAGAGGGAGGTGGAGGGCAGGGTGGAGAGGGAGGTGGAGGGCAGGGTGGAGTGGGAGGTGGAGGGCAGGGTGGAGAGGGAGGTGGAGGGCAGGGTGGAGAGGGAGGTGGAGGGCAGAGAGTGAAGTGGGGTAGAGTTGAATGGTAGGTGGGAGGGTGTTGGGTGTGGAGAGGGAGGTGGGTTGAAAATATGTGGAGGGAGACAGGTAGGGTGTGTGGAGACCGGACAGGTAGGGTGTGTGGAGACAGGACTACTAATGCCGAACTGATAACGAGTAGTTTTAATTGCAGTATAAAGCTTAGACAAGTGTACTATCACACGCTCACTATCTTCTTTTATGAAAACAGAAAACCTAATTTAGGAACAGTGGATTCTGGCTAAACACAAAATCTTAAATGATTGTGTTTGTGTGATTGGAAAGTTTTAATTAAATCTAAATTTTGTTCTGAAATTGTCTGTATCTGCCAAATTGCGAAATTCTGTGGATCCCCTCAGTGGGTCTGCCAAAGACTGATATTGTTGTTTTATTCAGAAGGGCTTTTCCACACTCCATTTCTGAACTTGTAGTATAACTATTTTTTCCATACACACATTTGTTTTACTATATATTTTTTAAGAGTGACCAGCGTGACCCACTAAACTTTACTTTTCGGTATAATGTTAGCGTGCTAAACTATACTCAAAACACACACTCACGAGGATATAACCTCAGGCATGTGACTGGAGGCACTTAATATCACGTTATCATCAGTATTGTTTAAAAAGCAGTCAAACATTCGTGTAGTCTTCAGAAACTCGATCACTGGAGCTTAAGGGATGTTGTAAATTGCTTATGTTAAACCAGTACTAAAATATGTAACCTCAGTGTGGAATTCACACATGAAAAGACAAAGAGCAAAATAAGAGATATTTCAGAGGTTTGTCACAAAACTGGTTCCTGGACTTTAAGGAAAGACTGAGGACACTCGAGGTCACTATGCTTGATAAGAATCGAAAACCATATCATAAACTTTATTCGTAAGAACTTACTTAAATGATTGCAATAATGGCTGGACTAAATACATTTACGGCAAAAAGTGAGTAATATTTAGCATACAATTTGAAAGGTGATAAATAGTTGGAAAAATAAAATGTAATTTACCATTAAAGCGGTGAGACAGATATTTAAAGGAGAACTAATATATACTAATATTATAATGAAATTATTGAAATATACTCATCCTTCACATCAGACTCTGGAGCTATACCTACTCAAAGTTAACGCCAACAGACAGCTATTACAACATCGATCTGACTTCAGTAGGACTCAAGATGCCTGTCACTGGGGCTATTTCTTCGTGATATTGGTTCGTCTCATAATGCTAAAGATCCAGCTGGGGCTGGATCTCTGCGGGGCTATAGTTGTTTTATTTGATCTTGCTGTCCTACCACATCGTTTATTTGATCTTGCTGTCCTACCACATCGTTTATTTGATCTTGCTGTCCTACCACATCGTTACATATATCAATCATTTTTAAGCTGGACTTCCTAACAATTAAATATATATTTATAAGAAAGTTGGAGAGACCAGTGATAGGCGAGTTCCCGAAAAAAAAGTTGATTGAGTTTGCTGGATTCCTTCTATACAAAAGGATATCATTTGTTTTTAGTTTTTCTTCAGGCGTAGGTGTGGATATGAGGCTGGTCTCTAATAAATGACTTTACTCTTGATTTTGGTCATCTAGATGACCAAAATTCCCTTATATTGACCTTTCAAGTCTTTAATAGCATCCGAATAATTTGCAAGTGGGCCTTTGATGATATGATAAGCTCCAGATGTTGTCAGAATACTTTACCGGAGTCTCTCTGCTTAGTCACATAAGTTTGCGACCAAGATAAAACGAGTTCTGCGAGTTAAAATTAATTACTGCACAATTAACAGGATTGAACGTTACGTTCGTATTCTGCACTGTCTTTTACATATTTCTGTCATTTTTTCCATAGAATCTTCGGTCGGTGCGAGTAGAATTAGATCATCAGCACATCAGAAAATATTGGCCTTAGTTCTATCTATGCAATAGCTAGCTTTACTGATTCTTAACTGTTGCAACAATTGATCAAGATAGATAGTAAGCAATATAGGATTAAAGACTGCACCTTGTTTGACCTCATTCTTAGTAAGAAATTTTTAGAGAAAACATTACTCCATTTCTCAACTAATTTTCATACCTGTTAAGAAATATATCCTCTCATTTATAAATAAATGATACTCATTCATATATATATTAATTTTATACATTTCATACTCATAAATATATCAATGAGTATGTCCTCTCATGTTGCGATGAGAGGACATACTTTTCTGCTAAGCAATTCTCTAAAATGTTTGGTCTGTTCAACTTTTAAAACTTTGCAAGCATCAAGAAACAGAGATACAGAATTATCCAGCGATTTGCCGCACTGTATAATTTTCTTTACCACGAAAATACAAAATTTTATTGAATAACCAGTTTTGAATTAAACTTGAAAGTCATTATTGTCTAGTTCGTCAGTTAGAAAGACAATAAATATATATCAAAGTGCTTTGATAGTGTGTTAGAACAATATCATTATAGGTATCAGAGAACATCGATCTTTTGGCTCACTACCAATTCAATTCGAGTTTTGCCCGACAGACCACTGGAACATTATTTAACACAGTGCACAGTTACACCCGCAACAGACCACTGGAACATTATCTAACACAGTGCACAGTTACAAATCCATTAAGATTTCAACTCAGATTCAACAGAGCAGAAGTTGTTGTTAAACACATATGGCAAAATCTTACTGAAGGGACCATACGAGTCATAAATACACATACTCCGCCCAAGTAAAACAGAAACAAGCAACACTTAGTGGGCCAGCCAGAGGCTTAGGGCCCGCGCAGGAATATCCCTGCGAAAAAAAAACCCTCGAGTTCGAATCCTTGACAGCACGTTAGGGCAAATGTCTTATATCTGATATCTTTGTTCACATTTGTAGCAAATGGGTACCTGGGAGTTAGGCAAGTGTTGGTTTCGTCCCGGGGAAGGTCAGTCGTTATCCTAGGAACAAGAGTGGGCAACCCATGGCACACTTGCCTAACTTGGCACGTAAATGACTTTAATCTGGCACGCGAAATCCAGGGCTCACTTTAAATAATTATAAAATAAATATATATTAAACTTCTTCGTTGAGGTGTATATTTTAACTTAATAAAATATAACTTCATTAAGCGGATTTTATTAATATTAATTTTATTAAGTAGAGCGATACCAAATAAAATGCAATAAAGAAACAGACACTGACAACTGTTTTAGTAACAATAACTAATACACAAATGAAACAAACATACTTTTTCTAAGTCATCTGTCTTCGTGACACACAGACGCACAATATAGTCTAGTTTTGGCCCATTTATTCGCTCGACGGCCAGATGTCTCGTGAATCATTTACCACCATTTTAGGTAGGTTTGTTACTGTATTAATTTTTGGTTTGCTTATCCTAGGATCATGAAACTCGGTAGTTATATGTAGAGAGAGATTATGGTGAGATTATTTGAGTTGGGTAATTTTTATGTATTATGGAATGAAATTTTTAAAATAAATTTCTTCAATTTTGTTTACTTTTATTGTGCTTTAGCCAAGTAAAACAACTATGCCCAAAATGCTGTGTTTATTAGTAACTTTAGGCATAGTATGTACTAGCTCTATCTAGAAATCCTACATTCTGTGTATAACTCATTTTGTATGTATGTACTTTTACCTAAATAAACATTATTATTATAATTATCATTATGAGATTTGGCACTGTAATGTATTATGAAAACTTGATAACTTATGGCTGTCTGATCTGATATAAAAACAAAAACAAAAGATCAGAATCATTGTTTACGCTCTTCTGATGTTAAAAATTGCTACTTTAATTTGTGTGGCTGTATATGGCCCCAAGAATTACACTTAAAGGTGAATAAAAACTATCTACGCTATCAACGGGGTAGAACGAGCTTTATGTAAAAATTACGTCACTAAATATTACATTCATTTAATTGTACTTGGTTTACAATAATCACCCTTAGAATATTCGGTGATTTTACCGCTCTAGTTTGATATTTGAATATTTGAAATGTTCTTTCAGTACTTATGAGACACGAAATAATAACATGTTCCCAAGAATTTTGGTTGGCACTCGAAAAAAATTAGCATAAAAGAGAAGGAAACTATCAGGAGAAAGCACCAAGCCCGTACGACTATATAGCATTTGGAAGGGATTAGAATAAGGATTTAGGATGGGACGGGGAGAAAGGAATGGTAATGCCAACGACTTGGACGGTCGGGGATTGATCACCGACCTGCATGAAGCGAGACCCTCGCTCTAACGTCCAGCCCAAGTGGCATCAAAGATTTGGTGGATTTTGGCATGCACACTTAAAATGGTTGCCCACACCCTGTCCTAGAAGCACCTAGACAAACCTCACAGGATTTTTGTCCCGAACAAAAGTTCGGGACAAAACAATAGTTTTGTTAAACTATTTGTTTGACAATGTTTATACACGCAGAAGACTTTATTGATCATAATATTTTATATAAGAAATGTTGTTCCTACATATTAGTTAGCTTGAAAGAAAGTTTTTACATGTTAAACGCTTTATATAACAAACTGTCAATTTAACTAGAAGTTTAAACAACAGAATCTCTGACCCAATAATAAGCTTAGGGAAATAAGTATCCTTGCTTTCGATGTGATGATGGCCCTTGCAGGAAAATCGACCAAATAAATATCTTTGAAATCATAATAACAATATGGCAATATGCGCCGGTGATTTTAACTTCATAATGACCCAAACTATGAATATGATATCAGTGCCCATGACATCAGAGCGACCCTAGTGTTTATCACTGGGGTTTATCATTATATTAACAGAGTAATATACACACACGTCCCAAAAAAATACCGAAACTGATTGTTGCTAAATTGTCAGAGCCAATCAGACTCACATATACTGCATTTACCTGGCGATAACGAGGCTGAGAATGAGGCAGATCAGAGGGAAGATGGTGCTGACCAGAGCCACGATAATGACGTAGCTGTCCAAGCGAGAACCATCTGCGAGAAGAAGAAAATTCGAATAAAAAATATACCTTTCAAAAATATACTAGTTGTAACGCTCAATTAATAATCCAAATGTAATATCCCAGGGCGATACAAGGGTAAAATATATACCAGGGACTATACATAAGAAATATACCAGTGGCGATATACGTGTAATACCAGTGGCAATACTTGGGTAATATACTAGGGGCGATTAACGTGTAATATTCTTGGGCGATACATGGGTTGATACACACGTAGTATATCAGTAGTATATCAGGGTACATGAGTAATACTCCAGGGGGCAATTCATGGGTAATATAGCAGGGGGGGGATATATGGGTAATATACCAAGGTTTATAAAAGGGCAATACACAAAGGGTGATGCTCTGGTGGCGATGCGCTGGAATTACATCAGGGGGAATACACAAGTAATACACCCTTGGTTACTCACAGGTAACACACCAATGGGTATATATATGTAATTCTCCCAGTGGTAACGCACCCTTAGTTATCCAGAGGTAATACACCAGTGGTAATATATAATTTGCATACACCTTTATATCACCAGTGGTGATATACAAGTAATACACTCTTGGTGATACACAGGTGATACTCAGGTGGCGATACACAGATAATCGCCACCTTTGTAGTTGATAAAAACAATCCCAGAGTGTTCTTACAGTCAACGCTGCATCGTTGATAACATTTTAAAAATATTTTGAAAATGTATTCTAAGCAGATTTCTTCAAGCATGGATAATAATTATAAGAGATAACTGTTTGCTCAACTTACAACGATGCACTTACACGATGATCTCTTCTTGAGATGATTTCGGGGCTTAGCGTCCCTGCGGCCCGGTCCTCGACCAGGCCTTCTTTTTTGTTACATATCCCCAGGAAGCATCCCGTAGCAGCTGTCTAACTCCCAGGTACCTATTTATCGCTAGGTGAATAGGGACATCAGGGTGAAAGAAACTCTGAACATTTGTTTCCGCCTCCTCCGGGGTTCGAACCCGGAACCTTAGGACTACGAATCCCAAGCGCTGTCTACTCAGCCGTCAGGCCCCTCTGTGATGAGCATAGTGGAAGACTGATATCACTGCTATGATGATATGTTTAAACAGTTGATATCAGTTGTAACAGCTGATTGCAACATTCAATATCTTGACTACAGTTTGATACTGTGCCTCACGAGCAACGCACCTGGGAGTCATCGGTAACCTGACCAAACACAGACCTTAGAGGGCACGAATGTTTATTACCACAAACCCCAATCCAAATGGTCTCAAAAATTATTGCAACTGTACAAATCCACAAGGGCCGTGATGAAGATTCGAACCTACGTCTGAGAGGATCCCAGACGCTGCCTTAATCGACTAGCCCACGACATGATCAAAAGAATTGCAACCGAGAGTTCATCTGCCCTCACACGGATCCCTGGTTTGTGTCTCGGAGAGACTGCAGGATCCGTGTGACGGTAGATGAACTCCTGGTTGCAATTCTTTTGACCATGTCGTGGCCTAGTCGATTAAGGCAGAGTCTGGGATCCTCTCAGACGTAGGTTCGAACCCTCATCACGGCCCTTGTTGATTTGTTCATTTGATGCATCAAATGAACAAATTGTGATTGTGATTTCTGTGTATATTGCAACTGTATATAAGAAACTAAAAAAATTACAGGTAACACTGAAAACATAATAGAAACTGTTTCTACGAAGCCATTTTCTCCCTGTAGGAAGAAGCCAGCTGGAGAAGCAACCGGCTAAGTTTTAGATTCCCGCTTCCGGGGAATGCTACTGGTATGAGTACTAATTACGTCTCTCTCAGACTTCCAGCTTAATATACCATAATATGCTTGCTCACCGTGCGGCTGAGGAATGGAATCTCCAGTTTTTAAACTTGTTTTTACTCATAAATATGATACTTGCTATTATATTTAGCGGCTTGAATTCATGAGATATAACATGAGTTCTATACAGTGGAATTTAAAAGAGCAGCATTAATTACACGAAACTGTTTGAATGTCTTTATTGGCTATTTTTTAGTCTGTGATTGGCCTCCTGTCTGTGATATCCAATGGGAGAATCTTTGTCACAAAACGATGCCCTCAGAACAATGCTGGGAGCATTGTTGTATATATATATATGTAATATATAATATAGGTAATATACCAGGGACGACACACGGGTAATATACCAGGGACGACACACGGGTAATATACCAGGGACGACACACGGGGTTATATACCAGAGACTTTATATAACATCGTTATTATACCAGGAGACAACAACGTTGAGAAAATCTAAGAATGGAAACCAATTTACCAACCTTAGAAAACAGGATCAAACAAAAAATAGCCTCCATAACAGCAAAACTTGTTGGAACCACCGCCAGACTGTTAATCAAAGATAGCATGCACAAATCGCTTCACAGAAACCTTCAATATAGAACAAGTGCATGGACGGATAATCTGGTCAAGATTGTAGAGAAAGTGAACTTGAAATGGATCATTAAAACGAAGGAGAAGGTAGACCATATCAACACATTCGGAGCCTCCTCCACGGGAAGAGTTGAGTCTAAAGATAATCATTGAAGGATTACCAGTTAAAAAATCAGCATGTGACTTCGTAAGGCTCAAAACAGTCATACAACATCAAATGGAAACCATCTCCAGACCGACAACCTCTCACATCTTCACAGATGGATCAGTTGATCATGAAAGGGATTCTGCTGGGGCAGCAGTTTACACTAATGACAATAAAGATTACTGGAGCATGAATAGTGGGTGCTCAACATTGCAAACAGAATTATATGCTTTGAAGAAGGCCATAAATTATGCAATTGAGAATAATTTACATGATGTCATTATTCATACCGACTCTAAATCTTCTCTCCATGCATTATTATCCAGCCAGCACAAATATAATATGCAACTCATCGTTGAAATCCTACATATAGGAAAAGAAGCACACAATCTTGGGCTATCAATTACCCTAATCTGGATATCAACTCACAGTGGCATAGATGGTAATGAAAAGGCAGACTCAATAGCAAAAACTGCCACTACTCTACCTGTTATACAGGTTACAACAAGTTACCTCCAAGTTTTTCACAGATTAATTAACAAATCGAGAAGAAAATACTCCCAACTGTTCACTTAATTATTCTTGACACATCTCAAGGGTAGAGGTACCCAGAGACTTGCATCCTTTATACAGTTTTTATGTAGAACACCAAGCGTCGTACGTCCTCTAGAGAACGCCGTTAGGGCAGGACGACGCCTAACCACAAGATTACGATATCAAAGTGGAAGAGATATCTTCTAGTTATTATCTCGGCCACTGGAGTGTCGACGTCATTTTGTTAGCTCTTTTGGGAACTTAACGTGGACTGATGCAAGTGCCACTAGCCATTGTAAGGCTTTCGATGAAATTCCCAGGTATTACAAGTAGAAAACATTTTACTGAACTACAACTGGTGATTAAGGAGATTGCATCATATGGAGAAGAACAGGACGAGATATTATCTTATAGAGAACGCTTTTCTGAGCACAAACTTTAGCTGTTTTAATAGAAGAAAGAACAAGCACCAAGTTTTAAGCCACCGACACTGACGATGGGAAGGATTATGAATGATGGGGTGGAATAGATTGAGGGTTCACTGACTGGAGCGGAGGTGAGCAGGATGGGGCGGGCTCGCGGAGGAAGGTTGAAGGGGAAATGGGTAGACAGGGAGGACGTAGAGAAATCCTTGTGGTCACATATTATAAACATATTATGGCCACAAGGCCATAATATGTTTATACATTGGAGATAAATAGTTTTCTCCCCGTATGTATGGAAGCAATTTAGGAACTAATAAACCTGTCTAAACATAACCAAACCTAACCTAGCTTAACCATAAATATACCAATTATTTTCCCCATGTAAACAGATTAAATACGCTAAGATAATGCATAAACATTTCTAAGGATAGCTTAGTACGCTTTTAACATTTTTAAAACTGCAGTTATTTAAGTTTTCATGTTCTATATATATAATAGTTTGTATATGCTATATAATAGTCGTTATTTGACACAAAGTGTGCTGCTTAGGAGGCCGTGTACAGAAAATCATCCAAAAAACCTATGAACAATATTGTTGTAATCCAAGAGTTTGGGTAAGTATTAGCTAGTGAATCAAGCACTACAACACTTAATGATGGTTGACAAGAGTGGTGGTACATGTCAGAAGTCAGACTGTGTTCACACATCGAGGTCAATGAGATTAAGCACGCATTAACCCACCCAAGCCAATGTTACAGCCAAGAGGTCACGAAGGGCGATCCAATATTCTTGGAACCAAGGAAATTTACATTTAATCTGATTATAATGTGCTTGGAATGGTGTTGGGTGGTGGTGAAGGCTGGCCGGCTGGAGGGCAGTCTTGTGGAAGCCGTGGTTCTAAATCCTCCTGTGGCAGCGACGAAGAGAATTCAAGCCGATGTGGGGACTCGAAGTGATCATGTTGACCCGAGTCGAGTCTGTAGTGTGTGTGAGTATCGTATAGGAGACTAACCGAGTGTAAGTGTTGTAGTGATAATTCGGAATTAGGGACTTAGACTAAAGTTATGAGTTGTAGATGGTGGCCAGGTAGGTCCAGTATGTTTATTGGTAAGGGTAGCAAATTTAACCAAGAGGGATCTGTTATATTGTTAATTTTTGTCAGAATCTATTTTATATAATGAAATTAGAAAAGTCGACGGCCTTTAATAACCTTTCGTATGTTTTCTCATGTGAATGCCGGTACAAATCTATTAATACGCCTCAAGGGTCTAGGTGGAGAAAAAAAGATTGGTTGAAATAAACTATTTCATGAGGCTAATGATATATAATTGGGTAAATGTTGTATTCAGAACAAAATCTGGGCTCTGAGTACACGACAATATGGTTTTAAATTTGCCGAATACACAATGCCATATAGAAAACATAATGTGGCCTGCTAAGAAAGGCAGCGTACACGAAATCATCTGGAATGCAATTGTCCAGAAGAATGCAAAAAATACACTACACACTAAGCTTCCTAGTTCACACTTTTGCAGTGGGGTACTTAGATCACAGGTAAATAATAATCAAACTGTAACATACTAGACTGACTAGAACATTCACATTGTCATCTGGAACACATTTGACAAAATTCGGTTACTTGCATCACATAGACCTGGTCAACTGTTATCACTCGTGTCCCCCTGGATCACTCACGACCGACAATATATTCCACCTTCAGCAAAGACAAGCGAGGGGACCAACTCAGAACTGGCGGGATGATAAACTCACCATCGGATCGACCAGGGTGGACGTTGCTGGAATTGCCGGTCTGGACGCCGGGAGGGTGTGGTCCTGTCCCCTTGCTCTTGTCCTCAATTACCGAGCCAATGAATCTTTCCGCCACCGCGCCTCCCATCACCAGCGTCATCATGGTACCTGTCATTGAGTAGCAAAGTGCTATAGTGGTATATGAAGGTACTTGCGAACGGGTTTCAAGGTGGTATCCTTGGTACTTGAGGGTTACATACAGTTGTTATGTGGCCTAGAAAACGGTACTGTTGTAGTATTCCTGTTGAGGGCAACAAACTTAATATGGAGAGTGTGGTGAGGGTTTCTTAAGCTACGTTTAAGGAATGTATGAAGGTCAATATACCTGTGAGATCAGTATCACTGAGTTTTCAAGATAGTTTTTGAGAGGAAGCAATGAGTCATTATTATAACTGTAATGATGCATCAAGTATTGTGATGACCAAACCGCACACCACATGATCAAGAGACGACGACGTTCCGGTCCGTCCTGGACCATTATCAAATCCATTGTGTCCAGGACAGACCGAAACGTCGTTGTCTCTCCATCTTCTGGTGTGTGGTTTGGTCACCATATCTTCTGCCACGTTATTGTGACTTATCGCCATGCATCAAGTATTGTTATGAACTTAGATGCAAAAATTAACACATTAATTTTTCTATAAAAACAAGTTGTATTGATTGATTTTTACTTCTCAGATTTCCTTCGTGACAACCACCATTTCAGGTGCAAAGTCGTTTGCATGACCAGGCCTGAGAGGAGTCTGTTTCGTTACCTTTTCTTGTAATCTGACAATCATGTTTATAAGCCATTTTATTTAAAAAAATTCTGTTATATAGATGTGTTAGTTGATATGTAATCGGAAACAAACTAACACACTAGAATGAGAAGTGCCTGTATGACAGGAACATTGAAGATCACAACCAGTTGATTGGTAAATATCATCCGAAAGACTCATTTGTCAAATCTGTGTACACTAATATATTAAATTATACTTCTCTTTATTGTTAAAAAACTTGTTAGTGTATAAATATTATTTTAACATATATATTGCCTTGGTATAAAATATAGTACGTTATAAAACAGATCGTTCAATGTAAGTTGAAAACTAAATAAAATTGCTAATCATGATTACAGTAATAACGACTTCAACGAAATCGTAAGACAATAAGTCACTGAGGATAATGAGCCCCCAGGAAAAGACATTATAGTGCTCTATAAACAAGTATTTTTATCCAGTTCTATAAGAAGGATGAAAAACGATACGGAATGTAATTAATCGGAATTTGTCAACTTTTTGCTAGGAACACAGGCGTCGGGCGTAAGATCATCTCTGAAAGTTGAGTGGCTGTTGACCAAAAAGTGACCGTGAATGAAACTATTGAAATAATAGTGGACACTTTAAAGGAATTCCGTTTGTACTCCAGTTGACATCACAGAAGGTTCATTAAGGAAGCTTCTTGAAATATATACTAAAAAGGCGCCCGTACTGAGCCCTGATGGTCGCGTGGACAAACGAGCAGAAGGAGTCACTGTGGCTTTCCCCCCTTGATCTCCTATTGACTAACCTTCAGATAGATACTGTAGAACAGAAAGTCCTTGTTGACATGGACTTAAAACCTAACGCCTATTGTAGGCATGTTGATGACTTATTATCAACATGCCTACATCTTCTCTCAAGTTCAACTGTTGCTTCTGGTCTTGTCAAAACTGGAGACTTTTACTGGCAGGATGATCCTTCTGGCTTCTTAGTGTCCTGCTCTGCCATCGTTTCTGGTTCTTTTGGTTAGGTGTCCCGGGTCTGTCTCTTTTAGCAGTTTAGTCGGGAGACTTCTTCGCTGGTTCGATGTTCTCTTCTACTCTTTCTGTGTGCAGTTTCTGCCTCTGGTTTGAAGCATTTATATGGTACACAGGATGCTGGGCTCTTGGACTCCTGCTTGGTTCTTTTGTGTTGATGGCAGTGTGAGATTTTACTGATATCAGCGTTTGCTACATCAACCAGGTACTCTACATTAACACGCTACACGTAATGTAATGTAGCTACAGCTTACGGTTGCATTGAAAACAACTTCCGTGCTAAGTTTCACTTACAAGATGGAGTGATGGTAAGATGCCTTTAGTAGATGAAGTAAAACGCCACATTATGCTGAGTCTCATGACATTCAACTTACTTTACTCCAAAGGCGTTTATTATTTAATTAAGCAATCAACACACACAATATAATAAACATAAGGTACTGAAGATTTTTAGTATATTTGTTCCTTAATGCTATAAATATATATTTTCCAAACCTATTGTAAATCCTGTGACAGGAGGCTGGTCAGTAAATTTGGTTTAGCATGAAAATTAATTTTAGGTCTGAAGCTCTTGACAATTTGGACAGGTTAATTATTTAGAACCGTGTTTTGGGTGACATTTACAGTTTTTAATAACCTACTCTTGTTCATCTTTCAAAAACAATAAAGCACAATTTCTGACAACAGTAATGTGTCCACCATAATGTGTTCACAATAACGGGTCCACAGTAATATGTCCACCATAATGTGTTCACAATATCGGGTCCATAGTAATGTGTCCACCATAATGTGTTCACAATATCGGGTCCATAGTAATGTGTCCACCATAATGTGTTCACAATAACGGGTCCACAGCAATGTGGACCCGTTATCACCTTATGATCGGTCGTGATGGTCGATTGGATTAAGGTGTCCTGTACACACCAGTTGCGTTGCTCCTGGCAGTATGGGTTCGAGTCACTTCTGGGGTGTGAGTTTTCAGTTATAAACTGAAAACTGAAATAAATTGTTTTCAGTATATATATATATATATATATATATATATATATATATATATATATATATATATATATATATATATATATATATATATATATGAGAATATATATATATATATATATATATGAGAATGAGGCCCAAGGCTGCTCCTTGCTCCTGGATTTTCCTTATATCCTCCAAAATGGAATCTGGGGTTCCGGCGAGAGTGCCATCATCTAGATACCAGATGTTTAACTCCCTTGTCAGACTATCAGTGACCTCTTTGATAGCTAAGCAGAAAAGGAGGGGAACTAAAGGGTCACCTTGTTGGACTCTTTCACAGGAGTCTATTTCAAGCTCCCCAAAAAGAAGCTTAGAATCCCCACTGTAGTACGATCGGATGAATGGGTAAAGGGGACGAAAATGGTTGTGTACAGCCCTGAGGACAGCGTCTCTTCTGACTTGATTGAAGGCATTTTTAAAGTCAACCTTTACTAGTGCCTTCTGGGCCGGGGGAACAGCAATGAAAGCACTCACTGCATGTGCTGCAGCTTCACAGCCTAGGGGGATCCCAGACTTAAGCTGATTGGGTTTCAGCAAGGTGGCTGCTTCCTGGCTGATAGATCTCACTGCAGCCTTAACTACAAGGCGTCGGTGGGTGTTGAAAACGGCAATGGGCCTGGATCCCCCATCCTTCTTCTTTAGAGCACAGAGTGCTGCTCCATAAAAGAGAGGCCTGATGTCCTCAGGGATGCCGCCAGCCAAACACATGTTGGAGAATCTGGTAAGTTCCGCTAAAAGGTCCTTTGCGGTCTCTCCAAGCACCGGGTTCAGCATTTGTTTCATGTACTGGGGTCTTAGTCCTGTGAAGCCCCCTGTTGAACCTGTTGGGAAAGACATATGTATAAGAATAACATGGTTATTCTTATACATAGAATAACTAGTTAAAATGGTCTTGCTATTACTCATGCAAGTTTGCAGTAGTCTTTATCTTGTCAAGTTCATGTAAATGAATAAAGTGTAGTGAGTTCAGCCGGCCCTGAGTACCAGCACGTACTCATCAACAAAGGCGAATGCTCGTTAATCCAGCCGTCAAACCTCCTGTTTATGAATGAGAACCTGTTTAGACACGACTCACAACTTATGACGTTCGAACATTTTTAGAACAGAGGTCCTCTGACAATCACTGTTCGAATCACAATGATGTAAATGCTGCAACCATGTACTTCAAATAATAATAATTGCTGATAGAACCTAAACACCTACACTAACCTACGCTTATCTATACATAAAACTTTTGCATATATTAATATTAATATATAAATCAGAACAAATCTATTCCTAATACACAATACGTTAAAAGTTGATGAATGCGTCATGGAAGGATGGGGCGGGGTGGGTGGAATGAATGAATGAATTATCAGGAGAAAGCGCCAAGCCATTAGGACTATATAGCACTTGGAAGGGGTCAGGATAAGGATTTGGGATGGAACCAGGAGAAGAAATGGTGCTCAACCACTTGGACGGTCGAGGATTGAACGCTGACCTGCATGAAGCGAGACCGTCGCTCTACTGTCCAGCCCAAGTGGTTGAGTAGGGGGGGGGGGGGAGGACGCAGCTTTACCGAGGCTGACCTAAGAACGTGTTGTGAATACAAGTTCAAGGTATAACTGCAGTTACTAACCAAGTGAGTTATTTTTATAAACTCCAATTTAGAGTGAGCTCGCCAGTGCCCTAATGGTAGTTCTCAGGGTCATACCGTTAGTGTTGTGTTTGAGAGGGTAGCTGTGGCCTCAGTGGGCCAGGTAGGGTTGCGTCGGCACTCAGAGTGAAGTGGTGACGGAGCCACACCAACCATCGTCTCCTCGCTCACACCTGCCAGGGAAATTCTCATTAAATATTTCAACTCATATTTAAGAACCTAACAGAGTCACATATAGTAAAGTGGCTAGATTTAGCTAAGGTTAATATGATCACAAAAATAATGAAATCAAGAAACAATTATGGTTTTACTCAGGAAGAAAGAGCAAGGCAAATGACGCCAATAGACTGGAGTGTGGTGGCAACCGCCAGCCGGGTCGGACGTTCCCCTGGTCTCCCTGCTGGTGTTTACATTGGGTGATTGTTGGTTGCCCTGACGAGTGGTTGTTTGCCGCTGCGGGGTGACTATTTTTCAGTCTCAGTATGGGGACTTACGTGCCGCCACTCAGGAGGAAGGACTCGACTGGGCTGACATTTACCTGTCGGGTGGATATTGGCGTCGTCAGCAACACTCTGTTTGCAGTTATGGGTGTGAAAGTGGAAGATCTCGTCGGTCTACAGGTTGTTCGTGACGACAGAGTAGTTGTGAAGTTCGCCGAGAGTGGCTTGTTCCGGAGGTTTCTCGACCAGTATGAGGACAAGGTGGTGGGGCTGAGCAACGGTCTTGGCTCTGTGACTGTGACGAATTTGAGTGTGGAGTACACATACGTGTCTATTAAGAATGCGCCGTTTGAAATGTCTGAGGATCTTCTCCGTCGGGCTCTTGCCAGGTATGGGCGTATGGACTCTATTCGTGCCTGTAGATACACAACCAGACACGTCAAGGGACTCGGTAATGGTTACAGAACGGCTAAGATGGTTCTGCATGGGAATGTGCCTTCTTCACTCGCGCTTGCTGGCTTTACGGTCGGCTTCTCCTACCGTGGGCAGACTCGGACGTGTTTTAAATGTGGCCATGTTGGACATTTGGCTGCTGCCTGCGACGCTAGGATATATGATCGGGTAAATGTGTTTCATGAAGCGGATTTTCCTCCCTTGCCCGAGCGTGAGGATGTCTCGGTTGTGGATGATACCTCTTGTGAGAGGACAGCCGCTCCAGTTAGTGCAGTTGGTGGTGTGGGTTTCGGGGTGGTGGGGGGTTCGGACCCGCCCCCGTCGTCGGGTTCCTCGCCTCCGGCCTTCGCCTCCGCCGGTCGTCCGCCGGCTTCGCCTCGCCTCCGCCGGCTTCTTCGCCTCCGCCGGCTTCTTCGCCTCCGCCGGCTCCTTCGCCTCCGCCAGCTCCGCCGGCCCCATCTTCAGCTCCTGTGTCGCCTGAAGGGTGTGGGCCTGTACCCCCTGTGAATGAGGCTGACGTTTTTCCGGATCGTGTGTTGCCCGGTGTCTTGCGGCCGGCCGTGGGCTCTGCTGGGATGCCTCCTGCTGGGGGCGACAGTTCGGATGATCAGAGGCCTCTGTCCAAGCGTTCCCGGAGGACTAGGAGTGTGTCACCCCCTCGTGGGTGGGCTGCAGAGTGTGAAGTTGTGGAGGATGATGTGATGGGGGGGGGGCCTGTGGCGCCTACGGCGCCTGCTGCTAGTGCCTCCCCTCCCTGGGAGGTTGCCCCTAGTGATCGTGACCTCGTGGTGGTCCTCACGAAAACTGTGCACCGGGAGGCCTCTGATGCCCGGTGGTTGGGGCCCTGGCAAATGTGCGTTCCCTTTGGTTCCCCCTGGAGTGAACAACCGTGTGACTATCAGTACGAGTCCCGCTCGATGCGTCGCAGGCTTTGGAACTTACTGTGGATAGCCGGGTGTATCCGGCGCCGTGGTGCCCCTGTACTATCTGGGTACCGAGGGTGAAGTGTTTTGTTTATGGGGTGCCGGAGCTGATGCCTCAGCCTTCTGCATCGCCTGGTAGACCGGTGTTTGATGATGTCAAGCTCGTTTGGGAGGCATATTGCTTGCGGTTTCCGAAGAGGGAGTTTCCCGATAAATATGCGTAGTTTTGTGCTTGCATTACATGCTTCTGGAACGTTTATAACTTATTGTATTGTCTGCTATGTGGTTGTTTTGTTTGCATAATTTAGGCCTATGTGTAAATAGTTTGTGTTTTGTTCATACTGAAATGTTTCCGTGTGTTAGACTGTTATCTTCTGTGTTGTGTTTCTAATGGTGATCTGTGTGTGTATGTGTGTGTGTGCTTCTGGTGTGTGTTTTTTTTTTGCCGGGTCCTGCGTGTTCCGGTATTTTTTTCGTGTGTCTGGGTTGTGGTTGCCGTTTGTTTCCCGGTTTCTGTGTGTTCCGGTCGGATGATCGCGTGTTTCTGTACTGTGTGTGCCGGGTGTTCCGTGGGTTGTGTGTGTGCATTGATATTTTTTATTATTTTGTGCCTTTGCTTCTGGATGATTATTTTGCGCCTTTGTGTGGATTTTAATGGATGTTACTTGGCGCGCCCCGTCTGGGTTGTGCAGTTTCTTATTGTGTTTTCAAATGAAGTTTGCTTGTTTCATGGGTTCTCATTTACGTTTTGCTCTATGAAAATTGTCCACTGTGTTCTTATTGTGTTCAATATGTTCTGCTTTTGGTGTGACAATTGTATTTTACTTGTTCTGTGTTGCTTGCATGTTAATTGGTGTTATGTTGTTGGGTGGTGTGTGCTGATGTAAGGTTTTTCTTTTGGTGCTTCAGTGCCTAAATGTTGTAATGCTTTCCTTGTCATGTATTTGTTTTATATATAAAAAAATACTTGTGTATGTCAAACAACCTTTCTTCAACCCAAGAGTGCACGCGTGAGGTGTTTCGAACATTAGAATAAAATAGTTTTTGTCTGAAGGATATCATTATGTAATATGAATTCAAGTATTGAAATTGAAATAAGTTTATTGAGGACATTCACAGCTCAGTGGTGCTGTGCAGAGTCTGTATGATGACATTCACAGCTTAGTGGTGCTGTGCAGAGCCTGTATGATGACATACACGGCTCAGTGGTGCTGTGCAGAGTCTGTATGATGACATACACAGCTCAGTGGTGCTGTGCAGAGCCTGTATGATGACATACACGGCTCAGTGGTGCTGTGCAGAGCCTGTATGATGACATACACGGCTCAGTGGTGCTGTGCAGAGTCTGTATGATGACATACACGGCTCAGTGGTGCTGTGCAGAGCCTGTATGATGACATACACGGCTCAGTGGTGCTGTGCAGAGTCTGTATGATGACATACACAGCTCAGTGGTGCTGTGCAGAGCCTGTATGATGACATACACAGCTCAGTGGTGGTGTTCAGAACCTGTATGATGAAATACACAGCTCAGTGGTGGTGTTCAGAGCCTGTATGATGACATACACAGCTCAGTGGTGGTGTTCAGAGCCTGTATGATGACATACACAGCTCAGTGGTGCTGTGCAGAGCCTGTATGATGACATACACAGCTCAGTGGTGGTGTTCAGAGCCAGCAGAACACAATAACCGACAGAACACCACCCGAGGCAGCTTACAGGGGATATGTCCTTTGCGCTATTGATCTCTAGACACCTGGTAACAATTTCGTTACCACTTTATCGTTTTATTGCGACTTATAGTTTATCCTCTTCGTTGATATCTCACCTGGAACATCAAATGCCAGTTACTCGTTTCCTCGATAAAAATAAAGTTAACTGGTAGCTTTTCACACTATTTTCCTAACGAGGCCAAGCCAGACACGGAGTGACCTCACCTGAAGTCAATGGGTCTTAAATTCTACTGTTTATCCATTATCTTTTTGAACCCACCGTTTAACATATGCATCAGGATAACAATGCGAATGTTATCCTGATGCAACAATAAAATGTTCTTTAGCAAATACGCAAATTTCAGTATGTATATCTATACTATAAGAGATAAAATGTCTGTTTTTCCACATACTCCATCAGTTTGTTTGTCCAAAGTTGGAGGCCAGATGCCTTGGGCTAGCCCAACCCAACTATGCAAGGAGGGGGATTGTATTGGGGCATAGGACGGACATAGGCTGGTAAGGACAGGTCTAAGATAAATCATTTAAGAAATATTAGTATTTACAAACACCCCAGGCAGTTTTCATGGAGTTAAGTGAGAAATATATGGTGTGATTCCTCGAGAGTTTTAGTATTCGTAATAATATATCTTCAGAGAGACTCGTACAGTTGTTTCAATGGTTCTTAATAACAATGTTATTACCCACAATATGGTGGTTAGCAATTTATATGACAAGGATGTTCATTATCTATCACCTACACACCTACATACTAAAGTGGCACCTTACGGGAAGGACCAAAGTTCAAGTTGGGAAGCAGTTCGGTACTTATGGAATTCTTTTTGAGAACTGTTGGTGGGCCAGTAGATAGAGCGGCTGGCTGCTGCCAATGCGGTCGGCGGTTCGAGCTCAGATTATCCAGGTGTATGAAATCTTATTAACCTTAATATGGTGGTAGGCTCTATTTATCTACCTACGGTGCTAATTACATTGTGCATGATACCAGGTACAACATGATTGGAATAGGTGGAACATGCAATGACTAGAGACAATATGCATGGTTCTAGACGAAATATGTGAGGCGAACCCCCGTCCATCTTAGACTACTGTCTATCTTAGACAATCATCCGTCAAACTTACATAATCTCCGTCCATCTTACACGAACCCGATATGAGACGAGAGAGAGTACAGGTTCTGATCCGAAAAAGAAGTAATTGATTTACGAGAATCTGATGAAGAATCCATGCGGAGATGAAATATCTGTGAATCTTTGAATGAAGGTGAAACAAAGAGGACAAAGAAGAGATATATAAGGAGTTGATGAAGGAGAGATGAAACGTAGAGAGAGAGAGAGAGAGAAAGAATAGCGGAACCAGGAAGGAGAAGAGGTGAGTAAAAAGCAGAAAGAAGGCAGAAGTGGAAGAAAACAGAGAAGGAACAAGGGATGGAAGGGGGGAAAAAAGCGAAATATGAGAAAAGAAGGGAAGTCGCCACCCATGTGTCAGGTGGAGAGAGACAAATGAATGTCACAAACCTGAGGAAAACGGAACCCAGCGGACTGGCCTCCTGCTGGGCAGAGACAACGGCTCTTCTGCTAGGCAGACACACTGACTCTCCTGCTGAGCAGACACACTGACTCTCCTGCTGGGCAGACACACTGACTCTCCATTTGGCAGATACACTGACTCTCCTGCTAGGCAGACACACTGACTCTCCTGCTAGGCAGACACACTGACTCTCCTGCTAGGCAGACACACTGACTCTCCTGCTAGGCAGACACACTGACTCTCCTGCTGGGCAGACACACTGACTCT
>WNGS01169498.1:30751112-30765032 GCA_020271785.1 Procambarus virginalis
TTTCACCGTAAAGAACACTAGGAAACAAGTGTAAGAGGCCGAGGCATGAAATACAACGACCAACAAAAACTCGCTCTAAATAAAGGGGGCACCGCCCAAGGAAAAAAAAATATTGTGTTTTTAAGATACAAATATTTAACAGCTGAAGATGGCCTGCAGCTGGTAAAGACCTGTACTAGCCAGTGTGTGTAACTACCAGGACTGTAGCTAGCCATGTGTGTAACTGACAGGACTGTAGCTAGCCAGTGTGTGTAATGACAGACTGTAGCTAGCCAGTGTGTGTAACTGCCAGGACCTGTAGCTAGCCAGGTGTGTAACTACCAGGACTTGTAGCTAGCCAGTGTGTGTAATACCAGGACTTGTAGCTAGCCAGTGTGTGAAACTGACCAGGACCTGTAGCTAGCCAGTGTGTGTAACCGACCAGGACCAGTAGCTAGCCAGTGTGTGTAACTACCCATTAGGATCTGCAACTGGCTAAGGGCAGTTTATGGCCAGGGCCTGCACTGACCACAGTGTGCAGTTGGCCAGGACCTGCAGCTGACCACAGTGTGCAGTTGGCCAGGGCATTCAGCTGGGATGAACCTGTAGCTGGTTTGGACCAATAGCTGGTCAAGGTCTGGCGATTTCAAGAGCCTGCAGCTGGTTTTGTTAGAAGGAACTGTGGAATATATAGTAAGTTTACTCCATACTGGTGGAGAGATGCTTATTTCATCAAGCCATTTATTATGTTAATATTTCAATATCAATGATAACAAAAAGTGAAGATGCTGACATCATGGTTAAATCAAGCCTGGAGACTTGCTCTTTCACTAACAGCCATATGCAAGAGGTTGGAGGATGTGATGGTCGAAGTCTCAACACCAATAGGAAATGCCAATTGATGTCCCAGTGATTGTTGAAAGTTACACTTGGAGTCTCCCTGCTCGATGGTTAGTTGATATCTGATTGCTCGGAGGCGACAGTTAATGTCTGAATGCTCGGAGTTGAGAGTCTATGCTTCAACGCTTCGGAAAGAACAGTTGATGTCGTAGAACTCAAAGATTATTGTTGATGTTTCAAGGCTCGGAAGTAACAATTGGTGTCATGGCGCTCGGAGGTGACAACTGATAACTCAACGATGGGAGGTGACAGCTGATGTCACAGCACTCAATGTGATTTTAACGCAAAAAAATAATTAAATAACACTGCCAGCTGTTGAATAAGATGCCCATTGTTATTATCAATATATTTTGTGTAATGTAATTAGATTCCTCTCATGTGAGTGGGTTTAACTTCAGAATATGGGTGTTTCACCTCTTGTAAATAAACTATCCACAATGTATAGCTGTCTTTGTTATAGTACAGTATAAGTTCTGTCTTTCGCTGTGCATAGTATTTAGCTTTTTCACTGTCTAAAGAATATAGCTCTTTCACGATCCACAGTATATGGTTCCCTCATGATCCGCAATATATGGCTCCGTCACGGTCATAAGTATATGATTCTCTCACAGTACATATTGCTCTTTCACTGTTTACAGAATATGGTTCCCTAAAGGTCCCTATTATGTGGCTTGCCATATGATGTTTTAATAAATCTAGTTCGAGAAATAAAAGAAAGTTCAGACAAATCGTATTAGAGCAAATATAAAAGACTTCCAGGAGACTTTCTAACACCAATCATATATAACCTTGTTACAAATAAAGTTCCAGAACCGTGCAAGATAACTAGTTGCCTCAGTTCCCTTCTATTACTACATTGCCCCCCTAAAAACAATATCTCTTGATAAAACATAAACCTACATTTAATAATACGATCAACCTTCACCTCCACGATGGAAATCTTTTACACAACAGCAACTCGAACAGACGGATCCCGCGAACCCTCTTTATCATTTCAGGCAGAGATAATCATTGACAGCTGAATTTTACTCTCTATGCCAATCCCAAACAATAATAACCCCACTAAAGTTGTTGAATTCATAATTTACAATGACACGAAAAGCCAAGCCATCACGCACCGTTCGAAAAGATGCAAAGAGCTATTGTACTGCTGCTTTAAATTTCTCCCCTAATACAATTGGAAAAGATAAGACATGGGTGCAAGCACAATGTGTCATACTCCTAATTAGAATTAGTAAAATATATGCTATAACATATCACACTCCAAACAATATAAAATTATAACAAAAAAATTGCAGAAAAATGGAAACATTATATTTCCAACATAATATGACTATGAATAAAAACCCATGGAACGTGGGAACACACAAAGCACATAAAGAGAGAAGATACAAACAATGATCAGACTACTGATGGTACACACCAAACTAACAACGCTCAACTATAAATACAGGACAAAGAAACATCCAAATAGCATTCACTGCCACTTCTCAGAGGCAATAGATCATTATCTCCTAGACTGTTTCCCACATCCCAGTGCCAGAACAATCTTCAAACAGGCATCAATCATACTAAAGTGCTATTCAACACTGAACACATATTAGGAGACCTCCAACTAGGCACACAAACAAGTAGTCAATATTGGGTAAATATCTCCTGTCCAAAAAAAAAAAATTCACATCTGATCAACAAATTCATTTTAAATTACATCGATAGCCACAACCATATAAAAACGTATATCTTGCAACAACGGCAACAGAATCAATCATCCGACGCTATCATATCTACAAGAAACAGCAATCAATATTTGTCTGACCGTCAACACTGACGTTCTACCTCGACGTGCCTTCGCAAAAACATAGGAATATCGTCATATATGAGGAGTACAGAACACGAATATCGTTCACTAACAGTAGTATAGGAATCGAAAATCGTTCGCTGATTACGATATTCGCATTATACTATATTATTATACTATACTGAGGGCAGAGCAGGAATATATTTGTTTAACGGAGTTATAGAAATGAATATCGCACACTACAAAACTCGATTTTCCGACAATGATGGAAGAAGAACACAATTATCGTCCAATGAAGGTAGTACAGGACACGAATATCGTCCTCTGACGTGAGTACAGGACACGAATATCGTCCAGTGACGTGAGTACAGGACACGAATATCGTCCAGTGACGTGAGTACAGGACACGAATATCGTCCACTGACGTGAGTACAGGACACGAATATCGTCCAGTGACGTGAGTACAGGACACGAATATCGTCCAGTGACGTGAGTACAGGACTACGAATATCGTCCACTGACGTGAGTACAGGACACGAATATCGTCCACTGACGGCGGTACAGGAAACCAGTATCGTCCAGACACGAATATCACTAATGTCTGACAGCACTGTATGACACGAATATCACTCAAGAAGTACAGAATACGAATTTCGTTCCTCCGGCTGTGGAGGATGCTAAAGTCATTCATCTAACTACAGTGTATTTCAAGACTGGTTTTATAATTTATTTCAATATTCGTTTAAGACACAATCTTTATCTCAAAATCCCACTTTCATGTACATTATATATATATAATCAACGTATCAATACTTTTCAGATGGCAGAATACAAAGTGAGGGTTATATTAACCATATGCTTTGCAATATATGTAGAAAACACTCCATTATACAGAAACCTAGGGTGAAAATTATACACTATAAAGAAAACACAAAAATCCCATTAACCTGATAAATATCAATGTGAAAATCCACCAGGGCAATGAGGTGGGCGCAAACCTACGACTTATGTATTGCCAAGCCGCATACTCTACCACTAGACCACTGTGACTTGTTCATGTCTAAAGTCGTAGGTTCGTATTCACCTCATTGCTCTAGTAGACTTTCTCAGGATATAGTATGATACATCATGGTAGCATAGAGAACTTGAGGACACATTTCAAACGTTAAGATAATGAAAGACGCGACCACCTAAAACTTGTTTACACATTAATACTAAACCATCGACCAAGTAAGGAACATACACCATAAACCTGACAGCCAGAGCAATAATATGTTGACCAGACCACACACTAAAAGGTGAAGGGACGACGACGTTTCGGTCCGTCCTGGACCATTCTCAAGTCGATTGTGAATGGTCCAGGACGGACCGAAACGTCGTCGTCCCTTCACCTTCTAGTGTGTGGTCTGGTCAACATACTTTAGCCACGTTATTGTGACTCATCGCCTACATAGAGCAATAATAGTGATAGTAAGAAATGGATTTCACAAGTATGGTTGGTATACTGAGACATCATGAAAGATATCAGTTTTAAATTAAAAGATGTTGTTGACTGACGTTGTCAAGGGATAACTGACAGTTGTCAAGAGGTGCCTGACAATTGTCAATATATGTTGGTGCTTAATAGCTGTCAGTAATGTTGGTGATTGGCAGTTGTCAAGGAATGTCGGTACCTGACATTTGTCAAGGGTTGTTGGTGCTTGACATTTGTCAAGGTATGTCGGTGCTTGACATTTGTCAAGGCATGTTAATGATTAATAGTTCTCAATAAAAGTTGGTGCTTGACAGTTGTTAAGGGATGTAGGTACTTGACAATTGTCAAGGAATTTTGATGGTTTATAGCTCTCAAGGAAAGTTGGTGCTTGACAGTTGTCAAAGGCTGTTGGTACTTGACAGTTGTCAAGGAATGTTGGTGCTTGACAGTTGTCAAAGGATGATACTACCAGATAGTTGAAAAGAGATGTTGATGCCTCACAGTCGTCAATGTGTTGATGCCTCACAGTCGTCAATGTGTTGATGCCTCACAGTCGTCAATGTGTTGATGCCTCACAGTCGTCAATGTGTTGATGCCTCACAGTCGTCAATGTGTTGATGCCTCACAGTCGTCAATGTGTTGATGCCTCACAGTCGTCAATGTGTTGATGCCTCACAGTCGTCAATGTGTTGATGCCTCACAGTCGTCAATGTGTTGATGCCTCACAGTCGTCAATGTGTTGATGCCTCACAGTCGTCAATGTGTTGATGCCTCACAGTCGTCAATGTGTTGATGCCTCACAGTCGTCAATGTGTTGATGCCTCACAGTCGTCAATGTGTTGATGCCTCACAGTCGTCAATGTGTTGATGCCTCACAGTCGTCAATGTGTTGATGCCTCACAGTCGTCAATGTGTTGATGCCTCACAGTCGTCAATGAGTGCTGAAACCTAAGTGCAGAAAAGAAAAGTTGAAGGTTCCGTACTATGACGCAGTTGTGGAAGCAGGATAAATAAAAACTCAAATCCATTTTTGTCCGCATGCGAATAGCTGTCTCATACATCTTACAGGTTTAGCAGATTGAGTATGAAGGCGGAAGAGGGAGGTGTGTGTAAACCACGCCGCCTGATGGTATAACTAGAAAGACTCATGAACAAATCCACAAGGGCCGTGACGAGGATTCGAACCTACGTCCGAGAGCATCCCAGACACTTCCTTAATCGACTGAGCTTACATGTGTCAGGAAGACTCACATGTAAGTAATGGAAAATGTATAATATCTTGTCACGTTTTTCCACTGTTGCGCTTGAGCTGACCGAGTGATGACAGTCACAAGAGGCACTAAAGGCATTTGAATTTATTTCCAACTATATGACTGTCGTTAACCATGTCGTAGCTCAATCGATTAAGGCAGCGTCTGGGATCCTCTCGGATGTAGGTTCGAACCATCGTCACGGCCCTTGTGGATTTGTTCATATGACTGTCTTGTAAAATATAACGTTATACTGATATTAAATGTATTATATGTTTTATAATTCTCATTAATTCGTAACTCATCTAATCATCATTAAGTTCCCCACTTTCATGACGAAGGGGATCGAGGCATCAGGAAGGGATGCATCAGCCAGGGAGGCATCGACCTGAGAGACACCAGCCAGGGAGGCATCGGCTAGAGAGGCATCAGCCAGAGAGCTGCCAACGAGACTTTATCCAGACATCGGCCAGAAAGGCATGATTCAGAGAGACATCAGCAAGGGAGGCATCAGCCATGGGGGGCATCAACCAAGAAAGATATACAGAAGACAGCAGTATTGACAAGTTAATTAAACCTAATCTAAAGAACATTCGTCCAATCTAACAGTTTTTCACAGTACTCAATATTATGCACACTTTCACAGCGCACAGCATCACTAAGTGTATCAAAGTGCACAGCATCACTAAGTGTATCAAAGTGCACAGCATCATTTAGCTTTCTAATAGGCATCATTAAGCAGTCTTTCACAGTGCAAAACAGAACATATTCTTTCATAGTTCACTGAATCACGTGATCTTTCACAGGACACAGCAACACGTCATCTTTCACAGTATAAACGTAACGTAATCTTTCACAGTACACAACATAACATAATCTTTCACAGAACATAACATAACGTAATCTTTCACAGTACACAATATAACGTAATATTTCACAGTAAACACCATCACACATTCTAAGCTACGACAGCCGCCAGCGGACCATCCACAGCAATAGTGACCCATCTCTTCACACGACTAGTTACAATGTGCCTCCCGTGAGGTGAGTATGCTTTAATTTATGCGATTATCATCACATACGCATAACAGTAGTTCTACATCTCCAGTTTGTGTACTACGACGCCAGCGTCAATAAAAATGTAACCATTACTAACCCTGCAAACACACAACGCAATTGTTCCTATTTTCCGCCTGTTACAACTTGTAATAAAGTTGTTACGTCTTGTAATAACGTTTTTATGACGGATTGGAACGTTGTTACAAACTTGCTATATTAGTTGATACAACTTGTTAGGTATTAAAACTTGGCCGAACGTTGCAGCAACGTCGTAGTTTCGTTGTGTGTTTGGCGGGACTCCAATTCTGACGTTCAACTTTCAATTTTTCTTTCAAAACTCATTATTTTTGGCAATTACTAAGTCAGGGGTATTTAGCTTTTCTAGGACTTCTGCATCATATATCTCCGTTTGATATGCAAAGTTTCTTTCCCTCCGTCACCTAATTGTATCGCTCACTTTATACATTTTTTTTTCATTCACAAATATATTTTTGAACTATCAATATATATGTGTTTTTTTTGGATTAAAGAACTGCATCACCTGTCTATGTTAGAATATATATACCGCAGCCTACATGAGATTTTCCATTTACACCATAATGTTTTCCAAACAATTATTTTACACCTCTCATCTAGAATTATTACCTTGACAACCCTCATGATCTCTCTAATAGATATATTGAAGACCCTTGGGTGTATTATACAACCCTGGCGCACTCCTGTTATAATGTTCGACCCTTTCATACTTACACTGAACAACATACTTTCGATCCTTTCATAGATACTGTGTGCCATAAGTGTATGGCACAACCCTTAGTGTATTCCTACTTTAATATACAACCCATCACATAAATTAAGTCGAAATAATGATGTGTTTCAAGACTTTACGACGCAAATAAGCGCCATAACGTTTTAGGAAAAGCAAGGAG
Organism: Procambarus virginalis; assembly: GCA_020271785.1. Lineage (NCBI taxonomy): Eukaryota > Metazoa > Arthropoda > Malacostraca > Decapoda > Cambaridae > Procambarus > Procambarus virginalis. Next base: position 30,758,502 of record WNGS01169498.1, read on the forward strand.
ATACATATTGACAGATTGGCTTATAATGTAGCAAATTTATTATGAAGAAGAAACACTGTAGTAGGCCTACAGGCCCATATCTGGTTCAACTTACGTATACGAGGGGATAAAGGTATTTAAAAATATGTTATACAACAGATGATATAGACATGCGAAGAACATGTATTACACCTGTGACGAGGGAAACGATATACACGTTGAAGACAAGCGTTGGACAGGTATGGATGAGGCAAGTTTAATACAGGTTTACTAGTCGAGGGTTTATAATGGGAGACGCAAGGCGGTGGAGATGTAATAACTGATATAGTCAGGGAAGAATGGCTAAAACAATGCAACAGAGGCGTTATTTTCGGTGTCTCCTGTCACACCAAGGAAAGAATAACTTGATGTCATGGGCTTTGTATCAGCAGACAAAATTTGTATTTTAAGTTAAGGAGGGCGGGAGAGCACCAAAAATCTTCGCCTACGAGACAGAGTGGAGGAAGGTAGTGTCAAGAGGTCACGAGGTCAACAAAGGGTTATACACCTGCCTGAGGCGAGGGTGGGGGCGGCACAAGGGAACACTTGCTGTGATATATCGACGAAGAGTCAGTCTGGTCCTGTAGGGGGGAAGGCAGCGATCTGGTGGGTCTCATTAATCAACAACGTCACTCATCTCCAACTATGTTTACATATATATATGTCATATATTTCTGTTATCTGGAAGAGACTATGAGATGAACTGTGATTGCTCAAGTGAACGTAAAGAGACTTTTAAGGAGAAATGGAGAATAACCTGGAAATAAGGGAACGGTAACATCACTGCTGGTTCAAAAATAAATATGAAAAGCTGGGCATGTAGCAATGTATTTATCATTTTCTGTTGATTTTGTTCACGCTGTTTACAACGGACGTCTTGATAACAAACTTACCTGTTCAGACCTCTGCTGAAAGATGTTGCAAGCATCTTCTAACCTTTGCTAGAAAGTCAATATTACTAGGAACTCATTTACATAGCTTTAACACATTAATGGTCTTGATAACTAATAGTGTATAAATTTTATTATTTTTTTTATTTCTATCTAAAATGTACTGAATATTAGTGTATAAAATATACTTGATCAAAGATACAATGAACAAGTATGATCAATTATTAGCTAACATATTAATCTTAAATCCTTTTAATTACATTGCTCATTCATTTCACTATGTTTAACTTTCAAAATAATAATTAAGTTTTTATTTCCTTTTTTCTGTTATTAATACTCCCGTCTATAACGTTGAATTATCTTAAGAAAGGTCAAGGTGAAAAATCTCCTCAACAGTTTTTCCTTATTTTATACCATTTACTCGGTTCTCTCATCTGTAGCTGAATATTTCCACGTCCATATTAAACTACTTTCAATGTCCATGAATCTCTTTCTGCCCTACAAGTACTTCAAGAACCAGTTCTTGTTCCTACTTCAACCACTACGTTGACTCAGGTCGCATATGTACGCAACTTCTAACATATTTTCCCAAATTCACCAAAATGATTTCAAGTGTCATCTATATATATATATATATATATATATATATATATATATATATATATATATATATATATATATATATATATATATATATATATATATATGACATTGAACGTATTGATGTGATTTTCCGCGAGTATACCATAGTATTTGTATTTTAATCCTCTATTCATACTAAATACAAAATATACTGAATAGAGGATATACATACATCTTCTTTTCAGGATTTCATCCCTGAAATTCACATACGGTTCTGTGCAATCATTGGAACAAATGATTGTTGGCAACAATCTATTATATGTGTTGATTCATCAAATGTAATCCATATCGAAAGTTTTCCATATGAAACCAATATTGGAAATGAGAAATATCCTTGGCCGGGTTACGTATTGGTCCCACAATGTTAAGTCAAGGGGGACTTGACATTTTGAACATTACTGGTTGAAATGCATTGCTCGTTTACAGTCATACATCTTAGGGCAGAATGATCATATTTTCAAGATGACGGAAACTTTAATGCCCTACTGTCCCTATACACCGAATGTATTTAGACTGGATTTCGATTTAATTTGATTTATTTAAAAAAGATATACGTGTGTTATTCTGCCTCTATACACTGCAGACATCTTAAGAGATATCTAGGGATATCTCATCACGGGTCTCAACGCGGCCCATGTGGATTTGTTCATATCTGAGGTAGTTTTATTCATTTCTGGCTTCCATTGCAGTGTACTTTATGCTAGTTAGTACTTTCATTTATCCCTTTATAAACACTACTTAATTGATATAAGCAATTCGAATAGCCAAATTATATAATGCTGATCATGAAGCCTTCTCACAAAAATATTTCACATCTTAGAGAGCACCTGTACATATATCATTTTATCTTCTGTTAAATACATCTGCTCAGACCCACGTAATTTATTTTAGATATAACAGAGCCTAAAATTAATAAATTCAGTCATTTTGATTAGTGTGAAAATTTCTACGGTACTGATATTAAGATCCTCGTATTCCCAGGTTACGAAATCATGAATAATAATGAAGATGAAGAGCTTGTTAAGGGGCGGAATACCTACCTTTACTCTGGGCTGCTCATGACAGTTGCACTCCTCAACCTGCGATCCCTAACAGTAAGAGAGTTCAAGGCTAGAATGAACTTTTCATAAAATGTTCAATGTACAAAAACAGTGTTCTTCACTTGCATTAGGATCAGGAAAAGCAAATCTGAAGTATAAGAGATAATTGCATCGAAACTTCATTATCATAGAATGAATGACAGCATAATAATGTATCATTTAGTATCTTGAGACTCCCGATAGATGAAATAGAATTCAGGTAGCGCAGATACACTCTGTCTTTTAAAAGGGCTTACCACACATTTATCCTTTTCCAGTGAGATAGAAAAATGACAAAATTGCATTAAAAATAGCTATTCTAAGGTGGTGTACTAGAAGAATAGAAAGGATAAGTGGTGGAGGTGTAGTCTCACCTGTGGTATGAGCTGGTCACGACTGTTGGGGTCTTTTGTAACCCTTGACGCTCGTGACGACTTCCTGGAGCCTCCATCTCGGCTCTTGAGTGAGGTCTGGGCTGTGTCCTCCCGCTCAACCTTCCCAGCGTAACCTTCGCCCCGGTATTTCACCCACAGTCTCCTACATCACCAGCGGCGCTCAACGTGTGTGTGATGACGGGCAGGAGAAAGAGAGACAAAGTTAGCAGCACTCAGATGACTTTTGGTTTGGTATTGGGTCTAATTAGGGTTTATTAATTTCTGGAGAGTTATTAAGACCACCGCAATAGTCCCGAACAAAGTTCACTATTGTGAAATATATTTATTTGAAATGGATGAAAGGGTGAATTAGTTCATGGTACTTCAGAGAAGATTTAAAATATAAGTTGGGCACCAGTTAGGTACTTCTAGGAACCCTGATTTACTGTGAGCATCCATGTCTTGATTAGTAAGACAACACACTTTTGTGCAAAATATGATGAAGGCACCCAGACATTCATACCAAAACAGAGTTGTAGAACCAGAAAAGAGGACTAGTTCAACAGAAATTGTGAGAGGATCAGAGAGGAAAAAACAAGAAAATGGGTTCAATACAGGAACAGGTCTAACCATCAAACATACCAGCACTACAAGCAAGCAAGAAACAAATACACAGCAGTGAAGAGAGGGGCAAAAGGAAAATTTAAAAAAGAGATAGCGGACAAATGTAAAACAGATCCAGGCCGTTTCTATAAATTCATTAAAAGCAAGCCGCATGTAAAGGATAAAATCCAGAGATTGAGAACGGGGGAACAGAATTACTGAGAATGAAAAAGAAATGTGTTAAACGTTAAAGGAACAGTTTCAAAGTGTGTTTGTATAAAATGAGGATTTCAGAGAGCCAGACCTAAGGTCAATTCCAGAGCACACCATAGAATACATAAAGGCATCTTACGCCGAAGTGGAAAAATTACTCAAGGGAGCTAGGAAGAGCTAAAGCAGTTGGACCAGATGGAGTATCACCTCGGGTGAAGACTATGCCACACACCAGAAGGTAGGCAGACGTCGAGGTTTCGGTCCGTCATGGACCATTATCAGTTCGATTGTGTTTCACAGTCGACTAGATAATGCATGACGGACCGAAACGTCGACATCTCACCTTCTAGTGTATGACTTAGTCTTCATATGTTCAACCGCGTTATTATGACATCGTCTGCATATGAATTTCACCTTGGGTGCTGCGAGAAGTGCAACTGAGCTTAGCATTCCACTCTAATTAATATTCCAGACATCCTTGTGCACAGGAATCTTAGCACATATATGGAAAAAGGCAAACAGTGTTCCAATCTATAACAATGGCAGCCGAGAAGAGCCTCCATATTATAGACCTGCATCATTATCAAGCGTGGTAGTCAAACTAGTAGAAAAAATAGCTAAAACCAAATGGATAGAAAATCTGGAGAGTATGGGTAGAACAGCTGGAGAACTATCGGGGTGGGCCGGTCTGGCGGGAAAAGTGAGGGGCGGGCTCTGAAAGAGGCGGGCTCGGGGATTGGGAGGGGGCTGGGGGTGGGGATTTCAAGGGCTGCGGCAAACTAGGCTGTGGGTGGGGAGAGCTCGGGGAGGGGCTGGCTCGGGGTGGGTGGGGCTGGGTGTGGGTGAGGGAGCTCGGGGGGGAGGGGCTGGCTCGGGGTGGGTGGGGTTGGGTGTGGGTGAGGGAGCTCGGGGGGAGGGGCTGGCTCGGGGTGGGTGGGGCTGGGTGTGGGTGAGGGAGCTCGGGGTGTGGCATTAGTAGTCTGTCTCCACACACCCTTACCTGTCGGTTCCACCAAACCCTAACTGTCTCCCTCCATCTACTTCAACCACCCTCCCTCTACCACACCCAACACCTCTCCACCTACCATTCAACTCTACCCCACTTCACTCTCTGCCTCCACTCCCTCTCCACCCTGCCCTCCACCTACCTCTCCACCTGCCTCCACCTCCCATATCTCACACCCTCTCACCCTCCCCTACACTCCCCCTTGCCCTACCCTCACTCCACCCTGCCCTCCACCTCCCTCTCCACCCTGCCCTCACCTCCCACTCCACCCTGCCCTCCACCTCCCTCCCACTACCACCCTGCCCTTCCACCTCCCCCTCTCCACCCTGCCTCCACCTCCCACTCCACCCTGCCCCCACCTACCCACTCCACCCTGCCCTCCACCTCCCTCTGCCACCTGCCCTCCCCTCCCCACTCCACCCTGCCCTCCACCTCCTCTCCTACCCTGCCCTCCACCTCCCACTCCACCCTCTGCCCCTCCACCTCCCACTCCACCCTGCCCTCCACCTCCCATTCCACCCTGCCCTCCATCCCCTCACCTCTCTCACCCCTCTCAACACTCCCACCATCTCCATTTCTCCCTCATCACTATAACCAGATAAGTGTTAGGATCCCAGACAGTACAAATGTACTATCAGAATATGCATTTTGCATATCGAAATTAAAATTTTCAGTTATTAAAAACCGTCATAAAAATCTATGGACGAGCTTCCCACCATTTCGTCCCACCAACTTCGTGGGTGCGTCATGGCAGCACAACTTACCCCCTTAGAGGGATCAATGGGGACCGACCCTATTCGACCATGTCGGACGTAACATCCCCGTCACCCTGCAAAGTTTCACGAGACTGGCCCTAATTGCCTGGCCTCCAATCTGCGAACAAACATTCATCTCTTCTTTAAGCATAGATAGATATATCTATGGCAGACAGTCTTTCCCTGCATGTAAGATTATATAAATATATTTATATCTTTAAACGAGAATGTCTAACTGTCCAAGGTTGGAGAACAGACCCATCCCCTGTGACGCCTTAAATTGTGGGTCGGCCCGCTATCCTTTCACGAAGTCAGTGGATATAAAATGTGCCTCCCAAAGTTTGTAAAGTTTAGCATTGTTTTATATATTTGAATATTCAAATATAGACTTCCTCAATGTATAATCAGATGCCAAACTTGCATTTTGTAATCAACCTTTTGGTTACTGTGATTGATATAGTGTGTGTGTGTGGGAGGAAGACTTGGGATTGTGTGTGTATGAGATACCTATCCATGGTCCACCTGGGCACCGTCAGTACCCTATTAGTATATCCATAAGATATAGTGACTGTCTGAGGTTAGAACCCAGATACTTGTAGGAAGTTTCATCTAACTTTGCACCGTGATTACTGTAGGGTACGTGCCCAGCATGGCAGATTAAGGATGGTAGATTGATAGCAGAACGTGTGACGATCTGTACAGAACCCAATGACCATTTTGATTTGTTACTGGCTCGACATTCTGAACAAATGTAAACTTCCCGCAATATGTAAAACTTTAAGCATAAATGGGAAAATAAAATATTTATTATACTCATCATAACTTGCCCTTACCTAACCAAATAAACTTTAATGGTGTTCATTTTGATGACGTCACTCACGCAGCGGCGATTCAGACCCACCCACAGTCCGTCCCACACCCAGCCCCACCCACCCCGCAGCCAGCCCCTCC
>WNGS01169498.1:30775376-30787876 GCA_020271785.1 Procambarus virginalis
TTCCTTGGCGTTCTCATTGATCACAAGCTTAATTTCCAGGGACACATTCTAAATATATCAAAAAAAGTTTCAAAAACTGTTGGCATTCTTTCCAAGATCAGATATTATGTACCCCGCCCTGCCCTGGTGACTCTCTATTACTCCCTCATCTATCCATATCTCAACTATGGTATTTGTGCTTGGGGTTCTACTACCCAAAATCATTTACGTCCTCTAATTACTCAACACAAAGCTGCTATTAGGACAATATCCAACTCTGGCCCCAGACATCACTCGGTACCCCTACTCAAATCTCTCAATATGTTAGATATTAAGTCACTGCACATTCTCTCATGTGTATTATACATATATAAAACGCTGAACTGTAATGCCAATCCTGACCTCAAAAGCTTCATTGAAAGCTGTAACAGAACCCATGAGCACCACACCAGAAATAAATACAGTTTTGATATTCCAAGAGTACGACTTAACCAAACTAGAAATGCTCTACAAATCAAGGGACCCAGAATGTGGAACGACCTTCCCAACCATGTTAAAGACTGTACCTCTCTCAACCAGTTTAAGATTAAAACTAAACACTACCTGTTAAACTCCCTGTAACCTACCTTACCCCTCTATTGTCAACCCATGTCTTATTTTTTTTTTTTTTTTTTTTTTTTTTTTTTTTTTTTTTTCTTATTCAACGCTGTTTGTCTACATATTGTATTTGTGCTGCTTTTCAGTCATGTTCCCCCCTTTTTTTTGTACCTTTATTTGTATCTGTTCTCAAAACATTTTATTCTTTTTGTTCAATTAGCATTAAGTTTAGATATTAATGTTTTCTTGCCCGAACGCATTGCGTAATAGTGGCTTTAGGCATTGTATGTACTAGCTCTATCTATAAATCGATCAACTTATGTAAAATCTCTCTATGTATGTACCTTTCCTGAATAAACATATTTATATTTATTATTATTCCTGGCAAATTTTACGCACATTAAAAATCTGCTCAGGTCTTGGTGCTTCTGTTCGTCCACATCGTTTCCTGTGATGTATCATGTTCTTTGCTTTGCTGTATGGGTTAGCGTAAAATATACGCATGATTCCTACTGAAAATGTGGCTTGTAGCATTCGTAGCTGTGTATTATGGATATCTATTTAATTTCTATACCTTGTCTGTTCATTTCTAATCATGTAATTATTGGAAGTGTGTCTCTAGTTTGCTTTCTCAGCCCATAGATAATCAAGCCAGAGATGATGAAGCCATTGATCGTTCTTAGTTTGATTCTGTCAGTGGTCATGGTTTGAGATGACCAAGCTAGTGGTTGTGGTTAGTGCTACATAGTGTTGCTAGCTTAGCGCTTTATCCCAGTAATTACCTTACCTCACCATAAACTTTCAGTTTTGAAGTCGTAATTGATTATTCACCCACAACGTCTGGACTCGTCATCTCACATTAACCACGACCATTGATTAGTCATCTCACACTAACCTGACCTCACGGTTGGTCATCTCACACTAACCACAAGCACTGGCTTGGTCATCTCACACTAACCTGATCTGACGCTTGGTCATCTCACACTAACCTGATCTGACGCTTGGTCATCTCACACTAACCTGATCTGACGCTTGGTCATCTCACACTAACCTGATCTGACGCTTGGTCATCTCACACTAACCTGATCTGACGCTTAGTCATCTCACACTAACCTGACCTGACGCTTGGTCATCTCACACTAACCACAAGTACTGGCTTGGTCATCTCACACTAACCACAAGTACTGGCTTGGTCATCTCACACTAACCTGATCTGACGCTTGGTCATCTCACACTAACCACAAGCACTGGCTTGGTCATCTCACACTAACCTGATCTGTCGCTTAGTCATCTCACACTAACCTGACCTGACGCTTGGTCATCTCACACTAACCACAAGCACTGGCTTGGTCATCTCACACTAACCACAAGCACTGGCTTGGTCATCTCACACTAACCACAAGCACTGGCTTGGTCATCTCACACTAACCACAAGCACTGGCTTGGTCATCTCACACTAACCACAAGCACTGGCTTGGTCATCTCACACTAACCACAAGCACTGGCTTGGTCATCTCACACTAACCACAAGCACTGGCTTGGTCATCTCACACTAACCACAAGCACTGGCCTGGTCATCTCACACTAACCACAAGCACTGGCTTGGTCATCTCACACTAACCACAAGCACTGGCTTGGTCATCTCACACTAACCACAAGCACTGGCCTGGTCATCTCACACTAACCACAAGCACTGGCCTGGTCATCTCACACTAACCACAAGCACTGGCTTGGTCATCTCACACTGACCATGACAACATGCTTGATCATCTCGCAATAATCACGTCTTTTGGCTTAACGTGTCTTCGCAATGGCACCAACCGCTCACCAACGGATGATATCCAGATAACATTTGTGCTCAGGTATCTTACCTGGATCTTACCTAGGGAGGGTTCTGGGAGTTCCTCTACTCCCCAAGCCTGGCCTTGGGTCAGTCTTGACTGTATAATTGTAGGCTGTCTCTTTTTTAGCTTCAGTTGTCTCTGTGATTCCCCCTGTCATAGTACCATTTGACTATGCCATTCACACTTGTCCTAATTGTCTATGCAATTCCTACTTTCCTGGTCACAGATGCCTATGCAATATATTCACCTGATCTTAATTGTCTATGCAATTCCTACTCACCTGGTTGCCGTATTTGTAGCTTGGGTTGCAGGAACTGTTGGAGTCGAGACTGAGGTCGGAGGTAGAGAGACCAAAATTGCCGTTTTCAGGCTCCACGGTGAGTCGCTGGGGTGTTGGGTGGTGGGGGGCCCGTGGGTGGTGACCCATGGATAGGCGACGGTGGTGAGGACGGGGAGAGACGTGAACTATGGAGTCACCTTCCACCACTGCCACTCCCTCCTCCGGGTGTTCCTGGGCCGGACTCTCTCGCTCTTGCTACGCTTAAGGTACACTAAAGATAGGAGAGACAATCGTGTCAGAGTACCAACTCAAATGCTTATATTACCGCTGCAACCAAAATCAGAATGAACTGAATTCGCGAAAATTATTTATTATCCTAATGCGATAATATATTTTCCAAGTAAAAAAAGTCGAACAGATTCATAAATCAATAAATCTAGCATTTCGTTACATTATAGAACACAATATAAAATGAATTGCTTTAATCGATAAATTTGTTACTATCTATTCATAACGTGGGCGGTGGTCGCTTCTCATTGATTGAGTAGTCACATACGCCTGAATTTGACCTATTTATATGTAATAATGATTGTCTTTTCCAGTGTGAATTAGTTGTAATTGTGAAATCAAGTGATCTATATTTTGTACTTTAATATACCCAAGCTCAAAACGTCATTGATATAAATATTCTCGTTATCATTACGGACGAGACTTTCGTGTACTTAGTGTACTTATAATATATATATATATATATATATATATATATTATATATATTATATATATAATATATTATATATATATATAATTTTTAAATGACTCATTTAATTTTTTTTTATTTTTTAATTTCTGATCGACTCATCTGAGTCAGCCTTGTCACCATAAGGCAGGGAGCAGGCTGAGGAGGCAGACGACAGGTGACAGGTAGATATGGCAGGTGGTAGGTAAAGGTGGCAGATGACAGGTGGTAGACGAAAGGTTGTATGTATAGGGGTGGACTTAGGTGGTAGATACAGGTGGTATATGAAATACGGTAGACGACAGGTAGCAGATGACAGGTGGGTAGGTAGATGTGGCATACGACAAGGTGACGCCAGGTGACGCCAGGTGACAGGTACATATGGCAGGCTAGAGATGGTGAGGCTGTTCCTTAATGACTGGGTTACGTGGATGCCTCTGAACGTGAGTCTCATTCTTTTAATGGACAAATTCATTAATTAAATTTATATATCGGACATTTTGGTCTCATAAGGTTAGAACAATGATCGTTGTTACCTAATTAAACTTAGGACAGTGCGAACACGTTTGTACAGATTGCGAAATTAATATATTATTAATTTTCTATTTTCTTATTAGAACTAGCTGTATCAATTACATATTCTTACTTTATTATTATTATTACGATTATTTTTTTATTAACATCATTCTAATTACTTATATTATTATTACTATTGTGGTAAAACTTGATTACAGTTTATATTTCTGAACAATTGGCTCATTTGTACTTGAAAAGTGTTATTATATTAACATTATATTATATAATTATATTACATTAAAATAAATAATTTAATCGATGGTTATCGGAGCAACTGAGCCCCTAACCGCAACCCGTCCTCATCAACAAAAGCGAAAGGCGCGTTAATTCAGCTGCCAAACTCACCTGTTTATGAATGAAAAAAACACTTTGCACATGACTGGTAACTGATGGGAAACAACCCGTCCTCAGGCCAGGCTCGTTAGAGCTGCGGCTGTCTCCCAAGACACAATCATCAATTTTAACGCATTGTTTACTAAAAATAGGTTTACTCTTATTTATATATTAATATAAATATATATATTAATGTTCTATGTATAGTTAACGTAGGTTAGATATTTCGTTGGTTAGATATTTAGATATCTATATATCTAAATATCTAACGTTGGTTAGATATGTCGGTTCTGTTGGCAATTATTTGTATTTGCAGTATGTGGGTGAAGCATTTATTGAGTGTTGCGTTGACCAGACCACACACTAGAAGGTGAAGGGACGACGACGTTTCGGTACGTCCTGGACCATTCTCAAGTCGATTCAATCGACTTGAGAATGGTCCAGGACGGACCGAAACGTCGTCGTCCCTTCACCTTCTAGTGTGTGGTCTGGTCAACATACTTTAGCCACGTTATTGAGCGTTGCGATTCAGACAGAGGTCGTCAGCGAAGCACTGTTCGGAAAAGGCCCGAATGTCATCAGTTGTTTTGTTTGTAACCCGTTTTTAATTTATAAACGTGGAGTTTGGCGGCTGGATTAAGGAGCATTTGTCCTTAGTTGATGTGGCCGGGTTTTGATGTATATAAATATACTTCTCATGAATAGTTCATCGTTCTCCTCTTCTAGTCAAAACGCACGTCTCTAAACGCTTCATCCACATACTGTAAATACCAATAATGACCAACAGCACCTAACTACCTAACCTAACCTACGTTAGCCCTAACTATTCAACTCATTTGAATACGTATAAAGTTAAATTATAATTGAGAAATTAAAATTTTGAATACGCAGTACGTTACTATTGACGAAAACGTCTTTGGGCTCAACCGAGGGTTGGACGAGCCAAACATGAGGACAGGTTGCTATGGAACATATGCGCTGTAAGGACTTCAAAGACTACTGACCAGGGGCCAGAATCACGAAGCAGTTACGTAAGCACTTACGAACCTGTACATCTTTTCTTAATCTTTGGCGGCTTTGTTTACAATTATTAAACAGTTAATGAGCTCCAAAGCAGCAGGAGGCTGTTTATAACAATAATAACAGTTGATTGGGAAGTTTTCATGCGTGTAAACTGTTTAATAAATGTAACCAAAGCCATCAAAGATTGAGGAAAGATGTACAGATTCGTAAGTACTTGCCTAACTGCTTCGTGAATCTGGCCCCACAACCCGATTAAAAGGAATACTGACTTTACATAACAATTATTAGATATTATGTTCGTGTCATTCTTGTGGAATACACAATAACCTCTATGGAAACACACTCTAAAAATATGTCAAACAAATTCTAATTAATCGTATCATTCCACATTCAGTTGTTGAAACACAAAATTGTCTGTCTAACGTATAGAACTGCAAACTCTACACAGGCTGGTTGGCCACCTAATAAAGACGAACGATGGACACGTAATACATTTAGTGGGACGCTTGACCAATTACACCTTAAATTTATTCCAAATTAACAACCAAAAGTTGAAGATTTATCTAAATATAAGGTTGACTAAAGACACCAAGAACATAATAGCAGTGAGGACGTGTGTGAGAAGACATGTAAGGCACTGCATGAGACGATTCACGGAGCCATCAAACTACGGGGAAGGAACCACATATGTCGGAAGACCTCAAAACTCACCAGAGGCAAAAATCTCTTCGTTCAAAATAAGTAACATCAAAAATATATTAGGTCTTCCATGGTACTCTACAAAAAATATATATCAAAGATGTAAGGAAAGGTGAATGTGCTTGGATCTTCTTCTTAGATATACAGAGATAAAAAATACGTAAGGATGATGAAGGACAAAATTCCGGGATACACGATGTTAAATCTTGAAGGACAAGAGCGTCAACATCCAGGGGCTACTGTCCCCACCTCTGACGTCGTCGGACTTGACGCACATAGCTAGAATGACCTATGCAGCAGGTTCCTATTGTAAATATTCTTTATCAATATAATATATATATATATATATATATATATATATATATATATATATATATATATATATATATATATATACACCACACACACGTGTGTGTGTGTGTGTGTGTGTGTGTGTGTGTGTGTGTGTGTGTGTGTGTGTGTGTGTGTGTGTGTGTGTGTGTGTGTGTGTGTGTGTGTGTGAGTGTGTCCGTGAAAATCCCCAAGATATTAACACGTGTGGAACAATGGACCGTGTCAGATCACGAAAGAAGGATTAAGACAGGAATTTCCTTAAATAGTTTCCTAAAGTAATTAAGAAGGAAATTTCTATCTTAATCCTGACTCTATAATCCTATCTTAATCCTTAGGGCGTCTGACAGCTGAGTGGACAGCGCTTCGGATTCACAGGCCTGAGGTTCCGGGTTCGATCCCTGGTGGAGGCGGAGACAAATGGGCATAGTTTCTTTCACCCTGATGCTGCTGTTACCTAGCAATAATATGTACAAGGGAGTTAGCAAGCTGCCACGGGCTGCTTCCTGAGGGTGTGTAACCGCGGCCTGGTCGAGGACCGGGCCGCGGGGACGCTAAGGCCCGAAATCATCTTAAGATATCAATATATATATATATATATATATATATATATATATATATCTATATATATATATATATATATATATATATATATATATATATATATATATATCTGTATTATATTTGGCAACAAATATATACTACTACTACTTTTATATTTGGCAACAAACTCTTTGTTAAAAATAATCGTTTAAATAATAAATGTGACGAACATTTACAATAGGAACTAGGCACATAGGTCATTCCTGCTGGCAGAGGTTTGGAGCAGTAGCAGTGCAGCCTCACCTGTTATTACTCCTTTCTGAAGTAGGGAGTTAACTGAAATATATGCATAAAAATGGAAAGTACAATATGACGGCTTTTAAAATGGAAAAAATGCAATAAATGGCATCAAATTTAAAAAAAAATACCTATATGTTTTAAGTTTAATATATATTATGATAATTCCAAATAAAACGAAATTTGAGCAATAAATAATGTACACATAATTCGTAACGTGGTAAATTGTTAATTTATGAACACACACGCACGCACGCACACACACACACACACCACAACCACACACACACACACCACACACACACACACACACCACATACACTCGCGTGTATGTGTGTGTGTGTGTGTTAAAACACAAGAAATTAACAATAAACACAACGCTGTTGTTAATTTTCTTGTTTATATTTTCCATTCTGCGCAAATATCTTCTACCATCTGGAGGGTGAAGAAACAGTCAATCACTTAATCGTAGTGTTCGACGTTTCGTCAGCAATGTGGCATCTTCAGGAATACAGGAAGGAATACCGAGCTTGCAAGATTGACTGATTGATGAAGATTAATCCATGGAGGCTTAATCAATGGCGGATCATCGAACAGCTGTATGCTCGAAGTCGAGTTTACCTGGATGTTGATTACTGGTGTCAGCTTTCGAACACAGCCTCAAGCATACGAAGTCACCTACGGTCGTTGGTGCGTGTGATTATTATCGTATCTTTCACCGTGCCTTGGCGATTCACGATGGTGTTGTGATGAGAATGATGTTGCTTAATACCTCACTCTTGGAAATGAAGAGTAAGACATCTACTCCGTGTATTTGTGGTATGTCCAATGTTGCATATATTTCTGAGGGCACAGTCTCCAGAGCTTGATACGCTACATTAGTACATTTTTATTGATACACAACATTAGTACAACTTAGTTTGTCAGAGGAGGCAGAGATGTTATTTCTCATAATGAGGAGAGCTGTACAAGGGTTGATTTTCATCTTATATGCCTGAGTAAAAAATTTTTTGTACACTATAATGTCTTCCCATGAGGGCCGATTTTCCACCTCTGGGGCCTGATTATCCTCAGTCAGATTGTTGCCTAGTTTCATACTTGTGATTACGTCGTATTCTGTATTGCTCTAATCGATGTTCACAATAATTTGGCAGATTTGCTCAAGTTCGTTTTGCAAGAGCAGCCAAGAAGAGCATGTACCGATATATATATGCATTGATGATGCTTTTTTTATGCTTGTTCGTGCAGTCACTCTTACCTTTCTCAAACTTCATCTTGCTTGATAAAATAAGGACTGCTGGCTGGTGTCGCATATTCCAAGATTGGGCTGACATACTATGTATAGGGTACTCAATAGTGCCGTACTCAGATTTCTAAAGGAAGTTCTTATATTGTATGTATGTTTTTCTGAATATGTACGTATGGTAATTTAACTTTTTATAGTTGAATTTGATAAAAAATGCTTTCATATGGGTTTTATATGCCATTAATTTAACTCTGACGCTTAAGAATACCTATTAGTAAAGTGAATAGCATTCGTTGCCCTGTTCGTAGAAGAGACAACGTCTCCGTATTACATAAGCACTATACGAGTTACATACATCCTTGGCGCAGCCAATCCTACTAAAGACGAAAGTACTTACATTTGATTCAAAAGAAACAGTATGTTGTGATAGATCACCAGAAAGTTAACTTTCGAATTATTAAATTTGGAAAAATCCAGAAACTTTTTAACAACATAAATATATGACCTAATCTAACCGAGCGTAACCCCTCCATCAATCCGAGGCCTTATACACGGTATCTTTGGCTTAATACATATATATATATATATATATATATATATATATATATATATATATATATATATATATTTGCTATACTAGGCCTAGGAATATTTAAGTTTGGTTTCAGCTTCATTTTTTCGGACTCTGAAAAAAAAAAAAATGGTACAAAAAGTGGTTTACTGGTGGTCCATTATATCATATCATATTGGTACTTTCGACCAAATAGTTACTATAAGTACTGTCATTACAGGAGGATGGGTTACCTGGATGCTATGAAATCTGAGAACAATATTTATGTTGCTGGAAACATTAATCGCGTATATTAATCATTTAATTCCGGCTTGTTGACATGTAGTCAGGTTCGCTCTTCAAACCCATACAGTTGCTTATAACGTAAAATTTAAATGAAGATTTTTCGGCTTAATAATAAATAATTCTTAAGCAAACTTGAGTTAGTTCCCAATTGGGACTGAACATTTTATTTACCGTTAAACTAAAAAATAATTACAAAGTTCTTTTAAAATATATGAAAATACTATAACAGAATACCTGGAAGCATTCACAAAATAAAACATGAAAGGCGCAATGCCAGACTACAGAGACTGAGTGAACATAACCGTCATTTCTCAGGTGTTTTTTAGTGTCCATGGAATACTTTATATTCATATAAATACTGTTGGAAGCTTTTTACCACCTGACAATGGACGGTATTGATGCAATTAACTGTTTATACTGAGAAAGCTACTTACTGCCGATTTCACCAGTCCCTGGTAGGTGCAAGGTTTTCAGCATGTCTCCACCTATAGTGGCGACTCGGGGCTCTACCTGCGCCTGGTTGAATATAAACATTTGAATTGATATTAGACAGCTGATTATATATATATATATATATATATATATATATATATATATATATATATATATATATATATATATATATATATTATATATGTATATATATATATATATATAGCCTAAATATACACTATATAGCCTTCTAAAAGGGATAAAGCGCTAAGCTCAGCAACACTATGTAGCACTAACCACAACCACTAGCTTGGTCATCTCAACACCATGACCACTGACAGAATCAAACTAAGAAACGATACAATGGCTTCATCATCTCTGCTTGAATTATCTATGTGGCTGAGAAAGCAAACTAGAGACACACTTCCAATAATTACATGATTAGAAATGAACAGACAGGTATAGAAATTAAATAGATATCCATAATACACAGCTACGAATGCTACAAGCCACATTTTCAGTAGGAATCATGCGTATATTTTACGCTAACCCATACAGCAAAGCAAAGAACATGATACATCACAGGAAACGATGTGGACGAACAGAAGCACCAAGACCTGAGCAGATTTTTAATGTGCGTAAAATTTGCCACGAAAGGATATTCATTTTATAGGTAGGGTTGAGGTCAGGAAGGTGGGGCTGAGGTGAGATCATAGAGGCGTAGGTGAGGTGAAGTCAGACTGGTGAAGATAGGTGAGGTTAAGGGTGTGAGGAGAAGGTGAGTGAGGTCAAGGAAGTAAAGGTCGGAATGAGGTCCGGAAGGTGGAGGTGAGGTTAGGGGAAGTGAAGGTGGAGGTGAGGTTAGGGGAAGTGAAGGTGAGGTGAGGTTAGGGGAAGTGAAGGTGGAGGTGAGGTTAGGGGAATGAAGGGGAGGTTAGGTTAGGGGAAGTGAAGGTGGAGGTGAGGTCGGGTGGAGTGTTATAAGGGAGGTGAAGGTATGGGCAGGTCACGAAAGGGGAGGTGGAAGATAAATGTAGGAGTTACCTTTGGGTGGAAACAATGGGAGTTGAAAATGTGTCAGATCATGGTAGTGTCTGGTAGCATAGTGATGGTCTAGGATAGTGTCTGGAAGCATATGATGGTCTAGGATAGTGTCTGGAAGCATATTGATGGTCTAGGATAGTGTCTGGAAGCATAGTGATGGTCTAGGATAGTGTCTGGTAGCATAGTGATGGTCTAGGATAGTGTCTGGTAGCATAGTGATGTCTAGGATAGTGTCTGGAGCATATTGATGGTCTAGGATAGTGTCTGGAAGCATATTGATGGTCTAGGATAGTGTCTGGAAGCATATTGATGGTCTAGGATAGTGTCTGGAAGCATATTGATGGTCTAGGATAGTGTCTGGAAGCATATGATGTCTAGGATAGTGTCTGGTAGCATAGTGATGGTCTAGGATAGTGTCTGGTAGCATAGTGATGTCTAGGATAGTGCTGGAGCATATTGATGGTCTAGGATAGTGTCTGGAAGCATATGATGGTCTAGGATAGTGTCTGGAAGCATATGATGGTCTAGGATAGTGTCTGAAGCATATGATGTCTAGGATAGTGTCTGGTAGCATAGTGATGGTCTAGGATAGTGTCTGGTAGCATAGTGATTCTAGGATGTGTCTGAAGCATATTGATGGTCTAGGATAGTGTCTGGAAGCATAGTTGATGGTCTAGGATAGTGTCTGGAAGCATATTGATGGTCTAGGATAGTGTCTGGAAGCATATGATGGTCTAGGAAGTTGGTAGTATAGTGATGGTCTAGGATAGGGTCTGGTACTATCCCTATCTATCTGGTAGCATAGTGATGGTCTAGGATAGGGTCTGGTACTATCCCTATCTATCTGGTAGTATAGTGATGGTCTAGGATAGGGTCTGGTACTATCCCTATCTATCTGGTAGCATAGTGATGGTCTGGGATAGTGTCTGGCAGCATAGTTAAGGTCAAGAGTTTGATAACTTTCTGATAGTCGAGAGTAGTGTCTGATGATCGAGAGAAGCCTAATTTGTTTCCTTCTAATATTGCTAAAATGTTTTCCCCTGATCACGAACATAAAAATGTATGTGAAATATTTTGGCTGTGATTAGGGGAGTAAGTCTAGCTAATACAGGCACTGATTGTTGCCACTGGTGGTGGCTAGTTTATTGTACACCCCATACTCATCCTGTGAGCGGTACATAAAAGATTACAGAGGACACAAAAGGTCTTTATCAGACCTCAACGGAGATTTTTACATTAACAATATCATCTATCCTGCACACATTATAATTATAATGTTACAGAGATTGCACCATTTCAATAGCTATGCATATATAATTAATCATTATACATTAATGCTAGGTCTGTTCGATAATACATACCTGTTTAACAATGGAGGTATTACAGGGTCATAGGAAAACTGCTGTTTATTATTGATAGTTTTCATGCTACACTGTTCCTTAATCTCATGTCATTCATCCACTGCTAGCGAAACACGGATACAGTACAAGGATTTAGGTAATTTATCCTTAGTAATATTATGTTTTGCCATTTCATGCAGAGTGAGTTTAGATTTATCTCTAAATGGTTCAATTTTATCACAGTCTAAGATGTAATGATCTAGTGTATGTCCCTGACTTTGTCCACACACTTTACACCTTGCTTCATCCAGATCCCAATATAAACCGAACTTCCAAAGATACCT
>WNGS01169498.1:30808216-30859629 GCA_020271785.1 Procambarus virginalis
TCTACCCTGAATCCGATAAGCTCTATCCTACAACTACAAACCTCCATAGAACCACTTCCTTGCCTGTAATATGATACATCACATCAATATAGTGTATGCATAAAGTATTGTACAAATATATCCTAACATATTTCCCATACCGCCATCATTTTGTAAAAAAAAAGGATTTCATCTCGCAATTGTCATACATAAATTTTGCACGAAAAAGTCTTAGGCTATATACAGCATTTGGGTCTGTTTCTATACATGATGCTGGTTATATTACAATGTGTAGGTATTTTGCAGATATTGATATATACAGCGATGGTGGGTCTATGAGAATTCAAAGTTTCTGATGCATATCATTGCAGATGAAAGTCATTATAGATAGAAATCCTAATATTGGGTCTATCGATTTAGATTTTACTAAATGTATACTTGAAGATATTTAAATACTATGTGAAAATTTAATAAAGTAATAAGAGTCTTGTAGCGCATCGTTTCATTATATTTACATATGAAATCGACTGATAATTTTCAGTGTAGTGTAAATATATTTGCAAAAATATATTAATAGATTTCCTGCACAATACTTGAGTTTAAAAATGAGATGTCAGTCCGAGTTAGTCATATTCATATCAAAACGCAAAAGTTTAAGTGATGGTGTGGTGGATTTGCGGTGTGAGGCAGGAGCAAAGAGCTAAAGTTCAAACCCTCCATCATATAATTATGTGAGACATACATGTGTTTGGCATGGTTGTTTCAGCAGCTGTTATTTTTCTATAGATATTAACAAAAGCTATGCTGCAATCCTCACTAGACACTTGGACGTCTCTATCACTACACCAAAACTAGGTGTCTGACCTTGTTTCTGGTTTTCACAGATGCTGTGTACAAAATGATTGTCTGATTTAATAAAAAAATCTATATTATGATTTACCTAAATATAATCCTTCTTAGGTCTAGTTTAATTCATTAGCTGTGAGGCTATTACCTAAAACCTCGATTCTAAAGCAAAGACTCTCGTAAAGGTGTGCACTAGGCTGATCAGGAAACATGTTCTGATGTTTCAGAGACACATATAGCTCAAGGTAAGTCTAGAAGGAAGATGAACCATTTTCACTAGCAAAAGACAATGACGGGAATGCATGTATATCGTGAACCATGCGAAGGCAACAGGAGGAATTATGGGGCGTGCGGCCATGGCCGGCATTGTTTGAGATGAACGGTTCGCGACGTAACCATATAAAATGTTCATTGACGCCACACACAAGATTTCTAGATACATGCATACATCGTGGATTCAAAGCAATATTCTGGAAGTCTGTAGGCAAGTACACCATCAGTGGATATTCAGTACACTGAAATGAAGAAAACTGATTACTGTCAGGTTGAGTTTTACTAAAACAATATTTAGACATAGGTTAACCCATTATGTGCATAATTATATTAGTGTTTCAGGGAACTAAAACTGAACATTATTAGTTAAAACGCAACCATTAAACATTTGAAAGTTCTCGGATGATTCTTCGT
Organism: Procambarus virginalis; assembly: GCA_020271785.1. Taxonomy (NCBI): domain Eukaryota; kingdom Metazoa; phylum Arthropoda; class Malacostraca; order Decapoda; family Cambaridae; genus Procambarus; species Procambarus virginalis. The sequence continues at coordinate 30,809,729 of WNGS01169498.1, forward strand.
ATGCAGATATTACCCCCCAAACCAGATATCGAGAGAACTCTCACGAAAGCTACTCCACTTTCACGCCAGACCCTGCATTGAGGCCACCAACATATTCTGTACATAAGAATCATCTAAATTAAACATCAAAGATACACTTTTTTTCCCAAATATTGCTTATAATGGCATTAAAGAAAAATCATAGACTATCTGCTGAAATTGCAATGGGCAATTAAGGAACAAAACTCGATTTATAAAAGTTTTGATGGAACTCCTTTAATCCAGCTCAGTAATGCTAAAACTCATCGTCTAGACACAAGTCAGAGTTGATTATTCGTTAACTCACAAGATCAAGGCTCTAGTATTACTAGCTAAGCTTTTATACTTTCCAAGTGTTTCTTTGACAGGTATTTAAAACATAGGCAGAAATTATCATAACGTTCTACTTACAGTACTGATCACAATATATTTAGAAAAATTAGCAATGTTTTATTTTGACTATGTAAACAGGCTTTAATTTATGGAATGAAAATGAGAATTCTCAGTATGTAAATTTTGCTCGCGGAGACTCTTCTGTTCATTGCCTGATCGGGGTTTGTACAGGGATACATAGAATGTAAATTAGAGCCATGACCTATCGTCACCCCCTTTAGTGCTGACGACAGTTCGATTCGGGCGGAGCTTCAATTAATAGTGAACTGATCTTCATAATGTTCTGTATTTTATGTTATACTGGATGAAACGATATTGAGTGGGTAAATTACGAGAACAGTGAATGAGGCACGGTGGTTTGGATGACAGAGATGAGCAACATGAAGTTTAAGCTGAGTGGATGAAAGAAGGAACTAGTGTGACATCAACATTTAAAAATAAACATGAATACAAATTAAGAGGAAGGCTGAAAATCAAGGGTGAGAAACATTACTGATACAATTTACAGGGCAGGCAATACACGCTTCCATGATAGTTAAGAGTCACACATCCTAAGCCACAATGAAAAGTGGAAGGGTGACACCCAAGAATAGGGAGAACAAGAACAATCAGGTTATTTACAAAGAAAATGAGATAACGATTAAATCAACAAAAGGGCCATTTAAAAACTCACAAATAAAATATAGAAAAGTAAAAAAATATGATGCCAGAAAAGATAAATTGAGATACTCATAATCTAAAAATTTGTTAGGAATATCGAAAGACAAAGAAGACACTCTAAAGTAATGAAAGAGAAAAATGGCAAATGATTAAGGAGGTAAGATATTTGAATAAAACAAAAAGAAGTGCTGAACATACAATGAGATTTATACATGACATTTCTTCAAGGATGCGATGCCGTGGGCTGCGGAAGTAGACGATGAGATGAGTACAGTATTTAGTTGCCTGAAGCAGGCTAATTTTTTCACAATGTGGAGATAAGGCTTGATAGAAAAACACATATTGATTGGATATGTGATAAGTGTTTTTAAAGATGGGAATCAATAAAATACGAAAAATGAGAGGTCGTTTAAAACGACCATTAAGCTCGATACGTAGAGAATCTGACAGAATACTTCGAAGGTTAATTAAGGAGTATTTCTTTTAATTTGATTCTCCTAAAGCTGAACTAAACGTAGTTAATATTCACCTTAAAAGTAAGATATATATAAAAATGTTATAAGCTCGTACAAAAGTTGCACGTCCTAGAAACTAAAAGATGTACTGAATTTCTTTCTCGCTATTTAAGGTAAACATTATAAACGTTCTCCTTATTCTCCTTTCGTCCTTTGGATTTGTATGGGCCCGTGTAATACAATAACAGGACTTTACTGCTTACCCGCAGAAGCTGAACTTGAAGACAGCGTCACAAGCAGTCACTGCTGTCAACTAGACTAATGGAACTTCCCTGAAAAGTCATCATTTATATATAGCATACTTGCTAAATTAATGTATTCAAAATCAAAATGATTTTCTATATATATATATATATATATATATATATATATATATATATATATATATATATGTATATATATCGGGCCTTGCATAGTAGGCCAAGAACTGCATTCTGGCTGCTAGGTACAGATATATATATATATATATATATATATATATATATATATATATATATATATATATATATATATATACTCTAAATGACCTGACCAAGATTCGAACCCACGACGTCCAGGATCACCCCCTAAACCTACACGGTACCATGCCCACCACACTATATGATTGTCTATACAAATAGGTTAGTCGTGGTCCTTATTAACTTATTACACTTTCGCGCTCTCGACACAGTGAAAAAAAACTTGCCCCTTGTGCGTGTGGCGTTTCGGGCGATCGAGTGGCAACACTGAAAAGTGTATACTCTTTTCATTGTCCTGACGTTAATTTTCGATGTACGTATTTCATTTTTGTACCAATGTGTTCGCAATAGTATGTTCTAGAAGAACATAGGTATAAAACGTTACATAAAGATGTGTTAGACCGGCAACAAATAAAAAACTACGTCCATTATACTCGACGTGTCAATAATAAAATTGTTTTCCCTCGATGATGCAATGCTATGCCGTTCTCCCAAATAAGCTCTTCAGCTATTAGAGAAAACGTAAATTATATGGCAAACATTTGTAAATTATCCCCAGTAGATCTGATAGAAAATGGAATTTATACAAAATTTTTTCTCGAGACTCTAGCCGGAGTCCCTTTGGCGGACACGAGAGAAAACGTGATAACGATGTCTGGCGCCACCGCTGCGTGAAAGTGATTATTATTAATAAGAATAAATAATTATTGAAGGATGTTAAATAATTATTAAGTTGAGAATAATTAAGTTAAGAATGCCTAATGTTGTTATACTATATATATATATATACTATATAATATATATATATATATATATATATATATATATATATATATATATATATATATATATATATATATATTGAGTAAGGAAAGAGAAACTTGGGGAGCGGAGCCTCACACTAGAGAGCTACTGTGGAGTACGAAGTCTTTTTCCTTTGGCAATGGGCGTAGGTGAGAGCCCCTATAATTACTGAAGCAAGAGGGTGACCAAGTGACCAGGACTGGCAAACATTCACCTTGACACCTATCTCCCCTCCTCTGAGGACAGAGTACTACCTACCGCGTCCTCTGGGGGAGTTGCTGAGGTCCCTGTGTTTGGACTGGTACATAAGGGGGGTTAAGTGCTGACTTCAATGCGAGGGTAGCAGAGTGCAAAGAATAGATAAGGATACTTCAGAGATCAGTGATGGTGTTATCTGTGTGTCTCAACAAGGTACTGTTCCTCTTCTGTACCTGTAACAATATCTACCTACATATCCATCCATCCATCCATCCATCCATCTATCTATCTATCTATCTATCTATCTATCTATCTATCTATCTATATATATATATATATGTCCATCTGTCTATACCTCTATCTTTCTATCTATCCACTTACTTATCTTTCTATCCATATATATCCATCTACTCATCTTTCTATCCATCCATATATCCACCTCCTCATTTTTCTATAAATCAAAATATACCTACTCATCTTTCCATCTATCAATCCGTCTATCCTTCCATCAATCTATCCATGAGTTCATCCATCTATCCACCCACCTTTCAACTGTCTGTCCCTGTTTCTGTCTCTGCCTCTCTCTGTATTATGTACTAAATGTATTAAGGTTATCCATTGTACAATTAATAGAACTACTGTCTCTTATTCCTGGGGTCGGTGGTTCGAATCTCCTTGTGCCAAGGTGAAATAAAAATTTATTATCAACGGTAGTGTGGTTGACACGGTATGACGTTAATGTGGATTACTAATAAATATGTGCTTAGTGACAGCCAGGGAAGGCTTGCTTCCGAACCCTTCCTTAATAAAGCTGTCCATAGTACTCTTGATTAAGCTACTGTCTCACACTCCTCGGGTCAATGGTTCGAGTCTGCTAGTTATATATATATATATATATATATATATATATATATATATATATATATATATATATATATATATATATATATATATATATATGCGAACAAGCCTGAATGGTTCCCAGGACTATATGCAACTGAAAAGTCACTTCTGGGGTGTGAGTTTTCAGTTACACACACACCACACACACACACACACACACACACACACACACCACACACACACATATATATATATATATATATATATATATATATATATATATATATATATATATATATATTCTCACTTCTAATGAATCCTTTTGGGATACTAGTAGGAAATATTGTTTAGTTACTCATTTGTTTTATTTAAATCAAATCATCTGCATATGCATAAGAAGAGTGCCTTCTGATGCATATCTATTTCGATGTTTTCTTTCCTTTTTTCCGAAGGTGTGATCTGTAATTTAATGATAGAGATTCTTCTTTGATATTACCATTGATCATACTTGTCACGTTCCACCAGATGCTGGACAGAAAGCTTCCTGGACCACCAACTATTACGATCTCTTGCAGAAAATACTTGTATTAAAACTGCAATACATTCGCTGGGAAGTAAGGACCGCTGGTAAGTTACAAAGCCTCTTAACAAATGATCGCTCTCAGTGAACAAACCAGCGGACAATAATACTTACAGCTCAGTATTGCTTTTTTAACTTCATATTGTTTACCAACCAATTTACATCTGGAAGTTCAGAAAATGTAATTAGTTGTCCTATATTGAAACCACTGTAACAAAATTTTTTTCAATACTTTTTTCTTCATGTAGATTTTGTTGTAAACAAATTGGTACTTTTTATATTAGCATCCCACTTCACTGCACTCTTCAATAATTTGCACAAACAATACCTTATTTTATGCCGGCAGGAAACTGTACTCGAGTAGTTTAGTCAGTTACGAATCTGTATATAAGCAGCATTGTATTTTAATGTTTTCATGTCCCATAAAGAAGTAATTACAAGGTAATAAGCACAGACAACAATACACAATATTTTTAGCACATACAATTAGAAGTTGTGTTAGATTATAGTTACGTTTCCTTTGTTGATACTATCCATTGCTCAGGGAGAGTTTGTTATGGGCAATTCCTCTACAAACTGTACTGCGTAATTTGGGTATTCCACAGAGTATCCTTCGAGATACTGTGGCTGATATCCTAATTGCGACTTTATAGGATACTGAGGATGATATCCTATTTGGGGTTGCATTGGATACTGAGGATAATATCCTACTTGGGGTTGCATAGGATACCGAGTCGAATATCCTACGTGTGGATGTACAGGATACTGAGGCTGATATCCAATTTGCGATCTCATAGGATACTGAATCTGATATCCTGTTTGTGGTCCTAGAGGATACTGTGGCTGATATCCTATTTGTGGTCTTAGAGGATACTGAGGCTGATATCCTATTTGCGGTCTTAGAGGATAATGCGGCTGATATCCTCTTTGAGGACGTACAGGATACTGATGTGGGTATTTACTTTGATAAAACGCTGTAAATTCTTCTTTGAATATCTGAGTGTATTCCTCTTGGAATACTTCCATATATTCTTCGGGATACTTTACTAGGTGTTTTTTTGGGAGTTTACTTTCATAATCTATGGGATACTGCTCTGTGTATTTTCCAACAGCAGTTTCCCCGTGAAATTTTAAGGAAATTTCATCAGGATATTTATTAGCATTTTCACTAAAATAATCATGTACACTTTCCGCTTGATTTTCTTGTGCAATTTCTTGGTGGTATTTCTCCTTACTTTCTCCTCGTATGTCAACCGTGTTCTCTCCATGATATTCATCTGCACTTTCTTCACGATGTTCATCTGCACTTTCTACGGGATATTCATCCACACTTTTTGCATAATATTCATCACTACTCTCCCCATGATACTCAACCTCGCTCTCTTTATAATATTCGTCTGCACTTTCCCAATAGTATTCATCTGCACTTTCCTCACGGTACTCATCAGCACTTTCTCCATGGTATTCATCGGTACTGTCTAAATGATATTCCTGAGCACAATCTCCTTGATATTCATCAACACTTTCTCCATAATAATCTTCTCCACTTTTGCCGGGAAGTGCTTCATGTCTTCCTCCAAAATATTTCTCACCGCTCTCCTTAGGGTACCCTACAGGGACATCCTGTGAAATATCATCAGAATTTTCATCCAGTTCATAGATAACGTACAGGACGCTTGGGTCTCTCCGTCCCTACGTCGGCTGATCTTGTGTCTCGTCCACAATGACTGGAGTAACGGCTGGGGTCTCCAGGCGTGGTGAATGCAACTCCCTGGGTAGGTGAGGACTTTCGAGGCGTGGTGAGTGCAGCTCGCGCGGCAAGTGAGGGCTCTCGTGGCGTGGGGAGTGCAACTCGCGTGTGACGTGTGGTCGGTGCTCGTGGGGAGCGTGAAGGGAGGCGGAGTGTGTGCGGACGTGCGGGTGGTCGAAAGCGTGGTCGTGGTGCTGGTACTGCGGGCGGTCGTGGCGGAAGGAGTGCCGGTGACGGGGCATGTAGCGTGTGTTGCGAGCACTGGCAGGAAGGGAGTACTGCTTACTGAGGGCACCACGGGACACTGACATTGACCTCGAAGGCGACAAACTGCTGCAACGAAACAACATTGATGAATACCATCAACAAACATGTGTATATATATATATATATATATATATATATATATATATATATATATATATATATATATATATATATATATATTGTCACGGTAAAATCTCTAGGAAGAGATTCGGCCTACTCCATTATCGCCTATTCTACTCATTCACGTCTATGTAATAAAGAACTGCAGCCAAGAACAACAACAACAACTACTTCCAGACGTCTAGACAGTACCACCAGTCTGCTCCCCCACTGCCCGTCACCCCACCTCGCACCTGGGTCGCTGGGAGACCACTCCCTTCCAAACAAGCAGTTAAAGCAGCCGGTTCCTAGCTAAAGGAGACTATCAACGCCCTCTGGCCGGCCAATATTCTGTATATATAGGGCTACCAAGCTCTCCAAGTTTCAGATTACTCCTTTGTGCTCCACTGAGTAGACCTGTTGACACATCTCGGTGAGGTAACAGATTTAGTCAGACTGGCTCATGGTATTCTGCACTATATATATTATTTTGCACCTTAACGTAACGTAAATTTAATTATTCATCTCGTTTGTTTTACATATTTTGTATTAAAGCCAAGCCTGGATATTTTTTGTAATTTGCTTAATTTATTTTTAAAGTAAAGTGTTTTTAAATGTTTTCCCTCTGCTTTATCCTACAGTTTACCACACTGTGAAGACACCTTTTGCAGTTTAACTTTTTTTCTTTTTTCTTTTTAAATATTTTGTGACTGGCATTACAGACTGCACCACCACCAACGTTACCGTCACAATATATATATATATATATATATATATATATATATATATATATATATATATATATATATATTTATATATATATATGGTTTGGGGTGAGGTGAGAACAAACACAGAACACGAAACAATGGGTATAAGCTAAAGGGAGAATAGATCTGTAACTGCAGAAGGCCTATTGGCCTTCTGCAGTTACTATTGGCCCGTATTTCTTGATGTTTCTATATTGGAGCGGAGTCTTGAAGTGGGTAGAATATAGTTGTGCGTTAATTGGCTGTTGATTGCTGGTGTTGACTTCTTGATGTGTAGTGCCTCGCAGATGTCAAGCCGCCTGTTGTCAACACAGAAATCATTGATAGATACAGTGACAACAGGCGGCTTGACATCTGCGAGGCACTACACATCAAGAAGTCAACACCAGCAATCNTTACCAAGCCCACCAACATAGGATTATGCCTGAACGGTAGAAGTGAGTGCCCCAAAGATACAAAGCCAGTGTTCTCAATGCTTATTCGTCGAGCGCTTACCCACTGCTCTGAATGGAGCAACGTGAGTAGAGAGTTTGAAAGAGTAACTCAGGTATTGGTGAACAATGGATATAGCAACGCGGAAATAAACGCTGCTATAAGAAGACACTTGGACCGTTGGTATAATCCAGAACCTAGAACAGAAACCACAATACCTCCAATAAAATTATATTACAAATCAACCATGCACAGTGAACATACAAAAGAGGAAAGAATAATGAAAGAAATAATCCGTAAAGGAGTAAAAAGCACTACTCCTAACCAAAACATAAACCTGACAATATTCTATAAAACCAAGAAGACTTCCGAACTCCTTATCAAAAACAGCCCGAAGCCGACAGAGAACCCTCTACAGCAGTCAAGCGTTGTATACATGTACACTTGCCCCCACGAAGGATGTAACCTTCAATCTAAGTACATAGGTATGACGTCGACCAAGCTGACGAGGCGTTTGACATGCCATCTTCAATCCGGTGCCCCTAGGAATCACATGAGACAAGCCCATGACATCACCCTAACAAGAGAAATGTTGAACAAGAATACATGCATAATAGACAGAACCCAAGATGCAAGAAGATTACAAATTCTTGAAGCAATTCACATAAGAACAGAACAACCTACCATGAACACCCAAATCACGGAACTATTTACTCTTCCCACAATGAGAGTAAGGACAAGACCAGAACATAACGATGCCAACACAGAAGACAATGTTCAACATAACAGGCCAATTACACTGGATTAATCTTTGTATGTAGATGCCAGCTGCCTCGTATGGGCCAATAGGCCTTCTGCGGTTACCTCTATCTTATGTTCATATGTTTCACCCCATTTATCCCTATGTATCCCCTATGTTTTCACCTTATTGTTTTATCACCTGACCCAGTGCGGGTATATAATCAAACCACATTGTAACATTTCTCACTTGAGAATGAACCATGGAGGTTCGAAACGTTGTGCAAATTGTTTAAATAAGTGTAATACATTCTATAGTAATCCACATCTTTTCTTCACCCAAGAAATACGAAAATGAGTTTGGAGAACTCCTATTTCAGCTAAGCCCTGATGCTAAGAAAATAGTTAGAGGGATAGAAGCCCTAAATCAGAAGATAGTAAATACAGAATATGCGGTCATATTCAATGAGACATGTTTAAAAAGAAAACCTGCTCCAGTATACACCAAATATATATATATATATATATATATATATATAATATATATATATATATATATACTATATATATATATAATATCTATATATATATATATATCTTTGGCATATATTATACAGACAATATATATACAGGGGCAGACCACGGAGGAAGAATTGTAACAAGAATTTCCTTAAGTGCTTTCGTATATTAATACATCTTCAGAAGGAATGATTTACAAGTCATTGTTGTTGGTATTGTTTAAGATTCAGCTACTTAGAATATAAGTTCCAAGTAGCGCGGGCTATGATGATCCCATAAGTGGAGGCTCTTTGGAGCCATTATCTATATCAGTAACTGATATTATAGAGGTAAAAAGTCAATAAGTTTGGACATATATAGACAGGAGAGAGAGGTGAAGTGAAGTGAGGAACAACGACAAATATTTGAATGGGATTATGTGGATATAAAAATAAGTGCTGCATCATATTGGCCAATAAAATATGAGCTGCATCAATAGACTCATACATGGATAATAATAGCATAAGATTGTAAATATTACAATGAATTAGTTAGACAAATGTGTATCAATGATCCTACTCAAATCGACCTTTAACTGATCAATCAAAAATGGATCTAATTTATATAAATCACTTCTAATGTTCAAATTATATGATTTTGTAATCTGTGTTTAAGTAAATTCAATTATATTCCTATTGAAAGTGCTTTTACAATTCGTTATTGAAGAAGCCGTCTCCCAATTAATTTGGTGAGAATTTTCTGACATATGAACAAACAAATCATTAGACAATTGGGCATGTCTTAAAGAGTATTTAAGTTGCGAAATTCTACATTTCAAATCTTTAGATGTTTGTCCAACATAGAACCTATTGCATTCTTTACAAGCTATTTTAAAAATGACGCAATTATCACTACGAGGGCTGTTTCTAATTAATAGTTTACCAACAGTATTTTCGTAATTAAACAATACATGTATATCAAAAAGTTTCAAGGCCTTGACCATATTTTCAAACCCAGAAAAATATGGTAAACATAACACATTCTTAGGGCGAATTTTCTCACTGCATATATTATTATAATATGTACGACGTGCTTTGCTATGGCAAACTTCCAAAAAACTCAGTGGATAACAAAGCTGGAGACCAATAGAATCAATATTCTTAAACTCTTCATCTAAGAATTCTAGATTAACAACCCGAAGAGCTCTTAGATACATAAGGGAAAAATTGATCTTTTCACATTGTATCTATGCCCTGAGAAATAATGAACATAAGATTTTTTAAACAAATTTCTTTTCGAAGAATTCCATGTACAAGTTTGAAAGCAACGGCGATAAAGGATTCCTCATTGTCATTCCAAAAGTCTGTGAATAAAACTCTTTATTAAAGATAAATTTACATTCTTTTATGCACAACTTAACAAGATTGGTAACAATATCAGGAGAAAGAGGTAAAACATGATTCATTAATTCATGAACAAGATAATCAAGAATATCATTAACAGAATATCATCTCCCTTTCCCAGTCAATGTAGTGACAACTTTCTTACAGAAGAATAAACAAAGCATTAGATAATTGGCCTTACAGAATATTTATGTAGCGAAGTTTTAAATTTCTAATCTTTGGATGTTTTTACCTATATACAACTTATTACAGTCTTTACAAGGTATTTTGTAAATTACACAGTTATTGCTACAAGGACTGTTTCTAACTAATAATTTTCCAATAGCATTTTCATAATTAAACAATACATGTATATCAAATAGTTTCATGGCCTTGATATAATATTGTCAAGGTCTTGAAACTTTGTGTATTATTATTTTGTAAATTGCAAAATTGTTCATCAGTGATGGGTTACACGAAATTCTAAATAACCTAACTATATATTAATAATATTATTTATCGAAAAAATAACTTTTTAATGTGTACAAATCCATTGAATAAAAGTTCTTAAAGGGTTCTTTGTGACCCATTTAAGACACACGAGCAAAGTAAAAAATAGACACAATTACTACAACTAAAAAAGCGAGTCAGACCTGCATTAGTTCTTGACATGTCTCAAAAGAAAACATTTTACATTTACAGGAAGCGGTGCTTAAGCAACATGTCTTCGCTTCTTCATGTAGTAGGAAGAAGCATGTCAGCAGCGAGGGTGTGGCGTCCGGTGTGCCCCGTCTTGCAGCGCCTCAGTCAACAACGGGCCACACCTCATCTCAGACCTTTTTCCTCAGCTATGGCAATGCAGAGCTCCGACCGCCATCCCCAATTGTAAGATATATGCTTTATTGTCCCATCAATACTTAATAATATTAGGCATATAAACGTCTTATGTAAGACTATAAAATTTAGTCTTTTACAAGTAAAACAACTTTTCCCATCCCCCCTTTGCCCCCCCCCTCCCCATCTACTTTTCCCCTTCTTCCCATTGTCTCAGAAGATATATTATTGGGAAGGACTGAAACAACTATATGGGTCTTTTATCCCTACTTCTTCCTACCCCCCACTCCCTCACCACTTTGGTCCCCCTCTTCGTCTCCCCCTATCTGTCTGTATACACCAGCCCACCACACTACGGTTAACCCCGCCCCTCCCTGGTAAACCCCGCCCCGCCACCCCATGGTAAACCCCGCCCATCATCACCGCCTCGCCCCACCCTGATAAACCCTGCTCCTCCCTGGTAAACCCCGCCCCCGCCCCTCCCTGGTATACCCCGCCCACCTACACTGCCCCTCCCCTCTCTGGTAAACGCTGTGGAACCGACCTGTGATATTTATATATTTTTATATGAATTTATATAGAATTTATATTTACGTTAATTTATATATTTCGATAGCAATTGGTATGATGTTAAGTGGACTGTATTTCTGCAATAATCTCACAAATCGATCCTTACATAATAGGCGGGGTTTATATTAAATATATATATATATATATATATATATATATATATATATATATATATATATATATATATATATATATATAGATATATAAAGTGTTAAACAAGGTTACGTTCTGGCTCCCTGCCTCTTCAGCTTCTAGCTCTCTGCCATGTTGATTGATATTTTTAGAGACAGTGATGTTGGATCAACCTCTGTTTCCATTTTGATGGGAAGCTGTTCAACTTCCAATGTCCAAGTTGAGCACATTCGTGACACTCTATTTGTGGATAAGTGAGCCCTCAACTCCAGCATGGTGACTGGCATGCAATACATGGTGGGTAATTTTTGTCCATGGCTTGCATGAACTTCGGCATCACCATCTCCATAAAAAAGACCAAAGTTTTGCACCAGTCTGCTCGTGGCTGTAACTACGCTGAGTCGTCTATCACCGTCAGCGGCCAGGAACTCAACAGCCTAAATTGTTGTTTACATACCTCAGCAGTACTCTATCACAGGCAGTCATTATCGATACGAAGGTGAACACAAGGTTTCACAAGCCTTCCCTAGGCTTGTGAGGCCTGGACTGTCAATTGCTGCTATACAAAAAAGCTAAACCCTTTCCATCTGAACTGTCTGCAGAAGCTGCTTAGGGTGGTGAGATGGCAGGATAGTGTGAGATACAGATATTCTTCACATGTTGGCATACCAATCATTCACATGATGGTTTGCAAGGCACAGCACAGATGGCTTGGCCATGTTGTGCACAGGCCAACAAACTCTGTTTTCAGACAACACACAGCCTCACTGTTTAAGTCTCTTAGCATACAAGACATACACTCATGCTACACATTCTCATGTGCTATTTACATGTACAAAACCTTATTACTAAATGCTAATCTTGATCTGAAACGTTTCCTTGATAAGTGTAGTAGAAATTTTTTATTTTTTCCCAAGCTATGCCTTATTCAAAAGAAAAAGCAAAAAATACCTAATTTCATCATCATTGATTTCAAGCACATCCTCACCTTGTGCTTGAAACCTATACTGTATTTTGTACTACACATTTCTCCAATATTAGTTCTTAAGACATATTTCTATACCAGTGTAATCACCTCTGTCAATTTATATTGTAGTTATTTGTTGACATAAAACTTTGTTGCAATGTTCTTTTTTTATCTTATCTTATATGTTAGATTAAGGACCTGCCCGAAACGCTATGCGGTTCGTGACTTTGGAAGAACGCACAAATACCAATCTTATCTAATCTTTAAAACCCATTGTACCTTTTTGTGAATAACAATTATTATTAATATTATTATTATTACTATTATTATTATTAACTGTGCCTTAGACTCTGAAAACTGGGAGAATATCGCTGAGAATTACTTTGTCTGGCGCTGACAAGTTCATGTTGGCGAAGGAGCCTATGGACAAAACAGACTCTGTGGAGGTTTCTTTGCAAGCACAGGGCTGGCGGCTCCCCATACCAGGAGCTCACACTTCCATGTCCCCATTACAATGGTATAATCTGAACCCGCTCCCACACAAAATGATGACAATGAGTGGTCGCCATCGATTCTGATGAACATGTGTATTTATTTCCAGAAGCAAAAGTTTCAAAAGACTTGACCACTGTGTTTTGTTGAAAGTTTAAACAGTTACTCCCATTGTGGAACTATATCTGGTTTCTAAGTTTCTCCCGCATAATAGAATGCCTCACAAATTATTATATTTCCTCAGGGATGAACAGCAGGAGATGAAGTGGCTTTTCCCAGCCGATGACAGGGTAGAGAACATGATAGCCATGATCAACAAAGGCCTTTGGCGCCAGGGCGCATATTTTACTTTGCACTTGGAACAACCATTAGAACCACAGCAGTATCTCCAAGCTGTTACTCATCTGCATAAGTAAGTACAGAGCACAACATTCTTTTGTATAAAACAAACAATAACAAATGAATTTGTGGAGTTATTAGGTGTACTAGCTCGTGCTAAGACAGTATTACTCCAATACTGGAGTGTTTCATTGTTCATCAACGTGGTGGTTCATGCTACATCAACGTCGTACCTGTGAGAACACGTCAACACTGTTCCTCTTCTATGCGCAGCTGTGCCAGAATAAAAGAAGTAAAGCACATTAATAAAGTCTGTTGGGCTAGCCATGAGGGAAGTGAGGGATGGGAATACTTGCCCTGGATCGAGTGAGTACTGAGGCTGGCCCCTGGGTCGAGTGAGTACTGTAGCTGACCCTGGGTCGAGTGAGTACTGAGGCTGGCCCCTGGGTCGAGTGAGTACTGAGGCTGGCCCCTGGGTCGAGAGAGTACTGTGGTTGACCCTGGGTCGAGTGAGTACTGTGGCTGGCCCTGGGTCGAGAGAGTACTTTGGCTGGCCCTAGGTCGAGTGAGTACTGTAGCTGACCCTGGGTCGAGTGAGTACTGTGGCTGGCCCTAGGTCGAGTGAGTACTGTGGCTCGTCAAAGTGGGTACTTTGGCTGGCCCTGTGTCGAGTGAGTACTGTGGCTGGCTGGTCCTGGGTCGAGTGAGTGCTGTGGTTAGCCCTGGGTTGAGTGAGTACTGTGACTGGCCCTGGGTCGAGTGAGTACTATTGTGGGCCCTGGGTCGAGTGACTACTGTGGCTGGCCCTGGGTCGAGTGAGTACTGTGACTGGACCTGGGTCGAGTGAGTACTATGGCTGGTCTCGGGTCGAGTGAGTACTGTGGCTGGTCTCGGGTCGGGTGAGTACTGTGGCTGGTCTCGGGTCGGGTGAGTACTGTGGCTAGCCCTGGGTCGAGTGAGCACTGTGACTGGACCTGGGTCGAGTGAGTACTATGGCTGGTCTCGGGTCGAGTGAGTACTGTGGCTGGCCCTGGGTCGAGTGAGCACTGTGGCTGGCCCTGGGTCGAGTGAGTACTGCGGCTGGTCCTCGGTCGAGTGAGTATTGTGGCTGGACCTGGGTCGAGTGAGTACTGCGGCTGGTCCTGGGTCGAGTGAGTACTGTAGCTGACCCCTGGGTCGAGTGAGTACTGCAGCTGACCCCTGGGACGAGGGAGAACTGTGGCTGTCCCTGGGTCGAGTGAATACTGTGGCTGGCCCGGGGTCGAGTGAGTATTATGGTGGGCCCTGGGTCGACTGAGCACTGTGGCTGGCCCTAGGTCGACTGAGTACTGTGGCTGGTACTGTGTCAACACCGACGGCTCAGTCCAAGCTTCTACTGGACGGGCAGCAGCAGCAGCATGTAGGTTTTATAGAAATAATATTTTCACACAGACTATCAGTGTCAGGTTAAAGAACGGGCTGACCTCCACACAAGCAGAACTAGCTGCACTACAACTAACTACCAGTACATTAAAATACATAGGAGGAGGAATAATATTTTGTGATTCAAAGTTTGCTCTTCAAGCAACTGAAAGTAAGTAAGTAATTATCAAAAGAAGGCACCAAACCGGGAAGGCTATGTAGCACCATCAAATGTGCGGGATAATCAGAGGGCGCTAAATATCACCAAGGATGCCAATACGAGAACAGAAACGCATAATGCGAATGATATCAAAAGTATCTGAGTCGCCAAGAATTCTATCGAGGGACAAACCACCATGGGGGACGGTCGGAAAGCAAGACACACGCTCTTCCTGGAAGTCAGGACATTCAACAAGGATATGCACGACCGTAAGAAGGACAATGCAATTTGGACAATAAGGAACAGGGCGCCGCTCCATTAAGTGACCGTGAGTTAAACGGGTATGGCCAATATGTAACCTAGCCAGGGCCGTTTCCCACCGCCGGTTTCGGTGGTAGGAGGAAGGCCACTGGGACACACGACTCTTAAGAGTACGCAGTTTGTCATTAATAACAGAAGACCAACAACTCTGCCAGCGGGCAAGGATGGAGGCATGAATAACTGGGTAAAAGTCGGAATAAGGAATATCTTTACGGGAGATGGGACAAGTGCGGATAGCTTCCTTAGCGGCAGCATCCGCACGCTCATTTAAAGAGACACCAACATGGCTGGGAACCCAGCAAATCTCAACCGACTTAAATTTACTGGAGATAAGAAACAGCCAATGTTGAATCTCGACGACCACCAGGTGGACCGGATTAAAGGACCCTAAAGCCATGAGGACACTACGAGAGTCAACTACCACCACAAAGGAGGATTGACACCGGGAAAGCAGGAGACGAAGAGCATAGAGAATAGCATAAAGTTCTGCTGTGAAGATGCTAGCCTCCGGAGGAAGGCGACGCATGTAAGTGTGGTCAGGAAAAACAACGGAGTAGCCCACACCGTCAGCAGACTTAGTCTAGGGCAGCTAGTTTTTGACACACACACTGTACTCCTCATCATATTGTCAAGGGTAGCTAGTTCTTGACACACATTATACTCCCCCGTCATATAGTCTAGAGCAGCTAGTTCTTGACACACATTGTACTCCCCTTTATATAGTCTAGAGCAGCTAGTTCTTGACACACATTGTACTCCCCTTCATATAGTCTAGGGCAGCTGCACAAATGCAGATGTATCTAAACGTGTTAATAAAATAAAAACAACTAACAAAAATTGTCTCAATAAATGCGATAAATCTTAGGATCGAGAAGTAGCTGCCTTTTACCAATAAGGTATAACCACCCTTATTACTAACCATAGAGAATCATGGGTGATTTATATAAATTATTGATGGAATATCATATTATTAAGCAGGTCGTGGCTCATCTAATATTTTGATGTAGCAAAAGACACAAGTCGCTTGTCCGCTCGTCTAGTCAAACCAACCAGGCTCGCCATCTGCTTGCTTGTGTTCTAACACACTCTTCATGATGCAGTGTGTCTTTGTTCTTCTGGAGCGTTTCTCCGAGCATCGTGAAGGGACTTCAAGAGCTCTCATATGAGCACTATGAATGTGTTGCAAGAGCTCTCATATGAGCACTATGAATGTGTTGCAAGAGCTCTCATATGAGCACTATGAATGTGTTTCAGGAACTCTCATATGGGAACTATGAATGGGTTTCAGGAGCTCTCATATGAGCACTATGAACGGGTTTAAGGAACGCTCACTCAAGCACAATGACCAGGCGTCAGATGTCTCCTTGGAACGCACAAAACCTTCATATGTAGTGTCATATTAGTTGATAAAAAGGGTTTGTTTTGGTTAAGGAATGTGACCATTTTTATGCAAATTAACTTCTAAAGGCCTTCTACCATATTTCTCATTTATTTGACAACATTTGTTTCATTTATAAATATTTTAAATTAGTAAAATACTCTCTAACAACATATAGGAGACAAAGTAGCAGTGAAACACGGCAGGAAAAGGATTAACCAAGTTGTTTGGTTTTCAGTAAGGTTCAGCTGTTGAGGACCTGCTTCCGTCCCCGTGACAAAGAGTGGTGGCTGTGTGAGATGCCAGTACCTTCCATCGACTTCCAGGTGAGCACTGCGCACACTCTGTGTGTCACCAACACCTTCCTCTCTTACCGTCTCTTCTTCAGAATTTTATATATATATATATATATATATATATATATATATATATATATATATATGTGTGTGTGTGTGTATGTGTGTGTGTGTGTGTGTGTGTGTGTGTGTGTGTGTGTGTGTGTGTGTGTGTGTGTGTGTGTGTGTGTGTGTGTGTGTGTGTGTGTGTGTGTATCACGAAAATAAACACGTGATTAAAAATGTGATAATGTCAGACCACGGAGGAAAAATGAAACAGGAATTTCCTTAAGTACTTTCGTATATTAATACATCTTCAGAAGGAGTCAACTAGTTCTTTCCTTCTGAAGATGTATTAATATACGAAAGTACTTAAGGAAATTCCTGTTTCATTTTTCCTCCGTGGTCTGACATTGTCATATTCATTATATATATATATATATATATATATATATATATATATATATATATATATATATATATATATATATATATATATATATATGTATATATATATATATATATATATATATATATATATATATATATATATATATATATATATATATATATATAGTAATTTTGTTCTTTTGTGCTTTTGTGATTTTGTGATTTTGTAATTTGTGATTTGTGTTCTGTTTGGTTTGTTCTCGTTTATTGTATTTATACGCATGCTTGAATGTAAAAATAAATATAAAAAATATTGTTTCTTAGTGGAAACGTTTCATCCACACACAAATTTATACTAAATTTGGATATTCTGTATGTTGCATTTAATCAGCAGTGTCATGTTTATACAGGTGTGATGAACCTCAATAATATTCCAGAATAAGATCGAGGATACATAAGTCTCTTGCAGCCTACAAGAGGCTGCAAATGGATTTTGTAAATTAGCAAGCATAGTTCTGTGATCAGTTCACTCAAATGGAGAAGCTGTAATGCGAATATATTCATCGGTCATGATTACAGATTCCTCAAGCGAACGAATCAACTAAAAAAAAAAAACAGGAACATATTGAAAACTGAAAATGATTACGAAAGAACTAATAAATTAATCTTTGATAAAGACTGAGAATAAATTATTGCAAACAATTGAGTTTTTTTTGGACGTTATGGAATCTTTCTTTAATAATAATCATAAAAGTTATCTTTTAATCACAAGCATTAAATTTAATTTGGTTTCGTATTTGTCTTAAGAGTTCTCATCCTCTGGAAGGTCGCTAGAGCAGCCACAATAGATACTCTTGGTGTATACATACCTGTTTTGTTCAATATATTTGACTAATTATGAATATTTTTAACTGACACTACTGAGTTATAGTTAACGAATGTTAAGGTGAATATTTAACTTATAGTATCTTGATTTACTAAATTAAATATGTAACAAAAAATAATTTGTCAGTAATAAATATAAACACTCAGTATTTATGTAACTCATTACTGAGTTTTATTGATGAAGTGAAGTTTGATAGTGTTTTAGAGCCCATTAAGTCTTCAAGCGCAGTACCTTATGAGCTCAATTTACTTTTATTATTTAGGTCAACTAACAAATGACTTTATAGCTTTATCCACTTAAGGTTAACTAACAAATGACTTTATAGCTTTATCCACTTCAGGTTACTATCAAATGACTTAATAACTTAGATCAATGGAAATAGAGGTTTAGGTTAAAAAACAGTGTCATTTTGATGAGACTTTGTCCTCTACATTAATTTACACTATATTTAGGTTAACTAATGAGGTCAATGGGTTAATTAGTGAAGGGATGGTCTAGTTATCTTCTTAAATTTTATTATTCATTCTGTTATTTTAAACAAATCAGGCTCCTTAATAAAACAAGTTTTTCTAGACAAATTGATACATGATTCCATTATCTGGAGTACCTTCCTTAAACTTTGTTTCATATGGCTGTATTTCTGAACTAATTTTTGTTGCTTTCTCTCTCAGGTTGTTGAAGGGTCAGATCCACGTAAGGAAGCACAGTCACTAATAAACCTCCCCACAAATTTGACCACTGGACCTATGTGGCGCGTTCGACTTCTATCATCTACCCCTGAGGCCCTTCCTCCTCGGCCAGAGATAAACGAAAAATATCCATATCGGAACACAGTGATAATTGAATGCCAACATGCAGCATTTGATGGTGTTGATCTATTGATGTTAATTGTGTGGTTCCATAAGATAATTGATGATATGGTCAGTGAAAATCCATTGATGATTCGCAATTTGGTCAACTTGCAGACCACAGTCAGACATCAGAAATTATTCAACAAATAAAATCAGCTCTTGAAAATGATCCTGAGCGGTTGAGCTCACTACTTAAACTTAAAAAGAAGAGCCCGCCACTTCTGTCCTCATGGAAGCTTTCGGAGCCCCAGAACCCTCTCAGGCAGAGACAAAATTCCTGGAAAATGTTTTTCTGAATATTTTAGACGTTGATAAGTTTCATGCTAAGTGTCAATCTGAAAATATATCGTTCAATGCTGGATTTACAAGTGTAATTAACAAGGCTCTTGTTGAGGTAGTAAGGGAGGCCGGCTTGACACGAGACGCCTACAATATTAGGAGTCGTGTTCCCATTGATATGCGTCGTTACATGAAAGGTTACTCCAAGACCTTCCCTTTGGGCTTCCATAATGCTCCAATGTATCAGAACATTTCAACACCTTACAATGTTAAAGATCATTTCTGGATGTATGCAAAGCAGTTTGATGTTCAGTTTCAGAATAACTTGAAGAACAAATTATTTATTGAAGATATGGTCATTGATAGAATGCTTCGGCCAGCTGATTTTCTCCTGAGAAATTCTTTGCAAAACCACAACCTATTACGAATGACTATTTGTTTTCAAACATGTTTACACCTCTTTTACGAACATACGGAGTAGGTAAACATGTTCAGTTAACAGATCTTCAAAGTTATGTAAATATTCATAAGCTTGACGTTACATTCATGTGCGTCTTACTTAAAATATGTGAGGAAGTCAGATTTGATCTCTGGTATTCGTCACGGGGAATAACAAAAAATACAGCACAAAACATTGTTGACAAAACTGTTTCAGTCTTCAGTGAAATTTGTGAAAATATATAACGCTTAGATGTCAGATCAAGTAATGCCTTCATTTGCAAGAAACCACAGATGTCATGAGTGAATCACTTTGGAGCTCAAATAGCCAAATTACATTACAATATTTTCTGTAACATTTTGATACATATGTACGTGGTTATGTATAATGTAAAAAATGGCTCCAGCAAGTCAATACTAGATAGTAAGAGCTCTTAAAGCATAAAGTGTCATTATGCAGCCCATCCTCCGGTTTTAGTAGTACTTATAGTAAAGATGAGGACCATAGTATATATACCGACGTACAACGAAATTAGAGAGTAGAAATCTGAACTATTGAGTTGGGCAAACCAGAAAATAATTTTTTTACTTGTGTTGCTTTGACACACACCCTCATGTTGATGATTCTTGTGCATCAGGGGGCTCCAAGAATCATCCTCATTGCTTCTTTTTATATTTTCTCTTAAGCTTTCAGCCTATTGCTAGAGAGACTCATAAGGTGCAGGGCATTACAGTCGGCTAGTGACATGATGAACATCATGTAGAACATTCTGACATTTTGACATTGATGGACTTACTTATATTAGTAATATACTTTCTTTTATACATAGCTTTAGGATAGTAGCAATAATATTAGATGAGAGGGTCTTCTGATCTACATCGTTCATTAATTCATGAGCAAGATAATGTCGAATATCATCAACATATTAGTCGCCTGACAGTTGGTTGGACAGCGCTTCGGTTTCGTAGTCCTGAGGTTCCGGGTTCGATCCCCAGTGGAGGCGGAGACAAATGGGCAAAATGTTTCTTTCACCCTGATGCCCCTGTTACCTAGCAGTATATAGTACCTGGGAGTTAGACAGCTACTACGGGCTGCTTCCTGAGGGTGGAGGCCTGGTTGAGGACCAGGCCGCGGGAATACTAAGCCCCGAAATCATCTCAAGATAACCTCAGGATAACATGAATTTTAGTAAATTAAGAACATACACCCATAGCGATTAATTTATCATCAGGAATTATTGAAACGTTCTTTAATTTGTTAAAGATCATTTAACTAAAGATCAACTAAATCCACCGAACTAGTCAAATGCGAACTAGAAATAATACCAAATAGTGGGGACAAAATTTTGATGAGACACTTAGAAAGTTCATAGGTAAAGGGACCCACAAAACTTATAGTAGGCCCTATGGTATAATTAGGCTTATGAGTCTTGACCAAGCACTAAAGATACAGCAAGGAAGTAGATGAGGTTGTAAACTGTTGTTAAGATGAGCGTTATGATCATTAGGATTTCTATTCTTACATATGTACATTTATTGTATAATTGAGATCTGGAACAAAACAAAAATTGTGGTGGTGGTGGTGGTGGTGGGGGGGGGGGAGAGGTAAGGTAATTTGTGTATTGGATTTTTTTTCCTGTAGACTCTCTCAGTATTATGAGTGTCAGTATGGTTAATGGTATATGTGAAAACTATCTTTATCTTAACGGTTTTATTTATGATACTGCAAACAAATTTTGCACCCTTACTGCTGGAATAATCTCTATCTCGTGTTAGAATGTAATAAGACTGATTCCGATAATGATGTTGAAACTCCCAACCATATGTTAAAGGATTGAGCAACTCAATACTACTATCTGTGTAAGGGTGATGAGAGATCCAACATCACCCTTACTACTTGTCTAGTAGTAAGCAGTAGTCAGATAAAAACTGACCAGTGCTGTTTGTTGGGGAAAAGTGTTGCCAACGCACTAGCGAGCAACCTATATACAAGCTGGTTGAGTAGAAGTGTTGCCAATCTATTTAAACTGAATATTTCTATTGTATGCGACATACTAGCCAATGATATTCCATTACATTTGTACCCTGAAATACAGGTGTCTTACACGCCCAATTAGTAAAAAATTGTAAGGAAAGCCCAGTACTCCTGAAAGCAACAACACTTGAAACCTTTGATTCCTTTATAAATAACTTACGGCCTCATGAGCACTATGCTTACGTTGATGGGTCTCTTCTTTTTCTTGATGGAAGGTGCAGTTTGCATGAAGGGTTTACTCTCTATAATGACTGCACGTGTACAAATGTTGGGAGACGTGTTAATATTGAGAGTGACAAGTTTCAAGTGTTTGTTGTGTTGTGGTGTAGATAGAGGAGCGGCGAGTAAAGAGAGGCGTGCGTTAGAGGGAGACTTGCCGCACTGAAGGGCGGGATGTTGTGTTTGTGGCGTCAGCTGATGATTATGGTGCTGCGATAAGGCAGTTGTTCTGTGTGTTCGGCTGTTGGTGTCGCCAAGTACAAATGTGACACAGCCCAATTTGTTAGTCGACTGGAGATATTTAGCCAGTGCTTTGACTATTTTCATGTAATGAGAGGTCTTCTCCTCCTAATATGTGTTCGATGGTAATAGGTTTTTTAAGTGTGATACTTGTTTGAAGTTACTCTGGCACGATGCTATTGGAAACAATGAAGGAGGTAGTGTTCAACTGTTTCTGGCACATGACAGTGAAGGGTATTTCGTTGATGTCTGTTCTGTACTTAGAGCTGTGCTGTCAGTTTGGTGTGTCCCAGCCTTAATCTGGTCATCGTTACATCAATTTCTCCGCTTTTTATATCTGACATGTTTCCAAGTTTACCATTTCTTTTTTATGGACCCATAGTACAAAGATGAGCATGACGTTTTCCATTTCATAACAAATTTTGGGTGATGGTATCTTTGAAGGCTCCATACCGTGCAACATGAGGAATTGGATGACTGGTAATGTAAGGTATGTTGTGCATCGCTTTGGCCAGTTGATATACAAGTTTATTATGGAGTATACCGCAATGTGCTGGCACCCATTTGATAGAGGTGTCATAACCGTTCAATCAATGTTCATAAAGAAGTTGAAAGCATCAGTAAACAAACTTTTTGCACGTTGTGAAAGAGTACGTAATTACTTGAATCTCACTCTTGGAGTCACTATAAATTCTATATATTCCAACTGGTAATGTTGTTATTATTTGGAGAGCTTGATATAAGGCATAAAAATCAGCTATGAAAATTGATAATTGGTTTGGTAACCGCCATCCCTGCTTGAGATGGTATTGTGGGATCCATACAGCGCTAGTGACCGATGGTGCGTTGTTCGTGAGGATGCGAGATCCATCTGTGTAAATCGCTGTGGTATTTGGGTACCAGTTTATAATTAATACCAATTTTTGTAATGTAATTTTTAATTAATGTAAAGTGAGGTTTATATTAAGGTTATTTTATAGCCCGTGTGAGAAAAGGTTGTGAGCGATTGGTTGGGAGAGTTGGGTTATGTGGGCTGACTGTTGGGTTATTTTTTTTTATCTGTATGGTTGTGTCTGGTGAGCAGTGATACAGAGTGACAGATAGTTGGCACACCTTATGTCTTGTCTGGTGGCTAAGCTTGTTTTCCCTTGAAGGCCGCAGAATTAGCTGCACTAAAACTTGCTAGTAACGCACTGAGGAACAATAGAGAAGTAATTTTCTGTGATTCAGTCAGTTTTTCTGGCCTCTAGAAGCCCAACAGGCAAAACAGATACTAGGAATGTTGTAACATCCATTATAAACAACATTATTAATGCACAGAGCAAGAGTTTCAGTCTGCTTTGTTTAGATACTATCTCACATAGGTGTTGACCAGCAAGATGACACACACAAGGCAGCTAAAACTGCATGTGATAAGTCTGAAATTTAGTTGGATATGGACATTCCAATCACTTCTGTAGAAGACGCAATATTTCATGAAATTAGGGACGACTGAAGAGCAGTTACTAACACTCAAAGGCCAGAAGCACGAGTGTAAAGAGCTATGACATGTTTAGAACCGATATTTATATGTACGGGCAGCATAAAATATCCACTAGACAGTGTGACATTGTAATTGCCAGAAGTAGGCTGGTATATTGATATCAGCCTACTGATATCGATACTGATACTACTGATACCCACCTGCAGCCATGGCAGGTGGCTGCAGGTGAACAAGTGCTAGGACATACTCCCAACATTATATCTGTGATTGCCCTGTTATCAGTGATTTCAGACCAAATTGTATGAGGTACTTTGAGCTCTGTAATTATTTCATGCACTCAGGAATATTGGAAGATATTTTTGTGCTGTATGTAGATTTTGCTAATGGGGGCTAATAGATCAGCCTTTTATTTCAGGTTCTCTCTTGATTCCATGTATGACTAACAATCCTGGGAGATGGGAATATCATTTGAATTTATAGCTAATTTTTTATCTATGCTGTGTAATATTTCATACAGAATAGGGTAGCAGCACATTGATGTATATACCTAAGTTTGTTAATAATAGTAATAAAAAAGTAATTCACAATATTAGAGAATAGTGTGCTCGAATTTTGTGTTCTCTCCTGATTCCATGTGTAACTAACCATCCTAAGAGATGGGGATATTATATAAACTTATAGCTACTTTTTATAGACACTATGTAATCTTTCATATTGAATAGGTTAGCAACACATTGTTGTGTATACAAAAGTTTGTTAATAATAATAATAATACAAAAGTGACTCACAATATTAGAGAATAGTGCGTTCGCATTTTATGTTCTCTCCTGATTCCATGTATGACTAACCATCCTGAGAGATGGGGATATTATATGAATTTATAGCTAGTTTTTTTACCTATAATGTGTAATCTTTCATATAGAATAAAGTAGCAGCTCATTGATGTATATACATAAGCTTGTTAAGAATAAACAAAAAATTAACAAACGATTAGAGAAAAGTGTGCACGTATTTTATATTTCCTCCTGATTCCATGTATAACTAACCATCCTGAGAGATGGGGACATTATATGAACTTACAGCTAGTGTTTGATATATTCTGTGTAATCTTTCATATAGAATAGGGTAGCATCACAATGCTGTGTAAACCTAAGTTTGTTAATAAGAAAAAAACTCAAACAAATTTACGATAGAGACTTAAATTGATATTTCAGTCACATTATACTGAACATAATGAAGATAGTCCCACCATACACAATATATCAAAGTCAGCATGGCGAACATTTTTACTTGGCTTGAAAACATTGTCAAGGCCTAAAAAAATTGAATCACATGTGGTGTTTTATTATTAAAATATAATTGGAAACATATTACTTAAAAACAGTATTCGTAGTGATAACTATCATTTACAAAATACACTGTAAAGTTTGTAATACATTTGTAATACATGTTTCTGTAATTAACTTTAATGTATGATTTCTATGCAAACACTTTGAAGAAGTTAGTGCCTTAATTCAAACCTTAGCAGTCCCCGTGGTGTAGTGGTAAGACACTCACCTGGCGTTTCGCGAGCACTTTGTCCTGGGTTCGTATCCAGGCCAGGGAGGATTTACTTGACATCAATCCTTAACTGAAGCCTCTGTTTAACTCATCAGTAAAATGGGTACTTGGTTGAAAAACGATTTTTCGCGGGGGTCGTATTCCAGGGAACATAGGATTAAAGACTTGCCCGAAACACTACACGTACTCGTGGCTGTACAAAAATGTAAGAACTCTTGTATATATAAATAAATAAAAAATAAATAAAAACAAATCATAGAGGTGGTGACACTGCTCTTTACTACCACCAAGAACTGACATGCTTAAAAGTAATTAGAACTAGAGACTCCTGTGGTGAGTATATCTTTGCCCATTTCAGAATTAAGGGTGCTGAGGCTGACCTGACTGGGAGTAGTTTACAAAATTCCTAACACTAATTTTGCTGAATTCAGCTCTAACCTTAGAAATCTAATACTAGCAAACAAACTTAACAAAACCAAACTAATAATTTTAGGGGGGTCTAAATATTGACCTCGGCAAGCCTGATAACCTTCAAGTTGCTAGTTTTCCCAACTGTATGAATTCCTGCTTGCTCATACCCTTCATCACTAATCTACTAGAATTGCTGATATGACTGCAACTCTGGACCACATCTGGACTAACATAACCTCTCCTCTTACTTCAAGGATAATCACTGATAGGACCACAGACCATTACCCTACATTTCTCCTCACTATCATTAATAAACCACCTCTAGATACAATTAAGATAAGCTTTAGGCTACACAATGAATCTTCTATAGGCAAGTTTATTGCTGCTGCTGCTACTAATATTAACTGGGTAACTGAATTAGGTAACAGAGTGAACATCAACCTATCAGTGCAAACATTTCTTCAAAAAACTCTGAGCCTCTATAATACCTGCAGTCCAATACTAACAAAACAAGTCTCAACTAAAAGGCTTACTAAGGGGTATACTTAAATCTATTAATAAAAAATATGACCATGAGAAAAAGTATAGGCTAGGGGTAATCTCCAAAGAAGTTTTAAGGTGATACTCATCAATGCTGTCCAAAATAATTAGGAGAGCCAAAATAAAATAATATGAAAATAAATTGGACCAAATTAAGGGCAACATAAGAAAACATAGAGCACTATTTCCCAAATATTTGAGATCAAAGAAGATCTTGAATAAGAAACCAATATTCCTTTCCAATGACGATGGTGTGCTTTCTGCCTCTGACACTGCTATCAAGTTTTATAGTTTCTTCTCATCCATTGGCACATCCCACACAAATGATATCCCATCCTCCCTAACTAATTTTAAGGACTACCTTACAGTAAACAATCCAGAGTCTCTGAGCCTAGCTCAGCTAATTCCTCTGATGTTAATGTGATAATCCATTCTCTTGAAACAAAGTCAAGTGCCTTTGCTTAGATACCAACTCTAATTTACAAAAAATAACTCTAGATTTCTAGCTCCAGCCATTGCATTGCTCTACGACAAATCACTTGAATTCCAAACCTTTCCAGATGATCAAAAAAAAAAAGTGCGAGTAACCCCAGTGAGTAAATGTGGTGATCTAAATAATGTCAACAATTTCAGACCCACATTATTCTGCCAACCTTGTAAAAAATATTTGAAAAGCTAATCTACAAATCAGTTTTACTTTTATGTAGCAAAACACAATGTACTTAGCTCTTTCCAATATGGCTTCAGATCCAAAAAAGCCCTAATGATGCACTGATTAGCATGATTAACTTGATACATGCAGCTCTTGATAAAAATGAGTTCCCTGTTGGGATATTTGTTGATCTATATAAGGCTTTTGACACTGTCAACCACCACAACCTTCTTCTTAAATTACATCATTATGGAGTCAGAGGTCACTCCTTTCAATACCTTCAGTCTTTCCTTAGTGACTGGCAGTAGTTATTCTAGTGCCAGATGGCCCCATCTATATATAGAAATCAGATAAGGAATCAGAGGCAGAGTGCCAGATAGAGCCAACCACATTAGGTCATCAGAGGGGGGGTGTGGCAGCCACCAAAAAACAGTGTAGATAGGTATCCATTATGTACTGCTATGTCCATGTTCTTTATACACCAAACGTATGGAGATATGTCTAAGTATAAAATGTATATATAAATGTATATAATACACACAAGTGGGTGCCAGCTACAATCACCTCTAAAAAACGTGCCCAGCAGGATGTCTCTCTGGGCAGGTGTAAAACAGGTTCCTCTCAATAGGGTGGTCCCCCCTACCCCTCCCCATACCTGACGGGGGCTTGTCTGTACCGTAAGAGAGGCCCCCCATCCCTCTTCCAAGTGGCCTTAAAGGTGCTTATACTCAAGGCTATATGTATATATTGTGTATACATACTTAAAAAATAAAAGGTGAAAAGAAATAACCCATATGTTTTATAAATTATATTTACAAAGTACTTAAGGTCTTAAACATAATCATAATCTAAATCTTCCCACCCTCCATAATAGTGTCTAACAAGATCTCTCCTCAGTGCCCATAGGTCTGTTGTGGGGTTTTCTTCCTCATCCTCCTCCTCCCCCTGGGTTGAAGATGATGACTCATCATCATCTAGAGTGTGAATGGGGTGGTGTGGTTCTTCTCCAGGTAGGGAACTACTGACGTCATAGCGTTCACTCACACTGGTAGGGTGTCGTCGTTCCTCACCTTTGAGGTCATTGACGTCACCACTTTCACCCCTGGAGAGCATTCCTTGGGGTGTGGGGTGAGGCGTTGGGGTGGGATTCCGGCGGTATGTCTGGGTGTCCATAGCCTAAACTGTTGTATTTATTTAGATAAAAGCGCTCATCATCAAATGCACTAAAACCCCTCTTAGTATTGTAAGTGGTGACCATCTACCCTCCTACATTCCTAATTTGAGAATATATTTTTTTTTGAGATATATACAAGAGTTGTTACATTCTTGTACAGCCACTAGTACGCGTAGCGTTTCGGGCAGGTCCCTGGAATACGATCCCCGCCGCGAAGAATCGTTTTTTCATCCAAGTACACACTTTACTGTTGCGTTAAACAGAGGCTACAGTTAAGGAATTGCGCCCAGTAAATCCTCCCCGGCCAGGATACGAACCCATGACAAAGTGCTCGCGGAACGCCAGGCGAGTGTCTTACCACTACACCGCGGAGACTGTAAATATTGAAAATATTGAAAAGTATTTACTACTCCATTACTGTGTAGGCTTTCTTTTAAATGGTTATGTGTTAAAGATCTTTGCACAGTGGGGGGGATACCCTTAGCGGTAATGGAATTGGAATTGTCGTGCAATAACAGACTATACATTTTAGGTTTGAGTGCTACAACTTCAAGGATGCGGCGGTCTGAAACCTCTGACTTAAAAGTCCTAAAACACCCTTTTTAGAAGGGTCATACAAGGGGTGAGTTTTAGGGAAGTTACTGGTATCCATCCATGACTTAAGGGTCTCTCCCCCATCTCGTTGAAGACGTCATCCATCACTAAACTAAAAATGAAGCTGTCAGTATCACTGTACACTAGTTCCAGCCTATCTGTATAGTGCTTCTTAAGTACCTTGTACCAAAAATAGTACAAACTGTATTTTGCCACCTCAAGAATCTGGAAGCCAATGTAATTAGAATGAGTAATTTTAATGAATGGTCTGGAACTGACAGACAATAATTTATTGTCACCTAAATGTACCATACGTTTAAAGTGTGGATTCTTCACCTCTGGTAAAAAGACCTTGGCAGAAGTCACTAGTTTGGTGTCAATGGCATAACGGGCTGGGTTCAGTAGTGTTTTACCAAAAACACTATTTGTTAAAGAGAGAGAGAGAGAGAGAGAGATTAACAGTTTAAATAGTGTTTTCCTATCCTGGCTAGTGGAGGCATTTCTATTGTTAACGTTGGTGTTAACAAATTGTTCCATAAAATCTGACTGGTGGAACTCATAAATGGCATGTACAGTTTCTACTTCAAGACCTATCTCAATAAATAGCTGTAAAAGGTGTAGAGATATGAAATAATGTTTTTTTTTTGGAAAATGATCACCAACCAGTTTAATATTTTTTTTAGGGAGATTTGTAATGTTATTTGTTTCCAGAAGTCCCCTACTAAATGGCGAGATATCTGTAATACTTATTTCCCTATGGTGTAAACATAGGGGCAGATCATCTGTTAGTCTAGCTATTTCAGGTCTTATGTGTTTTGGTGTCAATTAAGAGCCAGTGACCTTTGTTAGATGAGAAAGGTTGTTCCTTCATTATCTTCCCTTCACTAAAGAAAGAGTTCATCTCATCAGACGATAGTCTTCTTAGACGCCCATAGGGTAATCTCTTAGTCATACAACTCCCATAAAGTGAGTTGAAATCTACATAAAGTAAAAAAGAAGATCTATCCTCCTGAGGGTTAAAAGAAGGGTTCACGTAGCGATTGTTAGCTCTGACGTAACTCCTAACTGCAGTTGTAAAACCCCCTCGAATGTTTTGTGACAGGAGATTGTGTAACGTGACATCTGCACTTAACTCCAACGATATTTTGTTGCTTTTCAAGAAGCAGTCGTAGGAGTAGCTCGGAAGGCTACAGTAATGGGTCATTTCTAATGAAAAGATATCATTTAGAATTACCCTGTGGTGGGTAAAAATATCAGCCAGTAAACCAACGTCACACTTTAAATAAACAAGGAGATAGTCCTTTAATGTGCTACATGCTGTTGCCTCCCATACTAATTTAGAATGTCTATATTCTTCCGAAGTGATGTCTGATTTGTTTATGGAGCTGTAAAACATTTCAATAGCAAAGAGTATTGCATCATTAAAGCAGGCGATTCTTGTGACATATTCATAAGGGAAAAACTGCTTACCCTCCAAGAGCAGGTGGTGACTCTCTTTGAGTAAATTTTCTATCATTGAGCGAGTGAATGTTAAGGGACTGGCCGAATCAATGTGGGTCTTTGCTAGGGACGAAAGACTGCCTGTAATAAAAGCCAGTGAATCAAGAAATTTAAGCTTCTCTATTTCTACCTTAAGGCATTTTGTCCCCTGCCTCATTAAAATATTGCTCTTAATATTTGAACCCATACCAAACTCCCTCAAAATTGAGCCCATGTCATAAGACATACTGTGAGCAATTAGGACTAAACTCTCTAGAACATCCCTGTGGCAGAGGTTGCAGTAATTACATAGAGCTCCAATATAATTGAGCTTTTCCCGAAGGTGATCATGACGTTGAACCTTATAATTGGAGGAAGTAAATACCCTCTCACAAAACTGGCAGTGTGTCTGTCTCCTAAAATGATCCATATCCTCAAGAGACATGTCTATTTCGTAATGTGGGAGGGTGGATCACGCCACTGATGGGTGAAATCTTACGCTGATCTAATTCATTGAATTTATGCATGAAATATAGATAATTTAGACAAAAATCTTGTCTTTTTGTCCTCAATTTCGTATGAGTTCTTGCTTCTCCTACCACCCCCTTTTTTATTATTGTATCCTTTATTATACATGATTACAAATTGTATAAATCCAACATATGTCATTACCATTAAAAGTAAAATAAAAACAATCGCAATGATTTATTGAAAGATATCGTAAACTACTTATATCAATTAAATACTTAAAACTTTAAAAGATAGATTAAGCTTAGGATAATAAAATACTTTGATACCAGTAGGCAACGAATTTACTATACAAGGAAACAATGTTTTATGGAAACAAAATTTGTCAGACATAATCTTAGATCAGAGCTTAGCTCTTATATCCTTCAGGGAAAATACAATCCTTACTTTGATTATACCACATAACTTAAAGTCTCAAGAGGCTGTGTGAAGTTGTACTGATCTCCTTAATTATTAATGCATTGCATTAATTTTAAATGTATTCAGTTTTTACAGTCCATTGGATAAGCCTAAGTGAATAAATTACCAATGAAGCTTCGTGACTCACAGCTTAGCATATGTAGATTACATAGTGTACGTTCAAAATGATAAGAATTTTTTATGATAACTGTTGACTGTGAACAATGTCAGTGTAACTCCTTTAAGGAGCAACAATCTTTTCAAATATTTGAAATTCCCATCCAATCTCTTAGATTACTTTAATTTTCCTATGTCTAGCTTTAATCATTTTTTATTTGCTTTGTAATGCCAAGTAACAATGGCTAGGTAATTTTTTTCACCTGGCTACTCAGGGCTGGCCAAGGTTGACGGAAACACAAGAAAGTGCCATATATTGACCTTTAATAGTCCGACCTTCATCCTATTTAACTGAATTCTGGTTATTGCAGCAGGACATCACATGATAAAATGATATTCTGTGCTATATTTCGCCAAGTGATTGATGAGATGGTGAGCCACATATCAGTGGATGGCGAGCCTCATATTAGAGGATGTGAGCTGAAAACAGCTGTAGGGGAAGAGGTGACAGAGNAGACTCTGAAAACTGGGAGAATATCGCTGAGAATTACTTTGTCTGGCGCTGACAAGTTCATGTTGGCGAAGGAGCCTATGGACAAAACAGACTCTGTGGAGGTTTCTTGCAAGCACAGGGCTGGCGGCTCCCATACCAGGAGCTCACACTTCCATGTCCCCATTACAATGGTATAATCTGAACCGCTCCCACACAAAATGATGACAATGAGTGGTCGCCATCGATTCTGATGAACATGTGTATTTATTTCCAGAAGCAAAAGTTTCAAAAGACTTGACCACTGTGTTTTGTTGAAAGTTTAAACAGTTACTCCCATTGTGGAACTATATCTGTTTCTAAGTTTCTCCCGCATAATAGAATGCCTCACAAATTATTATATTTCCTCAGGGATGAACAGCAGGAGATGAAGTGGCTTTTCCCAGCCGATGACAGGGTAGAGAACATGATAGCCATGATCAACAAAGGCCTTTGGCGCCAGGGCGCATATTTTACTTTGCACTTGGAACAACCATTAGAACCACAGCAGTATCTCCAAGCTGTTACTCATCTGCATAAGTAAGTACAGAGCACAACATTCTTTTGTATAAAACAAACAATAACAAATGAATTGTGGAGTTATTAGGTGTACTAGCTCGTGCTAAGACAGTATTACTCCAATACTGGAGTGTTTCATTGTTCATCAACGTGGTGGTTCATGCTACATCAACGTCGTACCTGTGAGAACACGTCAACACTGTTCCTCTTCTATCGCAGCTGTGCCAGAATAAAAGAAGTAAACACATTAATAAAGTCTGTTGGGCTAGCCATGAGGGAAGTGAGGGATGGGAATACTTGCCCTGGATCGAGTGAGTACTGAGGCTGGCCCCTGGGTCGAGTGAGTACTGTAGCTGACCCTGGGTCGAGTGAGTACTGAGGCTGGCCCCTGGGTCGAGTGAGTACTGAGGCTGGCCCCTGGGTCGAGAGAGTACTGTGGTTGACCCTGGTCGAGTGAGTACTGTGGCTGGCCCTGGGTCGAGAGAGTACTTTGGCTGGCCCTAGGTCGAGTGAGTACTGTAGCTGACCCTGGGTCGAGTGAGTACTGTGGCTGGCCCTAGGTCGAGTGAGTACTGTAGCTGACCCTGGGTCGAGTGAGTACTGTGGCTGGCCCTAGTCGAGTGAGTACTGTGGCTCGTCAAAGTGGGTACTTTGGCTGGCCCTGTGTCGAGTGAGTACTGTGGCTGGCTGGTCCTGGGTCGAGTGAGTGCTGTGGTTAGCCCTGGGTTGAGTGAGTACTGTGACTGGCCCTGGGTCGAGTGAGTACTATTGTGGGCCCTGGGTCGAGTGACTACTGTGGCTGGCCCTGGGTCGAGTGAGTACTGTGACTGGACCTGGGTCGAGTGAGTACTATGGCTGGTCTCGGGTCGAGTGAGTACTGTGGCTGGCCCTGGGTCGAGTGAGCACTGTGGCTGGCCCTGGGTCGAGTGAGTACTGTGGCTGGCCTGGGTCGAGTGAGTACTGTGGCTGGCCCTGGGTCGAGTGAGTACTGTGACTGGACCTGGGTCGAGTGAGTACTATGGCTGGTCTCGGGTCGGGTGAGTACTGTGGCTAGGGTCGAGTGAGTACTGTGGCTAGCCCTGGGTCGAGTGAGCACTGTGGCTGGCCCTGGGTCGAGTGAGCACTGTGACTGGACCTGGGTCGAGTGAGTACTATGGCTGGTCTCGGGTCGAGTGAGTACTGTGGCTGGCCCTGGGTCGAGTGAGCACTGTGGCTGGCCCTGGGTCGAGTGAGTACTGCGGCTGGTCCTCGGTCGAGTGAGTATTGTGGCTGGACCTGGGTCGAGTGAGTACTGCGGCTGGTCCTGGGTCGAGTGAGTACTGTAGCTGACCCCTGGGTCGAGTGAGTACTGCAGCTGACCCCTGGGACGAGTGAGAACTGTGGCTGTCCCTGGGTCGAGTGAATACTGTGGCTGGCCCGGGGTCGAGTGAGTATTATGGTGGGCCCTGGGTCGACTGAGCACTGTGGCTGGCCCTAGGTCGACTGAGTACTGTGGCTGGTACTGTGTCAACACCGACGGCTCAGTCCAAGCTTCTACTGGACGGACAGCAGCAGCAGCATGTAGGTTTTATAGAAATAATATTTTCACACAGACTATCAGTGTCAGGTTAAAGAACGGGCTGACCTCCACACAAGCAGAACTAGCTGCACTACAACTAACTACCAGTACATTAAAATACATAGGAGGAGGAATAATATTTTGTGATTCAAAGTTTGCTCTTCAAGCAACTGAAAGTAAGTAAGTAATTATCAAAAGAAGGCACCAAACCGGGAAGGCTATGTAGCACCATCAAATGTGCGGGATAATCAGAGGGCGCTAAATATCACCAAGGATGCCAATACGAGAACAGAAACGCATAATGCGAATGATATCAAAAGTATCTGAGTCGCCAAGAATTCTATCGAGGGACAAACCACCATGGGGGACGGTCGGAAAGCAAGACACACGCTCTTCCTGGAAGTCAGGACATTCAACAAGGATATGCACGACCGTAAGAAGGACAATGCAATTTGGACAATAAGGAACAGGGCGCCGCTCCATTAAGTGACCGTGAGTTAAACGGGTATGGCCAATATGTAACCTAGCCAGGGCCGTTTCCCACCGCCGGTTTCGGTGGTAGGAGGAAGGCCACTGGGACACACGACTCTTAAGAGTACGCAGTTTGTCATTAATAACAGAAGACCAACAACTCTGCCAGCGGGCAAGGATGGAGGCATGAATAACTGGGTAAAAGTCGGAATAAGGAATATCTTTACGGGAGATGGGACAAGTGCGGATAGCTTCCTTAGCGGCAGCATCCGCACGCTCATTTAAAGAGACACCAACATGGCTGGGAACCCAGCAAATCTCAACCGACTTAAATTTACTGGAGATAAGAAACAGCCAATGTTGAATCTCGACGACCACCAGGTGGACCGGATTAAAGGACCCTAAAGCCATGAGGGCACTACGAGAGTCAACTACCACCACAAAGGAGGATTGACACCGGGAAAGCAGGAGACGAAGAGCATAGAGAATAGCATAAAGTTCTGCTGTGAAGATGCTAGCCTCCGGAGGAAGGCGACGCATGTAAGTGTGGTCAGGAAAAACAACGGAGTAGCCCACACCGTCAGCAGACTTAGTCTAGGGCAGCTGCACAAATGCAGATGTATCTAAACGTGTTAATAAAATAAAAACAACTAACAAAAATTGTCTCAATAAATGCGATAAATCTTAGGATCGAGAAGTAGCTGCCTTTTACCAATAAGGTATAACCACCCTTATTACTAACCATAGAGAATCATGGGTGATTTATATAAATTATTGATGGAATATCATATTATTAAGCAGGTCGTGGCTCATCTAATATTTTGATGTAGCAAAAGACACAAGCAAGTCGCTTGTCCGCTCCTTTAGTCAAACCAACCAGGCTCGCCATCTGCTTGCTTGTGTTCTAACACACTCTTCATGATGCAGTGTGTCTTTGTTCTTCTGGAGCGTTTCTCCGAGCATCGTGAAGGGACTTCAAGAGCTCTCATATGAGCACTATGAATGTGTTGCAAGAGCTCTCATATGAGCACTATGATGTGTTGCAAGAGCTCTCATATGAGCACTATGAATGTGTTGCAAGAGCTCTCATATGAACACTATGAATGTGTTGCAAGAGCTCTCATATGAGCACTATGAATGTGTTGCAAGAGCTCTCATATGAGCACTATGAATGGGTTTCAAGAGCTCTCATATGAGCACTATGAATGTGTTTCAGGAACTCTCATATGGGAACTATGAATGGGTTTCAGGAGCTCTCATATGAGCACTATGAACGGGTTTAAGGAACGCTCACTCAAGCACAATGACCAGGCGTCAGATGTCTCCTTGGAACGCACAAAACCTTCATATGTAGTGTCATATTAGTTGATAAAAAGGGTTTGTTTTGGTTAAGGAATGTGACCATTTTTATGCAAATTAACTTCTAAAGGCCTTCTACCATATTTCTCATTTATTTGACAACATTTGTTTCATTTATAAATATTTTAAATTAGTAAAATACTCTCTAACAACATATAGGAGACAAAGTAGCAGTGAAACACGGCAGGAAAAGGATTAACCAAGTTGTTTGGTTTTCAGTAAGGTTCAGCTGTTGAGGACCTGCTTCCGTCCCCGTGACAAAGAGTGGTGGCTGTGTGAGATGCCAGTACCTTCCATCGACTTCCAGGTGAGCACTGCACACACTCTGTGTGTCACCAACACCTTCCTCTCTTACCGTCTCTTCTTCAGAATTTTATATATATATATATATATATATATATATATATATATATATATATATATATATAATATATATATATATATATATATATATATGTGTGTGTGTGTGTACTCACCTAGTTGTGCTTGCGGGGGTTGAGCTCTGGCTCTTTGGTCCCGCCTCTCAACCGTCAATCAACAGGTGTACAGTTTCCTGAGCCTAATGGGCTCTATCATATCTACATTTGAAACTGTGTATGGAGTCAGCCTCCACCACATCGCTTCCTAATGCATTCCATTTGTCAACCACTCTGACACTAAAAAAGTTCTTTCTAATATCTCTGTGGCTCATTTGGGCACTCAGCTTCCACCTGTGTCCCCTAGTGCGTGTGCCCCTTGTGTTAAACAGCCTGTCTTTATCAACCCTGTTGATTCCCCTGAGAAACCTGAGAATGTGTATGTCATGTGTGTGTGTGTGTGTGTGTGTGTGTGTGTGTGTGTGTGTGTGTGTGTGTGTGTGTGTGTGTGTATCACGAAAATAAACACGTGATTAAAAATGTGATAATGTCAGACCACGGAGGAAAAATGAAACAGGAATTTCCTTAAGTACTTTCGTATATTAAACTTTGTTTCATATGGCTGTATTTCTGAAC
The DNA here is from genome assembly GCA_020271785.1 of Procambarus virginalis. NCBI lineage: Eukaryota > Metazoa > Arthropoda > Malacostraca > Decapoda > Cambaridae > Procambarus > Procambarus virginalis. The sequence continues at coordinate 30,846,763 of WNGS01169498.1, forward strand.
TAATTTTTGTTGCTTTCTTTCTCAGGTTGTTGAAGGGTCAGATCCACGTAAGGAAGCACAGTCACTAATAAACCTCCCCACAAATTTGACCACTGGACCTATGTGGCGCGTTCGACTTCTATCATCTACCCCTGAGGCCCTTCCTCCTCGGCCAGAGATAAACGAAAAATATCCATATCGGAACACAGTGATAATTGAATGCCAACATGCAGCATTTGATGGTGTTGATCTATTGATGTTAATTGTGTGGTTCCATAAGATAATTGATGATATGGTCAGTGAAAATCCCATTGATGATTCACAATTTGGTCAACTTGCAGACCACAGTCAGACATCAGAAATTATTCAACAAATAAAATCAGCTCTTGAAAATGATCCTGAGCGGTTGAGCTCATTACTTAAACTTAAAAAAGAAGAGCCCGCCACTTCTGTCCTCATGGAAGCTTTCGGAGCCCCAGAACCCTCTCAGGCAGAGACAAAATTCCTGGAAAATGTTTTTCTGAATATTTTAGACGTTGATAAGTTTCATGCTAAGTGTCAATCTGAAAATATATCGTTCAATGCTGGATTTACAAGTGTAATTAACACGGCTCTTGTTGAGGTAGTAAGGGAGGCCGGCTTGACACGAGACGCCTACAATATTAGGAGTCGTGTTCCCATTGATATGCGTCGTTACATGAAAGGTTACTCCAAGACCTTCCCTTTGGGCTTCCATAATGCTCCAATGTATCAGAACATTTCAACACCTTACAATGTTAAAGATCATTTCTGGATGTATGCAAAGCAGTTTGATGTTCAGTTTCAGAATAACTTGAAGAACAAATTATTTATTGAAGATATGGTCATTGATAGAATGCTTCGGCCAGCTGATTTTTCTCCTGAGAAATTCTTTGCAAAACCACAACCTATTACGAATGACTATTTGTTTTCAAACATGTTTACACCTCTTTTACGAACATACGGAGTAGGTAAACATGTTCAGTTAACAGATCTTCAAAGTTATGTAAATATTCATAAGCTTGACGTTACATTCATGTGCGTCTTACTTAAAATATGTGAGGAAGTCAGATTTGATCTCTGGTATTCGTCACGGGGAATAACAAAAAATACAGCACAAAACATTGTTGACAAAACTGTTTCAGTCTTCAGTGAAATTTGTGAAAATATATAACGCTTAGATGTCAGATCAAGTAATGCCTTCATTTGCAAGAAACCACAGATGTCATGAGTGAATCACTTTGGAGCTCAAATAGCCAAATTACATTACAATATTTTCTGTAACATTTTGATACATATGTACGTGGTTATGTATAATGTAAAAAATGGCTCCAGCAAGTCAATACTAGATAGTAAGAGCTCTTAAAGCATAAAGTGTCATTATGCAGCCCATCCTCCGGTTTTAGTAGTACTTATAGTAAAGATGAGGACCATAGTATATATACCGACGTACAACGAAATTAGAGAGTAGAAATCTGAACTATTGAGTTGGACAAACCAGAAATAATTTTTTTACTTGTGTTGCTTTGACACACCCCTCATGTTGATGATTCTTGTGCATCAGGGGGCTCCAAGAATCATCCTCATTGCTTCTTTTTATTTTCTCTTAAGCTTTCAGCCTATGCTAGAGAGACTCATAAGGTGCAGGGCATTACAGTCGGCTAGTGACATGATGACATCATGTAGAACATTCTGACATTTTTGACATTGATGGACTTACTTATATTAGTAATATACTTTCTTTTATACATAGCTAGGTAGTAGCAATAATATTAGATGAGAGGGTCTTCTGATCTACATCGTTCATTAATTCATGAGCAAGATAATGTCGAATATCATCAACATATTAGTCGCCTGACAGTTGGTTGGACAGCGCTTCGTTTTCGTAGTCCTGAGGTTCCGGGTTCGATCCCCAGTGGAGGCGGAGACAAATGGGCAAAATGTTTCTTTCACCCTGATGCCCCTGTTACCTAGCAGTATAATATACCTGGGAGTTAGACAGCTACTACGGGCTGCTTCCTGAGGGTGGAGGCCTGGTTGAGGACCAGGCCGCNACACTTTTTAACTTTAAAGAAAACATCCTTTAATTGATTGAAATTTGTTTTAACATTCGAAATATCATTTGTTGATGTTAAATAATATAAGGTTCAAATTTATTAAGATAGTTACTTTAAAAACTATTTCTATTTGAAATTTAAATAACATAAAAATAGATCAGAATATAACAAATACCGACTATATAAAAGACCTGACACTTGCAGCATTAATTATGCTATTGTAACACATTGAAAGTAATAACATTATTTGATTCAGAAAAGCATTTGGTAAGGTTATAATGATAATAATAATAATAATAATAATAATAATAATAATAATAATAATAATAATAATAATAATAATAATAATAATAATGTATTAATTAAATATTTTAAATTATAATTCACAACTTGCTAGCGCACAAGAAACAAATCCACGAATCATCATTACATTCTGTAACACCTACACATGATTCATGGTGCCAAATACTACAACGGTCACAGCATACCATCAGCTTCAAACCATTTGGCTTTCTGCAAATGCAGTACACTTCCATCGAGCATGACCGGATGATTCGTTTTCTTCTCAGTGTCAGAGCTGCAGGGAATGAGGTGAGATACTTTCCTTTGAAGTTCTCTTGTAGATGTTGTCTCATATTCTGCACATCATATACAAGGTTCACCGGATCTTCACCATTTGCAAGTGATGCAGCAAACGCCACAGCATACACCCCACTCATACTTGAGTCCCATCCTGGCAATTAGTAAGAACACACAAGAAAACATCAGTAGATTTGGATGGTAATTTATGCCTGGTGTCGTATATGTTAATTTGTCCAGTTTCTCCAGTGCTGGAAACGGTGACCAAGTGACAACCATCAACTTGAATTATTTTAATAAATTCACCTAACACAGCTGGCCAGGAAAGGTCCCGCTGCAACACTGGGTCATGAAGGCCTTCTACGCTTGGCATATTTTATTTGATGAGGTCACATGCAGCCTTTATATGAAGGTCAGAGAGCTGTTCATTTATTCCAATGTTTATGATCTCGTCATCTGTTAAATAATTTATCGTTGTCGAATATGAAGCACTGCTATAAATCTCCGTATTATTGCATTGATCTGAGGAGTGGCAGTGATTGGTGCAGTGTATTCATCACCACCTGCCTCTAGCACATCATCACCAGTGACCTCTAGCACATCATCACCAGTGACCTCTAGCACATCATCACCAGTGACCTCTAGCACATGATCACCAGTGACCTCTAGCACATGATCACCAGTGACCTCTAGCACATCATCACCAGTGACCTCTAGCACATCATCACCAGTGACCTCTAGTACATCATCACCAGTGACCTCTAGCACATGATCACCAGTGATCTCTAGCACATCATCACCAGTGACCTCTAGCACATCATCACCAGTGACCTCTAGCACATCATCACCAGTGACCTCTAGCACATCATCACCAGTGACCTCTAGCACATCATCACCAGTGACCTCTAGCACATCATCACCAGTGACCTCTAGCACATCAACACCAGTGACCTCTAGCACATCATCACCAGTGACCTCTAGCACATCAACACCAGTGACCTCTAGCACATCATCACCAGTGACCTCTAGCACATCATCACCAGTGACCTCTAGCACATCATCACCAGTGACCTCTAGCACATCATCACCAGTGACCTCTAGCACATCATCACCAGTGACCTCTAGCACATCACCACCAGTGACCTCTAGCACATCATCACCAGTGACCTCTAGCACATCATCACCAGTGACCTCTAGCACATCATCACCAGTGACCTCTAGCACATCACCACCAGTGACCTCTAGCACATCATCACTAGCTGCCTCTAGCACATTATGTCTGTTGTGACCCTCTTGTTGAATCACGTGATATGGAAAGATTATTGATGTGTATATGTATTTGTGTAAATGATTGTATATATATATTGGTACATGTGTATGTAATACAAACAATTGTGTAACGAGCTTCAAAAGATTGTCACTTGCTTAGCTAAACGAACTATTGGGTTCAGTTCCTGAACACATTATGCGCCTCTGTAACCCTTTCCATCACTGCCCACGGGATGGGTAAGGGGTGCATAATAAACAGAAAAGAAAAATAACACCAAACAGGAGTAAATTCAAGCACCCTGTGTATTGACGAGTAAGTTTAATATTTAAACTATGATATATATTTATTTATTTATTTACAAGAAGGTACAATTGAATTGAAATTGAAATAAGCTTATTGAGTGATTTATGAAATTACGTACTAACGGTATTTTGACATTCTTACATGCTTATTATCTGTTACCTACTGGCTTCCCTGAAGCAACTCCAAAGATATCTTCTACTTGAAATGCATTGTAAAATTTGTCCTTTATCTTTGAACACCATACAAGATAACGTTTTATGAGCACTGAGTGAGTAAATAAATATTGGCCTGATAGTCTCACGACCAATGACGTCGCTGCTCTTGGGAAACCACAAGTGGAAGACCACAACAAAGAAGTCTAACTACAGTAACCTTGAACTTCTTTAATAGTGGTTGGACTACTCTCTAGTAGTAGAGTCTAACCAAGAGAACACTGGGTGCTCTAGTAGTTACTAAGGATTATTATGGACGTAAAAAAGACGTCAAACTAAATTGATTTGATGATGAAGCTTGCAACTGTACTTAAGGAACGGGTTCTCAGTGGAATGGGTTGTGTGTAATATGGAGGTTGGTGGTATGGGTTGCTTGTTAAGTGGTTGTAGGTGGTATTGTTTGTGTGCGACATGGTTGTAAGTGGTATGGGTTGCTTGTTAAGTGGTTGTAGGTGGTATTGTTTGTGTGCGACATGGTTGTAAGTGGTATGGGTTGTGTGTGGCACTTTTATTGCTACTTACCTAATTGTACTCACCTAATTGTTCTTGCGTGGTTGAGCTCCGGCTCTTTGGTCCGCCTCTTAACTTTCAATCAACATTGATTTTTTATTGTTGCCGACGGAGGCGGCAAGTTTATTGTGCACCCCATACTCATCCTGTGAGCAGTAGCGCAAAATGCATTACAGAGGGCACAAAAGGTCTTAATCAGACATCATCTTAGATTATTACATAAACAATTTCATCTATCCTTCACACCTTATAATTACAATGTCAGCTAGTTACAGAGAATGTTCTATTTCAAGAGTTATATATTTACAGTAAGTCATTATGCATTAATGGTAGGTCTTATCGCTAATACATAACAGTTTGAGTATTGGAGATTTTACAGAGTCATAGGGAAGCTTTTGCTTATTATTTGTCTTCACAATACACTACTTATTTCTTAATCTCATATCTCGTTTAACTATTGGGAGCTAAATATGGATACAGTGCAAGGATTTCATGTATTTTTTCCTATATAATAAGATAGGGTGCCATATCACTCAACGTGAGTTTAGATTTATCTGTAAATGACTCAATTTTACTACAATCCAAGATATTGTGTTCAAGTGTGTGTCCCTGTCTTTGTCCACACACTTTACACTTTATTTAATCTAGATCCCTATACAAGCCGAACTGCCAGAAATATTTGTAGCCAAGTCTTATTCGATCTATAAGAACGTCTGTTAGTCTGCTTATTTTGTTACTTGCCCTATACACGTGTTTTACTTCACACATGTATTGTGATAAACACTGACTTGCTAGTTCCAGTTTGCACTGTTCTACTTTCTTCAAATTCATCCAGCAGTTCTCGCCTAACGTCATTTTTAAGGGACCTATTTGATAACTCAAGATTCCGTTCAATACTGTCTTTATTTACTGCAACTAGCTTAGCAAGGGCCTCAACTTTATCATGTTCCTTCAGGCCAATGTGAGAAGGAATCCACAACATTTTTATATTTACCCCCCTGTCTAGTATCTGAGACAAGCACGTTACTACTTGATTGCAAACTATTTATTGCTAGTGCTGAGGAAAGGGAGTCGGAAATAATTAAGCTGTTTACTTCAGTGTTACAGTGAACAGTTACAGTTACAGTTACAGTGAATGTCAATATTTTCGAGTGCTACCAGTATTGCTACCAACTCAGGTTGCACAGTGGATACCCAGTTACTAATTCTCGTATTCCTTTAAATTATGCTGCCATCGGGCTAATGAGCAATAACAGCACTTCCTGCCCTCCCTGTAGCTGTATTGAGTGATCCGTTAGTGTATATGGTCTGCGCGATGTTGTTTTTAGTTCTTATATTATGAATGTGTTCTATGGTGCTTAATTTAGCAGCAAGCTGAGCATGAGGGTTGTTTGTGTTTAGTTTCTTGGTGGGGTATGCAGGGGTCAGGTTGTCAAAAGGTACTATCGGCCAGGGTAGACAGAAGTGCTGTACTCTTTCATCTGTATATACATCGTGCAGTCCCATCATTTTAATATGAGTGGCTGTTCTTTGAATCCATTTAGACTCGCTGGTTATATTACGTATGTGTTCTAACAGTTCAACTGACAAAAATGTTGCTTTTAACAGGTGTACAGATTTCTGAGCCTACTCATCTCACCTGATTCCTGAGATTCCTGAATCTCACTAGATTCCTGAGCCTAGAGCATCTCACTGGCATAACGTTTGTTATGCCAGTGAGATGCTCTCCAAAATTTACAGAGGAATTGACAGGGTAGATAAAGATAAAATATTCAACACTGGTGGTACGCGAACAAGTGGACACAGGTGGAAACTGAGTACCCAAATGAGCCACAGGGACGTTAGAAAGAACTTTTTCAGTGTCAGAGTAGTTAACAGATGGAATGCATTAGGCAGTGATGTGGTGGGGGCTGACTCCATACACAGTTTGAAGTGTAGATATGATAGAGGCCAATAGGATCAGGAATCTGTACACCTGTTGATTGACGGTTGAGAGGCGGGACCAAAGAGCCAGAGCTCAACCCCCGCAAAACAATTAGGTGAGTACACACACACACACACACACACACACACAACACACACACACGCACGCACGCACGCACACACACACACACACACACACACACCACACACACACACACACACACACACACACTTGTGCTGTGCACACTTGTGCTATGACCACCATGTTGGGTGGACTTGGTTCACCCAACTTGGTTGGGAGCTCCTGGTTCACTAGTGGAGTGGGAGGGGTAATCAGGCAACTTCGAAGTGAAAAAGTGTGTACAAGTGAATGAAAAAAACCTTGGGTTTTGACCAAAGCCATAAGGTAGTGAAGAAAAAACGAGGAAAGGAAAGGAAAGGAAGATCAGAAAGAAAAGAAGAGGAAATCAGGAAGAGCAGGGTAGGATGGCAAGGAGAAATAACTAGGCTTACTAATGAATTTGGCAGGAATAAGGCAAGCTTGGCAGGGGAAGGGGGCCAGCTGTCACGGGCTGCTTCCTGGTGTGTGTGTGTGTGTGTGTGTGTGTGTGTGGTGTGTGTGTGTGTGTGTTGTGTGTGTGTGTGTGTGTGTGTGTGTGTGTGTGTGTGATGTGAAAAAAACAGTAGTAGTAGTAGTAGTAGTTGTTAGAAACAGTTGATAGACAGTTGAGAGGCGGGCCGAAAGAGCAGAGCTCAACCCCCGCAAGCACAGCTAGGTGAATACAATTAAGTGACTACACACACACACGCACATTTGATTGACTAAAATTAACGTATTTTATACTTTAAAAAGACGTCTTTATATAATAGTTACAGTGTTACCTTTCTGAGAACAAATAAAAACGTCGGAAAACATTTTGTGTTTGCTGGGTATGGATCTCCAAGGTGACAGAAAGCTAATTATGTAGCCGATATGTCGAACGCTCAGCATTGTAGGCTGAGTAAAATGCGGATTGCTGCTTTGCAATCCCAAGCATCGCAGGGAGTTCAAACCCACCCTATTGCACCTCACCATGCAGGGCAAGGGATAAAGATATAGATGCCCACATGGAACCGCTCAACGAAAAGGTCAATTCGATGGATGCATACATCCAACATTTTAAACGAATGGCTTCTGATGTAGAATGGAAGAAATCCTTCTGGGCAGAAGCATTGGCCATATTGTTGAAGGGCCATGCATTAGAGATTTACCACGGGTTGGGACCCCAACAGCATGGTTACTTTGACTTCCTCAAGATCGTCTTAATGAAGGGCTTTAGCAGTTCAGCCGACGGGATGATGGATACATTCCATTGTATAAGGTTACGTCCTATAGAGATGTACATGATGATGGTGCCGAGACTAGAATTCACTCTCAGAAGGTACTCTGAGCTAATGAAGATCGTCCCAAAGGAGAGACCATTCTTTAAGTTAATGGTCAGAGAACAGTTCCTGGTCGCAATGCGAACTAGCTCTCAGGGTGAAGTTGAAAGAGAGCGTCATAGTCTCCAGAGGGACTATGGTGGGACAAGCTGATTTATGGGCAGATGCCCATAGATCAATGAGGGAATTTTTTGACACCTGTCAAACGCTTCGCGCCCGCCTCTGGCGGAGGAGTAAAGCCCAGGGAAAGTCTGACAAAGGGGAGCCCTCAGAATCCCAGAGGTCATGGACCCAGGTGTTACAATTGCAATTTACCAGGTCACAGAGCAGCAGAGTGCAGGAAGTGCGCTGTTGAAAGAGGCAAGAATTAATGCCTAAATTGCATAAATCAGCTCAGTAATAAAGGGATGAGAGTCCTTACAACATATGCTGGAAACAGCACATGGATGTGTAAGTAAATGGTAAGTGGACGACAATCGTCAGAGATCAAGGAGCTATTACCAATATGGTCAGAGGAAGCCTAATTAAGCCTTATTGTCAGAGAGGTAGAATCATCTGTGTAAGGTACCCAGATGGTAGCAGTAGGGACATGGTAGAGGTATACCTGAATGATGGGTCACCCACCACAGCTCACTTCGGGATGATTTCTTTATATAATTTCTATTGAAACCAACCTACAATTTGCCTTTATTTGCATATGTTATTCAGATTGGGAATGAATTAAATTTGACAAGAATTAATTTGTACCTCCATCCCAAGGTGAATTTCCCCATCCGTGATGCGTAGATTCACGAGTGAAATAATAGTCACGACATTATTACATTATCGCATATTCCTGAATAGACCCCACTCCACCTCCTCCCCCCCCCCCCTCTCTCTCTCTCTCTCTCACTGAAATGCATGCTTATCAGGCGTCCTTCACGCAGTACCCGTCAGTGATGGAGAGCGTGACCAACTGAGTCACTGTTGTATATATATATAAATGGAGAGATAGGCATTATGCGCAGTTCTTCCTGGGCAGCTCCCTGGCCCACTACTCATTCTTGGCCAGACACAGATACGGAAAGAACCGGTAAGCACGCTACTGCCGTCGTCAGTATCAGCTCTCTCTCACTGTTATAATATTATGATTAAATATATCGACCACTAAATGAGTCGGTCTCGGGGTAGGGACGATGGGTTAGTTTGATTTTACACATTGTTATTCAATCATATTTCAGCGTCGTGGGCTCATGCTCTTGGGTTGCAATCTGACTCACGTAACCACAACCTTATATCTCACCTCTAGATAAATGTTTTGGAGCGACGCTGGGAATGTGAAGCAACATTCTATAGTGACTCCCAGATTCTTGCCTTACTGCTCACATTTATCGCTAGAGCGTTGGTTCAACTCCCCACACTACTTCTAATGACTTTCTCTCGGCTATATCACGTCATTGTTATTTCTATGTCTTCTCACAGCAACTCTTCACCTGTCTAACATGTATCTACAGGTTAATCACCTGTTGTTTAGTGTAGACACATTCACTCATCTACCTACTAACCTGACCCCTGGAACTACCACACAACAAACATTTCCAGTTTGGCAGCAGGATGCTGCTTTTGGAAACTTTCCTTATTAAGACTACTCAATAGCTCGGTCGATAACACTTATAGGCCTAAAACGTGTGGGGTCCACGGTTCGAGTCTCCTAGAACCCAGGTAAATGTAATACCGCACAACACCTCACTCCGTCTACCATACTTGTGCCGAATGACTTGACTCATAACTTTTAATTATCGGCTGTCTTCACAACCCTTACATATTCACCCATCCACCTACTGTCCCTTGATGTTAGTCCTGGGCTTTAGCTCTAGGGCTGACTCCTATCCGCGTCCTGCCCCACCACTGACTGTCATTCATATTTTTCCCCTTACACCTCTCGTTTATTAGTAAAACTTGTCTCCCCCGCCCCACGAAATTATCTTTCGCCTATATTGGCAGGAATCCACAGGGCATCAAAGTATAGAAATGTTTTTCATTGTTGGATACTGTAATTTTAGTTAGTACAATGTTCATTAAAAATGGAAAACTCTTAAGAAAAGGAGTTTTTCGAGATGGTCAAAAACTGCTTCCAGACGCAGCTATCTACCCAACCAGGGGCACCAACATGAAAGACTTAACACTGGTTAACTGAGACGCTGAATAAAACTGTTTATCTTGGGGACGAGTTGAGGAATATTAATAAAAAAGAAATTATTAAATATCATTCTTTATTATTCTACCCATCTAGTGAGCGGTGGTGGAAAGGGTTACAGAGGAACATAATGGGTTCAGGAACTGAACCCAATAGTTCGTTTAGCTAAGCAAGTGACAATCTGTTGAAGTTAGTTACACAATTGTTAATGTCACATATACATGTACATACATATATAAACAATCATTTAAACATACACATATACATGTCACAACAAGAGGCTCACAACAGTCTATATGCACTGCACTTTACATATATGGTGAGTTACGCAGTTACTAGTCTTGCTCCACACCCACCCAACTGGGCGGCCACGAGAACAACACAAATGCGCATTTGTGTTGCTCACGTGTCCCCACAAAGTGAGGTGATTCGATGAAATATCTATGCCCATGCTAACCATCAAGTGCTGTCGGCTCGTTGAGGATATAGCCTAGGCTACCAATGACATTTGTACAGTCACGGTGGTCGAGTGGATAAGGAACCAGGTACGCCATGGTGCATTTTGCTCCTGGCTATCTGGATTCGAATCCTTCTGGGGTGTGGAGTTTTCAGTTGCATATCCATCCTTCTCCATCTCGTAAGTGAAACTCAACACAGCATGGGAAGCTGCCCTTTCTAGATGTAACAGTCACGGAAAGGAGCGGAGGCTTCCACACTGCAGTCTACACTAAGGAAACAAACATAGGAATGTGCCTCAATGCCAATAGTGACTGCCCAGACAGGTACAAGAGGAGCGTTGTCAATGTTTACGTCGACTGTGCTCTCAGCCACAGCTCAGGATGGAAGCAAGTCGATGAAGAACTCATAGGGTAAGGCAGGTCCTAGTCAACAACGGCTTCTCTAATGGTTTTGTTGAAGACATCATAAGAAGGAAGGTGAAACGCCATGCAGAAACGCCATGCATTGTCTCTGAAGAGACAATATATATATATATATATATATATATATATATATATATATATATATATAAATATATATATATTATATATATATATATACATACATATATATATATATATATATACTATATATATATTATATATATATATATACATATATCATATATATATATATATATATATATATATATATATATATATATATATATAAATCTACCCAGCCCGATGGAATCATTGCTTCCCTGGACGTGGAATCCCTATTTACCAACGTCCCAGTCGACACAACCATAGGAATGATACTGGACAGAGTATACAGAGACGAGAGCACCCCCAAATTAGACATACCTGAGCCACACTTGAAGAGTCTTCTCGAAGCATGTACAAGGAAGCCCCTTTCATCAGTCCACAAGGAGACATGTATTTACAAATAGACGGAGTAGCAATGGGCTCTCCTTAGGAGTTTTATTCGCTAATTTTACATGGGAACCATCGAAGACAGGGTCTTCAGTAGCAGACAAAAACCAACTTTATATTGCCGTTATGTAGATGACATATTCGTAATAGTAAAAGACTCAGATGAACTAATTGACGTAAAAAGACATCTAGAGAGAGAGTCAGTACTCCGATTTACACATGAAAATAGTGAAAATAACAGTCTGCCATTCTTGGATGTACTAATAACAAAAACAGGAACCTCTTTAAGCACCAACGTATATACCAAGCCCACCAACATAGGATTATGCCTGAACGGTAGAAGTGAGTGCCCCCAAAGATACAAAGTCAGTGTTCTCAATGCTTATATTCGTCGAGCGCTTACCCACTGCTCTGAATGGAGCAACGTGAGTAGAGAGTTTGAAAGAGTAACTCAGGTATTGGTGAACAATGGATATAGCGACGCGGAAATAAACGCTGCTATAAGAAGACACTTGGACCGTTGGTATAATCCAGAACCTAGAACAGAAACCACAATACCTCCAATAAAATTATATTACAAATCAACCATGCACAGTGAACATACAAAAGAGGAAAGAATAATGAAAGAAATAATCCGTAAAGGAGTAAAAAGCACTACTCCTAACCAAAACATAAACCTGACAATATTCTATAAAACCAAGAAGACTTCCGAACTCCTTATCAAAAACAGCCCGAAGCCGACAGAGAACCCTCTACAGCAGTCAAGCGTTGTATACATGTACACTTGCCCCCACGAAGGATGTAACCTTCAATCTAAGTACATAGGTATGACGTCGACCAAGCTGACGAGGCGTTTGACATGCCATCTTCAATCCGGTGCCCCTAGGAATCACATGAGACAAGCCCATGACATCACCCTAACAAGAGAAATGTTGAACAAGAATACATGCATAATAGACAGAACCCAAGATGCAAGAAGATTACAAATTCTTGAAGCAATTCACATAGAACAGAACAACCTACCATGAACACCCAAATCACGGAA
>WNGS01169498.1:30865471-30894945 GCA_020271785.1 Procambarus virginalis
TAACTTCAAAATTTCCTGTTCTTTACTATAAAACAAGTAATGAAAATATATAATGCAATATAGTAATTTTTTATTTGAGCACGTCATATTATGTCTTAATAAATTGGGGTGCACAGCACATTATTTATACAAAGCATAGTATGTGAATGATGTTGGGCTAAATATTAGCTTCTAATTAAGAATACTGAATGGATTCCTTTTTACAAAAATTATTTGTAAAGTAAATCACCAGCATTGATGTAATAAAACGCCTTTTTCTGGGTGAAACCCGGAGGCTCCCCTGAGCTAACCGGGCTGATATGAATGTATTATACCCTGGCGGCATCAGTCAAGCGAGTGGAGTTCTTAGGGACCACAAACCAGAACCTGGCCCCATCAGAGAGGCACAAGGAGCAATGGCCTATAGAAACCCTATGTAGTTGGAAGCATTCTATGTCTGCCATTGACCGGGTCAGGCACCCAGAAAGGTAAGCATCACAAAACAAACCCATATTCTGGTTAAGAAATTGTTACTGAAAGACGAACTAGTGGACAGAACTCCCCAATGAAAACGAGCAAATGAGCATGACATCACCACGTCTGTGCAGCTCCTCTCTGAGAGGGGGAAGGGAGAGCCCAGACCCTCGTGTGGGCTATCCACCCAGCAGATCTGAGGTTGGATGTCAAAAATCGCGAAAAACAGCCGACCGGAGGGGAGGGAGGGTTGCCGGGGGAGCCTCTGGGTCTCGCCCAGAAAATGGCATTTCATTACATTCAACACTGGTTTTCTGGGGGGGGGGGAGACCCTTTGGCTCCCCGGACCTACTTACCCAAAGAGTAAAACAAGAGGGACTTACCCTGGAGGCGGGAGGCACTCGCTCCTCAACTGTCGAGACAACTGGCTGCAATCGCCGAGCCAACGCAACACGTGCCCGACTAGGCCCAGGAACATTGACAAGGTAGCGAGTGGCCAGGATCCTGTTCGACCTCTTAAAATCTCGCGCCCGAGTGTCAGCCCAAGACATGTTACCAGAGACGGCAGCCAGTGCAGCAAACTTACGAACATCGTGGGAAGGGGATAGACCGCAGGCTGGCTGGTCCGAATAACCCTGCGGACAACCTGGGAGACCCGAACCCTGGAACAGGAAAGAAGGGAAACCAGTTCAACCCAAAGCTCGTTCCCAGCAACAGAGGCCGTGACGCGCAGGTAACGGCGGAGAGCCGTGACCGGGCACAACACACGATGCACCCCCGGCCTAGCCAAGCATCAACCACCCAAGGATATCCTCGGGAAAGCAGCAGTCTCATTCTTCGCCAGAAAAGAAGGAGACAGTTGCAAACAAACGAACCTACCACCAGGACCGAAAGAGTAGAAACCCGAGTCAGAGGAGAGCATGAAGTTCCCTCACCTAACCCCCAGAGGCCAATGCCAACAGGAAAAAAAAAAGAGCCTTGGAGAAGTAATCCTGAATCGAAGGGGCACAACAAACCTAAGGGAAAAGAGCACTCGATCCAAGGACCAGGACGGCTCAGGTGGCGCATGAGGCAGCCAGAGGTGAAACAACGCCAGAGACAGCTTGTGGAACGGTTCAGAAGTAATATCAATGCCGAATGCAAGCTGCAGCGGCTCTGCCAGCGCCGCACAATACGAGGCAACAGTATTCGGCATCAGATGGCGGTCCTGAAACAACCACAAAAGGAAGGACAAAACAACCCGAACAGAAACCGAAGTAAACAGACGAAGGGACAAGAAATACCGGAAGGACCACCAGGAAACTTCATACTGCAACCAAGACAAAGCACGCAGGTGGGACATCATCAATGAAGCCACCTGCTTACCATACAAGTGGTGATAGACTCGAGTCAGGAAGACCAGATGCGAAGATCCAAGGAGAAGATTGAACCAGCCACGTAACGGACCGACCCGATAGAGGAGGAGCCGCGGGAAGACCATTGGATTCGAACACCAAGCAAGCAGCATCTGAAACAAAGGTTGGGCTGGTCTCCAAGGAGCCAAGACGACTACTCTCCCTTGGGCCAACGAGGCCCAAGGCCCCCCAAGTCAACTCCTCCCCAGCCCCGGGAACCTCCACAGCAGGACCCAGGGCCGAGCCATTCCCCAAAGCCCCAGTCTCAGCAGTACTGGCATGCTACTCAGCCATGTTACACGCCTACTTGGATATTGTGATATTTAACAGTCTCCGTGGTGTAGTGGTAAGACACTCGCCTGGCGTTCCGCGAGCGCTATGTCATGGGTTCGTATCCTGGCCGGGGAGGATTTACTGGGCACAAATCCTTAACTGTAGCCTCTGTTTAACGCAACAGTAAAATGTGTACTTGGATGAAAAAACGATTCTTCGCGGCGGGATCGTATTCCAGGGACCTGCCCGAAACGCTACGCGTACTAGTGGCTGTACAAGAATGTAACAACTCTTGTATATATCTCAAAAAAAAAAAAAATCTCAAAAAAGAAGGAGAAGCAGGAAGGAAGGGTGCCCACTGGTCAGACCCAGACGCTTTGGCACGGGGAACCAGCTTGAATGCCTCTGTTGAGGCATTCGAGCTGACCCGGAAGGGGCATCCCCCTCGAGACGGCCCAATTCTCCAAAGCAACTAAACCCTGCTCCGACTCCGAAACCCTAATCCGTTTCTGAGCTGAAAGAAGGGAGTGGGGAGGAGGATCAGGACAAACCACAGCAGGGAAAGGACGAGGGGGCGCGGACTGAACCAAAGTCGAAGTGACTAACATCCCAAGTCCGAGTCCCTATAACTAAAGCAGGACAGTCTCGGGGCTTCCGGGTCAGCAACCAACCTAGCGCGCTGCAGCAACCTAAAACGAGCGTGCAACGCCTGAGCTGCCTGCACCCGAATAGTCATCAGTGGACTGGGTGTACTGAGTCACAAATAAGCAACAAAACTCGCAGGACTCCAGGTCAAAGGTGTCACAAACCCAACAGGGAGCATGAAGGCGGCAAACGGTGAAGGTCACCCAGAGACGAGGGGACCGAGCAACCCTCAAACTCGCACAAGGCGAGAAGGGACCCAGGGGTAGCTTCCATGGAACTCACTTTACCCCGCGGGGGTTTTCAGGGTATTGAAATGGAACTCACGCTCAGGGAAGCCCATACTGTTAAACGGCGCCCAAAATTACCAACAAACTGCTAAAGCTGCTACCCCGGGATGTGTACACTCACGGGGGCCTAGCGGGGACCACCAAGATACAAGGAGGTGAGAGAAAAACCAAGGGGCAGACCACCCCACCATACAGGCAAGAAAACAAAATCAAAAGAAAACCTGCAAGAGGACAGTGTACCCAGGGGAACAGAGCCGGCCACTATGTTAGGTTACAACTAGCTGTACAGTATCCTGTGCCCCAACCAAGGTACTACCCCTTACTTAGTAGGGGGGGGGCGGTTAGTCCCTACTAGGGACGAATACTACCCCCTACTTAGAGGCAAATAGGAGTGAAGGAAACACCCCAGCTGACTCCAAGAGCGGTCAATCACAGCAGCAAAAGACCTTATGGAGGTAGCCCTCAAGGTGCCTTGTGGAAGACGACTCCAAGCCCCAAGGGCATTACAGTAGCTATTTCTTAACCAGGATAGGGGTTTGTTTTGGTGCGCTCACCTTTCATGGCAGACAGAATGCTTCCAGCCACACGGGGGTTTCTATATAGGCCATTGCTCCTCGTGCCTCTCTGAGGAGGCCAGGTTTTGGCTTGTGGTCCCTGTTAGGCCTAAGAACTCTATTCGCTTAACTTGTGGGAATTTCACAGGTGTTTATTTTTGTTAAGATTAGTTATAATTAAGTGGACTGTAAAGAGCAGACTGAATGATTGATTTATATACCTGCTAGGTGTTAACACTTACACAATCTTGGAAGATTGATTTAATATTAATAAATCCAACATATATTATTATGATTTAATATTGATAAATCACCATATATTATTATGATTTAATATTGATAAATCCACCATATATTATTATGTAATCATGGGGTTAGTAAATCATGGTAATTAATAAATTTCTAGACTAGCATATAAAGTTAGTAGACTACAATTATCAATGAATAAGTTTGGAGGGCTTAGCTGCCAAGTAGGTTTGTGCATGAAACGTCAGGGAAACTTCTGGAGTCAGTCAAATTATCGCCTCCTAGATGGTGGTGTCCAGCCCACGTGAAAACCCAGTCTCCACATATGTTATGTACTCTCACAACCCAATGTACCTTCTTGTATATAAATAGATTTCAACTGTAAGGGGTATGGTTTGCACCTTGTTATTCTAATAATGGATGTCTTCTCTTATAAGAGTTCTTATAGATTCTTATTCTTCTGACTCTTACATAACATATTCAACAGTCTCCGTGGTGTAGTGGTAAGACACTCGCCTGGCGTTCCGCGAGCGCTATGTCATGGGTTCGTATCCTGGCCGGGGAGGATTTACTGGGCGCAATTCCTTAACTGTAGCCTCTGTTTAACGCAACAGTAAAATGTGTACTTGGATGAAAAAACGATTCTTCGCGGCAGGGGATCGTATTCCAGGGACCTGCCCGAAACGCTACGCGTACTAGTGGCTGTACAAGAATGTAACAACTCTTGTATATATCTCAAAAAAAAAAAAACCATAAGTTGAAGCGGCGGGGACTGGTCAAATCGTCTACTGCAGTTTCGGATACCGCACTAGAAACAACTTCGTTCACTGAGAAGTTTGTACATACAAACCCTTTCTTTCGCTGATTTGTGTTCGCTGCTGTTCTCGTCTGAATAAATACATGACACTTGATCATATAATTAGCGCTTCCATTAACAGTGTTTAGCGCACTGTTTGTATTACTGTGTTAACAAAGCGCACTCTTATCAGAGAAGGGAAGGGAAGAGAACTATCAGGGGCGAAAGCGCCAAGTCAAAAAGACTATAGAGCACTTGGAAGGGGTCAGGTTAAGGATTTGGGATGGCGCGGGGAGGAGGGAAGGAATGGTGCCCAACCATTTTTTGTGGACGGTCGGGGATTGAACTCTTATAAGAGAAGACATCCATTATTAGAATAACAAGGTGCAAACCATACCCCTTACAGTTGAAATCTATTTATATACAAGAAGGTACATTGGGTTGTGAGAGTACATAACATATATTAAGAGGTACATTGTAGTAAAACTTGAGTTGACAGAGTGGGTAGCACAAGATTCAGTGTGAGTTTGAAACACATTTAGAAACAAGGCGCCACCGAAGGAGGCCAATTTATTATGCTGAGATCATCCTCACTGATGCCTATGCACCATATCCCAATCATAACTCCAAAAACAAGTTCACACCCTCTGATGGTGGACTTGAATACAACCAACACCTTCATAAACATTTTGGTCTTCCAAAAAGATAATAAAAACATGCTGAAACCTTGACAACCCTTACCATGGATTATACTCTGTAAGTGACTTCTGGTGACAAACAATCAAACAAGAGGTTTAAGGGTCTTATCATCTTGAAGATGCACAGCAGATTACCTGGGAACCACCCAAGGACAATCTGTAACCCTTCACACTTATTAAAACAACTAGGTGGGATAACCTTGTCCCCCAACTTGAAACCAACCCGTTCTCGCACTTGCTTACAGCCAATATTGACTTATTTAATAAGTGCATATGTGACATACTAATTAATTGTAAATATTTTAGTTTACCTTGAAAAGCCTCATAGAAAACATCGACCTCACCTAACCTTCTTAGTATGTTAAGATAAGCATCTTATTGCTTCTTATTTACAATTATTACTTAACCTATCAACGATATAAGTTAAGTAATAATTGTAATTAAGAAGCAATAAGATGCTTATCTTAACATACTAAGAAGGTTAGGTGAGGTCGGTGTTTTCTATGAAGCTTTTCAAGGTAAACTAAAATATTTACAATTAATTAGTATGTCACCTTACCTTGAGGATACCTTGAGGTGCTTCCGGGGCTTATCGTCCCCGCGGCCCGGTCATCGACCAGGCCTCCTGGTTGCTGGACTGATCAACCAGGCTGTTGGACGCGGCTGCTCGCAGCCTGACGTATGAGTCACAGCCTGGTTGATCAGGTATCCTTTGGAGGTGCTTATCCAGTTCTCTCTTGAACACTGTGAGGGGTTTGCCAGTTATGTCCCTTATGTGTAGTGGAAGCGTGTTGAACAGTCTCGGGCCTCTGATGTTGATAGAGTTCTCTCTCAGAGTACCAGTTGCACCTCTGCTTTTCAACGGGG
This sequence comes from Procambarus virginalis, assembly GCA_020271785.1. NCBI lineage: Eukaryota > Metazoa > Arthropoda > Malacostraca > Decapoda > Cambaridae > Procambarus > Procambarus virginalis. Next base: position 30,871,685 of record WNGS01169498.1, read on the forward strand.
GTATTCTGCACATCCTGCCATGTCTTCTGGTCTCATGTGATGTTATTTCTGTGTGCAGGTTTGGGACCAGCCCCTCTAATATTTTCCACGTGTAAATTATTATGTATCTCTCCCGCCTGCGCTCAAGGGAATACAGATTTAGGCTCTTTAGTCGGTCCCAATAGTTTAGATGTTTTACCGAGTGGATTCTAGCAGTAAAGGATCTCTGCACGCTCTCCAGGTCAGCAATTTCACCAGCAGTGAAAGGGGCTGTCATTGTGCAGCAGTACTCCACTCTAGAGAGCACAAGCGTTTTGAAAAGTGTCATCATCGGTATAGCATCTCTAGTGTGAAAAGTTCTTGTTATCCAACCTGTCATTTTTCTTGCAGTTGTGACGGCTACTTTATTGTGTTCTTTAAAGGTAAGGTCTTCCGACATGAGTACACCCAGATCCTTTACATTGCCTTTTCGTTCTATGTTATGATTTGCCTGAGTTTTGTACGTGGTTTCCGTTTTTATATTTTCATTTTTTCCATAGCGCATGAGCTGGAACTTGTCTTCGTTAAACACCATATTATTTTCTGTAGCCCATAGAAAGACCTGATCTACATCTGACTGGAGGTTCGCCGTGTCCTCTATGTTGCCTACTCTCATGAAGATCCTAGTGTCATCTGCAAAGGATGATACAGTGCTATAGGTTGTGCTCTTGTCTATGTCCGATATGAGGATGAGAAAAAGTACTGGAGCAAGCACAGTACCCTGGGGGACTGAGCTCTTAACGGTTGACGGGTTGGATTTTATTTTGTTGACTATTACACATTGGGTTCTGTTGGTCAGGAAATTGTAGATCCATCTGCCTACTTTTCCGGTAATTCCTTTTGAGCGCATTTTATGGGCAATAACACCATGGTCACATTTATCAAAAGCTTTTGCGAAATCTGTGTAAATTACATCAGCGTTTTGTTTGTCTTCCATAGCATCTAATGCCATATCATAGTGGTCCAGCAACTGCGACAGGCAAGAGCGCCCTGTTCTGAAACCATGTTGTCCGGGGTTATGGAGATGCTGTGATTCCATGTATTTTGTGATCTTACTTCTTAGCACTCTCTCAAAAATTTTTATGATGTGCGATGTTAGTGCTATCGGTCTGTAATTTTTTGCCTCTGCCTTATTTCCTCCTTTATGAAGTGGTGCTATCTCTGCTGTTTTTAGTATATCAGGAATAACGCCAGTATCTAGGCTTTGTCTCCACAGAATGTGAAGGGCCTGCGATAGTGGTTTTTTACAGTTCTTGATGAATATGGAGTTCCAAGAATCCGGGCCTGGTGCGGAGTGCATAGGCATACTGTTTATGGCTTCTTCAAAATCCAGTGGGGATAGGGTGACGTCTGATATATGATTTGATGTTGGTATCATATCCATGAAAAATTCATTTGGGTTATCGATCTTTAGTGCGTTTAATGGCTCGCTGAAGACAGAGTCGTATTGCTTCCTCAGTAGCTCGCTCATTTCTTTGTTGTCATCGGTGAAAGTTCCATCTTCCTTTCGCAGGGGCCCGATACTAGATGTGGTTTTGATCTTGATTTTGCATAGGAGAAAAATATTTCGGGTTTCTCTCTATTTCACTGATGGCCTTTTGCTCTCTTTCCCTCTCCTGCGTTTTGTATGATTCTTGTAGCTTGAGTTCATATGCACTTATTAAATAAGTCAATATTGACTGTAAACAAGTGCGAGAACGGGTTGTCCCATAACATCTGGAGCTGCTTGGAATACTGTCTGTTAACAATCAATACCACTACCAAGCTGGGTCACATCCTCATAGACAACTGAAGAGGGAGGCTCAATGGGTCTCCATCTACTCGACAGAAGCTGATCCTCTGGCTGCTCTCCCACACTCTCCAATACTGGAACTACAGTACAGACTGTCTCCTGGCTATTCGCTGAAATCTTGGGGTTAGTTCTACTCAACTTACAAAAATTAAATGACTTGAAATCTGAAGCGAGCGGGCAAGTAGCAAGGTAATTTGGCCTCTTCCCCTTTACTACCAACAATACTAGGGTGAGGCGGGGCCACTACAACAGACTCACTCCCGACATCAGATTCTGGGTCAACTGATTCTAAATTTGGAGTGAGCGGGAAAACTTCTGCCAACCCGACATCTTGTCCTAAACCATGCACTTGGCTAGAATACAATAGAGTCGTGGCATCTAAGTTTCTCTCGACTCCTGCCACAATGTTCGCAGTGAGCGGGCAAGACAATGGCACATGGACGTCGTGTCCCAAATCGTTCACTGGATTGGAATAAAGCAGGGTCATAGTACCAGGCTTACTCTCAACAACTAGGTTGGCCACACATGAATTTTGAACAACCACATCCCACTTCTCCTCTGAAGGGGTACTGGTTTCTGGAACAAATACTTGAGTAATATCAGAACTGACAACTGGATCAATAATAGTATTGACATCAACACAGGTAGGGTGGACAGCACCATCCACTACAACAGGTTGTTCATTCATAGAAATAAACTCAGCACAGGCAGGGATTTTAATACTCTCCACTGCAACAGACTTGTCACTCATGGAGCTAAACTCAGCACAGGCAGGATAGACATGTTCTGCAACAGACCGTTTAAACAAACTAGGATCAGTTTCCCCCACAATATGATTTATTGCCACATCATACCTTGAGGATACCTTGAGGTGCTTCCGGGGCTTATCGTCCCCGCGGCCCGGTCATCGACCAGGCCTCCTGGTTGCTGGACTGATCAACCAGGCTGTTGGACGCGGCTGCTCGCAGCCTGACGTATGAGTCACAGCCTGGTTGATCAGGTATCCTTTGGAGGTGCTTATCCAGTTCTCTCTTGAACACTGTGAGGGGTTTGCCAGTTATGTCCCTTATGTGTAGTGGAAGCGTGTTGAACAGTCTCGGGCCTCTGATGTTGATAGAGTTCTCTCTCAGAGTACCAGTTGCACCTCTGCTTTTCAACGGGGGTATTCTGCACATCCTGCCATGTCTTCTGGTCTCATGTGATGTTATTTCTGTGTGCAGGTTTGGGACCAGCCCCTCTAATATTTTCCACGTGTAAATTATTATGTATCTCTCCCGCCTGCGCTCAAGGGAATACAGATTTAGGCTCTTTAGTCGGTCCCAATAGTTTAGATGTTTTACCGAGTGGATTCTAGCAGTAAAGGATCTCTGCACGCTCTCCAGGTCAGCAATTTCACCAGCAGTGAAAGGGGCTGTCATTGTGCAGCAGTACTCCACTCTAGAGAGCACAAGCGTTTTGAAAAGTGTCATCATCGGTATAGCATCTCTAGTGTGAAAAGTTCTTGTTATCCAACCTGTCATTTTTCTTGCAGTTGTGACGGCTACTTTATTGTGTTCTTTAAAGGTAAGGTCTTCCGACATGAGTACACCCAGATCCTTTACATTGCCTTTTCGTTCTATGTTATGATTTGCCTGAGTTTTGTACGTGGTTTCCGTTTTTATATTTTCATTTTTTCCATAGCGCATGAGCTGGAACTTGTCTTCGTTAAACACCATATTATTTTCTGTAGCCCATAGAAAGACCTGATCTACTGACTGGAGGTTCGCCGTGTCCTCTATGTTGCCTACTCTCATGAAGATCCTAGTGTCATCTGCAAAGGATGATACAGTGCTATAGGTTGTGTTCTTGTCTATGTCCGATATGAGGATGAGAAAAAGTACTGGAGCAAGCACAGTACCCTGGGGGACTGAGCTCTTAACGGTTGACGGGTTGGATTTTATTTTGTTGACTATTACACATTGGGTTCTGTTGGTCAGGAAATTGTAGATCCATCTGCCTACTTTTCCGGTAATTCCTTTTGAGCGCATTTTATGGGCAATAACACCATGGTCACATTTATCAAAAGCTTTTGCGAAATCTGTGTAAATTACATCAGCGTTTTGTTTGTCTTCCATAGCATCTAATGCCATATCATAGTGGTCCAGCAACTGCGACAGGCAAGAGCGCCCTGTTCTGAAACCATGTTGTCCGGGGTTATGGAGATGCTGTGATTCCATGTATTTTGTGATCTTACTTCTTAGCACTCTCTCAAAATTTTTTATGATGTGCGATGTTAGTGCTATCGGTCTGTAATTTTTTGCCTCTGCCTTATTTCCTCCTTTATGAAGTGGTGCTATCTCTGCTGTTTTTAGTATATCAGGAATAACGCCAGTATCTAGGCTTTGTCTCCACAGAATGTGAAGGGCCTGCGATAGTGGTTTTTTACAGTTCTTGATGAATATGGAGTTCCAAGAATCCGGGCCTGGTGCGGAGTGCATAGGCATACTGTTTATGGCTTCTTCAAAATCCAGTGGGGATAGGGTGACGTCTGATATATGATTTGATGTTGGTATCATATCCATGAAAAATTCATTTGGGTTATCGATCTTTAGTGCGTTTAATGGCTCGCTGAAGACAGAGTCGTATTGCTTCCTCAGTAGCTCGCTCATTTCTTTGTTGTCATCGGTGAAAGTTCCATCTTCCTTTCGCAGGGGCCCGATACTAGATGTGGTTTTTGATCTTGATTTTGCATAGGAGAAAAAATATTTCGGGTTTCTCTCTATTTCACTGATGGCCTTTTGCTCTCTTTCCCTCTCCTGCGTTTTGTATGATTCTTGTAGCTTGAGTTCAATTTTTCCTATTTCGCTACCTAACCTTCTTCGCCGTTCCTGAGATAGGGTGCGACTCTCAAGTTGTACCGCGATTCGTTTTCTTCGCCTATATAGGGAACGACGTTCTCGTTCCAATCTGCATCTCTTCCTCTTTTTTCTTAGGGGGATGCGGTTTGAACATATTTCTAGTGCTACTGAGCTTATTTTTTCCAGGCACTGGTTCAGGTTCGCATTTCCTAGCTGTTCTTCCCAGTTTATTTCTGTGAAGTCCTGGTTTATTTGCTCCCAGTTTATCTGTTTATTATTGAAGTTGAATTTGCTGAAATCTCCTCCACCGGGAATCTGGACTGGTTTTGAAGGTCTATTCCTCATGGTTGTCATAACTTCAATTAAGTTGTGATCTGAGTAACAGGTATTTGTAATCATTATGTTTCTGATCAGTTCATCATTATTAGTGAAAATGAGGTCCAGCGTGTTCTCCTTCCTGGTTGGTTCTACTATTTGCTGGTTTAAGGCAAACCTGTCGCACATCCGTAGCAGGTCATTTGCATGTGCCTGTTCATTAAGGCTACTTCCTGGTATTCTTTCTGATATTACTGTATTAGCCAGGTGCTTCCATTTCAGGTGCCGTAGGTTGAAGTCCCCAAGCAGGATGATGTTCGGAGCTGGATTTGTGAGGAAATGACATTGCAGACGAAGCTGCAAAACTTGCAACTAAGAGAAGAACTGTAGACATTTGCATACCACAGAGTCTGTCACAGATTAAGCGAGTAATTAGAAACAGAGCAATGCAAAAGTTGTACAGTGACCACAACTCAGCTGTTGCAACATCTCGATCTGCGGGTTGGTACAGGAATTCAACCAACTACGAACCACTTATGTTAATGAAGGGGAGCAGTAGGGCAACAGAAGTACGCTTACATCGCATCAGGCTTGGATACCCATGTGCATGGGAAATAGGCTTACAGGTTCCGGAAGATGAGAGGAAATGTCAACACTGTGGAGAAATGCCCGACAGACCTCTGGAACATTATCTAACACAGTGCACAGTTACAATCCCATTAAGATTTCAACTTCACTTCAACAGAGCAGAAGTTGTTAAACACATATGGCAACATCTTACTAAAGCGACCATACGAGTAATAAATACTCATACTCCGCCCAAGTAAACTGGAAACGAGCGACACTTAGTGGGCCAGCCAGAGGCTTAGGGCCCGCGCAGGAATATCCCTGCAAAAAAAAAAAAATCAAAGGAAGTCGACGGCCCAAACGGCAATGTTGTGGAGCGACTTATCCAAGATATATCGTTGTTTGGAAAGTGTTTGTTGGCATATCCAGTTGTCGCACTTCTCTGCACAAATTATCACAAATTTAAATTATACTGTACTTATGTAAAATCTCCCATGTCTCTTCGCTCATCTCAACGAACCCTACAGGCTCAGTGATATATTGTTTAATTAATTGAGATTCACAAATAAAGCTTATAATTGTATATGTTATCAAAAAGGCAGAGTTTAGTTTAGTTCATTTATTATACACCCCATACCCATCCTAAGGGCGATAGTGGAGTGTTACAGAGGCACATAATGGGCTCAGGGACTGAACCAAACAATTCATATAGCCAAGCAAGTTATAATCTTGATGATCTAGTTACAAAAGTCAATGCACATCGTCACATCAACAATGGGCTCGAGACCGACCACAAGTACAGTTTATAATTTAAGCAACTGACATATATGGAGGGCTATAGTGTCACAATTGATATGTTTATCCTACACATAACCCCCTCTCCCCCCATCCAATGAGCAGCGGTGGATAGGTTACAATCAAGTCGTTTCTTGCGTTTTATTGAGAGATTAGATCTTATTGGGTGAGGAAAGATATTCAAATTTTAAAGAAGGCTTCTTGGCTGATGCTCTCCATTGATGGAAAATATATACAATCTTTTGAAAATCAATGTTAGTTTGATCTAGATATTGTAATTAACGAAAGTATTTATGTCATCAGAAAGGTAGAAATATAGGCTACATTTAAAATCCTTTGTCATAAATATAACTGAAGTGAAAACGAAGATATATGCGTTTTGATAGTTACTTGATGGCTAGCTCTGAGAGTGTGAAGCCCTGCACACCAGCCAATAAATTGTATAATTAGTTTCCATATATTTTAATTACCTTAAAAACTATATGTCAGAAGAAAGGAAGATGTAGCCGTTAATGTGACAACATTTAAAAATATATATCTCTTAAGTTAAATAAATAATACCACCCTATCGCCGGTGTCCGGACACATGAAAACTATCTGGTTATCAGTATCCAGCCAGGCGGGGATCACAGGCTGCACAATACTGATAAATTATGTAATGAACTACTTGTGGTCGATCTCGAACCCATTTAAGATGTGACGACTTATAGTGAATTTTGTAACTAGCTCATCAAGAATGTAACTTGCTTAGTTAAATGAATTGTGGGGTTCGGTCCATTCATTTTCATTCTTTATTATGCACCCCATACCCATCCCGTGGTGGTGGTGTAAAGGATTACAGAGGCACATAATCGGTTCAGGAACTGAACCCTCTAGTTCGTTTAGCTAAGCAAATAACAATCTTTTGACGCTAGTTACAAAATTATTAATGTTATATATACATGTACACAAAAATATGCATACATGTACATATACATACGTATACATATATACATACACATACATATTTAATCACCCACACAAATACACACATCAGTAATCTTTTGTGTCACAAGTGATCAACAAGAGGCTCACAACAGTCACTATACAAGGCACTTTACATCTATGAGGAGTCGCACAGTTACTAGTCTTGCTCCACACCCACCCAACTGGGCGGCAGCTTTACAGTCATGTGCTCCACACCCACCCAACTGGGCGGCAGCTTTACAGTCATGTGCATGCATACCTACAGTAAGCAAATTTTGNTGTGGTACAATAGGCCAGGAGGTCTAAAATCTTTTACGGTTCACATTCAACAATATAGTGTTCTAGTGAATGCATTAGAGGTTTATCAACAGAGTTTACAATCTGAATATTCTGCCACATCTGGCAGGTAGTGAAGCTGAGCCACTACCAAAATTTTGTAATGCACTACTTGTGGTCGATCTCGAACCCATTTATGATGTGACGACTTATAGTGAATTTTGTAACTAGCTCATCAAGATTGTAACTTGCTTAGCTAAATGAATTGTGGGGTTCGGTCCATTCATTTTCCTTCTTTATTATGCACCCCATACCCATCCCGTGGGCGGTGGTGTAAAGGATTACAGAGGCACATATAATCGGTTCAGAACTGAACCCTCTAGTTCGTTTAGCTAAGCAAATAATCTTTTGACGCTAGTCACAAAATTATTTAATGTTATATATAGATGTACACATACATATGCATACATGTACATATACATACGTATACATATATACATACACATACATATTTAATCACCACACACACACACACATCAGTAATCTTTTGTGTCACAAGTGATCAACAAGAGGCTCACACAGTCACTATACAAGGCACATTACATCTATGAGGAGTCGCACAGTTACTAGTCTTGCTCCACACCCACCCAACTGGGCGGCAGCTTTACAGTGCATGTGCTCCACACTCACCCACTGGCGGCAGCTTTACAGTCATGTGCTCCCACACACCCAACTGGGCGGCAGCTTTACAGTCATGTGCTCCACACTCATCCAACTGGGCGGCAGCTTTACAGTCATGTGCTCCACACCCACCCAACTGGCGGCAGCTTTACAGTCTGTGCTCCACACTCACCCAACTGGGCGGCAGCTTTACAGTCATGCGCATGCATTACTTACAGTAGCAAATTTTGGATATTTCCTAAGATTTCGGGCACCACATCATTATGAATGAAGTACTTAACATTTCTTGGACACTATTGATGGTGTTATCTCTAAATTCCGCGATTTTTTTCACATTCCATTATATAATGACGCAAAGTATGCGAATAGTTCTACTGACAGAGTTTACATATAGTCAAATCTACATCAGCAGATGTTACAAACTCCCAGAGGTACGTGTAGCCGAGCCTAAGCCTAGCAGTGGTAACATCTAGAAGTCTGCTAACATTATTGGATGACACATAACGTGCGGTACTTCCTGCATAATAGAATGATGATAGAGGGAGTAACTGGTGTGAATTTTACTTTGCCTCAATTCTCCGAAATTTAGTTGATGTTCCTGGGATATTGCTGTCCTCAGGCTGCTCAAGGGCAGTCCAAGTTGGTAATCAATTTCCTCTTACGAGCAAAAGTCTTGGCAACTCATCAGTTCTATCATCATGCATTCGGAGACCAATATGGGAAGGAATCCACAGGAGACAGACTCTGACTCCATCATTGATTATTTCATTATATCTGTGTCTAGCTTCAGAGATAAGCACGTCAGTCCCTCAGCCCATTATGTGCCTCTGTAACCCTTTCCACTACCGCCCATAAGATGGGTATGGGGTGCATAATAAATGAGCTAAACTGACTAACAGAGTGAGTTGATAAACATTAATGTTTTATATTTTATTAAAATACAGATATAACTTGTTTTCAAACGTTGAATGTAACAATATTTCAAATATAAGAACCAAGATATATTTATGATTTAAGGAATTCCTATGAAGTTGCAATATTACCATAATTGCTCTCTATCATCACATGACGCAGGATCGATGTCTAGGTGAATTATGGCTGACAGTCAGATTATATATGTCAGCCACAAGCAAGTAATTTTCAAAAGAAGTGCCAAACCGGGAACGTCATCTACAAGTACACAGCTCTTAACTTAAGTATAAGCCTATATATTATATATCATGAGAAATTCAGAATATAAAATATACTTTAAAATTTGTCATATACTGTATATATTACATATATTGTATATATTTTGAACCACATACTCATCCTGTGAGTCTTAGTTTACTGTGCCCCCCATATTCATCACGTCACTCAAAGGGTCCGTGTAATTACCCAAAGCTAATTACCCCCGAGACCCAGGCCTTCTCCGGTTTGTAGTTTGGTCCATCAGGCTGTTTGACGCAGCTGTCATTTACACATATTACATTTATATGTGATAACTAATCAATCATTGACTTGTAGCCCAACGTCTATAAGGATGATGAGTTGATTTATGAGAGCAGTCAAAACTAACTAGCGTAATTTGCTACTTTTATATTTATTTATTTATTTATATATACAAGAGTTCTTACATTCTTGTAAAGTCACTACCACGCATAGCGAGAGAGACCATCCATGTGCTGCTTCTACCAGCACATACATAATCACTAAAAAAACTTCTCTAAATATCTTTCCGGCAGAACATTCAAATACAAATCGTTCAACAACTTGAATTTTTTTATTAAGCTCTGGGGGTAAAGCGTTTGAACTTAAAATTGTCTCAGTCATTCTTTGTTTTATTGTTATTAAACTGAAGCCAAACAAATCACCAGACGAAGTATTTGGCAGTTGTGCTTAAGAATGTTGTAATAAACACCCTGGTGTTATTCTTCACCTATATCTTTTCTGGTTAGTCCCCTATTTACATTATGCAGTTCAGGTTTCGTCGCCATGCTATATTTTTAGTTTAGTTAATTTATCACATAATGGGTTCAGGAACTGAATACACAATTTATTTATCTAAGCAAGTTACAATATTGAGGAGCTAGCCACAAAATTCATAACACATCGTCACATAAACAATGGGTTCGAGATCGACCACAAGTACAGTTTCTAAATTAAGCAAATGACATATGTGGAGAGCTAGTGTCACAATTGATGTTTGTCCTGCACATTTCCACAGTGGTTTTCTTGGGTTCTAATTATCTTAGACTTATTTATTTATTTATTTATATGTATATATATATATATATTGAGTGTAACGTCCAGGATGCAGCAGCGAGACGTGGTGCGTCCCTGTGCGCGCTTAAATACCCCCCCATGATGCAAACGCAACCATAGTCGGTTAGCCACCGAGTATGGTATTACATTTTCTTCCTTCCCAGAAATTCCGCCGTTTGCCTTGCATACAGCGTCTATATATATATTATATATATATATATAATTATATATATATATATATATATATTATAATATATATATATATCTATATATATATATATATATATATATATTATAATTATATAATGTAATAAATAAATATAAAAATATAAATATGTTTATTCAGGAAAGGTACATACATAGAGAGATTTTACATAAGTTGATCGATTTATAGATAGAGCTAGTACATACAATGCCTAAAGCCACTATACGCAATGCGTTTCGGGCAAGAAAACATTAATATCTAAAACTTAATGCTAATTGAACAAAAGAATAACAATATTGAGAGAGTAATATATATACTGTATATATATACAAGAAGGTACATTGGGTTTGTGAGAATGCATTGAATAGTACAGTATTTACAATCTTGTAAAGCCACTAGTACGCGCAGCGTTTTCGGGCAGGTCCTTAATCTAACAGATAATTTTAAGTAGGTAATTTCTATCAAAATTAATAAATGATAACAAATACATAGCAAGAGAAAAGGAGATGAGAGAGATTAATTAATAAATATATTAAAGCACATGGTATATTAAAGCTCTGATTGATTACATTGACAGCTTGATTGGTAATTAAACAAGATTAATAGACACCATACAGCAGATTGACAGCACATATAAGAAGACAGCATGATCACAATGATAAAGATGTCAGATTGGGTACATAAAGATGTGAGACTGGATAGCAATAGATACAGATAAACAAGATTAATAGACACCATACAGCAGATTGGCAGCACATATAATATATCATTGAAGAGAACCTCCTAGGTACTATACTGTTTATATGCTGGTAAGAAGTATAATAATCCTGAGAAATCGTGTAAATTATGTTGTACGAGTGCTTCCAGTTAAGTAACAGTTCATTTGTGGTGACCCACGACACATCAGAAGGCGGTGCAGATGATGGGGGATTCACGTTGCAAATGAGTAGAAGTCAGCGCCGTAAGCAGTTCAAAAAGGCACGATCAAACCCACCAAATTCGGCTGCTGCCAGACATGTACGGCTAGATTTTCCTCTGGGAACCACAATAGAGAGAAAAGTGCAATGGTTTTGTGAAGCCTCTGAGGCACATTATGATAAGGTCATTAGGTTACCTAGAGATGAAAGTGACTATGTCTTCGTTACAAACGACAGTACTTTTGTAAATGTGTTGGTAAACACAGAGTATGCAGGCATTAAAATGAAAAATGCAGCACCTAGGCGTCCAAAAGTAAGCATTGTCATATTCAATGTTAATAAACTCATTAAGCCTGAATATCTTTGTGATGAAAATATTGTAAACTCTAAACGTCTGAGAAATGGCCTCATAGCTGCCACATGGAAAGGTGCCACGCCTATACCGGACAGAATTTACTCTAGAGCAGCTTTAGGTCGGCACTATAACATTGCCCTCTACAACCCTCCCCCTCGTAGGTGTTATAAGTGTCAACGATGGGGACGTCACGTGGCCAGGTACTGCACAAGCAAAAACTTTTTTTGTGCCGTGTGTGGTGAACCTCATAAATCTGAGATGTGTTTTAAACTCATAAAGGAACTGCAGTCAGTAAGTGAAAAATGCATAAACTGTGACAGGAGCGGTGTTCAAGCCTGGCACCTTGACTGTGTCAAGCGACCAGCTGCTTACGGCCAGGTGCCCGGCCCCGCCCACCCGGGAGGACGGTTGCCAGGTACAGCTGCCGGCTCTAATTCCTGTGCAGAGCCACCAGGACGTAGTGTTCGTAGCAGCTGGATACCAAATACTTCACCATCTGCCAAGCACCAAGTGCACCACGGGGCCAGACGACAGGTGTCTGTTCAACCTGCGCCTGCCCGTCAGGTGCCAGGAACCTGTTTCCCGGAGGTGTTGACACAACACTCGCCATACCCTTCAAACCACCATGTAGAGCAGTTGCCAAATGCTGCAATCAGTCCCACTCGCTGTTCAGAGCCATCTGGAGGTGATGTTCGCTCCAGCTGGCTGCCAAACTCACCACCTGATAATTATGAAGTGCACAAGGGGACCGGTGCCAGACCGAAGACTCCTGCCATCATCCCAGCTCCCCCACAAGAACCAGGTGCTGCATCTTCTGCCAGTTGTGGGCCTTCCCCTGATGTAGAGTGGCCACTTCCTGGTTCTGGGATAATGTCACCTACTGTGAGACCACCATCCACATCCACAGCTGGACCCCACAGTCAACTGGAAGTGGGGGATAAGGAACTGGATCAAAATGAGACAGATCGCAACCTCAGCCTCCCTACCACCTCGCCCTTGGGTTGCTCCACTGTTCAAGCAGTGGTTGCCCTTCGTGACCGGTTGCAGGAACACCAGCAGCAGTCACAGCAGCAAACGGAGCGGCTGCAAGAGCAACTCCAACATGAGAAAAAATCCACCAGCGATATTTCGACGATGCTCACGTGTATGAGGGGACTTGTAAGCAATGACTGCCAAACTTCCCCTTCCACCCCTGAACCCTCCAAACATGTGTTCGCTTGCCCATCAGGGGAAACTTCTAGTGATCTTGAAACCTTGTGTAGTGGAGCCCTTCCACGCAGGTTAACTGCCAGCGTTGTGCTAAAGTATGTTAAAAACGACTCTATAGCTGGAAATGACCGACAAATTGTACTAGACCATTGGATACAAATGTGTGACATTGGTAAAAAACTAAAAAATGTTCCTGGACTTATACCGTAGTGCAATAGATAATATGTATATAGATAACATATATTAAGTGAACTAATAATATCAATATATAATGCTGACTTTAAATGCACAATTAACTAAGTTATCCATCCTTAGCTGGAACATTGCATCCCTCAATAAAAGATTCTCAGATTTACATCACAAAGTAACAACTGAACACATCGATATTGTATGTCTCCAGGAGTGCAGAGTTCCCGCAAGATCCTCACCCCCGAAATTGCCCTCATTTGTTTCTTACAACCTCAGATCCAGCAACTCTTGCATTCTATACATCAAACAATCCCTACCCCATCAACTTCTGCCAGAAAAACAAACTGCCGGTCAACAGTATCATGGAGTGAGGATCTATGTGGGCAACTCTGTCCTCAATGTATTTAATCTATATGCTCCAGCAGGAAAGTTAAATTATATTGATCTTCCAGCCTGCGCTCAAGCAGAGCCAACCATCATTCTTGGTGACTACAATGCTAGACACAAGGACATTGGCGGCTCTCGCTTCAGTAACGGTAATGGGAATCAACTGCTGTCGCTACTAAATAGTCACCAAGATGTGCAGATTGTGGGTGACCTTGAACCCACGCATATTTGTGGAGGCATTCTAGACCTCTGTGTTGGTTTCAACGTCTCTCACGTCTGGTGCACATCAACTATTGTAACAGATTTGTTGTCAGATCATCACCCTAGATTGACTACTCTATGTATAGGAGATACCATCCTGCCCGGTGGAACTTTCAAACGCAAACGGCTCAGTGTTCCTCCTGCTCGACGTGAAGACTTTGTTGCTCATGTGTCAGAGTGGTACAGCACTTATGATCCCTCCACAGTCCAGACATTTAACGACGATCTAGTACAGAGCATTCAGATGTTTGCTGACCCTTTAGGTCGGCCCCCTGCACCATCCAATAGTCGGAACGACATGAAAGGTAATAAACGTCATGCCTATTACAATGACCCCAAATTGCGTACTTTGAAACGCACTGCCAGACGAGTTGGACTTGCATATAGGGAAACACGTACGCCAGCAATGCTCAAGCTCTTTCAGAAAGCCCTAGCCAAGGCGAGGGAGCGCATGACAGAGCTCAGGCAAGATAACTGGGAAACTTTTGTTAACAGTCTCAACTCTCACACCCCCCTCAGCCAGGCATGGAAGGATATTAAAAGAATTAAAGGCGATAAGATCGGCCAAGTAGCACACCCTCACCCTCTACACAGAGCAAACGAGTTAGTCGATGCTTGGGCAACCACCTCTAGCTTCAATAATCTTCCCCCAGACATACAGTTCAGATTAAATGCTGGTTACGGAGATCGAGAAAGGCTCGTTGACTTCATGCTCCACAAGGAAGATGAATGCAACGTGCCATTCACTGAGTTTGAATTACTCGCGGCCCTAAACAAAGGCAAAGCCACATCCCCCGGTGAAGATGGTATCACTTATGACATATTGCGTCTGCTCCCTTTAGTACCAGGGAATCCCCTGCTTGAGCTGTATAATATGAGCTATGTTACTGGGGAACTTCCTATCTCTTGGACCAACAGTATAATCATTCCAATTCCCAAGCCAAATCAAGAGAATGCTTTCCGCCCAATTTCCCTTACTAGCTGCATTTGCAAAACATTCGAGAGAATGGTCCTAAACCGTCTCCTCCATAGAATAAGAACCATGCTATCCCCCCAGATATATGGCTTCATGCATGGAAGGAGTGTGCATCATTGCATCACCACCTTTCTTACCCTGCACACTGAAAAGTCATATACCACCTTCCTAGATCTTAAGTCTGCCTTTGATATTGCAAATAGACATGTTATCTTGAGTGAGCTTGCAAGAATGAATGTTGGTGGTCGGCTTCTTTGTTGGATCAGGGGTTACTTATCCAACAGGAAGTCATCTGTATTTTTCCAGGGGCATAGGAGTGTAACAAGAGACTTTGAACTAGGTACCCCGCAGGGTGGTGTCCTCAGTCCTACCTTATTTAATATCTTAATAAACACGCTGTTAAACTCTATACCGAGCAAACCCAACGTCCACATCATTAGCTATGCTGATGATATAATGATACACACCACTGGGTATGCTAACACACAGAACACTCTTAACTCTGTATTAGATTCATGTCAGGACCTAGGTTTAATTATCTCAGCAGAGAAAACAAAGATACTAAATCGGCGCCCACCCAGGCAGGGAGGAGCTGTTCGCAAGATGCAACTATCTGATGGCTCCCAGCTTGACTATGTAAACAGATTCAAATACCTTGGCCTTGAGGTGCCACTGTATGGTCCTGTTGTATTCAGACTCTGTCGTCAGTATAAAGAGAGGCTCCGAGCTCTCAAGGCTGTTGCAGGTTATCACTCAGGCTATGGTGCCAATGTCAGAATTGTCAAAATGATGTACCTTGCATACATCAGATCTTTAGTGGATTATGCTGCACCTCTGCTTGTTTTGATGCCTGAAAGAAAGCTTGGAGGGCTTGAAAAATTGCAGAACGAAGCCCTGAGGATAATCCTTGGGTGCCCTCGTACCACAAAGATACTTAATATGAGAAAGGAACTTAATATTCTGAGCGTTGTTGATCGTGTTACTGAAATTAACTGTCAAATTGGTATAAAAATGCTTAGGCTAACTCATCCTAATCCTTGCACAGAAGCCCTCCAGACTTACTTTATTGAAGATCAGCATTGTTCCAAATGGATAACAAAAACTGGAACTCAACTCAGAATGTATGGGGTTCATGATTTGTACCAAGAGAAACAACAACGGCACTTTCCTGCACCGTGGGAGGTTACACCCTTTCCAGTTTTAATCCCTCCCTTTCCACCCAAGAAGCAAATTAGAGATAAGCCCAAGCTTCGTCTTGAGGCAAAGCTCAACGCCTTAAGCCATATTGATGCTCTGTCCACAGAGCATTCTCTCTCTCAAATCATATACACTGATGGTTCCCTACACCGCACCACGGGTGCAGCTGGAAGTGCAGTTGTTCTGACAATGGGCGATGGCTTGTACTTTGAGTGGGGAGTCCGTATAAACAATTGGGCCTCTACCCTTCAGACTGAACTATTTGCCTTGATCCTTGCACTGAAATGTGTACAAGTCTCCAAACTTGATACATTAATTGTAAGTGACTCCTTATCATCCTTAAATGCTCTCAACTCTTTAAGACACAACTGTAACATGCTCGTGTCCGAAGCTAGACACAAATACAACAAAATTATTAAGGATGGTAACAGAGTCCATTTCATGTGGTCTCCATCTCATGTTGGCCTCCGAATGCATGATAGAGCTGATAAGTTAGCCAAAGAATCTGCCTTTAAAGGAGCCGTTGAGTGTAACCTTGGATTGTCAATGAGCAATCTGAGAGCAGCAGTACACCGAGAACTTCAACAAGATCTTGTAGATCTGAGGCAAAGTGAAATTGACACCAGTAATTCCATCTATCATCATACTATCATGCAAGAGGAGCCACACATCTATGGATCATCCAATAAAATCAGCAGACTTCTAGATGTTACTGCTGCTCGGCTTAGACTCGGTTACAAGTATCTCTGGGAATTCTCATTATCTGCCGATGTAGACCTGACCAAATGTAAACTGTGTCAACAAAATTATTCGCACACCCTCCGTCACTATGTGATGGAGTGCGAAAAGATACGTGAATTTAGAGACAATTCTATAACCAATGTTCCAGCGATGTGTAAATATTTCATTCAAAATGATCTGCTACCAGAAATTTTAGCCAAATATCCCCAGTTTGCTAACTGTAGGTAGTAACTGAGTGATTGTAACCTATCCACCGCTACCCACTGGATGGGGGGCGGTGTGCAGGACAAACATATAAATTGTGACACTAGCTCTCCACATATGTCAGTTGCTTAATTTAGAACCTGTATTTGAGGTCGATCTCGAACCCATTGTTGATGTGACGACTTATATTGAATTTTGTAACTAGCTCATCAAGATTGTAACTTGCTTAGCTAAATGAATTGTGGGGTTCAGTCCCTGAGCCCATTATGTGCCTCTGTAACCCTTTCCACTACCGCCCACAAGATGGGTATGGGGTGCATAATAAATGAACTAAAACTAAACTTTCAGACCATACGACCGCGGCTTACCCTCGCCGCGGTCGAGGGTAAGAACACCGGATGTATACCCAGTATTACAGAGTACAGAATATAACAAATACCGACTATATAAAAGACCTGACACTTGCAGCACTTAATTATGCTATTGTAACACATTGAAAGTAATGACATTATTTGATTCAGCAAAGCATTTGGTAAGGTTATAATAATAATAATAATAATAATAATAATAATAATAATAATAATAATAATAATAATAATATTGTATTAATTAAATATTTTAAATTATAATTCACAACTTGCTAGCGCACAACAAACAAATCCACGAATCTTCATTACATTCTGTAACACCTACACATGATTCATGGTGCCAAATTTTGCAACGGTCACAGCATACCATCAGCTTCAAATCATTTGGCTTTCTGCAAATGCAGTACACTTCCATCGAGCATGACCAGATGATTCGTTTTCTTCTCAGTGTCAGAGCTGCAGGGAATGAGGTGAGATACTTTCCTTTGAAGTTCTCTTGTAGATGTTGTCTCATATTCTGCACATCATATACAAGGTTCACCGGATCTTCACCATTTGCAAGTGATGCAGCAAACGCCACAGCATACACCCCACTCATACTTGAGTCCCATCCTGGCAATTAGCAAGCGCACACAAGAAAACATCAGTAGATTTGGATGGTAATTTATGCCTGGTGTCGTATATGTTAATTTGTCCAGTTTCTCCAGTGTTGGAAACGGTGACCCAGTGACAACCATCAACTTACGAGATACGCTGCGAATGATGCCTAATCCCTGCCAACCTTAAATTTCCCTAACAGTAAGATTGAATTAGTATATGAAAGAAAATATTTTATATAAGGTACCTAGGTCATTACTTTGCTACTCCACAAGGTTCTGTTACCCCTACATATCCTTAATTCTAAATGTCTGTCTACTTCTTGATAATATATATATATATATATATATATATATATATATATATATATATATATATATATATATATATATATATATATATATATATATATATATATATATATATCCACATATAATGTAATGTGTGTAAACGACAGCCGCGTCAAACAGCCTGGTAAACCAAACAACCAACCGGAGGAGGCCTGTGATCCTCGGGGGTAATTAGCTTCGGGCAATTACACGGACCCCTTGGGAGACATGATGACTAAGGGGTGGACAGTAACCTAAGCCTCAGGATGAGTATAGGGTGCACAATAAACTAAGACTCACAGTATGAGTATGAGTATGCGGTTCAAAATACACTGGACTCACAGGATAAGTATGAACTGCAGAATATATTACAACTCGTACGATGAGTCTGTGGTATTCATGCTCTATATTAGGTAAACAAGAACACATCTCTGTTTTCAAAATATATAATTTAATCAAACAAAATTAGAAATATATTGTATGTTTCCGAATTTATGATGATATAGAATATATATTAAAGTTTATAATAAAGGTAAAAGTGGCTGTACTTGTGGATGACAATCCTCAGCTTGGCACCTTCTTTTGATAATTACTTGCTTGTGGCTGACATATATAATCTGACTGTTTCAACCATAATTCAACTAGACATCGATCATGCGTCATAATTAATATATAACAGTATATATCTTTACTTCTGTTTTGTGTATTAAGATGACTTAAATTTTATAAGTTAAGCAGACGAGGAGTCACAATAACGTGGCTGAAATATGTTGACCAAACCACACACACTAGAAAGTGAAGGGATGACGACGTTTCAGTCCGTCCTGGACCAATCTTAAGTCGATTGTGTCGATTAAGTTCACAATCGACTTGAGAATGGCCCAGGACGGACCGAAACGGCGTCGTTCCTCCACTTTCTAGTGTGTGGTTTGGTCAGCTTTATAATTAATTTTTTTCTGTATATGATGATAGTGTGCAACTAGGGTATCATTGCAACTTATGGGAAATCGTTAAATCATAAATATATCTTGGGTCTTATACTTATATTGTTAAATATACAATATCTTATATAGTCACTGCTTTTATCATAAAAGCGGTGAAATTCTGTGGGGAAGGATACGCATTACCGTGCTCCACTGTCTAAACGACTAAGCGGCGCGCGCGCGCGTAGAGCGGGGTACTTGGGAGCACAGGCGCGGCGCCTTCTGGCTCGCCGCCGCCCCGCAGGTACACCACAAAACTCACGAGTGTCAACTACAGATGTCCAGCACGAGCATTAAGGGAAAACCTTGACACAAACTGCACTTATCATAAAGAAGAAGCACCACCATTGACCGCCAAGTGCTCACATCAAGTCTAACTCTACGAAACAACACTCAAGTCTTGACGCTTCTCCCAACCTCCGGGGGAGAAAACCTTCACACAAACTGCACCTGTCATAAAGAAGATGAAGACTCACCAGTGTCCTCAGTGTCCGAAGGTATTCACCCGTCCTGGAAGTGTGAAGCGTAGCACTTCTTAGTGCATTCACGTGACATTCCTCTTGATCGTTCAGAATGTGGGAAGAGATTCCTTCAAATGGAAGTATGAAGACTCACAGGAGGGTGCATGCGGATGAGAGACCTTTTCAATGTGCCGAGTGTGGCAATAAATTTAGAGAACGTGGAATACTTATACAACACATGTTAGTGCATTCAGGTGTTAAACCTCATGAGTGTCCAGTGTGAGAGTCATTCAGCGTAGTGGAAGTACGAAAACTCACATGTTAGTGCATTCAGGTAGGAACCTCATGAGTGTCCAGTGTGTGGGAAGAGATCAAGCAGCGTGGACATATGAAGACCTTACATGTTAGTGCATTCAGATGACAAACCTCACGAGTGTCCAGAGTGCGGGAAAGATTCAGTCAGCGTGAAATATAAGACTCCCCAGGATGGTGCATCGATGGAGAACTATTACCAAATTGCGAGTGTGCAAAAAAAAATTTAGTACACGTGGAATTTTAATCACAGCACGTGTTATCACGGCATTTCAGGTGATAAACCTCATGAGTGTCCAGTGTGCGGGAAGAGATTCAGTCGGCGTGGTCATTTGAAGACTCACATGTTAGTGCAATCAGGTGAACAAATCACATGAGTGTCCAGAGTATGGGAAGAGTTTCAATCAGCGAGGAAGTATGAAACACTCCTGTTAGTGCATTCAGGTGACAAACACATGAGTGTCCAGAGTGGTGGTGGGGAGGAGTTTCAATCAGCGTGGACATATGAAGATCACAATGTTAGTGCATTCGGATGACAATCCTCACGATGTGTCCAGTGTGTGGTAAGAGTTTCAGTCGTCTTGGCCATCTGAAGGGACACTTGTTAGGGCATCCAGGGGAATGCCGTTTCGAGTGTGCAGAGTGTGGCAGGAGTTTTACGAACGTGAAAACTATTTAACCCACATGTTAAATCATTGGCGGTTCACCCTCAGGAGTGTCGAGAATGTGGGAAAATGATTCAGGCGTCTTCGAAGTCTGAAGTCCGTGTGTTACTGCACTATGTTACGGAAGGCCACATTACTCCATGCCTTTATCCATTCTGAGCTGTGCGCCAGTGCAGCATTTGATGCAACTAGGGAGAATGTCATGGCACATAGCGAAGGAGCCTAGTGCTAGTACCCATTACAATGCCGGGGTATGCACAATGAAGGGCTCATTTCTTAAGCAGTCATTATGTCTGGCTATGTGATTTCACTTGTCCCGTTTCAGTAGTCCCTGCCAAGGGTGCAGCGGCTAATGGCCACGGCTGCGCTCAGGCCAGGCCCAGCTACCGATGTCTTGGCTGACGTGGATACGCTGCCGTTGCCCCAGCAGCTGATAGGCCAGCAGACGGTGTGCCGGCTGAACATGCCCCTGAGGGCCAAGCCCAGCCGTCGATGTTCAGGCTGATGTAGTCCCGGCCGTCGGTCCAGCGGTCGTTGGCCCAGCCGGTGGTGTGCCAGCTGAGCATGCCCCCTGGGGGCCAAGCACAGCTGCTGTGTTCCGGCGGATGTGGCCCCAGTCGATGAGCCAGCAACTGTTGCCACAGTCCCGTAGAGGGCCGGAGGAGGCCGGAGACCTTCCTGGCATTACGTGGGTACTGGATGAATATGTTAGGTTTGGCTGACCTAACCTAAACTACCCTAACCTAACCTAACCTCTTCCGGCGCTTGGCTCGTCATGTTTAGTTGTCGTCGCCAGCTCTATATTTTTGCCTAATTTTTAATAAAAATATTCTTCCTGATTAGAATTATGCCGGAGCAGCTGGCCCATCTCCATTATCCTAAGGTACAGTCCTGCCCGTGTTATCCACCACACCAGCGTGCGCGGTGTCCTGTTGTAGTAGGGATTGTCCCCGGTGCCTGGCGTGTACCCAGCGCCTGTCCCGGCTGCTGATGTCCGGCGGAAGTGGTTCCCGCTGATGTCCAGCAGCTGAAGGCTGGCATGCTGAGCTAGCCCCTGAGGGGCAAAGCACAGCTGCGGTTGTTCCGGCTAATGTGGTGCCAGCCGATGACCTAGCAACTGTTGGCACAGCAGGTGGTGAGCCAAGCTGAGCATGCCCCTGGGGGCCGAGCATAGCGGCAGCTAGCCGGTCACCAAAACAAACCTAACCGAACCTAACCTAACTGATGCTTGGTTCGTCTTTATTTGGCGTCACCAACTTTTCATTTCAAAAATTTTTTTATTTTAAATATATTTTTTCAGATTAGGCTTATGCCGGAGCAGCCGGCCCATTTCCATGATCCTATGGTACAGTCCTGCCCGTGTTCCCCTTCACGCCCGCGTGTGCGGCGCGCTGTTGTCGTTGGGATTGTCCCCGGTGCCCGGCGTGTACCCAGCGCCCTTCCCGGCTGCTGATGTTCCGGTGGGAAAGTGGTTCCCGACCATGATCCAGCAGCCGAAGGCTGAGCATGCCGACCATGCCCCTGGGGGACAAGCACAGCTGCTGTTGTTCCGGCTGATGTGGCACCAGCCGCTGGCTCCAGCAGCTGATGGCACAGCTGTGGAGTGCCAAGCTGAGCCTGCCCCTGGGGGTCGAGCAAAGACTGCTGTTGTTCCGGCTGATGTGGCCCCCAGCCGATGAGCCGGCGACTGTTGGCACAGCTGGTGGGGTCCAAGCTGAGCATGCCCCGGGGGCCAGAGCACAGCCGCTGTTGTTCCGGCGGATGTGGTCCCAGCCGAAGTCTAGTGGCTGTGGGCACAGCTGGTGGTGCTCCAGCGTTGCATGCCCCTGGGGGCTAATCACAGCTGCTGTAGTTCCGGCTGATGTCGTACCGCCAGCAGACGGCACAGCTGGTGGGGTTTCCGAGCCTGAGCAGCCCCCGGGGGGCCAAGCACAGCTGCTGATGCTCCGCGGAGGTGGTCGCAGTCGATGGTTCAGCGGCTGAGGGCACAGCGGGTGGTATCCTACTTATTAATTTTATTTTTCCATTATTAGTTTCATGTTATAATTTATTTATATTTATTTCTTTAATTTTATCATTTTATTGTGTTTGTTGTTCTACGTCCCATCTATATAAACTTGTTATTTCCTATTGCCTACTTTACTTCCCAGCCGTGGACGATCCAGCAGCTGATGTTTCAGCTGGCGGTGTTCCGTGCGGAGCACGACACTGTGGGCCAAGTAAAGCTGCTGTTGTTCCGGCTGATTGTGTTCCCAGCCGATGATCCAGCAGCCGACGGGACAGCTGGGCTGGGTGTGCCAAGCGGAGCATGCCCAGGGGGCCAAGCACAGCTGCTGTTGTTCCGGCCGCTGAGGTCCCAGCCGATGATCCAGCATGCCGATGGCACACCTGGTGGTGTTATTACCAGCCCCGGC
>WNGS01169498.1:30903516-30937292 GCA_020271785.1 Procambarus virginalis
CGAGTTATAATTTATTTGATTTTGTCTAAATTTGCCACTTATTTCAAATGCCATATTGCAATTCTTTTTACAGAAAACTATACTGAAACCTATATTCTAATTGGATGAAAATGAAAATCATATGCTATTCTGAGGGTATAACAACACCAAATTAACAATTGGTGATAGTTTATATTTTTAATCTGATTTAAAATCTGAAGTTTTCAATATTAAATTTTAAAATTATTTTTATTTTCTTGTTTTTCAAGTTACGTTCTGATCATTTAGACAAAGTTGGAACATTGGCCTAGTTGATTATGCACAAAAAATTTGAAAGTGTACATGTTTGAAAAACTTTAGTTAAGTCAAATTGTATATGTATGTTTTGCACGGTTTAAGGGTTAACCACTGCATACAACAAGCTCCATGGAGCACATAAGCCTAACGATCAAGGTCCATTTGAAAATAAAGGTCTTACAAATTCTATACATTAAAGCAACAAAGTACCTTCCTGGACAAATATATATATGACAATCAGACCAACCACTTTTTTTCTTTTAAAGATAAAAAGACTTTAAACTGAAATACAATGTACAGCACATGGAAATATAATAAATCTTATTCTCTTATTTAAAAAATCTTAAATACTACTTGCCTTTCTGAAGCCTAAAAACACACCAGCTAGCACTACTCAACTCTCTTATAAATCTTTAAGCTTCAAAACGAGTACAACAATTTCTTTGGAAAGAAAAACTTCAACATAAAATATATACTGTATATATATAGTCTGCAGTGAAAAGAACACGGTTATGTAAGACATGATTATTTGCACCAAGAACATTCAAAATGATCTAATCTATATATACAAGAAACCTAAAATTTACTAATAAAAAAAATGTAGATGTGAATAAAATACAAATATTGCTTTCAACATTAACCCCTGCACTGCACTCACAGAGGTATCCCGTCTGACTGTGATATGCTCACCTAGAAAAGTAATCTGTTGGTATAATGTAAGATACAAAACTCACATGCGGCAACCTGGGTAGTAAATGGGTACCCCAGGCCTCCAGTGTGTCTGCCATCTTTAAACAAAATTCCCAGCATGCCCCATGGCTGCAGGTAGGCTCAGTTTGAAGTGAACAACCATGGCTGACAAACGGGTATTTAGCTTTTAGTTGCTTATGGGTTGCATGGCTGAAAAATCCCTCAGAGGATGAAATACATGATGTATTGTATAATCCTGACCTTGATAATGATATTGATGCCCCAAGACCCGATAATGACCTAACACAACAACTGGATATAAGTGATGGAAAAAGAGGACAATGATACAGTGGACCCTCGATTCAGCGAACTATGTGGGACCAACCCCAATTCGTTAGAGCGAGGAAATCGTTGCAACTGGAGAGGCCTATAGGCGATATTTATATAATGCAATTTTGTAGTCATATAAATCAAGAATAATTCATTGTTAAATATAGTACTACTAAACTATACATTAATGAATCATACTGTATCTTTATAACTTAGAAAAGGCATATAGTATAAACAGTATTTTGCTTGAATCCTCTTGAGGCGCCATTTGTGATTATAAACACCTTGTGTGTGACGGGTTACAAAGAATGTGTCAGCATCCGTAAACAAACATTGCTATCCCCACCACACTGGATACCAACTTGAGTGAGGGAGAGGAGGGGAAGGCACTGAGGGAAAGAGCCAGTAAAGGGTGAAAGAAGAGATGGGGGGGAAGGAGGCAGTGTGGGAGGGAGGGAGGGAGGGAAAGAGGCAGTGTGGGGAGGGAGGCAGTGTGGGACGGAGGGAAGAGAGGCAATGAGTGTGTGTTCATCGAATCGGGTGAGTAAATCCCAACCTGGAAAGTGAAAGTCCTAACCTAAGATTCGCCGAATTGAGGGTCCACTGTACAACGAAATTGTGCAGTATGAGGATTACACCCTGTTGCCACCGCATGCTAGGTCAACACCACTTCTAGAGTGTTTCATATCAACAGCTGTGTCATCTGGCATTCCTCTACCCCATGAATATGTGGAAGATCACTTTTTCCGGGTTCAGTAACACTGGTTCGGATACTAGTAGCATAGATGAACCTAGTGGCAATGGCTCTCATTGTTACTAGGAAAAGGTTTGCAATGTCGGTAGCTTGCCCTGCAAAGCAGAGGCGTGTGATGAGCCATGGAGAAATTGAGGGAAGAGTGGCTTCAACTGCAACAATTTGAGGTCGCATACAATGTAGAAGAGCTTCATCATCCAGCCAATGTTGTTATATCATAAGACTGAGCCATGACACTGGCGCCACCATGAGCAGTACAGGTGTACTCGTATGGGAAGATTGTGACAATTTTGTACCAGAAATACCTACATTTGATGATACGGATGTAGGTGCTACAGACATTCTCCTGTATACTGGGGAAAATTCAAGTGAAAATGAGCATTTTATGGTTTATTTTAAAGAGCCATTCATGAAACATCTTACTGGAGAAACCAAGCACTACTCGGTGAAACTAATTACAGATGGCTAATTACCATTTTCATGTTTGCTATGTTGGAAAGACACCACTGTACCTGAAATGTATGTATTTTTTGTGCTGTGTACTCACACTAAGGCCCATTATGACAGTGAGAAAAGGATTCCAAAGTACAATCTTTTCAGATGTAACAGGAAACCCAGGCTACAGCGTGGGATCAGCCAGTACATCAAAGACAACCTCATTTGCACAGAATGCTAATACCACAAACAATATGATGAAGTGCTGATAATCAAAATAGGAATTCCTGATATAGTTAAAACAGCAGAGATTGCACCACTTCACAAAGGAGATAGTAAAGCAAACGCAAAAAATTATAGACCAATAGCTCTAATTTGCACATCATAAAATCTTTGAAAGTGCTAAGAAGAAAGATTAGAAATCATGTGTGATCACATCTACATAACCCCGGCAACACGGGTTCAGAATAGGGCGATCCTGCCTCTCTCAGTTGCTAGATCACTATGACATGGAAGACAAACAAAATGTAGATGTAATATACATACACTTTGCAAAAGCTTTCGACAAATGTAACCATAGTGTTATTGCGCACAATAATTTTCCCATCATCTACAGTGAAAAGCTCAGCCCTCAAAGGTAAAGTGCTTGCTCAGCACTTTTCCTCATCCTCATATCATACCCTAATTGGGCAAAAATCGTGGCCGATAAAGTTATCTCCCTATCTGGCCAAAATGTCCATAGAAGCCAGTGAAAAGTCAATTAATCCGGAAAACGTGCTCATCCGCAAGAGGTCCTTCCCATATAGTCTGGATTAACGAACTTCGACAGTATTTTCAGTTTCCGTTTTCAAATGGAAATGAAGAGGAGAGAGATGTGTAATAATTTACATGTGAAAAATATTAGGGGAACCGATTCCAAATCTGAACACGGAATTACATCACACGAAACCAGTGGGCATGGCAGGATGTGCAAAATAGCCATACTGAAAAGCTGAGGTGCAATAGGTACACGGAGGGAGAACTCTATCAACATCAAGGGCCGAAGACTTTTCTACACTCCCACTACACTAATAGGGATTAGGAGGGTAAAGGCGTTAGCTCCATACCCAAGCTCGAGGAGGCCATCTGTCAGTCTTAGACAAACATCTCAATGGAACCCCCTATGAAACTTGACTCTTTACTACCCAGATGCCTGCAAGCTGTGAATAAAAGAAAAAGCCACCCAACCAAGTATTAAAAGGTAACTAAAATATAAATGGTATATAAATATACCATTTACTATAAATATCCTTATGTACAGTATTGTTTGTTTTGGGAAAGGGGGTCGGAGGAGGGCGCCACACACTTTGGAGGAGTACAGCACTCTTTTGATGAATGTGTATGACAGTGTAAATACTATTATAGAATGAAAATTGAATAAGTTGTATTGACAAACATTTTTAGTAGACACATTAGTGATATGTGCATCATTATTAGCAATATTACACACAAAAATAAGAAAACAATATTATTTGATAAAAATCACAAACAAATACAGTATTTGTGGCAATTCGTGGGTCTTGAATTGTCCACAAGACCGGCTTCAGGAGTCTCCTGCATTAGTACTCAAGATCTTGTGACATCGCACAACTTCTCCATTTCATTGAACCGAAAGTAAGGGGATTTTGGAATTTTATGGAATTTACATGAAGGAGGGATTTTAACAATAAAGTGTATCAAAAGAAAAAAAAATTGAGGGAATAATATTTTTTTTGTGTGCACCATGGATTTGTCATATTAAACAGCCGTGCAGTACGTGGGGTTAAGGATAATTAATAAAAACATTAAAAATGCAATGGCAGGTGTACATTATCATTGGGATAAAGCCTTTTTAATAATCTTAATTAAAAATCATGATACAAAATAAAGGCCATAAGTCAGTTTGAAAAACCTTCTTGAATGTATAAATGTTATGATATTTAGGGTTACAATCTGAACCATCAGTTTAAAGTTAACAACTTGTACTAACTTAATGCACACCTGACATAATAAAAGAGCAGGAAGTTCATTGTCAATTCCAAACTTACCTTTATATATGTTAATAACCAAACTTTCTATACAGTTGCTAAATATCACTCAAATCTAATTTCTTAAGATAAATTCTTTCAAAATTTGGCCCTTGTTCACTTTTTTATAGGCTTTCTTACTCACAAGACACTGACAGGCTGTTCGATGAATTCCTTCCTATGAAGCAGCTTCAACTTTTCTCACAGAATAAAATTGTCAGATTTATGTCATGCATATAGTGAAATAGCAATTATCAGGGGACTGACAATAACAACTCAGAAACTCCAGGATTAAACTCTGAACAAGTTTGAGTTCATACATCTGTGGTTTAACTATACACACTACATGTAAAACCCTTTGATTATCACAAAGTTAAAAAAGTAAAGAAGTTCTGCATCTAAGTTATTTAGTTTTGGTCTCGTGTGACTGCATAGGGCCCATGTGGTTGAAATCATGGATTTGTAAAGTCCACTGAATAGCCAGTAGACAGTCTTGATAGTAAGTGGGGGTAAAACATTGATTAAGATAGAAACTTCTACAGAAATCTTAACAAGAATAATAGTTGTTAGCTTATTATGACAAACAGGTGGATCATTAAGTTAAGGGATAAAGGCTATCTACAGTGCAAATAAAAATGGAAGAATGCCCTAGTTACCCCAGTCTTGGGATAAAAACTACTGCATTGAATATTTAAGAAGACAGTTTCAAAATGAAATATGCATTAAGCAATAATTTCCACATTAAAAACTGTACTTCAAGAAAGCATTAATGCAAGGAGAAAGTTGATATGATATTTTAAGGTTAGCTTCTAGAAATAATTTAGTATAAAAAAAAAAGATTAAGCAGAGGCACTATGATCCAGCAAAGTCTATTCACAATGACCAACATAGTCCACCATACATCACTCTCTGGTCTCTGTTCAAATCGAACAAAGACATTTTTATTCATCTGAATCACACACATAATACATAACTGAAGCATCACAAATTATGTTTGTAAAGTCTGGGTGTGTTTTGTGATGTCTCATCTCGCTATCCAGTATCTAAAACATTCTATACATTTCTGCAAAATATGTATTAAAAGAATTGCATCATTTCTTCTTATTTTGTAATATGGCAGTATGTATGTTCATGTTTTTTTGGTTCTAAACCATAGCTAACATTATTTTTCTGTAAGAGATAACTCGAGGATACGCTTTAATGTCTCTTCTTCTTGCCGTCGGCGTGCTTCCTCCTCTTCCTGGTGTCGCTGTGATAGTGAGAGTGCCATAGCCATCTCTGAATCCAATATGCTTCCCCCTGGAGTAACTGCCAAGCCTCCTGGAACAGCTATATCCCCTTCTGGCTCAATTTGGAATCCACAATCAGTCACTCCTGTACCAGAGGGTCGTTGGATGTTTGCCCCCATACTGAGAGCAAGCGATTCTTCTATAGCCCTAAAATATAACAAAAATAAGGCATCCAGTTACATGTAATGCTCTTGGTCACTACCTTATCCAGGGTCTGCCCAAGTCACTGCTGAAATCCCAGGCTCTTGTCAACCTTTACTCCACCGTGCCAAGAAACTTTGTAAACCATTGGGGAGAAGAGGGTGTGAGGTTCTCTCAATTTACCAAAGTAATTTACTGGAGTGTTGAGTGGTTCTTTTTTTCACTATATTGAATTACAGCAAATGACTGTTTTACTGCTGGATAGAGAAAACTCTAAACTATCATCCATCCCATACTAAATGGCAAGACCATTGGCAAAGTTCCCAGTTATAGTGGACTGAAGGTCGACAAAAGCCTGGAATATTACCAGGGTCCTGGAAGAATCCTGGCTGACAGCTCAGGAAGAAACCAAAAGGTCTTTTATCAGTAATTATCAAGAAAAATGTTGTAATCTTTAATACTGTGTTCCCAGAAGAAACCCCATTACATAAGAACATAAGAACAAAGGGAACTGCAGAAGGCCTATTGGCCCATACGAGGCAGCTCCTATCTATAACCACCCAATCCCACTCATATACATGTCCAACCCGCGCTTGAAACAATTGAGGGATCCCACCTCCACCACGTTACGTGGTAATTGGTTCCACAAATCAACAACCCTGTTAACGAACCAGCATTTACCCAAGTCTTTCCTAAATCTAAATTTATCCAATTTATACCCATTGTTTCGTGTTCTGTCTTGTGTTGATACTTTTAATACCCTATTAATATCCCCTTTGTTCTGTCCATTCATCCATTTGTAAACCTCTATCATGTCACTCCTAACTCTTCTCCTTTCCAGTGAATGCAATTTAAGCTTTGTTAATCTTTCTTCATATGAAAGATTTCTAATTTGGGGAATTAACTTAGTCATCCTACGTCGGCCACGTTCCAGTGAATTTATATCCATTCTATAGTACGGCGACCAAAACTGAACTGCATAATCTAAATGGGGCCTAACCAGAGCAAGATATAGCTGAAGAACCACACCAGGTGTCTTGTTACTAACGCTTCGATTAACAAATCCCAGTGTCCTATTTGCCTTATTACTCCTTTAGGGGTGGTTTCATAAAACTTTATCCAGATATTTATTATTATTAAATATTAAATAAGATGGTGTTAGAATGTGACTTGTGAAAATGGCAAGGAAAATATTAAAGATATACATGGGAGAATGTATTAATCATAATTTTTTTTTTTTTGAGATATATACAAGAGTTGTTACATTCTTGTACAGCCACTAGTATGCGCAGCGTTTCGAACAGGTCCCTGGAATACGATCCCACAGCCTTACTCCTCCCTCCGTGGAGCACAGCGCTAAATATCACCACAATCCTGCTATTATCCTGCTATCAGTCTCCGTGGTGTAGTGGTAAGACACTCGCCAGGCGTTCCGCGAGCGCTATGTCATGGGTTCGTATCCTGGCCGGGGAGGATTTACTGGGCGCAAATCCTTAACTGTAGCCTCTGTTTAACGCAACAGTAAAATGTGTACTTGGATGAAAAAACGATTCTTCGCGGCAGGGGATCGTATTCCAGGGACCTGCCCGAAACGCTACGCGTACTAGTGGCTGTACAAGAATGTAAGAACTCTTGTATATATCTATTAAAAAAAAAAAAAAAAAAATTATCAGAATCCTGGTCAGTTTTATCACAGTCAGGGAGGGGTCTTCTATAATACTATCATCGCTAACTAATAGCATGATCATATATATTATGGCATTTGTAGGCGATGCTGTGGTCAAAAGCTGAACAGCGGTGCTGTGAGCTCGTGCTGCGTGCGCCAGCCTTGGTGGCTTGCTTAATTAATACTGATGCTCTCACACCCATGAATGTAGGTCTGGATTTTTTTTCTAGGTGGCATCTGGCAACTATCGGTCGTGGCTGCACTATAGCAGCATGTATCCCAGGCGGGGAGTTTAAATTATAGTGCTAGACACGAAATCATATATATATATATATATATATATGACATGCGCGGTTTCAGTTTTGCCACGGAAAGCATATACTGTATATATGATTTGCGCGGTTTAAGAGTTAAGTAAACTTTTATATTAAAAGAAAAATTATAAACCTGTGCACATGTACAAAGTAATATACTCCTACCGTTGTAGCTGAGCATCTTCAGCAGTTTGCAGTGCCAAGTGTCCTGGAGTGCTGGGACGGGACCCTGGCTTGGAGTTAAGCCTGGAAACAATATAACAGAAAAGTTATAGTATTCCACAAGAAAAAAAAATGATCTTGCCTCCATTTTCATGAGTGGGTAGGCAGTTGCATGGGAAATAAAAATTTGACAAGTGAGACAGTGAAGACAACAAAATAACACCCATCTTTCACACAATCTTCCACACACAGCACCATCACAGGGATGTAGTACCCACATACCCTAGAATAAAAAGCTCCAGAGCTGTACTTCAGCCATTTACACTGAATAAATTAAAATGATCCACACTAATTATAAAAAATCTAGCATTGAATGTAATTAAATGCCTCTTTCTGTGGGTCCCTTCAGTGGCTTCCCGAACTATCTGCCTGGTTAGCTCCAAGCCGAGTGTTGTGAGTCAGCCAGCGGCTTTGGACATGGGAGTCTGGGGATACGTCTGAAAATTGTCTCAAAGCTCTCAAATTATACTCTCTTGAAAAAGAGATGAGAACGGTACTAAATTATATTTACTGTACATGGATATACTGGAGGGCCAGGTCCCTAATTTGCAAGGTAAAATAACAACATACTGGAATGAATGATATGAAAGGAAATGCAGAATAGAGCCAGTGAAGAGTAATAATACATGAAATTTCTAAATACTGTATCTGATTCATTAGATTATATTCATTTGTTCGTCATAGGGTTCATTATTACGATGATTTGTAATTCCTTTCTAATACCTTTGATTTGTGTTATTTCAGATATCCATTAGGGAACCAAGTTGAATAAAGCAGGAAAACCAAATTCAAGTACTGTATATCATCTATCGCCATCCAGTTCAATTTATTCAACTCGTTAAAGTCTACGATGGACAAGCTATACTAAGGCTCACTTGTCTAGATACTGACCCTATCTCATCTACAGAAGCCAGCACATCCTGTCCCCTGTCATAATTATAGCAAGAAAGGGCATTATGCTAAAGTGTCAGTTTCAAATATCTGTGAGTACTACTGCTACATTATACAATTCTACTGTTCTTACTATTACAGCTACATTTTGCAGAGCCTCTCACATGCAGCCACTGAATTTACAGTAAATTGACACAAATTGAAGGCACTATTTGATTCATTTGGCTCCAATAGTTTCTTAAGTAAAAGCACCACAAGAAAACTAAAATTAATAGTGCATCCATCAGTTAAGGAGATCTCTACAGCATCAAAGTCATTAAATGCTAGCTCTTTGGAGTTTCCTAATGTAATATTGTAGCTCAATGGCCAAACTTACCCATCTACCAGCCTTAGGGGTATTAAAAAGACCTGGCTTGTGACTTACTTTGGGCCAAGACCTTCAGAAACAACGCACAAGTCTGACAGTCAGGTATGTGGGACATAAACCAGAGCTCATAAACTGGCACTAAATCAGTGTGTGTGTACTCTCAGAAGCTTTGATGAATAAGCCATCTTTCCTAACCTGCTTCCAGGATGTAAGCCTATTGCAACTAAGTCGTGACATTTCAGTGAGGACAACTGCTTGTTTATTAAGCAACAAGCATCTCTCTTGCTGCCTGAGGGCATAATTGAAGCAAGCTCATCTCCGTGGCATGCTCAGGTTGTTGTGGCAATAGATGCTCTTAACAGACACACACACACACTAGGGGTGGTTCTAGATAGAAAACTATCACCTGAAGACCACAAAGAATATTGTGCAAGGAGCCTATGCTATGCTTTCTAACTTCAGAATTGCTTTTAAATACATGGATGGGGATATACTAAAGAAATTGTTCATGACTTTTGTTAGGCCAAAGCTAGAATATGCAGCTGTTGTTTGGTGCCCATATCTTAAGAAGCACATCAACAAACTGGAAAAGGTGCAAAGACATGCTACTAAGTGGCTCCCAGAACTGAAGGGTAAGAGCTACGAGGAAAGGTTAGAAGCATTAAATATGCCAAAACTAGAAGACAGAAGAAAAAGAGGTGATATGATCACTACATACAAAATAGTAACAGGAATTGATAAAATCGACAGGAAAGATTTCCTGAGACCTGGAACTTCAAGAACAAGAGGTCATAGATATAAACTGGCTAAACACAGATGCCGAAGAAATATAAGAAAATTCACTTTCGCAAACAGAGTGGTAGACGGTTGGAACAAGTTGGGGGAGAAGGTGGTGGAGGCCAAGACCGTCAGTAGTTTCAAAGCGTTATATGACAAAGAGTGCTGGGAAGACGGGACACCACGAGCGTAGCTCTCATCCTGTAACTACACTTAGGTAATTACACTTAGGTAATTACACACACACACACACACGCTTTTTTCTGGACCTGAAAAAAGGCTTTCGACAGAGTTCCACACAAGAGGTTGTTCTGGAAACTGGAAAATATTGGAGGGGTGACAGGTAAGCTTCTAACATGGATGAAAAATTTTCTGACTGATAGAAAAATGAGGGCAGTGATCAGAGGCAATGTATCGGACTGGAGAAATGTCACAAGTGGAGTACCACAGGGTTCAGTTCTTGCACCAGTGATGTTTATTGTCTACATAAATGATCTACCAGTTGGTATACAGAATTATATGAACATGTTTGCTGATGATGCTAAGATAATAGGAAGGATAAGAAACTTAGATGATTGTCATGCCCTTCAAGATGACCTGGACAAAATTAGTATATGGAGCACCACTTGGCAAATGGAATTTAATGTTAATAAATGCCATGTTATGGAATGTGGAATAGGAGAACATAGACCCCACACAACCTATATATTATGTGAGAAATCTTTAAAGAATTCTGATAAAGAGAGAGATCTAGGAGTGGTTCTAGATAGAAAACTATCACCTGAGGACCACATAAAGAATATTGTGCGAGGAGCCTATGCCACGCTTTCTAACTTCAGAATTGCTTTTAAATACATGGATGGCGATATACTAAAGAAATTGTTCACGACTTTTGTTAGGTCAAAGCTAGAATATGCAGCGGTTGTGTGGTGCCCATATCTTAAGAAGCACATCAACAAACTGGAAAAGGTGCAAAGACATGCTACTAAGTGGCTCCCAGAACTGAAGGGTAAGAGCTACGAGGAGAGGTTAGAGGCATTAAATATGCCAAAACTAGAAGACAGAAGAAAAAGAGGTGATATGATCACTAGATACAAAATAGTAACAGGAATTGATAAAATCGACAGGGAAGATTTCCCGAGACCTGGAACTTTAAGAACAAGAGGTCATAGATATAAACTAGCTAAACACAGATGCAGAAGAAATATAAGAAAATTCACTTTCGAAAACAGAGTGGTAGAAGGTTGGAACAAGTTAGGGGAGAAGGTGGTGGAGGCCAAGACCGTAAATAGTTTCAAAGCTTTATATGACAAAGAGTGCTGGGAAGACGGGACACCACGAGCGTAGCTCTCATCCTGTAACTACACTTAGGTAATTACACTTAGGTAAAAAAATTACACACACATACAAAAAAAAAACTGTATTGATTATTCTCAGACCATTAACCAATACACAGACCTAGATGCTTTTCCACTGCCAAGAATAGATGACATGGTCAATAATCTTGCAAATTACATTGTGTTTTCTACGTTCAACTTGAAAAGTGCTTACCATCAAATTCCAATCCAGGAATCTGACAAAAAGTACACAGCTTTTGAAGCTGGCAGGAGGCTGTAACACTTCTGTAGAATACCATTTGGCATCACAAATGGAGTTGCCACTTTTCAACATTTGATAGACAAAGTTGTTGAAGAAAATCTCAAGAATACTTTCCCATACTTGGATAACAATACAATTGTTGGCCATACTCATGCTGAATATGATGAATATCTTTAAAACTTTCTGGAAGTAGTTGAGCGCAGAAACCTGATTAATGAATCTAAATCTATAAAATCAGTACCCTTGATTAATATTCTCGGCTATTGTATAGGAATGGTATTGTAAAGTCTGATCCAGAGAGAATGCCTCCACCTCAAGAATTACCACTGCCTATGAATGTAGGAGCTTTGAGAAGTGCATTGGGAATGTTCACTTATTATGCCAAATGGATCCCTATTTTTGTTACATCTTTCAACCTTCGGGAAAAAGTAAGATGTTTCCACTTGAAGCAGTCTTAACAGCATTTGAAGTTTTAAAAAAACGACTTGTGGATGCAACTCTAAAATCTGCCAATGAAGACCAATGAAGAACATTTATGATGGAGTGTGATGCCTTAGAAGTTGTTATTTCAGCAGTCCAGAACCAAGGTGACTGTCCAGTTGCATTCATGTCCAGGACCTAGCAGGGTAGTGAGCTTCATTATCCAGCAGTAGAGAAAGAGGCAGTGTTCAAAAGACAACGCAACAAGCACATTCAAAGAATACTTGATCAAACAGGCTGTGACTCATACGTCAGGTGGCGAGCAGCTGCACTGAACAGCCTAGTTGATCAGACCACCAACCAGGAGGCCTGGTCAGAGACTGGGCCACAAAGACATTGATCCTCAAAATCTCAAACAGGTAGTCAACAGGTAGGTAGTTATCAGGCAGGTAGTCAACTGGAAGGTAGACAGGTAGTCAACTGGTAGGTAGACATGTAGTCAACTAGTAGGTAGACAGGTAGTCAACTAGTAGGTAGACAGGTAGTCAACCGGTAGGTAGACAGGTAGTCAACCGGTAGGTAGACAGGTAGTCAACCGGTAGGTAGGCATGTAGTCAACCGGTAGGTAGACAGGTAGTCAACCGGTAGGTAGACAGGTAGTCAACCGGTAGGTAGACAGCTAGTCAACCGGTAGGTAGACAGCTAGTCAACCGGTAGGTAGACAGGTAGTCAACCGGTAGGTAGACAGCTAGTCAACCGGTAGGTAGACAGCTAGTCAACCGGTAGGTAGACAGCTAGTCAACCGGTAGGTAGACAGCTAGTCAACCGGTAGGTAGACAGCTAGTCAACCGGTAGGTAGACAGGTAGTCAACCGGTAGGTAGACAGCTAGTCAACAGGTAGGTAGACAGGTAATCAACAGGTAGGTAGACAGCTAGTCAACCGGTAGGTAGACAGGTAGTCAACCGGTAGGTAGACAGCTAGTCAACAGGTAGGTAGACAGGTAATCAACAGGTAGACATGTAGTCATCAGGTAGGGAGGGTTCATTATCACGATGATTTGTAATTCCCCTCTGATTCCTTAGATTTGTTATTTCAGATATCATGTAGGGAGCCAATTTGAATAAAACTGGAAAACCGAATTCAAGTAGAGTATCATTTATCCCCATCCAGGTCAGGTGCCATAGGCACAATCAGAGAACACTATCTGAACATCAGAGGTCAACAGTTGTTCAATATCCTTCCAGCATGTATAAGAAATATTGCCAGAACAAAATTGCAAATCTTCAAGAAATGTAAGGAAGAGGTTCTTTCTTGTAAGGTATATGTAATTACCTAAGTGTAATTACCTAAGTGTAGTTACAGGATGAGAGCTACGCTCGTGGTGTCCCGTCTTCCCAGCACTCTTTGTCATATAACGCTTTGAAACTACTGACGGTCTCGGCCTCCACCACCTTCTCACTTAACTTGTTCCAACCGTCTACCACTCTATTTGCGAAGGTGAATTTTCTTATATTTCTGCGGCATCTGTGTTTAGCCAGTTTAAATCTATGACCTCTTGTTCTTGAAGTTCCAGGTCTCAGGAAATCTTTCCTGTCGATTTTATCAATTCCTGTTACTATTTTGTATGTAGTGATCATATCACCTCTTTTTCTTCTGTCTTCTAGTTTTGGCATATTTAATGCTTCTAACCTTTCCTCATAGCTCTTACCCTTCAGTTCTGGGAGCCACTTAGTAGCATGTCTTTGCACCTTTTCCAGTTTGTTGATGTGCTTCTTAAGATATGGGCACCAAACAACAGCTGCATATTCTAGCTTTGGCCTAACAAAAGTCATGAACAATTTCTTTAGTATATCGCCATCCATGTATTTAAAAGCAATTCTGAAGTTAGAAAGCATAGCATAGGCTCCTTGCACAATATTCTTTATGTGGTCTTCAGGTGATAGTTTTCTATCTAGAACCACCCCTAGATCTCTTTCTTTATCAGAGTTCTTTAAAGATTTCTCACATAATATATAGGTTGTGTGAGGTCTATGTTCTCCTATTCCACATTCCATAACATGACATTTATTAACATTAAATTCCATTTGCCAAGTGGTGCTCCATATACTTATTTTATCCAGGTCTTCTTGAAGGGCATGACAATCATCTAAATTTCTTATCCTTCCTATTATCTTAGCATCATCAGCAAACATGTTCATATAATTCTGTATACCAACTGGTAGATCATTTATGTAGACAATAAACATCACTGGTGCAAGAACTGAACCCTGTGGTACTCCACTTGTGACATTTCTCCAGTCCGATACATTGCCTCTGATCACAGCCCTCATTTTTCTATCAGT
Organism: Procambarus virginalis; assembly: GCA_020271785.1. Classification (NCBI taxonomy): domain Eukaryota; kingdom Metazoa; phylum Arthropoda; class Malacostraca; order Decapoda; family Cambaridae; genus Procambarus; species Procambarus virginalis. The sequence continues at coordinate 30,918,076 of WNGS01169498.1, forward strand.
CAGAAAATTTTTCATCCATGTTAGAAGCGTACCTGTCACTCCTCCAATATTTTCCAGTTTCCAGAACAACCTCTTATGTGGAACTCTGTCGAAAGCCTTTTTTAGGTCCAGATAGATGCAGTCAGCCCAACCATCTCTTTCCTGTAATATCTCTGTTGCTCGATCATAAAAACTGAGTAAATTCGATACACAGGATCTACCAGATCGAAAACCATACTGTCTGTCTGATATTATATAATTTCTCTCCAGGTGTGCTACCCATTTAGTTTTAATTATTTTTTCCAATATTTTGACTATTACACTTGTCAATGATACCGGTCTATAATTAAGGGGGTCTTCCCTGCTTCCACTCTTGTAAATTGGAACTATGTTAGCCTTTTTCCACACATCAGCTACAACTCCTGTAAACAGGGATGCCTGAAAGATCAGTTGAAGAAGGATGCTGAGCTCAGGTGCACATTCTCTCAGAACCCATGGTGAAACTCCATCTGGACCAACTGCTTTGTTCTTATTTAGCTCTTTGAGCATTTTTTCCACTTCATCTCTAGACACCTCTTATGTGCTCTATGTTGTTCTCTGGAATTCTTATTGTATCTGGTTCCCTATCTGGTTTGTATCTGGTTTGTGATTATGTGAACAGTGTTTGGAACTGGCAGCTAACAGTTGTAACTGTGTTGGTTTGAAGGGAAAAACATTCAAACCTCTGCCAGTGACGTGGCTAATTATGTCCCTGCACAGTGCAGTCACTGATTTTGATTTGCATTACAGGGGTTCCATGGGTAGATAGTGACAAAAGTATATATGTAACATAACACTAAATTATACCATGCACTTTAACTGAAGCAAATTGTGAGAGCTTTATGTACTGACCCTGGTTGCCTAAGAGCTGGTCTGTGGTCAGCCTGAAGTGCCTCCCAGATGTCCACTTGGTCTTGCTCAGTGCCAGCTTCTACTAGAGACTGTTGGATGGCATACTGCAACAGAGCATCATCTTCATCCATGCTTAACTGTACGTGCTGCTCATCAGAATGACCTACAATTAAAAAAAAGGATACGATTTTATTAATAAATTACATATAAAAAGCAAATCTACACAGTAAAATAACAGCATACTGGAGTGAGCAGTATGGAAGAAAATGCAGAATAGAACCAGTGAAGAGCAGGGGTGCCATAGGCACAATCAGAGAACACTGTATAAACATCAGAGGTCCACGGTTGTTCAACATCCTTTCAGCGAGTGTAAGAAATATTGCCAGAACAACCGTGGACATCTTCAAGAAAAAACTACACAATTTTCTCCAAGGAGTGCCGGACCAACCGGGCTGTGGTGGATATGTGGGCCTGCGGCCCACTGCAAGCAACAGCCTTGTGGCCCAAACTCTCACAAGTCAAGCCTGGCCTCGGGCCGGGCTTGGGGAGTAGAAGAACTCCCAGAACCCCATCAACCAGGTAAATAAACTACAGTACATTACAGGCCATCCCCACTTTATGAACATTCACTTTACGAACATTCGTCCATACGAACATTCTCTCGGGTCCCCCTGTAAAACCTTGTGTGAAAAATTCCCCACTAACTTGCATAAACCATACTACTGTATATTAATTTTGTAATACCCTGTACTACAACAACATAACAACCCATCTTCAACCGACCAACCCCAATCTAACCTAACCTTATAGACATTAACCACATGTTACTTAATGTACTCTAACTTACCCTACCATAATCTACCGTAACCTGTCTGAATTGCGACTAACTCCTAAACATACTTCGACTCACAATCTAAGTCTCTTGACTAAACCACACACTTTTCATAAAACAGTAACACTTAGATACCACCATTAACACAACTCCTCATCTTTGCCATACTTTTAGATGTGGAGTCCATTTCCACTCATATGTTTATTTTCGCATTATCTGCACACCAACATTAGACATCGATATCTTCTAGTCTCTGCCAAATTATGAACACATTGATGCACCACTGTGAGTGCCGCATTTATCAATATTCACACAAGACACCCGGTGACCAGGACCAGGGTTTTGGCTCATGGTTCCTTGTAGGCATGAGAACTGTGACTGAAGACCCCAAACTAATACAGCACATATCAGTTCAGACAGCTTCAGGGAACCAACAGGGCTCCCCACAGAAATTTGGCTTTTAATACACTTAAAACATAAATTGGGTCTTTCCTTCACCTATATTTTGGTAGCAGTTTTTCTTGCAGACAATTGTTACAATTGTTACTGAAAATGACAAACAGGCAAGATCAATGATTGATTCTAGCATGAATCTTCTCTATATTTCTCATGTTCTTCACTTAAGAAGGAAGTTGAAAAATTTAACTCTCCAAAGTTTATTTTACAGTTTTATTATGGCATGACACTGAGGTGTATTTTGCTGACCTTGTCAACATTTTCAAAGGTATAGTGGAAGTGAATATAATTCAGCTGGAGAAACCGAATATATAACCAATAGCAAGGTGAGGAAAAGTGATGCATGGGTCTAGAGGCACACTGCAGTTTACCTATCTTACATGTTCCAATGATGGCTGCCTTGGTCTCCCATCTTCAAGACAAAGACGAGAAAAAACTTGAAATATTCTACTTATTCACTGAATTTTGCAGAATTTGATTAATCATTACTTACCAATCTTTGTGTAGTGTGCAGGAGGCTCAAACACAGCTTCATCTATAATACATGCAAGTCTGTCCTCTTCACTTATTGTGGATACATTGTCTATGCCCTCATCGACACCGAATATATTTCCAAATGTGATTCTTGCTGTTAACACGTGGAACAGAGGAATTTCTGAAAAGTACAATTGAGTATTAAGTCATAAAATGCACTTACAGATATACATGCATTTCTGTCCATACAAACAGATAAACAGAATGGTTTTTGATCTGGGAGATCTTGTGCAACAAATCTACTTAGTTTCTACGAAAGAGACAGATTTTACAGGAAGGAGATGGTTGGCATGACTGTACTGTATTTATCTGAACCTAAAAAAAGGTTTTTGACTGAGTCCCATATAAAAGGTTGTTCTGGAAATTGAAACATACTGGAGGAGTGACAGGGAGGTTTTTAACATGGATGATAAAAATTTTAACCGACAGAAAAACAAGAGCAGTAATCAGAGGCAATGTATCGAACTGAAGAAATGTCACAAGTGGAGTACCACGAGAGTTTAGTTCTTGCACTGGTAATATTCATTATCAACATTAAAATAACAAAAAGGAGGGAGCTAGTTTACTTCCTTCCTTGAGGGGGAGGAGGTAGAGCAAATTACTCTCTGGGAGGCTGTTTCACAATTTGGTTGTTTTCATTGTTGGGAGTTCTTTTGGCAATTTTAGGGATGCAGTTTTGTGTTTAACCATAAAGTGGTTTCTTTTGATTCCCTTATTTTTCCGGTTCCTTCCCTAGGTGGTGGCAAAGATGATAACCTTTAAATGTAAAATGATCATATGCCCTCGCTCCCTGCACCTCTCTGAGGGGGTCAGGTTCTGGCTCATGGTCCGCGATAGGCAAACGGAACTCCGCAACTGATGGCACTAAGTAGTATGGTACTGATCAGTATGTGATGGCTTCATGGAGCTGACATGGCTCCCCTCAGAAAATCCAGTGTAGGCCACCTTAGTGGGAAGTCTTCCGTTTTGATCAGGACATCATGGCGGGGTCCATCATCTCCTGGCTCTCAACCACGCTCAACAAGCCACCCCCCTCCCCCCCCAACAGTCACTGACTTAACACCTTTGTTCAGGAGGGACCAATATGACATCCAAAATTAACTCTGCAGATGTTCGGGAGTTGTAGTGATGTAGCTGAGGTCCAAATTTAATAAATGTTAAAATTATATTTTTTATCCGATCATTTTGGGACTTGTTTTAAACTTTGCGCCAATGCCTTCTCGTTATCTGTTATAAGCCATTTGGCAGCGAGTTTGTTGAAACTGAAACAGTAGGTGAAGATGAGATTGAAAGTGAGGGGAGTGATGATTTTGATGTTCATACCGCCACAGGCTCAAGTGGCCATATCATACCTACGAAACAGCAACGTTCTGGTCAAGCCTGGTCAACTGACTACACTCCACCATTTGTAGAATGTTTTACTGGAACACCAGACTTGACTGTACCATTACTATTCACTCCTCTTGGATTTTTACAGTTATTTATTACACAAGATTTGTTGCAATATTTTGTATATGAAACAAACGTGTATGCATCACAAAGCAACTGCAATGCTTCTAGCACTCCAAGCAATAAGTAGGATGAATTAAGTGTAAAAGAGCTTGCCAGATATTTGGGACTGACAATGTTGATAGGCATTATGGAGTTGCCAGCGATGAGAATGTACTAGCAAACAGGTAAAATGTGGCATGTACCTTGTTTCAATACTTTTATGGAACAACATAAATTGGAATTTACCCGTTATTCCAATTGACCTCATTTTATGGGCTATCACTCCATGGTCACACTTATCAAATGCCTTTGCAAAATCTTTGTACAACATCTGCATTTTGTTTTCCTTCTAATGTTTCTATAATTTTGTTGCCAGAATTTTATCATTCTTTGCCAGAAAAGGTCCCTGCAGCAAACTAACAAAGCACACACCAGGGCTAAAGGAAAACAATCTCAGACACAGTAGAAGAGCACGAAGCTCACCAACCCGACAATCGGTCAAAGAAAGCAAAAATATTGCCTTAAAAAAACAATCCCAGGCTGAAGGGGCCACTGTAAAACGTACAGAAGACAGAAAAGAAAGAACCCGGTCCAGAGACCAGGCAGGCACAGTTGGCACATGAGCAGGCCGGAGGTGAAACAAAGCAGGAGAAAGCTTGCAAAACGGGTCCAAAGAGGTGTCAACCCCGAACGCAAGATGGAGCAGTTCTGCCAATGCCTCACGATAAAATGTGAGAAAATTCGGCACGAGATGTCGATTGAGAAACAGTCAAGAAAAGACAAAACTCTCACAGAAACCGAAGAGCAATAACAGACAGAGAAAATGGCAGAAACACCACCAAGAAACCTCATACTGTCACCACGAAGAAGACTGCTGGTGGGACACCATTAACCCAGCCACCTGATCACCATACAGATGGTGATAAACATGGATCAATAAGTCCAAACACACAACAGCTGCCAAACTCATTGGAATAGAAGACTTATTACCACATTCAGAATTGCAGTGCTGGAAGGACATCACTGTACCAGAACTGTGTGCGTTTCTTGCCCTCTTTATGATGAAACTCTGAAACACGTCATCTAGGTTTACTACAACAAGGACTCTGTTGTCCCAATTCCCATTTTTGCCACATGTCTCACAATAGGTTTTTGCTATTTCTCGGGCATCTTCATTTTGAAAATATACAGGTAGTGAAAACCATGACCCAAATGATTGACTGTGGAAGGTGACATGCATACAAAGTGAATTGAATGCCATGGTAAGTCTATTTAAACAAAAATTTCCCCCATGGCAAAGAAATGCATTTTAACAATATTGAAAGAAAAACATTGCTAGATTTTATTTTTTTATTTTAGTCACACCTAGGTGTTGCATCATAAACGGGCACAGCCGTTTATATGAAGGTTAGGTGATCCCTGCTGCGGCAGTGTGAGATTTCTACCTTTCTGAATGTACATGTATAGTCATATCCAGGGAATAGCATGGCCTTGCCTACGGGAGCAACTAAGTGGTACAACCAAGAAATACTGTACATAAAACAACTATTAAACAAATTAAAACAACACATTACTTACCAATTTTTACAGGAAATCCATTGGGAAGCTGCATTTGAATGAAATGCTTGAGTTTCGCAAAATGAGAAGAGCTGATGGCCATAAGATCAACAATTGGCATCACTTGCTCTTGTAATTTCAGTGGGTACTCCTCTGCCAGCCAAAGGTGAGCCTAGTGAGAAAACAGTCTTAATATTTCCTGCTTACATCTAGGTCACAACATTTTCTTGTCACATTATAGCCACAAAATAACTAGATTGCTTTTTATTTTTTTAATTATTGCTGTATAGTATTGCCATCACCATCTTAATTAAAGTATGGCAAAACTGTAATTATATTTATAGGAAAGTCTATCTGTAATGCATAATAGAACCTTTTTTTTTTTGAAGAGTTACTAGATGAAATGAGCGTAAGCTGAGAAGACAGAACAAGCTCTTCTTCATATTTGCTTGAAATTCCAGTAAGTACTGGCAATGCATTCAATAAACATAATAAATCATTACCAAATATGGAAGAGAACTATTAAGAGAAGCACAAGCCATTACGAATATATAGCACTTGGAAGGGGTCAGGATAAGGATTTGGAATGGAACTGGGGGGAAGGAATGGTGCCCAACTACTTGGAAGGTCGGAGATTGAACACAGACTTGCACGAAGCGAGACCATCGCTCTACCGACCAGCTCTACCAAGTATGGAGAATAATTAAAAAAAAAAAAGTGTTGAAGGTAATGAAATACCATTTTCTGGGCGAGTCCCGGAGTCTCCCTGGAGCTATCAGGCTGATACGTGTTATATTAGTCTGGGGTATCAGTCAATTGGATTTCAGCCTACCGGGAACCGAGAGCCAGAACCTGCCCCCCCCCCTCAGAGAGGCAAAGGGAGCAATGGCCTATAGAAACCCCCCCCCCCATGTGGTTGGGTGCATTCCATCCACTGGGGTTAGCACCCAGAAAAGTAGGCATAACAAAACATACCCCACTAAGTAAGAAATTGCAACCCAAAACTGAACAGGGAGGCAGAACTCACCCTACCACTTAAATTAAGGAAACAAGCAAACGTCACACCTCACCATTGCGCTGCCTGTCCACACTCTCACGAGGGAGGTGCCTCCCCCCCCCCACCCCCCAAGAAGTGGGAGTGGGGGAGCCCCAGACCCACCTCGCAGGCTACCCAAGCCATTCAGTTTGGAGGCTGAGCATCAAAAGAAAAACGGAACCGCCGACTGGAAGGAGGGAGGGTTGCCAGGCAGCCTCCAGAAAATGGCATTTCATTACATTCAACGCCGGTTTTTTGAGGGAAGCCCCTATGGCTCCCTGAAGCCACATCACCAAAGATAACGAAAATAGGGACTTACCCGGAAGGTAGATGACACTTACTCTTCAACTCAAAGTCGAGACAACTGGCTGTAACCTGCGACCCAAAGCCACAAACGGACGATTAGGACAATGAACAATGATGAGATAGGGTGCGGCCAGGTCCCTGTTCGACCTCCAAAATCTCCGCGCCCGAATGTCAGCCCAGGACATATTGCTGAAGACAGCAGCCAAAGCAGCACATTTCCTAACATCATGGGCACGAGGATAGACCGCAGGCTGGCTAGATTTAATAACCCTGTGGACGACCTGGGTGACCCGAGTCCTGTAACAGGGAACGAGGGAAGCTGGATCAACCCAAAGCACATCCCCGGCCACAGAAGCCAAGGCGTGCAGGTAACAGCTTTGAACACCAACCGGACACAACACATGATGCGCCCCGGGCCTAAAAAACCAAGCATCAATGATCCAATGGTCCCTCCGGAAAGCAGCCGTCTCATTCTTCACCAGAAAAGAAGGCAACAGCTGCAAACAAAGAAACCGACTACCAGGACCAAAGGAGCAGAAACCCCTACGCCGGAGGAGAGCATGAAGCTCCCCCACTCTCCTCCGAGGCCAATGCCAACAGAAAAAGAGCCTAGGAGAAACAGTCTTAAACCGAAGGGGCCACCACGAACCGAGGAGAAGAGAGATGAGTGAGCACCCTGTCCAAGGACCAGGACAGCTCAGGCGGCACAAGAGCAGGCCAGAGGTGAAACAAAGTACGAGAAAGCTTACAGAATGGGGCCAAAGAGATATCCACCCCGTACGCAAGTTGAAGCGGCTCCGCCAACGCCTCACGATACGAGGCAACAGTATTAGGCATTAAATGACAGTCCTGCAACAGCCAGGAGAGAAAGAACAAGACAACCCTATCAGAAATCTACAAAGGACAATCTACAAAGAGAAAGAAAATGGTGGAAAGAACACCAGGAAACCTCATACTGTTGCCGGCAAGACGCTTGCAGGTGGGACACTATCAACGAAGCCACCTGATCACCATACAAATTGTGATAGACCTGTCAAAAAGACCAGATGCAAAGAGTGGAAGAGAAGACCAAACCAGCTAGGTACCTGACCAGGCCAATCTGCTGAAAGAGATGGAGCCGCTAAAACATCTCGGGTTCAGACACTGAGCAAACAGCGCCTGAAACCAAGGCTGTTCCCACCACCAAGACACCAATAGGTCTACTCTCCCCTAGTAAGTCTCCAAATGAGCCAGGGCTCGAAGTAACCGCAAAGGGCCTGCAATAGGGAAAGGGCACTACATACATCGGGAGATGCCGAGACCACACAACACAAAGAGGTCCACCTCCGGGAGCCTGTACGTCTAGCAGAGCCAACTGAACGAGTCGGCGTCGACTGGCCATTCCGTGAACAGAGGAATGAAGCGAGACAGGCCGTCCACCAGGACACGGACGTTGGACACTCCCCGGATATGAACCTCACTGAGAACCAAACCCTGAGAAACCACCAAACGAGCCACTCGAAGTGACCAGCCCTAAAGAGGCAAGGACTAAAGGGAACCCCCACAGTTCAGACAACAAAGCACTGGAGAACAATCCGAATGGAGCCGGATGGTCGAACCCCGAGCGACCTGAACCCTCCAAAGAGACAGCTAAACCGCCACGAACTCCAGTGTTATGCCGTGAGCCTGACGGAAGGACGGACCCCACCACCCCTAGTCGGTCTGGTGAGCATGGGTCAAAGCCCCAACCGAGAGACGATGCGTCCGTGAATACATCAAGCGAGGGTTCGGGTAGGCACCAAGGCACTGAACCCCAAAGAAACCTGAAGAGGAAGCCGGCAACACAGCAACCGATGCAAGGCCTACGGAGGTCAGTCTGCCTCATGATCCACCAGCTGGTAGCAATAAAGCCTGTATTAAACCCTGCACTGTGCACTTGTTTTTGGCAAAAACTTCAAAGTGCAATTGTTAAGGACACATTTGTGTTGTTGTTTTTATAAATGTTCATGTAAAGTTAAAGTCAAAATGTTTCCAAACTCAACTATTTTCATTTCAATACACAAAGTGAAATGAAAACATTAACCCTTAAAGTACGCATCACTTCATATGAAGTGCTAGGCGTTTTACCAGTCGACTGCTCTTCACTTCATATGAAGTGTTGGAGCACTACGCAAGATTTAAACGGCCCGCGGATACACGGGGTTCACCACACCTTCATCAGGGCTCTTGTAAACAGACGCCATTTTAAAAAAAAATCGTGGGCCAAACTCCCGGGTGTTAGGGGCCTCAGTATCGCGTAAGCTACCAAGCCTGATGCACGCAGCATGAGCTCACAGCACTGCTGTTCAGCTTGTGACCACAGCATCGCCTAAAAATGCCATAATATACTTGTTCATGCTATTATGTAGCGATGATATTATTACAAAAGACCCCTGACTGTGATAAAAGTGACCAGGGTTCTGATAATAGCAGGATTGCGATGATATTTAGCGCTGTGCGCCATGGAGGGAGGAGTAATGCTGTGGGAGGGAGGGTGGTGGCGATGTTTTCTGACTGTGTGTGGCCACCTTTTATTGACTGCACTCAGCATACCAGCTTAGTGGTTCGCTATAGTGAACACAAATGTAGATACTTATATATAACGTGTGTATAGAGGGTATAAACAGCAAGAGAAGGTTTGGAGCCGCCACTTTGGTGAGGGCGGTGGCGTCGTCTGCACGACGCCACCGTGCAGACGACGGTGTTGTTTACTGGTTACCACGATAGTCTTTGGGCACCATACCAGTTTATTTGTACAAGTATGGTGAATAAAACAGGTAGATATTTATTTATAATGTGTGTATATAGTGTAATAACACCACACAGTTTTGTTGGAGGAGAAATATTAGTGTATCTGGCCTTGAGGGAGGCAGCCATCAGCTGACTGTTAGGTCCTATGTCTTTGTGACTTTACTCACCATACAAGCTTAGATGTACAGTTATGGTGAACAAAACATGTAGATACTTATATATACTGTCTGTATATAGTGAATTATAGCAAAAACAGTATTGTGGGAGGAGAATGTGGGCGAGTCAGATGACTGGAGGGAGGGCGGGAGTGGCTGGCTGGTATACGGCGGTCACTCCTCGTTACTTTTTGACTCATAATAGCTACTTAGTGGTTCGTTATAGTGAACAAAACATGCAGATACTTATATATAACCTGTGCTTATAGTGTAATAACCGACAAAGTATTTGTTCACTGATTGATGAACACGACTGAATCAACAATATGTACACCATATTTTTGAGTACAGCAATGATTCACTCATTTTATTATATAAATATATCAAACTACACACTATTGAATAATATTACAGCAAAAAAACTATGAAACATCAATCAGAGACATTGAAATAATTAGGTAATTATCTCTTTGTTGCAACTCTGGCCTGACAGCTGGCGAGCAACAGACTGCCTGGGACGCATGCTGAGTCAGCGCCTATAATTTGCCAGACTTCCCTGCCCTATAGCAGGCAATATATGGCACTTACGATTTTTTTATTATTTTTCCCGTGATCAGTGAACACAAATTAACAGGTTAGGAAGAAAAAATAATTTTTTTTTTTTCAAAATGACATGCGCCTGTGCGGATAGCAGGATATTAGATCCCGAGCATGTTAAGGGTTAAAAAACATTAAAATATAGCCTAATTAAAAAAAAATACCACAACTCTTAGAACGACTTTTGTTGGCTGGCGTAGTTAAGGGGTTCCAGATGTGATTGGGAGGGTACACCTGAGGAGGGGGGTCCTGTGCGTAGGGATGCGGGTAGCGGGGAGGGTCTGGTGGCGGGATAGGGGATGAAGAGAGCGGGGAGGGTCCAGTGGTGGTATGGGAATAGTGGGGATGGTGCAGTGTGGGGAATGAAGGTAGCGGAGAAGGTCCAGTGGCAGGATGGGGGTATGGGGGAAATGGGGAGGGTGCGGCATGGGGGAACGGAGGTTCACCCCACCATCCATCCAGTCCCCATCCATCACCCATCCATCCAGTCCCCTTCACCATCCATCCATCAATCCAGTCCCCCCTCATCATCCATCCAGTTCCTCTCACCATCCATCCATCCAGGTACCCTCACCATCCATACATCCAGTCCCCATCCACTATCCATCCATCTAATCTCCATCCACCATCCATCCATCTAATCTCCATCAACCATCCATCCATCTAATCTCCATCCACCATCCATCCAGTCCCCCCCACCATCCATCCATCCATAATTTCTTGACAAAGAAATTAGTGAAATCCTAAAAAAGCAGTATGAGGACATGTTTAGCACTCCAATAAACAACATGAAAGTAGAAGATCCAGACAATTTCTTTATGCGGGATATCCAAACCCCTGTAAATATAACTGATATCAACACGAGTGCACTAAATTTTGAAAGAGAAATTGAAAACATGCCCATGCACTCGGCCCCAGGTCCAGACTCGTGGAATTCAATATTTATAAAGAAATGCAAAGTGCCGGTAGCACAGGCACTCAGTATAGTGTGGAGGAAGAGCTTGGACACTGGGGAGATACCAGATGCACTTATAGTAGCAGACATAGCCCCTCTACACAAGGGAGGGAGCAAAGCATTGGCAAAGAATTATAGACCAGTTGCACTAACATCGCACATAATAAAAGTATTTGAAAGAGTGATTAGGAGTCAGGTCACCAATTTCATGGAGACCAATGACCTTCACAACCCAGGCCAACATGGATTTCGAGCGGGAAGATCGTGCCTCTCACAGCTACTTTAGCACTACGATAAAGTCACTGAGGCATTAGAAGAAAAACAGAATGCTGATGTGATATACACGGACTTCGCAAAGGCTTTCGATACATGTGACCATGGCGTGATAGCACACAAAATGAAGTCAATGGGAATAACCGGTAAAGTAGGACGCTGGATACTCAGTTTTCTGTCAAACAGGACTCAGCGAGTAACGGTCAACCATATAAAATCTAGTCCAAGTGCAGTTAAAAGCTCTGTACCTCAAGGTACAGTCCTTGCGCCGCTGCTTTTCCTTATTCTCATATCAGATATAGACAAAAATACAAGTCACAGCTTCGTATCATCCTTTACAGATGACATAAAAATCAGTATGAAAATTACCTCGGCTGAAGACATTGAAAAACTTCAAGCTGATATTAATAAAGTTTTCGACTGGGCATCAGAAAATAACATGATGTTTAACAGTGATAAATTCCAGGTACTCAGGTACGGTAAAAATGAGGACCTTAAACATAATACAGGGTACAAAACACAATCAAATGTGCCCATAGTAGGAAAACAGCATGTAAAGGATTTGGGAATAATGATGTCTGACGACCTAACGTTTAGGGAACATAACCAAGCAAATATTGCGACAGCCAGAAAAATGATAGGATGGATTACGACAACTTTCAAATCCAGGGATCCCATCACAATGGTTGTACTCTTCAAGTCACTTGTGCTGTCCCGTCTTGAGTACTGTTCAGTACTCACTTCCCCCTTCAGAGCAGGAGAGATTGCTGAAATAGAGGGAATACAGAGAACATATACGGCACGTATAGACGCGATAAAGCACCTAAATTATTGGGATTGTCTCAAAGTTCTCCAAATGTGCTCACTAGAAAGAAGACGAGAGAGAGATCAAATAATATACACCTGGAAGATACTGGAGGGCCAAGTACCAAATCTACACAGTAAAATAACAACGTACTGGAGTGAACGATATGGAAGAAAATGCAGAATAGAACCAGTGAAGAGCAGGGGTGCCATAGGCACAATCAGAGAACACTGTATAAATATCAGAGGTCCGCGGTTGTTCAACGTCCTCCCAGCAAGCATAAGAAATATTGCCGGAACAACCGTGGACATCTTCAAGAGGAAACTAGATTTATTCCTCCAAGGAGTTCCGGACCAGCCGGGCTGTGGTGGGTATGTGGGCCTGCGGGCTGCTCCAAGCAACAGCCTAGTGGACCAAACTCTCACAAGTCAAGCCTGGCCTCGGGCCGGGCTTGGGGAGTAGAGGAACTCCCAGAACCCCGTCAACCAGGTATCATCCAGTCCCCCCCCCCCCCACCATCCATTCATCCAATGCCCCCACCATCCATCCATCCAGTCCCCCCACCATCCATCCAGTCCCCCCCACTATCCATCCATCCAGTTCCTATCTGCCCTCCATCCATTCAGTTCCTATCTGCCCTCCATCCATCCATTCAGTCCCCCTGCACATCCATCCATTCATCCCCCATCCATCTATCCAGTTCCCTCACCATCCATCCAGTCCCCTCACCATCCTGGGACCCATGGCATAATATATAATAAGAACTTTACTGTTCAGAAAACAAAGAAGCAGAAAAATAATGAAATTCTTTACAAAGCATTCAAAATTGGTTGTCACTATGCAGGATAGATTTGTAAACAGAGTACCTCATCTCACCCCGCGTCCCCAGCACCACTCACTCGTTTGACACATATGTGTACAAACAGACGTCGTCTTCCAAGTAAACCGTCGTGTACCAATTCAAATTTTACAATGAATTTGACGTGTTCCAAAAAATTTGTCTTCTAGGGCAGTCGTCAACCGAGGTTCCACTGTTTATTATCTGGGAATAATGTTGTCTGATGACCTAACGCTTAGGAAGCATAACCAAGAAAATAATGCATCAGCCAGAAAAGTGATAGGATGGATTACGAGAACTTTCAAATCCAGGAATCCCATCACAATGGTTGTATTATTCAAATCCCTTGTGCTGTCCCGTCTTGAGTACTGCTCGATACTTGCTTCCCCCCTTTAGAGCGGGAGAGTGCTGAAATAGACGCAATAAAGAGAACATATACGGCATACAGATGCGAATCCAAATTATTGGGATCGTCTCAAAGCTCTCCAAATGTACTCACTAGAAAGGAGACGAGAGAGAGAGATCAAATAATATACACATGGAAAATACTGGATGGCCACGTCCCAAATCTACACAGTAAAATAACAACATATTGGAGTGAACGATATTGAAGAAAATGCAGAATAGAACTGGTGAAGAGCAGGGGTGCCATAGGCACAATCAGAGAATACTATAAACATCAGAGGTCCATGGTTGTTCAACATACTCCCAGCAAGTATAAGAAATATTGCTGGAACAATCGTGGACATCTTCAAGAGAAAACTATGTAGTTTTCTTCTAAAAGTGCTGGACCAACTGGACTGTGGTGGATATGTTAGCCTGCAGACTGCTCCAAGCAACAGCTTGTTGAACCAAGCTCTCACATGTCAAGCTTGACCTCAGGCTGGGCTTGCAGAGTAGAAGAACTCTCAGAACCCCATCAAGCAGGTATCAAGAAGGTATATACATATAATTTATGAATTTAACATTATACAGTATTGTAAAGCAACACATTTTAAGGCTCTGAATATTACTCAAAATATTACTAACATTTCAACAACTGTGGATTTAGTGGAGCCCCACATTTAATGATCTAGGTACAGCTCTATAAATCGAGTGGATACTGTATTGTTAAAATGCATTCCCTGATCATGGTATAATTTATATATATAAAAAAAATAAAAAAAAAGTGTGTAATGAAATGACTTTCTGGATGAACCCCAGTGCCTCCCTGAGGCAGTCTTGCTGAGAAGGCTCCCAACTACCAGCACATCAGCCATACAGTTCTGTTTTGCTTACTGAGAACCAGAGACTGAACCTGCCACCTCACAGAGGCACAGAGAGCAGGTGAAACTCTGCACCCCACCAAGAAAGCATCCAAAATGTCAACAAATCAATAGACCACTGCTCAGTTCAGAGACACCAAAGCATCAAAACTGGCAAATGAACTCCCCCAAACATTGTGAACCAATAATTGAATCTCTCACAATTGGAACGAGCTCAATAGTACTACTGTACTCAGTAATAAGAGGCAATGTTATCAGATTGGATAAATGTTATATGAAAAAGGATTGATAGACAGACGCAGACTGTGACAAAGAGGGTGAGGCTTTACATTTTTTTTTTTATTTTACTTTCTCTATGAAAAGCAGTGAACTTACTTTAAAACTCTGCACCTTTTTGGAGATTTCTTTAGGTCGACCAATGTCACGGCCTTGCAAGTCTCCATCTGGATCAAAATATTCATCAGCAGTGATATTGCTTGGATTATTTAGACTATATGTCTCGCTCTGAAAAAAAAATTCTTTGTCACAAGAGAACCTTTACTCTACACATGATAAAAACTGAGACAAAATTGTTACACTCCACTTTCTTGCAACACACACAGATACAGATTAAGACTGAAAAGATAAGAGAATTCCTTACCTCTTCCGAGGAAGAAGGAGAGTTTTGTTTTTCTTCCACTTCTGCAATGTTAAGGAACGATTGGATTGGACTTCGGGGTGAAGATTTTTCTTTGTCAGCATCAGTCAAGTGCTCAGTTCGAGTCTTCGTTACAAGTTCAACATTTATCGCGGAAAATACCTGTTTGAAATTTTGGTTACTGTACTGCCATCAGTAGTTTTAATCATATAAAGCTAGATATTGATTAATTGCCTCTGCACAAAATAGATAAATAAAATAAATATTTGACACAAATTAATAAGTTATTTTAAAATTGTTTCCAGGAAGCTACTATGCTAAAACTCGGTATAGTACTCCATACTGCAAATTCCCAAAATTTATGTATTGTATATTAAATCTCAAGAAATTATGACAAAATATAAGGTAGGATAGGTGTCAGCCTTCAAATTGTAGACGGTTCGAGTGTAGCCAATCACAGGGGACTAGGCCTCTGACGTTGTACCCATAGAGCCAGTGGGTGCCTGCCAAAGTGGGAGCTGGCAATCCATAGCCAGGCATCAGAGCAGGGAGGACCCTTGGTTGGGATGAGTCTTGTGTTACCTCACCCCAATAAAGTCTGTGAAGCAATCTAAGTGTATCTATAATCCCAAGTGAGAGCCATCACCATATCTCCAACCAACCAGTAAACGAGTAGCAACATTGGTGGCAGTGGTGGGATGAGAATTTTTTTCTCGGCCAGGAACTCACATGCACACTACGGCTGGCACCACCAACGGTCACCATACACTACTCAAGCATCGTCAATATTCATCACACCAGCTTAAGGTCCTACCATTCACCCCTGTTCTAAATCACTGTTCGCATAAAGAAAGGCACAATATTTAGCAGCACGAATCTTCATAATTTCGTGGTGGTCGAAAATAGCCTCCATCTGCATGAACCAAAATTCTGGTTCCTCTGCATTGTATGCTGGAAACCTGGTAGATAAATCCATGACGAAGATCTAGTTTGCGATTGTGATCATATCGCCTCTTTTTCGTCTGTCTTCTAGTTTTGGCATATTTAATGCCTCTGTCCTCTCCTTGTAGCTCTTGCTCTTCAGTTCTGGAAGCCACTTAGTAGCATGTCTTTGCACCTTTTCCAGTTTGTTGATGTGTTTCTTAAGATATGGGCACCACACAACCACTGTATATTTTAGCTTTGGCCTAACAAAAGTCGTGAACAATTTCTTTAGTATTTCGCCATCCATGTACAGTATTTAAAAGTAATTCTGAAGTTAGAATTGCAAACGAGGATGAATAGAATTGCAAACTTTTGTTGAAACGACTCACCCAGAGCATGCTGTAGTAGGCCGTTGCCGTAACCATTTTAATGACAATGTGATGCCTCACTAGAGACAAATGTTATAATGAAGGGAAAAACAATCCTCTATGGATCGTTTTTTAGTGAGAAAATCAAGCAGTGAGCCACAAGTTCCATCCCAAGTTCTATCCCAGGAGGCAGACAAGAGGAGCTCCAGCTTATTTCAACAATCCTAAGTGTTGTAGTACAGGATGATGATAGTGAGTGGTGTCCCAGACAACATAAAGGTATAGTGCTTTTGAAAAATAGGTGAGATAACAGGAATGTGCCAAGGGAAGTGAAAAAATTGGATGAGAAAAAGTTGCCCTAGTGTTTACAGTGCAGAGAACAGCATTCAAGATGGCCGCCGGTGGCAAGAGGAAATACACAACAGAGCTTGATTTTGATGGTTTCAGTGAAGAAAGCATTGAGATAACCAGTCTATACAACAAGTTGGCAAAATTAGATACTATAGTGACCTCTCATATAGAATTAATTAGTAAATTGAAAGAAAGTAATGACCATTTAAATAGCAAAGTTGTATGTCTTGAGGGTGTAGTGAAAGACTTGTGCAAGGATAAGATTAAATTGGAAACAAATTGCAAAGCCATGGAAGAAGAAAATAGTCTCTTAAAAATAGCTTTGGAAGAAGTTAAAGTAAATTTAAACACAAATGACTACAATAGGTTAGGTAAGGAAATTCAACAGGAGAAACAGCTTTTGTCAGCACAGATGGAGGAAGTTGCACAGGGAATAGAACAGTGCAAGAAAGATATGCAACTCACCTATGCACAAGTGGCCAAGGAGAAGGAAAGAATTGAAGAAGCAGTAAAAGAAGTCAAACACTGCAGCAACCAAGATAAAACAAACATTAGGCTAGAAGTGAGAAAAGAATTGGCATCTAACCCAAAGTTAGTGCAAAACTCAGTTGATCGGAGTAAGTCCCTGATCATTTTTGGATGCAAAGAAAAGGAGATAACATCTAGGTCAGAAAGAGCTGTAGAAGAAGCAAAAGTAGTAGATAAAATTGTTGGCCTCGTGGAAGGTCTTACAACCAAAGAGAATGTGTGCGACTACAGGAGAATAGGCAGATATGTAAAAGGGAAAGATCGACCTTTGAGGATCACCCTAAATGGTGCCAAACAGATGGAAGAAGTACTAAGGAATGCCAGAAAATTACAAAGCGTTGAGGATGGGAAAGGGTGGTCGTTAAGACGAGATCTTTCAAAAGAAGATAGAGAGAAGCTGAAACTGAACCTCGCCAAGGCAAAACGTTTAAATGAGAGCAGGAATGAAGAAGAAATCAATTCTTTTTTCTACAAAGTGATAGGGGTAGGCAGACCAGTAAAGTGGTACATAAAAGCAAACCAACAAAATCATTAGAGAAAGGGGGAGTGAAAAATAAGAAGATGGGGAACAAGTTCCTGAAGATTGCATACACCAACATAGATGGAGTAAGGTCAAAGATACTGGAGTTAAGTGATATAATACAGCTGCAGACACCAGACATTGTTGCACTCACGGAGACAAAACTTGAAGATGTTATTTTAAATGAGGTCATATTCCCAAGGGGCTACTCAATTTGGAGACGGGACAGAAAAATTAGGAAAGGCGGTGGCGTTGCTGTGCTGGTGAAAGAACACCTAAAGGTGAACGAAATAATGACTACCAATCCACAAGAAGTTGACATAATAGCACTAGAGATCTGCCATGAGGATGATAAACTAGTGATCATAAATGCATATAGTCCACCGCTAAGCAGCACATGGTCAAAGGAGGAGCTAGATAGTAAACGAGAAGGTCTTATAACGATAATGAGAGAGATCATAGCGAGAGCGGATAACGATAGTTCACGACTGTTGATAGTCGGCGACTTCAACTTGAAATCCATAGACTGGGAAGCATATGAAGCTAAAACAGAAGATTTCTGGACCTGTAAATTTGTAGACCTCATCCTGGAAACATTCTTGTATCAACATGTTAAACAAGCTACGAGGATGAGGGAAGGGACGTTCCCTCCATGCTAGATTTGATATTTACCAGGAAGGAGGAAGAAATATTTGACATTCAGTACCTTCCTCCCTTGGGTAAAAGTGACCATGTCTTTTTGGGATAAAGTATGCAATGCGTTATAATCTGGAAGAAAATATGATGGTCGATGCAATTGAAAAACCTGACTTTAGGAGAGGACATTATGGCAACCTTAGAAAATTTTTTAGGGAGTATAATTGGACAGACTTGTTGCTAGGCAAGGAAGTGAATGAGATGTATGTCAAGTTTTGTGAAATATATGATAAAGGCACAAAAAAATTTATACCAAAACAGAGAAGCAGAACTAGGAAACAGGATTGGTTCGACAGAAAGTGCGAGAGGGCCGAGACCAAAAGACACAAAAATGGAATCAATACAGGAAGAGGCCAACCCCCAATCATACCAGCGATACAAAGATGCGAGAAACAACTACACGGCAGTGAGGAGAGAGGCAGAAAGAAATTTGAAAAAGGGATTGCAGACAAAT
>WNGS01169498.1:30937302-30950330 GCA_020271785.1 Procambarus virginalis
AGGCAAAACGTTTAAATGAGAGCAGGAATGAAGAAGAAATCAATTCTTTTTTCTACAAAGTGATAGGGGTAGGCAGACCAGTAAAGTGGTACATAAAAGCAAACCAACAAAATCATTAGAGAAAGGGGGAGTGAAAAATAAGAAGATGGGGAACAAGTTCCTGAAGATTGCATACACCAACATAGATGGAGTAAGGTCAAAGATACTGGAGTTAAGTGATATAATACAGCTGCAGACACCAGACATTGTTGCACTCACGGAGACAAAACTTGAAGATGTTATTTTAAATGAGGTCATATTCCCAAGGGGCTACTCAATTTGGAGACGGGACAGAAAAATTAGGAAAGGCGGTGGCGTTGCTGTGCTGGTGAAAGAACACCTAAAGGTGAACGAAATAATGACTACCAATCCACAAGAAGTTGACATAATAGCACTAGAGATCTGCCATGAGGATGATAAACTAGTGATCATAAATGCATATAGTCCACCGCTAAGCAGCACATGGTCAAAGGAGGAGCTAGATAGTAAACGAGAAGGTCTTATAACGATAATGAGAGAGATCATAGCGAGAGCGGATAACGATAGTTCACGACTGTTGATAGTCGGCGACTTCAACTTGAAATCCATAGACTGGGAAGCATATGAAGCTAAAACAGAAGATTTCTGGACCTGTAAATTTGTAGACCTCATCCTGGAAACATTCTTGTATCAACATGTTAAACAAGCTACGAGGATGAGGGAAGGGACGTTCCCTCCATGCTAGATTTGATATTTACCAGGAAGGAGAAGAAATATTTGACATTCAGTACCTCCTCCCTTGGGTAAAAGTGACCATGTCTTTTTGGGATAAGTATGCAATGCGTTATAATCTGGAAGAAATATGATGGTCGATGCAATTGAAAAACTGACTTTAGGAGAGGACATATGGCAACCTTAGAAAATTTTTTAGGGAGTATAATTGGACAGACTTGTTGCTAGGCAAGGAAGTGAATGAGATGTATGTCAAGTTTTGTGAAATATATGATAAAGGCACAAAAAAATTTATACCAAAACAGAGAAGCAGAACTAGGAAACAGGATTGTTCGACAGAAAGTGCGAGAGGGCCAGAGACCAAAAGACACAAAAATGGAATCAATACAGGAAGAGGCCAAACCCCCAATCATACCAGCGATACAAAGATGCGAGAAACAACTACACGGCAGTGAGGAGAGAGGCAGAAAGAAATTTTGAAAAAGGGATTGCAGACAAATGTAAAACAGAACCAGGTCTATTCTATAAATTCATAAACAACAAATTGCAGGTAAAGGATAATATTCAGAGGTTGAAAATGGGAAATAGATTCACGGAAAATGAAAAGGAAATGTGTGAAACATTAAACGAAAAGTTCCAAAGTGTGTTTGTACAAAATGAAATCTTCAGGGAACCAGATACAATAAGAATTCCAGAGAACAACATAGAGCACATAGAGGTGTCTAGAGACGAAGTGGAAAAAATGCTCAAAGAGCTAAATAAGAACAAAGCAGTTGGTCCAGATGGAGTTTCACCATGGGTTCTGAGAGAATGTGCACCTGAGCTCAGCATCCTCTTCAACTGATCTTTCAGGCATCCCTGTTTACAGGAGTTGTAGCTGATGTGTGGAAAAGGCTAACATAGTTCCAATTTACAAGAGTGGAAGCAGGGAAGACCCCCTTAATTATAGACCGGTATCATTGACAAGTGTAATAGTCAAAATATTGGAAAAAATAATTAAAACTAAATGGGTAGCACACCTGGAGAGAAATGATATAATATCAGACAGACAGTATGGTTTTCGATCTGGTAGATCCTGTGTATCGAATTTACTCAGTTTTTATGATCGAGCAACAGAGATATTACAGGAAAGAGATGGTTGGGCTGACTGCATCTATCTGGACCTAAAAAAGGCTTTCGACAGAGTTCCACATAAGAGGTTGTTCTGGAAACTGGAAAATATTGGAGGAGTGACAGGTACGCTTCTAACATGGATGAAAAATTTTCTGACTGATAGAAAAATGAGGGCTGTGATCAGAGGCAATGTATCGGACTGGAGAAATGTCACAAGTGGAGTACCACAGGGTTCAGTTCTTGCACCAGTGATGTTTATTGTCTACATAAATGATCTACCAGTTGGTATACAGAATTATATGAACATGTTTGCTGATGATGCTAAGATAATAGGAAGGATAAGAAATTTAGATGATTGTCATGCCCTTCAAGAAGACCTGGATAAAATAAGTATATGGAGCACCACTTGGCAAATGGAATTTAATGTTAATAAATGTCATGTTATGGAATGTGGAATAGGAGAACATAGACCCCACACAACCTATATATTATGTGAGAAATCTTTAAAGAACTCTGATAAAGAAAGAGATCTAGGGGTGGTTCTAGATAGAAAACTATCACCTGAAGACCACATAAAGAATATTGTGCAAGGAGCCTATGCTATGCTTTCTAACTTCAGAATTGCTTTTAAATACATGGATGGCGATATACTAAAGAAATTGTTTATGACTTTTGTTAGGCCAAAGCTAGAATATGCAGCTGTTGTTTGGTGCCCATATCTTAAGAAGCACATCAACAAACTGGAAAAGGTGCAAAGACATGCTACTAAGTGGCTCCCAGAACTGAAGGGTAAGAGCTACGAGGAAAGGTTAGAAGCATTAAATATGCCAAAACTAGAAGACAGAAGAAAAAGAGGTGATATGATCACTACATACAAAATAGTAACAGGAATTGATAAAATCTACAGGAAAGATTTCCTGAGACCTGGCACTTCAAGAACAAGAGGTCATAGATATAAACTGGCTAAACACCGATGCCGAAGAAATATAAGAAAATTCACTTTCGCAAACAGAGTGGTAGACGGTTGGAACAAGTTAAGTGAGAAGGTGGTGGAGGCCGAGACCGTCAGTAGTTTCAAAGCGTTATATGACAAAGAGTGCTGGGAAGACGGGACACCACGAGCGTAGCTCTCATCCTGTAACTACACTTAGGTAATTACAAGCAGGTCCTAGTGATATACAGGCAAAACGTGCCAGAGTGTTCCCCCAGAGAAGTCATCACTGCCTGATGTTATAATAGAAGAGGACTCACCTTCCAAACACTAACACCTCTCCTCCTTCCCCTCACCGTCACCGTCTTCCACACGCCAACAAGAGTCATTAGTAAGGGTAAGTAATAACTTGAACATACTTTTAGTACTGAAGACTTGGGTGAATTAGATATAAAATTTTACTTTGTAGTTAATTTTTGGGGGAGTCTGGAATGGATTAATTCATTTTACATTATTTCTTATGGGGAAATTCGCTTCAGTTTACGAATATTCGGCTTACGAGCCATCTCTCTGAACGGATTAAATTCGTAAGCTGAGGTACCACTGTACTTCACATGACGGGATGCACAGTCTGAGCATAATTACTCACCCCATCAGATGAAGGGATGTGCAGCTGAAGGGTTAAGAGGAATCAACCTGTAAAGGAGAAATCCAAACCACTTGGAACAGGTGTCCCTGAAGGAGCAAAGTGACGACCTGACTACCAAGGATTGTAACCCTGACCCAAGTCCAGGGCAAAATAAAAAGCCAGGGTACATGCAATATAAGTGAAGCATAAATTTAACAAGAGTAAAAAACAATGACCACATGCAGATCTACCAATTTCTGGGACAGCTAATATCACTTCATTTAAAGTGTGGAGGCGGGGTAAGTTCAGACACAGTAGTGCATCCAGCCAGATACTAGGTCGTAAGCCTTTCAAATGACAGAAAATGCTTTCCACAATAAAATAGTTAATGATACAATTCTCAAACTATGTTAGGAGACAACCAAACCATCAAGAGATTAGAGACAATCTTAAGTCACTCAGTTCTTTGGGCCCTGGGTCAATAATACCCCATAGTCACTCACGGAGCCTGAATACTATACAGAAATTCCCTCTTGAATGTACAGAATGTACAGTTGCATACCCATTGCAGTACAATCAATTTAAAGCAATGTCTGACTGTATTGTCAATTTAGAGTTTACAAATTCGGTTATCATTGGTTCATACCTTAATACATAAGTTGTTTAGAAGTATAGTAGAACATTTTGAATGTAACAAATAACATTTTGCTGATGTTTAAAATAATTATTAGCATTGCAAATTTCGTCAAATATAAATTTCTCAGTTATTCAGTAGCCGGTTATTGTACCTACACTAAAAGTACTGAAATTAATACAGTGCACAAATTTCTTCATGGGAGAAGTAATTATTTATAACATTATACAACAAAGCAAAATGAGCTTACCTTACATTCATGACCATTAACATTTTCACTTCGATCACTCCGCCAGCCCCATATGCCAGCTTTATCTCTGAAAACAAACAAAAAATGCAGATTGTAACGAAATGCCTCTTTCTGGAAGAGGCCTGCTGCTCTCTCAAGCTATTTTGCCGAGATGGCTTCCCTTTACTGGATAACATCGATCATAGTAATACTGCTAGGCCTATTAGAGACTAGAGACAGAACCTAGGATTTTAATTCAAGTAGACAATATAGAGTACACAGCAAATCTCCAATCTAATGTTAATAGTCTTTCAATGGACCACAGATAATAATATGTTTATTGAAGACACGTTCCAGCTCCTATGCAATGGAAAAAATTAATATCAAAACTGAAACCACATAAAACAGTCAAATCACACTAAAGAACCAAAAAACCAGCGTTGAATGTAATGAAACACCATTTTCTGGGTGAGACCCAAAGGCTCCTCCAGAGCTATCCAGGCTGATATGTATATCATTAGACTTTGGCATCTGTCAGTGTTAATGGAGTTCTAGGCCTACGGGGACCACAAGCCAGAGCCTAGCCCCCTCAGAGAGGCATGAGGAGCAGTGGCTAATAGAAATGCACATGGGATTTGTAGCATTCTATGTCTACCATCGAACGGCCAGGCACCCAGAAAGGTAAGCGCCTCAATGCAAACCCCTATTTTGGTTAAACCGACTAAAATAGATCATCGAGTGACTGAAATCCCCAAATGAAAATGAGCAAACGAGCATTACGTCACAGGAGCCACGCCACATGTCTGTGCAGCTCCCCGCTCCCCAGGAGGGGGAAGGGGAAGCCCCAAACCCAACACGCTGGCACTCCACCATCCAGTTCGAGACAATGTCAAAACACATGAAAAAAACACCAACCGGGGATTGGGGGAGGGGGGTTGCTGGGAAGCCTCTGGGTCTCACCCAGAAAATGGTGTTTCATTACATTCAACACTGGTTTTCTAGGGGGGAACCCCTTCAGCTTCCCAGAGCTACATCACCAAAGAGAAAAACTAGAGGGACTTACCCAGGAGGCGGTTGGTGCTCGCACCTCAACTCGAAGTCAGGGCAACACACTGCAACCGTCGACCCAAAGCGACACAGGCCCAACTAGACCCAGGAACATTAACGAGGTAGCATGCAGCCAGGACCCTGTTCGACCGCCAAAAACCCCGTGCCTGAATGTCAGCCCAGGGCATGTTACCAAAGACGACAGCAAGTGCAGCAAGTGCAGCAAACTTGCGAACATCATGGGAACAGGGATAGACCGCAGGCCGGCTAGACCGAATAACCTTGCAGACTATCTGAGAGGCCTGAACCCAAGAACAGGATAGAAGAGAAACCAGATCAACCCAAATCACGTCCCAAATTACCGAGGCCGTAGCGTGAAAATAACAGCGGAGAGCTGCAACCGGACAACACATGATGCACCCCTCGCCTCACCAAGCATCAACAACCCAAGGATTCCTCCGGAAAGCAGCAGTCTCATTCTTTGGCAGAAATGAAGGAGACGACTGCAAACGAATGAACTGATCACCTCGACCAAAAGAGCAGAAGCCCTTGCGCTGGAGGAGAACATGAAGCTCCCCGACCCGACCCCCAGAGGCCAATGCCAACAAGAAGAGCCTTAGAAAAACAATCCTGAACCAAAGGGGCCACCACAAACACAGGGAGCAATAAAAAAAACTAACATTCCTTCTCTTTCAGGCACCTCCACCCCAACAAACCAGTCCAGTGCCCAAACTACAATGTAGTAGGCCTGAAACCGGTAATCCAGCAAGTGAAGGTGGACCTCAAGTGCTGTGCAGAAAATCGATGCAAGTGCAATCTCCCAAGGGAGGAGAGGGACACCTTATCAACGGTGAAGGAATGTTCAGATACTGTGATAAAGCCAGTGGACAAGGGAGGTGCTGTCATCGTTTTGAGAAAGGACAACTACAGACACGAGATGGAGGGACACCTGGCAGATGCTGCAGCCTACAAACAGATACCCAACCAGGATGCTACACTAAAGAATTCTGATAAAGAAAGAGATCTAGGGGTGGTTCTAGATAGAAAACTATCACCTGAGGACCACATAAAGCATATTGTGCGAGGAGCCTATGCCACGCTTTCTAACTTCAGAATTGCTTTTAAATACATGGATGGCGATATACTAAAGAAATTGTTCATGACTTCTGTTAGGCCAAAGCTAGAATATGCAGCGGTTGTGTGGTGCCCATATCTTAAGAAGCACATCAACAAACTGGAAAAGGTGCAAAGACATGCTACTAAGTGGCTCCCAGAACTGAAGGGCAAGAGCTACGAGGAGAGGTTAGAGGCATTAAATATGCCAAAACTAGAAGACAGAAGAAAAGGAGGTGATATGATCACTACATACAAAATAGTAACAGGAATTGATAAAATCGATAGGGAAGAGTTCCTGAGACCTGGAACTTTAAGAACAAGAGGTCATAGATATAAACTAGCTAAACACAGATGCCAAAGAAATATAAGAAAATTCACTTTCGCAAACAGAGTGGTAGAAGGTTGGAACAAGTTAGAGCAGAAGGTGGTGGAGGCCAAGACCGTCAGTAGTTTCAAAGCGTTATATGACAAAGAGTGCTCGGAAGACGGGACACCACGAGCGTAGCTCTCATCCTGTAACTACACTTAGGTAATTACACTTATGTAATTACTTAGAAACACCCAAACGAGGAATAAAAGGATAGTCCTCAAGCTGTTTGAAAACAAAACTTGGGACGGGAAAGGAGGATTTATGCAGGCAGGGGCGAGAGATTTCTTCCTAGCCTTCAAGTACATCATTTCCCACCTCTACATTTTACCAAAGGTACATAAATCACTAGAAGAAACAACAGGAACGTGGCAAGGGAGACCAGTTCTAAGCGGCTGCCGGGCCCCAAAAAGGCCGGTGTACTGGATCAGCACAACCCTCCTGAAGCCCCTTGCTACGTTTACTACCGGAAAGAATCCAAGATACGACGGATTTCCTCAACAAAATTGCAGAAATTAGAGGCCCAGTCCCGAGAGAGGCCCACCTTTTATCCATGGATGTGGTATCACTCTACCCGAGCATACCACAGACAGAAGCTGCAAAGGTAGTAGCATCTTTTTTTTTTTACATATAACACACCCAGAATCACACAGTAACTTCGAGATGCAGAAGTATGGAGGACCCCCTCGAAAGAAACTCTTGAGGAGGTCATCCTCCATGTGATGAGAAACACACTCCTGTAATTTGAAGGACTAGCATACCAGTACAGCGATAGGAGCAACTAGTAGTGTGGCAATCGCTTAAATCTTTGTGCATGTAGTGTTTGAGAGGAAAAGATCCCACAGGGAGGACAGACCGGCGGTATATTTCCGTTACATAGACGATATCTTCGGAATAATGGAGGATAGTTTCACCCACCTAGAAGGTTTCTTTTCATGGTCAAATACAGTTCATGAAAACCTTAAGTTTACCCTCGAACACAGTGACTCCGCGATAAATTTCCTAGATACAACAGTGTATATACACCCGCTAACCAGGGGTCTGCATATGAAGGCATACTATAAACCTATTAACCTTCACACGTATCTGAAATTTGACTCAAGCTACCCACTAGCCTTGAAGAAATTACTACCTTACTCACTTGGACTCAGACTCAAGCGGATTAACAGCAAGGAAGAGACGCTATATCCCCAGCTTAATGACCTATGGGATATGTTCAGGAACAGAGACTACCCAGAGACAATAATACATGTGGCCCAGGAGAATTAGAAAAAAAACAAGGGCGAAGCTACTCAGACCTCGAACACAACAAGTGGAGGACAAGAGATGATCCTCCCAATCCTTTCAAATGCAAACCCCAGTGCACCACACCAGTCAAAATGTCACTCCTGAACCCCGGGAAGATAGAAAGCCAAAAAAAAAAAAATTAGCCTGGGTGAGGACCAACACAAGCGAGGAAGCTTCCTAAAGGACCAAACTCCAAACAACTCGGGGAGGAGAACCCTGACAGTGCTAGCGAGCACACAAGGAAGAAAACCATATTCACGTGCAGCTCCAAGTGCCCTATACACCTGGCTCATGCAGCACAAACATGCATTAGAACAGCCACAAAGGCAAAAATCACCTCTTACCTGAAAAAGATCATAGGAGCTGGAGCAATAAAAGGCACCTCACACTGTCCACCATCAACAAAGAATGAAGGATGGAGCAGCTGACTGATCCAGTTGCCTTCCTCTTTCCCCCAAATAATGGGAGGTGGTGGGGCAAACAAGCTTGCACTAGTTTCATGAATTTTCAATCATTTGTTTGCATTGTTCATAGTTCTTTTAGCAATTTTGAGGCATTGGTCTTCTTTCTAACCAGCAGAGCTCTGTTTTATTTCACTGACTTTCTGGGTTCTTCCCTGGTGATGGTGGAGATTATTAAAATTCAGACAGACAATTTTACCAGTGCCACTACTCTCTGCTCCTCTTTAGAGGGGTCTAGGTTCTGGCTTATGGTCCCTAGTAGACCTAAAAGAACTCAGTGACTGATGGCACCTCATAGTTTAACACTATGTCAGCACTGTAGCTTCAGGGAGGCACAAAGGGGTTCCCCCCCCCTCCCCCAGAAAAACACTTGAGCCAAAGCCCAAGATGGCTCATGAGGAGCAGGTTAAAAGAGAGAACACACTAGAGATCTTATGAAACAGTGCCGGACTCGTATCAACACCAAACGCCAACAAAAGCGGCTCCAACAAGGCCGAATGAAAAAGGGTGACAGCATATGGAATTAGATGCTCAACGACAAACAACCAAAGACAAAATAAAGACAATCACTGAAACATTGGGCAAACAACAGATGAATATACAAAAAACCAAGGAGACAAAAGGATCGCCTTCCCAGCTCAAGTCTCTAGTCTAGACAACATCAGGAACAACAGCAAAACCAGAAGGAAGAGATAATGGAAACCTCACCTTAACCAGCCCAATTAAAAGATACCCACTGTGAAAGACAGTTCCATATGACAAGAACAGGTCCACCTTGAGGCACCCGATCGCCTCGCAAAGCCATCAGAATGATACTGCATGTCACTAACCGTCCACTCCATGGAAACGGGCTGCAAATGAGACCGTTAGCATGCATGTCGGACAAACCCAGGATGTAAACTGAGGAGAGAATTAAAGAAACCCTGAGAAATCAAAAGATGAGCAACACAAAGAGCCCAGCTCCAAAGAGGAAAGAACCGAACCACCCCCATTTCTCCCTCCCGCAATTCAGAAAAAAGAACCACAGAGGAGCAGTCAGAGAATGAAGTCTAGAGGGAGACTAATCTGTCATATTGTCTGCCACAAACTTGCAAATTGGACTGTGCACTCTAAAGAAGGACCTCACCCAATGACCCTTAGTCCTGGTCATTAGCCCTGTTCTGGCCCTGTTCTCTGACAGGCATTTGTGGTTCGTTAGAGCCTGGTGTGGTACTAAAGGTTTGGAAAGGTCCAAGTGAGTAGTTCAGGGAGCTACTGTGGGATCCACCATTAAGAATAGTTTCATTACATTCAACACTGGATTATATTATTTTTAACTTGTGTATATATATCAACGTGAACAATACCAACCTTTCGAAGCTTATTTTCTCAGTATCAATATATGTAATGGCTATGGGCGTAGTGAGCCTATGAGACAGCATCCCAGGGTGAGGTCGCATATATGAATGTGCCTGGTCTGGAGGCAGAGTTCGCATGTTTTCCATGTACACCTGAAAAGACCACATAATTTAGGAACAAAACTGAAGTTGATTCCAAATATTCTAATAACGAAATACAGGGATATCTCAGTTTAAGAGTTTAATCCGTTCCTGGAGAAAGCTCGTATTCCAAAAACTCCTAATCTGAAGCTAATTTCCCCATAAGAAATAATGGGAAATGAATTAATCCGTTCCTGACTACCCAAAAACCTCACTTCAAACTAAATTTTATACCTAATTCATCTAAATAAACTTACAAAACTATGTTCTAGTTATTACTTACCCTTGTTGATGACTGCTGTTGGCGTATGGAAGATGGTGAGGAGGGGAGAGGAGGAGAGGTGTTACTGTTTGGAAGGAGAGTCCCCTTCCGTTATAACATCAGGCAGTGAGGACTTCACTGGTGTGCACACACTGGTACGTTTTGCCTGCATACCACTAGGACTTGCTCGTCTTACTAAGAATCTGTCTAAAGACACTTTTTTTCTCTACATTTTAACACTTGTCTGTAGTAAGACATCACATAATGAAGAAGGGACATCCTCTACTGCCTCTACTCACAACTATTTTCTTAGGATGAACCTTACTTGCGACTTTCTTGGCTTTCTTGGGACCCATGGGGAGATATATAATAACTTTTATGCTCAAATGGCAAAAAAAACAACAAAACTGTAAATCCTTGTGAAGAATTCAGGCGGGATAGTCACTGGGCGCAAGGCACTGGTAAACTGAGGCGCAATCACCTTGCCACCACGCGCTAGTGCCTGTACGCGTATCAACACCCTTGTCTTCCGAGGCAACCCTCGCCTTCCGAGGCAAATTTTCCGAGCAAATCCTGCTCGTATTCCGAAAAACTCGTATACAGGGACAATCGTATTCCGAGGTACCACTGTAGTCCATAAATTATAGATACCTAAACAACAAAAGCTACATAAATGAGGCTCTACCTAACAAAAGTTAAATATGCAGTGTTGAGGAAGACTAAAATGGGTGGCAATGGTAAAAATACCTTGAGTATCTAGGAATACCAAGGATTACACGAGAGGCACCAGTTTTCTCAAAAGTAACACAAAGTAACCAGCTCTCTTGAATGCCATATGCCAGAAAAGGACAGTCTTTACATGTAAGTTCAGTGGTACCTAGTCAATACAAAAAAAAAAACAGCATTGAATGTAATGA
Source organism: Procambarus virginalis (assembly GCA_020271785.1). Lineage (NCBI taxonomy): Eukaryota > Metazoa > Arthropoda > Malacostraca > Decapoda > Cambaridae > Procambarus > Procambarus virginalis. The sequence goes on from WNGS01169498.1 coordinate 30,948,523, forward strand.
AACACCATTTTCATGGCGAGTCCCGGAGGCTCCCCGGAGCTATCCAGGCTGATAAGGATACTCTTTTGGCATCAGTCGATGTGGGTGGAGTTCATAGGGCTACCAGTGACCACGGCCTGAACCTGGCCCCCCTCAGAGAGGCACGAGGAGCAATGGCATATAGAAATGCAAATGTGACTGTGAAGCATTCTATATCTGCCATCGACCGGGACAGGCATCCAGAAAGGTAAGCACCCCAAAACAAACCCCTATTCTGCTGAAAAATGACAAAAATAGACAAACGAGTGGACAGAACTCCCAAATGAAAAATGAGCAACCAAGCATGACGTCACACGAGCCGCACCGCACGTCTGCGCAGCTCCCCCCCCCCCTCCCCGAGAGGGGAAAGGAGGGAACCCCAGACCCCTGCGCCGGCAATTCACACCCCAGTTCTGAGGCTGGATATCAAAAGATGCAAAAAAATGCCGACCAGAGGGAGGGATGGTTGCTAGGGAGCCTCCAGGACTCACCCAGAAAATGGCGTTTCATTACATTCAACGCTGGTTTTCTGGGGAGAGTCCCTACAGCTCCCCTGAGCTACTTCACCAAAGAGGAAAAGAAAGGGGACTTATCTGGGAGGCGGTCACTGCTAACATCTCGACTCAAAGTCGAGACAACTGGCTGCAACTGCTGACCAAAAGCAACATAGACCCGACTAGGCCCAGAAACATTCACGAGGTAGCGTGCAGCCACAACCCTGTTCGACTGCCAAAATCCCCGTGCCTGAATGTCAACCCAGGACATGTTATCAAAGACGGCAGACAGAGCAGCAAACTTACAAACGTCATGGGCATGGGGAAAGACCGCAGGCGGGCCAGACATAGAACCCTGCGGATGACCTGAGAGACCTGTACCTGCGAACAGGGAAGAAGGGAAACCAGATCAACCTACAGCATGTCCCCAGACACAGAAGCCCTGGCGCAAAAAGAATGGCAGAGGGCCGCAACCGGACACAAAACACAATGCTCCCCCGGCCTGACCAACCAAGCATCAACAACCCAAGGACCCCTCCGGAAACCAGCAGACACATTCCTCGCCAGAAAGGAGAGGAGACGGCTGCAACCGAACACCACAACTAAAAGAGCAGAAAACCCCTGTGCCGGAGAAGAGCACGAAGCTCCACAACCCGACCCTCAGAGGCCAATACCAACGGGAAATAAGTCTCAGAAAAACAAACCTGAACCAAAGGGGCCACCAGCAACCGAGGAGAAGAGAGGTAGGAGAGCACTCTGCTCAAAGACCATACTGTATACTCATAATACAAAATAAAAATAAAATAAAGAAACAAAAGAAAAAGACAAGCCGCCGACCTCTGGGCAGAGAGCACCACACCGCCAGACGAAGAAGGCACCAAGAGAGCACAAAAACTGCACCAAAAGGCCCACCCTCGACAACAAAACCCAAAGCCCCGGCACGACCACAACACATCCAAGACCCAAAAAGATCAGCTTGCAAGCCAGGAAGACCTGGAACCCCAGAAGGAAGAACCGGGTCACACGCGAGGTAACAAAGCACCCGAACCCACAAGGGGGCCCAGGAGGAAGAAACCTCCTGAAACGAAACCAAAGAGCCCAAAGGAACCCGAATCCGAACCCAGGGGAGCCCAAACCACCACAATTGCTAGCATACATACACCAAGAAGGGCAAGCACAGCACCCCTGACAGAACCCCCAGGGAAACGGCCAAACGGACCGAAAATCGAGGGACAAGGTGTAAGAGCAAGCATAAACAGACAGAGAAAACTGAGCCCAAACACCTGGGCCCAGACC
>WNGS01169498.1:30950340-30997379 GCA_020271785.1 Procambarus virginalis
GAGCCATCCTCCATGCCCTTTGCCCTTAAAGAAAAAGAAGAGGCCAGGGAAAAGGCAGCAAAGAAAGGGCCACTGGTAAGACTCAGAAGCCTTGGCAGGAGGAACAGGCTCAAAAACCTCCATCTCCAACCCGAACGGGGCAGCCCCCGAAACCGCCCGAGTCTCGCCCCCAACTAAACCCCACCCCAACCCCAAAACCCGCAGACGGTCAGGAGCCAGGAACAGGGAGGGAAAGGGGCGAACAGCACCTAACCAAAATGGGTCAGCCCCGGGGCATCCGAGTGGGAAACCAACCTAGCGCATTGCAGCAACCTAAACCGAGCTTGCAACGCGGATGTCGCCTGTACTCTGAACAGTAATGACATTAGGAGAGTACTGAGAACAAGTGGAGAACAAAACTCGCAAGACTCCGGGTCAAGGTGTCAGTGACCCAACAGGCAGCACGACGAAGGTAAAAGTGGTGACTGTCACCAGGAGACAAGGGCACAGCAACCAATGAACCCACACAAGATGTGATAGAACTCTGAAGACACATCCAATGGTCCACCGAGCCCTGACAGAGTTTTCCAGGGCACGTAGGCTGACTGCTATGGGAAGCCTGGGCAAGGTGTTGCTAACCGGTAAACACCCAAACTAACAAGGGGTAGATGCAACACTGAAAATCCCTGCGACGTGTACAATCACTGGGGCCTAGCAGAGGGCCACCAAACACTGCCAGTGGAACTATAGCCACACTAGGCAGACACCCACCAGGCAAATGAAAATAACAAAGAAAACCCCACAAAAGTGCACCATCCCCAGAGTCAACAAGAATCGGTCACCGCGTAGGTGGCAGGTCGGGCAACACCTTGACGCCCTAACCAGCACAATACCAGTCCCTACCCAAGGCCAAACAAGCACCCCAAGCCCCAGCTGGCCCCCAAGAGCAAGGCAAATGCCGAGTAGCAAGAACTTCTACGGGAATGGTTCCCGAATGCCCCAGAGAAGATAACCCTGTCACACAGGGGCAGAACGCACAGGGCGTTTAGGGAAGGAAGCCCCTAAGCGCATGCAACCCCGGTTCTGATGAGGAACACCTGGCCACCGCACAACACAAAACAAAGCGGTGAGCGCTACGAAGACAAACCACCGCCTAGGAAACTGAGGCCAGAGAAGAGTCTGTCCCGGTTGACATTAGCTTACGAACTGGTGTTAGGCAGCCGACACGGCGAGGTCCGGGGCGCCCCCTCCCCCTCTTGGGGAGGGGAGGGCTGCGCGAACGAGCGGTGCGGCAGTAAAGTGTGAAAGTGAGAGTATATGGACCACCACTTGGCAAATAGAATTTAATGTGAATAAATGCCTTGTTATGGAATGTGGAATTGGAGAACATAGACCACACACAACCTATAAATTATGTGAGAAATCTTTAAAGAATTCTGACAAAGAAAGGGATCAAGGGATGGTTCTAGGTAGAAAACTGTCACCTGAGGACCACATTAAGAATATTGTGCGAGGAGCCTATGCTACACTTTCTAACTTCAGAACTGCTTTTAAATACATGGATGGAGAAATACTGAAGAAATTGTTCACGACTTTTGTTAGACCAAAGCTGGAACATGCAGCGGTTGTATGGTGCCAATATCTTAAGAAGCACATCAACAAACTGGAAAAGGTGCAAAGACATGCCACTAAGTGGCTCCCAGAACTGAAGGACAAGAGCTACGAGGAGAGGTTAGAGGCATTAAATATGCAAAAACTAGAAGACAGAAGAAAACGAGGCGATATGATCACTACGTACAAAATAGTAACAGGACTCGATAAAATTGATAGGGAAGAATTCATAAGACCCGGGAACTTCAAGAACAGGAGGTCACAGATTTAAACTAACGAAACAAAGCTGCCGAAGAAATATAAGAAAAATATATTCACTTTCGTAAACAGAGTGGTAGACGGTTGGAACAAGTTAGGTGAGAAGGTGGTGGAGGCCAAAACCGTCAGTAATTTCAAAGCGTGCTGGGAAGACGGGACACCAGGAGCGTAGCTCCCATTCTGTAACTACACTTAGGTAATTACACGCTAGTCAGCCGACGGCGCCACCCAACTTAACACAATTCCTCCTACCAACATACTACAAAATCATTAATTCTATGCACAATGCTCCTATTACCAGAATCCTGGTCACTAAATCCTGAAATGAACAATTTTCCACAAGTTTATTTTCTAAAGGAATATGAGCTGTAGTTTCAAGATGCTTAGACCCAACAAACAATGCCAGAGTGCTGTGGCTGTCTGTATTGCACTGTGATCATAATAACAGGCTTGTGTCCACTGACATCTGAATACTGTACATAGTCTGCATCACAGTCAGGCTATTCTTTTATACTATTATTGAAAAGTAATCGCCGCTGCTTGCATATTTAGTCACTTTTAAGTGATGCTGCGGACACAAGCTGTTACTTCGTATCCTGCCTAGCATGCCCAACACATAGTACACCTAGCGGAGCAGTTAGCTTGTATCGTATGATTGTGCTACCCATCACTGCTATCTCAGTACAGAGGCATGATCACCCATGAACAGAATCCATGAATTTTTCTCAAAACTGCATCTGTTTATTGGAGCCCTGAGAAAACCAATGTGAACTCTGTATACCTGCAGGGAGTTTTAAATCTTACGTAGAACTCTAAATCATCCTTGTATGAGTCACGTAGTGTGGTCAGGTCAGATGTTACGTGAGCATTCCTGTATGACTCGGATAGTGAAAGTGTTAAGAATTTTGAAAAATTTTATGTATAAACTTTACGGCAATATGACACATTGAAGTGAAAAATTAATGCTGGTTATGCTACACTGAAATGTGGATGTTTTTCATCCAGTTTCAAACAAAAGGAAGATCTACAGAAACACTCATTGTTATCTACTTTCCCTTGCAAATTTAAAATGTTTTAAAAATCAGCCTCCAAAGAGATAATTTAGCCAATTTTGAAAGGTAACTTCTTTTTACCATTATATCCAAATGCAGATAACTTTAAATAAATATGCTAAGATGTTCTCCACATATTGCAAAAAATCTGAATATTGTGAAAATTATAGCATATCCCAACTGAAAATAATACACAGTACAGTATAATAATATCATCACTACTACTAAAATTTACTGCTACTCACCTGCCCAGTTTCATGATCAACTTCCATCATCGTGGCTCCATCAGCTGCAAAAAAAAAGAAAAGAACTGTCAGTCACACTCAAAACCAAATAAAATTATTGCCTGGTGAAAATTAATACTACTACTAGCCAGTATCATGCACACACACAAAACCTTTACATTAAGTCATCATTTAACACACCATTCCATGCACAAAAATATAAGAGAATCAATACAAATGTTCTCCATTCAGCATACTCCTCACACAGTAAAGTACTACAGTGCCTATTTACTAGTACAGTACCAACTTATAATCACACTATCTGGCCTATGTAAAGCAAGGAACAATAGAAATTCTATTCCCTAATATCCTCAGGAGCTCTCCTAACCGTATGCACTGGACCTGTCAGGACAGTGGAAATCAACTAGGTTCAGTGACTAGTCCCCAACAAACCAACGTTGAATGTAATGAAAAGCATATTTCTGGGTGAACCCCAGTGGCTCCCTGAAGCTACAATGCTGATATAGTACTAAATTACTAGGTATCATGAGTCGCAGAGTTCTTTCAGGCCTACTGGGTACCATGAACCAGAACCAGGTCCCCTCTGAAGAGGTGCAGAGAGCAATGGCACTATGATATCTACACTTCTACACTTCTTGCATTTTGCATTTTGTCTATTATACAGGTAGCTGTATAATAGACAAAACGCAAGATGCAAGAAGATTACAAATTCTTGAAGCAATTCACATAAGAATAGAACAACCCACCATGAACACCCAAATCACAGAACTATTTACACTACCCACCATGAGAGTAAGGACAAGACCAGAACATAATGATGCCAACACAGAAGACACTGTTCAACATAACAGGCCAATTACACCTGATTAGTCTTTGTATGTAGTGAGATTGGGTGGTAATAGATATGAGCTGCCTCGTATGGGCCAATAGGCCTTCTGCAGTTACCTTTATTCTTATGTTCTTATGTGCTTCGTCCCCCCATTTATCCCCTATGTATCCCCCTTGTTTTTACCTTTATTGTACTTGTCTTATCACCTGACCCCGTACGGGTATAAATCAACGAGTTCTGTAATTTCTTTTCACTTGAGAATGAACCATGGAGGTTCGAAACGTTGTGCAAATTGTATAAATAAGTGTAATACATTCTATAGTAATTCACTTTTTTCTTCACCTTGAAAATAACGAAAATGAGTTTTGGAGAACTCCTCTTTCAGCCAAGCCCTGATGCTAGGAAAATAGTTAGAGGGATAGAAGCCCTAAATCAGAAGATAGTAAATACTGAATATGCGGTCATATTTAATGAGACATGTTTAAATAGAGTACTGTATACTGTACTATATATCCAATTACAGAAAAGACGAGTGGACAAGAACAGTCACGAATTATTTAACTTACAAATATTAGAGAGACAAGCAGAAAATAAATGTCAAATAAATTAAATTATATTACTGTACTCAAATTCCTGAAAGCAAAGAAATGTTCATCACTATCCAATTTAAAGTACTTACCTTGCCCTTTAAAGATATAGCTCCGATTTCCACGCTGCCAACTTGTCTGGTCAAATCCAATAAGTGTCGTGTCAATTCGAACACACGATCCACTTTTGTATACTCTGTACGTGTCACTTGGACACATTCGTGAAACTAGCGGCACTGTAACAAATACAAATGATATTTAAATAGTTTTACAAGATGAGAAATAAATAGTTACAAAGATTTCAGTCATACAATATGAAATAACTTACATAATATTTAAATATTGAAGTAGATAATTTCTTTTACATTAACTAGCTATCTACTTCCTAGCTTATCTGAGTACCTATCCGTACATCAGCCCTTACAGGCAAAACATCCCCCACAATAATGTCTACCCTACACTTATTGCTTCTTTTCACTTAGTATCAATCATTAGAGATTTCAAGAGATTTCAAGGAAATTCAAGAGATTTCAAGGAATTTAAAGAGATTTCAAGGAATTTCAAGGAATATTTCTGGAATTACAGTAGTAGAATCAGGAGGCATACTCATTTAAAATATTGTACAGTATGTGTGTCTAAAATTTAGCCAAATTGTCCATACAATTCAGATGTATTTCAAAAGCAAGTGCCATAAACCAGATATCTTTTAATAAAAACATCTTGTTCTAAGCTGCTGGCCATTTTAACCCAGTGAACTGAGCAGACAATCCACAAAATGTCACCTTTCTAATGTATATCATAACATAAATAACTAATACAAGCACAAACCTATCTGATGGCAGTCACTTGGGTTTCTACAATATACATTTATGACTTGACTTTCTGAGCTCTGAAGAGATTGGGTTGCTGGTCCTTTAACCCCTCAATTGTGCGTGGTGACCTGGGTTGTTTTACTTCACTTCATCAATGGTGTATAGCGTTACCATGGTCATTTTGGTCTCATGTAAAATTCAAATTACTCTAAGTTTACATTTCCATTCTCAGGCCTCCAGTAAACAGGCACCATCTTGGAAACAAATTGTGGGCACTGGGTGAGAGGACCTCAGTACTGAGAGAATGACCAAAAGTAGCACATGCAGCTGCAGCTTACAGCTCTGCTGTGTAGATTATGTCAACAGCATCATTTAATAATGATGAAATAAGTAACAGATTATTATTGTGAATGTGAACAGTGCAAAGCGCTAAACCTTGAGAACACAGCAGAAGAGATAACCAGAGCAACCAGCTCCATTGTGGCATGGACCAAAATGGACTCCCCCCCCCCAACCTCACCAACAACAACCCCCCCCCCCCCATAATTGAGACAATAAACCATAGAGGAACCATCCAAATGGAGCCAGATCACTCAGCCCCAAGGAATTCAAATTCGCCGCATCGCCTGCCACACTGCCACAAAGTCCCGCACGGTGCTGTAAGCCAGACGAAAGGACGGCCCCCAATGCCCATGGCTGGACGAGTGAGCAATGATCACAAAGTGCCGAGGCACCTGAAACACAGAGCAAGGGAAGGGGAAGGGAAAGGCACCATGGCACATAACCCCGAAAACCGATCACACATGGCACAAAACCCAGAAAGACCCGAGAATGCAAAGAGAGGCAAAAGCTGCCCCAGAAGATACCAGAACAGCCACCTGAGCCAAACCCAGCCCAACAAAGAAACTAGAAGGGCAAGGTACAGGCTCCCACACAGCCCTTGAGCAACCGCCAAGTCACCGGGTACCCTCACAGAAGCAGCCAAACCAAGGCTGCAAGAGGGGAGAGAAAGTGACACCGTTTGAGAATCGCAAACAAGACCCAACCCAGTCCAAACCTAGCATAAAACCAACTGGACTTCCTCCAGCTCACCAGGAACCCGAACCTGGCGAGCTGGGAAAGAACCAGTTACCTGGCTAGTAGACAGGCAGACTGGCAGGGAGCCCACACCAAACAGTCATTCAGGTTGGCCAAGACCCGAAGATCTAACAGACGAAGACGAGCCATCATGACCCGAGTCAAGCTCGTGAAAGAGCAAATTGCCAGATTCAACCCAAAAGGACGACAACGAAGGCAGTGAGCTTGTTGCCCCACCACAAAGCCCCCACCAATCCCTGAACCCCAGACGAGTAGGAATATGCAAAAACGCATCTGTGTGGTCCAGGGAAAGCGCCCGGCTCAAGAACGATGTCATCTGAAAGGAGGGGGGGGGGGGTAAGGAATCAGCTCACTCCAAAATGACCCAATGGATGGAAGGAAAAGAGGCCTGCCCCGAGAGACTCGACCCCCCCCCCCTTTCCTTGGAAGGAGGATGGACCACTGAAGGGGGGGGGGGGCAAGAAAACCTGAAAACCCACGAATTGTGAAACCAGACATGGCAAAGAGCCAGCTTCTCCCCCATCGCCCCGTCAAGGAGGCGACCCACAAAAATGCCGATACGAACCCCAAGAACTCTATTTTCGTGCAAAGCAAACACTGCATCAACCAGACATAGAAGACAACACCGGGATCCCCTCCGATCCAGCTGATAGCACCAGAGGCCTACCCCGACCCATAGCCCTGAGGGTCGGGGTAGGCCTGAATTCCCAGAAGGCAAGAACAAGCTCAAAAGAGATATCCATTGGACAACCGAGCCCACTGGGGTTTTCTAGAGCCTGTAGGATGAATGAGCCCTACAGGAAGCCCAGGCACTGGAGCCAGCAATGCAGGTAAACCCTGTTGGTGCAGACAATCTGACTGAAAAGCTGTAGGAAAGCCCAGGAAGCAACAGAAGAGTTCCACTGCACATGTCCTAGGCTTGCCTAATAAGGCAAAAAGCAGAACTCCTCCCCTTAAAAGGCAAACAATGCACCAGCAAAATGAAAAGTGGAACACGAAAACCCCCGTGACCCCACAACAGCAACCAAAGAAGTCAAGAGAAAAACATCGGTACACCGTCGTTAGCTGAAGAGCTGCAGTGCACCCCACCAGCCAACAACCATTTCCCCACCCAGGGCAAGAAGGAAAGCCTTTACCTATACTTTACCTAAATAAACATTTGATTTGAAGCTCAAGGTCAACAGCACACCCCAAGGGCAAAAACCACCCCAAGGGACGAAGTCCTCTAGTGGGAAGCGATTAGAGAATGCCCCAGGAAAGGCAACTCTAGCCATGCAGGGGCAGTATATACCGTGCAGCTAGAGAAGGTGACCCCAGGCGCATGCAGGGGCAGTATATACCGTGCAGCTAGAGAAGGTGACCCCAGGCGCATGCAGGGGCAGTATATACCATGCAGCTAGAGAAGGTGACCCCAGGCGCATGCAGGGGCAGTATATACCGTGCAGCTAGAGAAGGTGACCCCAGGCGCATGCAGGGGCAGTATATACCGTGCAGCTAGAGAAGGTGACCCCAGGCGCATGCAGAGGCAGTATATACCATGCAGCTAGAGAAGGTGACCCCAGGCGCATGCAGAGGCAGTATATACCGTGCAGCTAGAGAAGGTGACCCCAGGCGCATGCAGAGGCAGTATATACCATGCAGCTAGAGAAGGTGACCCCAGGCGCATGCAGAGGCAGTATATACCGTGCAGCTAGAGAAGGTGACCCCAGGCGCATGCAGGGGCAGTATATACCATGCAGCTAGAGAAGGTGACCCCAGGCGCATGCAGAGGCAGTATATACCGTGCAGCTAGAGAAGGTGACCCCAGGCGCATGCAGGGGCAGTACTCTACACTCAGGATCGAAGAAAGTAGACCACACACAACTTACAAATTATGTGGAACGGAATTACAAAACTAATAAAGAATGACACATAGGGATGGTATTTGGATAGTAAGCTGTCACCAGGGAAACACAAAGAACATTGTGAGAGGAACATGTGTGTCACTTTCCAACCTCAGACCTGCTTTTAATGATATGGATGGTGAAATATTGAAGAAACTGTTCATGACTTTTGTGAGACCAAAATTGGAATATGCAGTGGTTGTATGGTGCACAAATCTCAAGAAGCACACAAACTGGAAAAGGTGCAATGTCATGCTACAAAATGGTTTCTGGAACTGAAAAACAAGAGTTACCATGAGAAACTAGAGGCGTTTAACATGCCAAAACTAGAAGAGAGAAGAAGAGGTAATATAATAACCACTTACAAAATACTAACAGGAATTGACCAAATTGACAAAGAGGAATTCCTGAAACCAGCAACTTCATGAACAAGAGGACACAGATTCAAGCTAAGGAAAAAGAAGTGCCAAACAAATATTAGAAAATGTTATTTTGCAGAGTGGTAGATGGTTGGAACGAAGTGAGGTGATGGTGGAGGCCAAAACTATCAGTAATTCAAAGCGTTATACAACAAAGAATACTGGAAAGATGGGACACCACAAGTGTAGCTCTCATCCTGTAACTACACTTAGGTAATTACCAGTTGATTGACATTCCCTGGAAAGTACAAAAAATAGAAGAGGAAATTGTACCCCTTGAGGTGAAAAAAATTCAGCATGATCCAGGACAATTACGGTGTTTGTATGGAATATCTCGGTTCCCAAGAAACAATAGTTTACATGTATATTGTGACCGGTCAGTAATGAAGATGGCAGGGCAGGGTGTGGTGTCCTAATAAGAAATACACTGAGTATGGAACTGTAGACAAGAAAATTGAACTTCAACTTAGTAATTATATTTCATCTACACAAGCTGAACTGGATATTTTCAAATTTTGTATAAAATCTCTATTGTATAATAAAACTGAAAATGAAATTCCTGATATTTAAAACTTGTGTATAGTAACTGAACTTTAAAACTTCATCCTAAAATTCTGAGTGTCTTAACAGAAAATGAGTAGAATTAAATGGGGAGGTAAATGTAACAGCCCCATAAGTGCAGTTATGTACTATGTATGATAGTCATGAAATGTACTTATTACACTTTGTATTAAAACATACTGTCAATTCGGAGGATGGGTTTCAGCATGACATAGTTCAGACACTGGCATGCACAATGCATGTTCTGAAGGCAGATTTACATTCTGGATGCTTTCAACACCTACAGAGCACAACCTTTTAAGGCTGACCTGGGACCCCTTCTAGTGCAGCAAATTATGCTAATCCTGTATGTTCAGCACCAAGACTAATACCAGAAAATGTTGAGTACAGTACTTACACTCAGGTCAACCAATCCATGATACCAGCAAGACCAATATATTGCCAATGATGAAAGCAATATCTCAGTGTCATCTTTTAATAATACTGTAAATATAAATATATATTCTATAAAGTAAATATTAGGAACTAATTTGTAGGCTAGAAAACATCTGCTTTGATTGGCCTGTATTATACTGTACAGTATTCAAATTTCTTTATACTGTTAATCGCTAACCAGATAATAAGAACCTCAAAAACAACTTACCCCAACTTGTAAATTCCCACTTCATTTCGACATAAAAATCTGGTGCCTGCAAAGAAAATCTCATTTAATATATAAAGCTTATAGAAGCATATTGTACAATATTATACTGTAATGCATAGTACTATACTGTAACAAACAATAATTTATTAATGTATAATACTCTATCTTCGATTATTAACAAGTTAAGAGTAGGGGGAGAGGGGAATACAAAGTGTTGGGTAAAAATGCAACATGAACAGAAAAGGAAAGAGTACGAAAGAAACCCAGAAAAAAACAAGGGTTGACTTGTTTTGACTCAAGACACCAAGCCGCTAAACCAAACGGGCAATCAAACCAAAAAATGGTTGCCACCTGTGGAACCTTGTCAATACTATGACAAAGAAAACAGAAAGATGGTGGTTAAAGCTAAAACAGAATACAGCGAACAATGCTTCACTAGCTTCAAGGAAGAAAGTAATTCCACAACTAATAGGAAACACATGGAGACAATAAATGAAGAACGATATGTAGCAATGCTGACAAGACAAACGTCCAAGTAGCAATTGAGGGCTCAATGGGTTGATCCACTACAAGCCACGTCACAGACTTGTAGGGAAGTTACCAGGGCCTGAAAGAGTGAAACCCAGGACACCAAAACACTAGGAACACTCGCCAAAAGAACTGACAATGAACGCAGCCTAAGAAATAAACATGGTTTCAAAGAGTGTCAGCAGTTTGCTATACCGTATAAACATGCATGCAACCACTAATACACACTGATCCAAGTCAAGGAAACAAAGGTGCCAAAACAAAAATTAGAAAGATTTCTTTTTGCAAACAGAGTGGTAGATGGGAGCCGGTTGGCCGAGCGGACAGCATGCTGGACTTGTGATCCTGTGGTCTCGGGTTCGATCCCGGGCACCGGCGAGAAACAATGGGCAGAGTTTCTTTCACCCTATGCCCCTGTTACCTAGCAGTAAATAGGTACCTGGGTGTTAGTCAGCTGTCACGGGCTGCTTCCTAGGGGTGGAGGCCTGGTCGAGGACCGGGCCGCGGGGACACTAAAGCCCCGAAATCATCTCAAGATAACCTCAAGATGGGTAGAACAACCTTAGTGAGGTGGTGGTGGAGACCAAAACCGTCAGTAGTTTCAAGGCGTTATACGACAAAGAGTACTGGGAAGACGGGACACCACGAGCATAGCTCTCATCCTGTAACTACACTTAGGTAATTACACAGCCCGGAGCACAAAGCTACACAGAAAGTAGCTCAAGGATAATCCTATGGCCTAAATATTGTAGAACAGGTTGATGAACATGAGTAGTGCCCCAAGAAGCATAAGGGAGTACTGAATTTGAAAAATAATTAAGACAGAACAAATGTGGAAGGGTGAGTGAAAAAATTTGAAGAGTGAAGCTGCCAGTAAAACAATTGCACAACAAAATACTTTTGTTTTGGTGGCTTTGATAAGTAGAGTATTAGCATCAGTGGTTAGCACAAGTTGGCAAAATTAGAAATTATTGCAAAATATCATGTGGAAATGATTAGGAATTTGAGGAACAGTAATGAAAACTTAAGTAACAAGGTAACAGACCTGGAAGGTGAAATAAAAATTATACATCACTGGCAACCTAAAAGTCCTGGAGGAGGAAAATAAATTATTAAAAATAACTTTTGAAGTTAAATAAAATCTTCAGGGAGCTTAAATAAGTTCCCTGAAGCTATCATACACTGATCAGTGCCATACTACATAGTGCCATCAGTCACAGAGTTCTATATGCCTAATAGGAACACGAGCCAGAATCTGGCCCCCACAGTGAGGCAGGGAGTGATTGCCTATTATCACTTTACATTTATAGGTTATAATCTTTGCCTCCACCTAAGAAATTCACCCAGAATGACAGGCAAATCAAAACAGTCCACTGCATAGTTAAAAACAAGAGCACAGCCCCAAAATTGCTAAAAGAACTCCTCAACAATGAAAACAACTAAAATTTTGCAAAACTAGCCTCCTGCTAGTTTCTAATTGCTCCACCTCCCCTCTTGTTGGGGAGGAGGGGGGAGCCAGCCCAGGTCAGCTGGGCCCCTCACTGGTCAGTTCTAGAATGATAAAGCACACTAAAGACCTGGAGGAGGCAGGGAGTCAGGGAGCCTCCAGGGCTCACCCAGAAACTGGCATTTCATTACATTAAATACTGGTTTTCTGTGGGGAGCCCCTATCAGCTCCCTGAAGCTAACTACCCATAGAGAAGAACAAAAAGTCTCACTAATCAGAGTGATGGCAGCATCGAAGGTATCAAATCAAAAGAGACCAAAGGCTACAACAGACAACCCAAAGCTACACAAGGCCGCAGAGGACCAGGGACGTTAACAAGATACCAGGCAGCCAAAACCCTGTTTGACCTCCAAAACCCCTGTGTTCGAATAGCGGCCCAAGACATGACCAAAGATAGCCATCAAAGCAGCGAACTGCAGGACATCACAAGCACCAGGGCAGACCACAGGCTGGTGAGCTTTAACAACACTGTGGACAACCTGAGAAATACGAGCCCTGTAACAGTGAACCAGGGAAGCCAGAGCAACCCACAACAAATCCGCTGAAGCCGAAACCATGGGAGCGGCGCAAACAGCTTCGGCATGGCAGACAACGCCGAAGTAGCCGAGACAAAGATCTCAGCAGAGGGCCCCGAATCTGCAATCCTACATCTTCTGAAAACCACTACACCAGAAGACAGAAGAATAGCAAAACAGAGGCCAAGCGACTGCGAGTCTGAAAGTTATCAGCCACCAAAGCAGCTGAAAGAGAGGGGTACCTGAGCATGCAACTGCACCAGACCAACATCACGGGGAGCGTGGGAGCAAAGATGCACTCAATGAAGAACTCAAAAGAGCCCCCTCAAGAACACCTGGAACACTGTGGTAACCTCCTACCACACATGCATGCAGGTACGACAAAAGCTGCTCCAAGTCCCAAGAAAAGGAGCAGTCTGCCAGCCAGGAAGACACCAGAACCTCGTAACACACCCTATAGCGGGAAGCAGAACCAAACTTAAAGGAGGTTGGAACCATCCCAGAACGTAAACTGGGGCCCGCAAGAGGCAAGCACCGAGCGCCTCCCGAACCTCTGCATGGAGCGTTATACAATAAAGAGCACTGGGAAGCCGGGACACCACGAGCATAGCTCTCATCCTGTAACTATACTTCAGTAATTATGGAAATCCGAGAGGAAGAAAACCTCCAGATGAATGAATCCGAGGAGCCTAAATGCCCCCAGTAATGAACCTTGGGAGGAGAGCCCCACCTGAACCAAAATCATCAAGGTGGAGGAGGGTACGAACCCCCCACCCCTACAGAAAAAAGCCATGCAAAGAGGGCACAATGCCCAAGCAGGGTCAAACGGAACCCAAGAGTTTCACACAGACACCCCCCTGAGCCCCAGAACCCATTGCCAAAGGCCCCAGGGCAGAACCCTTATCCATGCCCACCACTTTAGAAGGAAAGGCAAAGTTCAGGAAAATGACTTAGAAGGAAATCAGCTTCTGGTTGGACCCAGAAACCTCAGCAGGAAGGAGAGGCTCAACTACCTCCGTACCCGTATCAGAAGCAGCATCTCCTGAAGTCACCGAGACTCATCCCAAGCTAACTCCGCCCCGACTCCGAAACCCTCGGACAGTAGGGAGCCGGTAGCAGGGGAGGAGGAGGAGAAAGGCGAACCACACCCATCTTAGAAGGAAGAGGGGGCGCAGACTGAACCAAGGGTGAAGCAACCAATGCCCCCAAATCCAAGTCCTGAAAATTCAAGAGGGAAATATCCAAGCCTTCCAAATGAGCACCCAACCTGGAACATTGCAACACTGAGAAATGCCTATGCAATGCTGCTGCTGCCTAATCTCCACATAATATTAGAAGAGGGATGAGTGGATTGGAGCACAAGCAGGGAACAATTCCCTCAAGACTCCGGGTCATAGGTGTCCCCGACCAACAGACGGCATGGCAGAGGCAGATTAGATGACCACCACCCTGAGGCAGGGGTGACGAGCAACCTTTGAATTTCGCACACGGCGAGAGTGGACACAGAAGAGGTAGCCATAGTACAACCGAGCCCGCAGAGGTTTTCCAAGGTCTGTAGGGTGAATGAGCCCTACAGGAAGCCCAGGCACTGGGGCCAACTAAGCCAGTAAACTCAGTCGGTGCAGACAATTTTGACTGCAAGCAGCCGCAGTAAAGTCTTGGAGGCAACAAAGGAGTACCATACCTTCACCCTAGGCATAGCCTAATGAGGTGAAAAGCAAAAGTACGCTGCCAAAATAGGTGAACGAACAAGCTGTGAAAATACATTAAAACCCTGTAACCACCAATAAGCAGTCAGAGAGAGAATCTTCCACTCAGGAATCTGCAGTACACCAGTTGATTGTCAGTTGAGAGGCAAGACGAAAGAGCTGAAACTCAACCCCCACAAGCACAGGTTGCAGTACCAAGTACTACAACCTTAGTAACCTAAGTACTAATTACCTAAGTTGAGGACAACTAGGTGAGTACTCATTGTGTGATAGATTAAAATCAGGCTGCACCAGCTAATAAACACTTCCCCACCCAGCCAAGACGGAAAACCCAAAGCCCCCGATCCACCCCAACACAAGCAAATAAGTCCTCTAATGGGGAGTGAATCTCGAACACCCCAGGAAAGATAACCCTGACCACACAAGGGCAATACTGTACTTATGGAGCACCTAGGGAAGGTGACCCTATGGGCATGTAGCTCCAGTACAGTACCTGAAAACTCCTGGCTACACACACACTGTTCATGACTTTTGTTAGGCCAAAGGTAGAATATGCAGCGGTTGTGTGGTGGCCCATATCTTAAGAAGCACATAAACAAACTGGAAAAGGTGCAAAGACATGCTACTAAGTGGCTCCCAGAACTGAAGGGCAAGAGCTACGAGGAGAGATTAGAGGCATTAAATATGCCAAAACTAGAAGACAGAAGAAAAAGAGGTGATATGATCACTACATACAAAATAGTAACAGGAATTGATAAAATCGATAGGGAAGATTTCCTGAGACCTGGAACATTAAGAACAAGAGGTCATAGATTTAAACTAGCTAAACACAGATGCCGAAGAAATATAAGAAAATTCACTTTCGCAAACCGAGTGGTAGACGGTTGGAACAAGTTAGGTGAGAAGGTGATGGAGGCCAAGACCGTTAGTAGTTTCAAAGCGTTATATGACAAAGAGTGCTGGGAAGACGGGACACCACGAGCGTAGCTCTCATCCTGTAACTACACTTAGGTTAACAAACACTTCTGTTTGTTAACACCATGGCAAGGGCAAAAACACAAAAGAAAACAGGAACACAGAGCCAGAGTAACAGCCACCACTTGGCACGACAACAGTTAAAGAACTGGTTGGTGGGCGGCCTGGCTCAACTGGACCAGCTTTTCCTCCCCTTGCTGGGATGGGAGGTGGCGCTAATGTGCGAGAAGTTTGTTGAACAAAGTCCAACTAACTTGTTTGTTTGTTTTCTTTGTGGGGGTGTTCATTTACTATTTTGAGGATGTAGGTCACAATTTTCAACCAGGTAGTAGTCTGTTTTGATTCGCCTACCTTTTTAAGTGCCTTCCCTGGTCGATAGCATGATGACATACTTTAAATATAGTGTTCATGGGCTAATGCTCCCTGCACCTCTCTGAGGGGGTTAGGTTCTCACTGTATACCCGGTAGGTATACCAAAGAACTCTGCGACTGAGGACAATCAAGTAGTATGACACTTGATCAGTAAGACAGCGTCAGGGAGCCAACAGGGCTCCTCACAAAAAAATTGTTCAAGTCTTTTGCGAGACCAAAAATTCAATACGCAGCAGTTGTACAGTGTCCATATCTCAAGAAGCACATCAACAAATTGGAAAAGGTGCAACGACATGCAACATACTGGTTTCTGGAAATGAAAGACAAGAGCTACAAGAAGTTAGACAAAATAAATATGCCATAGCAAGAAGAAAAAAAAGACAGTATGATCACTACATACAAAATAGTAACGGGAATCGACAAAACTGATAAAGAAGAATTCCTGAAATCTGAAACTTCATGAACAAGTTGTCATAGATTTAGGGTAACTAAACAAAGGTGCCTAAAAATACTAGTAAGAACACTTTTGCAAATACTGTAGAGTGGTAGACGGTTGGAACAATGTAAGTGAGGTGGTGGTGAAGGCCAAAACTATCAGTAGTTTCAAAGCATTACATGACAGTGTGCTAGAAAGACAGGACACCACAAGCATAGCTCTCATGCTGTAACTACAATTGGGTAATTATACTTAGGGAATTACAGTACCCTGTAACAAAACAGAATACCCCCAGCCATAGGGTCTTGCAAAGGAGCTAATAACTCGTGCAATAACACTGCTCAATGTGAGGTTCTCCACCCCTGAGGCCTGTCCTCTAAGGAGCAAACTCTTCATCACAACAGAGAAGTAACTGTCACTGCAGGGGCAATGCTAAAAGGGCACTCAGGGAGGGGGGCTGCCTTAAACACATGCACCTATTACAACAGATTAGATTAAGTCCATGCAAGAAGTGAGATTCTAAACACATGCCCATCAGCAAATACTAAAGAATGGGAATGATACGCAAGAAAATGGCCACCACAGAACCAAGATAAAAAGAATGGCCATATTCCTGTCGTATACCTATCAATGACTCCAAGGATCAATGCCCCTGCAGCCCGGTCTCTGACCAGGCCTCCAGGTTGGTGATCAGGTCAACCAGATTTTCTGATGTGGCTGCTCGCAGTCTGACTTATGAGTCACAGACAGAATGATATGGTGTCCTTTGAACGTGTTTATCAAGTTCTTTTTTGAACACTGCAAGAGGCTGGTCAATTAAACCTTGTATGTGTAAAGTGTGTTGAGAAGTCGTAGACCATTGATGTTTATCGAGTTCTCTCTCAACATGCCTACTGCACCTCTGTTTTTAAATGGAGTTATTCTGCACAACTTGCCATGTCTTCTAGTCTCGTGTGGTGCAATACCTGTGTGCAGATTTGAAACCAGTCTTAGTATTTTCCAAATGTAAGTTATCCTGTATCTCTCCCACCTGCACTCTAGGGAATACAGACCTAAAATTGTTAAAGTCCCAATGCTTTAGAGGTTCTATTGAGTGGATTCTAGTAGTAAAAGATCTTTGCAAGCTCTTCAGGTCAGCATTTTCTCCAGCTATGAATGGGACTGTTAGTGTGCAATAATATTCCACCCTAGAGAGCACTAGTGCCTTAACAAATATCAGAGGTATAGCATCTCTTGTTTGGAAGGTTCTTCCCGCCAAACACACACCGAAACTACGACGTTGGTACAACGTTCGAACAAGTTTTAACGCCTCCTAACCAGTTATAACAACCAATATAACAAGTTGTAACAACGTTCTAATACGTCATAAACACGTTAAGCCAAGATGTAACAACTTTATTACAAGTTGTAACAAGCGGAAAATAGAGACAGTTTCGGTTTGTGTTTCCAGGGTTGTTATCCAACCTGTCATTTATCTTGCAGTTGTGACAGCAACTTTGTTGTATTCTTAAAAGGTAAGGTCTTGTGACATAACTCCTAAATCTTTTACATTGTTTTTCTTTCAATAGTGTGCTTTGACTTCATTTTGTATGTGGTTTCTGTTTTGATATTTTCATTTTGTCCATGGTGCAGTAAGCGGAACTTATTCTCATTAAACATATTTTCTGTAGTACATTGAAAGACATGATTAGAGATTCGCTGTGTACTCAATATTGTCTACTCTCATGAAAATTCTAGTGTCACTGGAAAGTATGACACAGTTCTGCAGTCACTTATCTTTAAAATGAAGTGTCCCAGTGAATCGGGAAGGTCAGATTGCTCTGACATCAGCAACAGGACTGATTCAATGCTGGCCCAAAGGCAGGGAGCTCCCAAGGTACTGCCTACTGGTGGCTTTGCACATTAGGAGGTTTGAGCTAAGTGGCAATTGAACCATTTGGATTTGAGTTTATCACCTGACAGTTAGCTGTTTCGGTCCATGATTTTAGGTGAACCTTATAGTCGTTTGTATTGCTTTTCCGATTTTTTGTTTACTTTTGTTTTTTCTCCTTCCCCTAGTAGATTGTTAACGTAACAATCCCCAGCTCTCTATGCTTCTGTGAGAGGCAACATTCTGGCTCTGGTAGGCCAACAGTTCTCCTATGGCTGATGTGACTAAGTAGGGGAAGCCATCTGAAAGATAGCTTCAGAGAGCCACCCAGGGAGTCTTCAGAAAATTTGAGTAACACATGGCTAGTGCAAAAGTAGCAAGAACCACTGATGAACATGACTCCAATGAACAGTTTTCAATCACTATCATAATTTTGACCATTATCAAAATATGTTACTATTGGATGCAAAACATTTAAGTATTAAATATTTTCCTGCAATATAGAACCCTTTACAATGCTACAATGCTGTAGCAAAGTAAGAACAAAGCAATATGATTTACCTCTTTTAGTTTTGCCAAAAGACTAGGGATACCAGCTACACGCGAGGAATAGCGCTGCATGTCACGCCCTTCCAGAATAATGCCAAGAAGCTCTGGGTCACCTGTTGCTGTGGCCTCCTGCAAAACTAACACAAATCCTGAATAAGTAGGCTTATTATTCCCAGCAATTCAGTATTCTAGGCTGATGCTAGTACTGGTAACTAATTATTCAGGATATTTAGATTATAATTGAACTAAAATATATAAAAAAGTACTGAACATAATGAAACGCCCATTTCTTGGCGAGCCCCGGTGGCTACTTGAAGCTACAGTACAATGAGATGGTACTGCCCCAGTGGCACCCTGAAGCTTCAATACTATGGTACTATGTTGCATCACCTATAAAGTTCTCTAATAGGCCTACCGGGAACCAGCACCAAAACCTGGCTTCTTCATAGAGGTGCAGAGAGCAGTGACATACTTTTGCCACATCACTGGAAAAGGCAACCACAAAGAGTCAAAACAAACTATTGCTGCGCAAGATAGCTTGCAAAACAGAGCCGAGGTATTATTGACCCCAAACCAAACTGTAGCAGTTCTGTCAGCACCGCACAACACACTTTGTGAGGTCTTTGAGAGACTGCATACAAACTATGCAGTAACTACATAGGTGAGAAAGGACAGCGTTCTACATGAGACGCTATTCAAGAAAAATTCTAGACAGAACGGAGAGCACCACATGCTCAGAAACCGAAGAACAAAGATGAAGGGAAAGGAAATAACAAAAGTAGTGCCACGAAACCACATACCAGTACTGATGCCAAAAACCAGCATCGAATGGTTTTTCGCCGGACCACCGGACCCGAGACAGTAGTCATCCAAAAGGAGGGGCAAGGAATCCAGGGGGTTCAGACGGGACAAGTCCAGAATGAACCGCAGATCCGCACAATCCCATTTCAGCACTGGAATCAGGCAGGAAACCCACCTGAGGGACAGGGTTCGTTTTGACAACACCCAAACGAAAACATTCCAAGATGACCCAACGAAGCACAAGGGAAGAGGCCTGCCCCGGCAGCCACGAACCCCCCGAAGGAGGAGCCGCCGCCCAACACCACCACAGGCCTAATGATACGACCAAAAACACTCACAAATTGCGGGACCAAGCACGAGCAAATGGAGCGTGCCCCCCCTCCATTACCCTGTCAATGGGGCAAACCGCGAAAGGGCTGATGCCCCTTACGCGGTTTGCTGCGTAAGGGGCATCAGCCCTGCTCCGACCCTGAAACCTCAGACGTTTGGGAGCCGGAAGCATGGGAAGGAGGTGTAAGATGAACAACAGGGGATGGACCAAGGAGCGTGGACATAACCAAAGTTGAAGCAACTAACTCCCCCAAGTCCGGGTCCCTATAACCAAATCGGGGCAGCCGCTAGACATCCGGGCGGGAAACCAACCTAGCGCGTTGCAGCAACCTAAATTGAACATGCAATGCGGATGCTGCCTGTACCCAACAGTAATATCATCATAATAATATTGGAGAACAACAGAGAAGACGACTTGCATGACTCCAGGTCAAAGGTGTCCAACAGGCAGCATGACAAGAGACAAAAGAGGTGACTGTCACCCTGAGACAAGGGCACATAGCAACCTTCAAACCCACACAAGGTGGGCTGGAACCCGGAAGACGCATCCATTGGTCCACCGAGCCCCGATAGAGTTTCCAGGGCTCGTAGGGTATCGACTACTAGAAGCCTGGGCAAGGTGTTGCTGACTGGTTAAAACCCAAAGCTAACAAGGGGAAGAGTACAACACTGAAACCCCTGCAAAGTGTACAATCACAAGGGCCTAGCAGAGGGCCATCAAAATATTATCAGTGGAACTATTGCCACACTAGGCAGACCCCCACTAGTGCAAAATGAAGCAAAAACAAAAGAAATACCCCGCAGAAGTAGAGTGTCCCCAGAAGCAACAGGAACCGGCCACTGCATAGGTGGCAGGCTGCACAACACCTTGATGCCCTAACCAGCACGACACCACTTCCTACCCAAGGCCAAACAAGGACCCCAAACCCCAGCTGGCCCCAAGGGCGAGGTAAATACCGAGCAGCAAGAACTCCTACGGAAATAGTTCCCAAACACCCCAGGGAAGAGAACCCTAAACATGCAAGGGCAGTACTCATAGGGCGCTTAGGAAAGGACGCCCCTAAGTGCATGCAGACCCGGTACTGATGAGAAACTCCTGGCCACCACACACAACAGTAACACAGCAGAGGATGCCACGAAGGCAAACAACGCCAAGGAATTTGAGGCCAGAGAAGCATCTGTCCCGGTTGACATTAGCTTGCAAACTGCAGTGCTAGGCAGCCGACACAGGGTAGATCCGGGCCCTCCCCCTCTCGGGGAGGGGAGGGCTGCACAGACGTGCGGCATGGCAGTAGAGTGTGACATTTGCTTCTTTGCTTGGGATTGAAGGGAGTATTACCTTTCTTTTCGGATTTTCGTTGTTAGTTTCTTACCATGTGGGGTTTGTTTTGTTATGTCTACCTTTCTCAGCTGCTGCTGACTTTTAAAGAAAAGGCAGTAGCAGCTGAGAAAGCAGGAATGAAGAGGCCCCACTGGTCAGGCCCAGAAGCTCGGCTGGAAGAACATGCTCGAATGCCTCTGTTGCCACCCCAGAAGGGATATCCCCCAAAATTGCCAGAGAAACCTCAAACACATCAGAGCCAGAAGGGGGGGGGGGGGGAAGAGGACCAGGACAAACAACAGAAAGGGAAGGACAAGGGGGGCATGGACTGAACAAACACCCCCCCCCAAGTCTGGGTCCCTATAACCAAAACAGGGCAGTCTCGGGCATCCAGGGTAGAAACCAACCTAGCACGTTGCAGCAACCAAAACCAAGCATGCAACGCCGAAGCTACCTGCACCTAAATATCATGATCAACGTATTGGGTGTATTGGAGTACAAATAAGGAACAAAACTCGGAAGACTCTGGGTCGAAGGTGTCATCGACCCAACAAGCAGCATGACAGAGGCACAACCGGTTAGTGTCACCCTGAGACAAGGGGGCCAGAGCAACCTTCAAACTCGCACGAAGCGAGAGGGGGATCCAGGGGTCACCTCCATTGGACCAAAGAGCCCCCGCGGGGTTTACCTGAACTGGAAAACACAAGAGCCAGAAGCGCACGACCTTGCCAGTTCACATCAGCCTTGGAACTGGTATTTGGATAGCTGGCGCGGGAGTCTGGGGCTCCCCTTTCTCCTTCCCAAGGAGGTGGGAGCTAAGCAGACGGCAACGCGGTGACGTGTAGACGTCATACTCATTTGCTCATTTTTCATTTGGCGAGTTCTGCCAACTAGTTCCGCTTTCGGTAGCAATATTTTAACCAAAATTGGGGTTTGTTTGGGGCGCTTATCATTCTAGATGCCTGATCCAGTCGATGGCAGACATAGATGCTTCCAACCACATGGGGGTTTCTATAGGCCATTGCTCCTCGTGCCTCTCTGAGGAAGCCAGGTTCTGGCTCGTGGTTCCTGGTAGGCCTCCAACTCCATGTGCATTGACTAATGCCAGGAGGTCTAATACATTCATATCAGCCCGATTAGCTTCGGGTAGCCAACAGGGCTCCCCCAAGAAATTGGAGGGAATATTTTTTGTCTGCACACCCAGGGCTTGTCATATTTTATACCTTCACAGTACAGTGGTTAAGGTTATCTATTAAGGACATCTACTAAAGACAATTACATTGGGCATGGGCAGATATTTTAGGAATACTATATTTATAATGGGATGAGAAGCAACAAAACTCCAACTGCAAATCCACAGTTCCACCTTGGTGTTCCTTTCTTCCCTCATTGGATGCAGGGGTAGATGAAGAATGCTGGAGAGGACTGCTTGTCATGACCCTGGGTAGCCTGGGGCTAACAGCCTAGGTGGTGGCCTGGCGCTACCACCCAGTGGTGGCCTGGGGCAAGAGTTTTTACCCATTGCCAACTACTGTTTGCCTTGCTTCAATAATTTCATTCTTTTCTCATAGAGCTACACAGAAAATATTTAGCACAGCAATGAAAGATTACAACACAGTAAAAATGTAAATTACTGAACATGCAGGAGCTTATGTTACCATCATAAGGGAAAGAAGATTATTTATGAAAAATTCTAACTTACCTGTCCAACCATCATTATTCTCAACATTAACATTACAGTGGTAGCGTAGCAGTGATCTAGTTGATTCTAAGTGACCCAGGGTAACAGCTAACATAAGGGGAGTTCGTCCTCGAGGATCACGCAGTTCTTTGCTGTGCTGAAAAGTTATAAATGAAATAAAAATATTTCATAAACATTTTGTGTACTGTATAATAAAGAAAAACATTTTAATTATTTTCATCCCCCTATTGCAGTGTCAGGAACATGCAAGGAATAGGTACTATATTCTATCATCTGAACAACTGAATAATACAGAAGAAGCATAAGATGTAATGACAAAATTAACGAAGCTGATGTGTGTCTGTAAGCCAACTGTACTGTACTATGTATGGTATACACTCCCTGTATCCTCATCATTTGTGTCACTATCACTCATATCCAATACTTGTATAAGTCTTGTATTGGGCTTTGGGTTGTCACCATCACTGTCACGATCCTCTTGAAACAATAAGTCCTGAATTTCGTCTTCAGACAGTGGTTTTTTCAACCGCGCGACCCGCAGGAGAATAAGAGCTTGAAGTGTGTCCTTTGGCCACGGCTGCTCAATCAAAACTGAGCCTACCTTCAGCCATGGAGCATGCTGGGAATTTTTTACAAAATGGCCAACACTCTCTGGAGGTCTCAAGCCTCCATCTGATAACCAACTAACTGCATATGAGCTTTGAATCCTACAATATACAGTACTGTACTGTACTAACATTCATGATATGTAGAGTGGTGCACCACTATTTCCCATAATATCACGGATAGCGCAGTGCAGTGGTTAAATATTAAACAAATATATATCTAAAAATATTGTTCTAGAGTGAAGTTGACTCTGACTTGACAACAGTGAAGTTGACTTTCCCCTTAAAAAGTTAACACTTTCGCTCGGGCATGACGCAGCATTGCGTCATCCACTTTAAATAATCGCCAAAAATCAGGTTTTTATCCGATTTTTGGGGACTGGTTTTAAAATGCGCGCCTATGTCTTCCCTACACACCTATGTCTTCCCTACACGCCTATGTCATGTTCAACACACAATAGTACAAACATTTGTGGGCAGGAATTGGGAGTTTAGCTGGAAGGCGTCTGGGCGCTCACTCACGGCTAACGTGGCCCGTCTTCAACTCGTCGGCGGTTGGAGCATGACCAGGTTTTTTATTTTATATGCTATTGCTCCTCTAGAGAATTTTATTGCGAACCCATTGAGACCAAAATGAAAGACCTAGGATGAAAATTGAGGTGACCAGAGTGAAAATAGTGAAAACATTTTATCGCTTTCGCGCGCTCCTGGGTAACTCGTTCGCACTTTCTCTGTTTGCTGCGGGTAATTAGCCAGGCTTTTGGAGTTTATATGCATTTAGTGCTGTAGAGAATTCTATTGCGAACACAATGATACCAAATTTAATCTCGTAGAACGAGAATTGAGGTGACAAAGTTGAAGAGAGTATACACTTTACGGAATTAACGCGCGCTAATGTGACACGCCGGGACCCACTACGCACAGTTGAGAGGTGGCGCGCGGGGTGAGCGAAAGTGTTAAAGAGGGCTGGAAAATCAGATAGAAAGAAGATAAAGCACTAGAAAGAACTTGAAAGAGCAGGTAATGACCTCAACTTGGCATGAGCGGTCAAAATCAACTTTCCAAATTCTCATCAAAATATAAGGACTGAGAACCCACCTCTATGCCAGAGACAGCTGATGTCTGGACCTGCCTGTAACGAGTCATGTAGGCCTATAAGTTAGCAGTCGCTAAGCCACTAACTGCAAAAAAGAGCCTTGACCAAATAAAAAGGTTCAACACTAGACCCAACAGGCACAATGCTAGAGACAACAAACACGCTCACCAGTGTTGAATGTAATGAAATGCCATTTTCTGGGTGAGACCCAGAGGCTCCCCTGGAGCTATAGGACTGATATGCACTATATTAGTCTAGGGCTTCAGTCAGTGGAGTTCCACCTACCCATGAGCCAGAACCTGGCCCACTCAGAGAGGTGCAAGGAGCAATGGCCTAAGGAAACCCCCTTATATTTGGAGGTATTCCTTGTCTGCCATTGAACAGGGATGCAGAAAGGTAGGCATCTCAAAACAAACCTCACATATTAAGAAATTACAAAAGACCCAAGACCAAACAGAGAAACAGAACTCCCCAAAAGAAACAAGGAAAATGGGCAAACATGTAAACATTAACTACCTCCACCACCTCGCTGCTTAATCACGAATCCCCACCCCCCCAGAGGGGGAGGGCGAGAACACCAGACCCCTGCTCCGGCTGTCCAGTTCCTCAGTTCAGAGGCTGAGCATCAAAACGAAACTGCCTACTGGAGAGAGGGAGGGTGCCAGGAAGCCTCTGTGGCTCCCTGGCACTCATCCAAAGGCCATTTTCACCCAGAAAATGGCCTTTCATTACATTCAACACTGGTTTTCTGTGGGGACCCCCTTTGGCTTCCTGGAGTTTCATAACCAAAGATAAGTAAAAAAAAAGGGACTTACTCAGGAAGTAGCCACACATAATCAACTCAGAGACGAGACAACTGGCTGCAACCTGCGACCCAAAGCCACACACACAAACAACTGGGATCAGAAACAATTACCATATAACGGGCAGCCAGGACCCTGTTGGACCTCCAAAACCCCTGCATCCAAATGTCAGCCCAGGACATTTTGCCAAACACGGCAGTCAAAGCTGCATACCTAGGAACGTTATGGATACGAGGGTAGACTGCAGGCTGGCTAGACTTATTAATCCTGCGGACAACCTGAGATACTCGAGCCCTGAAACAAAATATGAGGGAAATTGGATCAACCAATCAAATTGTCCACCAGGACCAAACGAGAGCATGAAGCTCACCGACCCGACCCGATCCCCAGAGGCCAATGCCAACAGAAACAGAGCCTTCTGGAAGTGATCTCTAACAGAAAGGGTCACCACAGACCAAGGAGAAGAGAGAAAAGGACCATGACAGGAGAGAGATCAACACCCTCACTGTTTAACTGTGCTTCTTTGAATATCTTCACTCGGACATTCATACGCAAAGGCAAGGGTGGGGAGCCATATCGACCCCTTCCGGTTTGACCTTCCCGCAACCACTCTAGATCTACAAGAATCTCGCCCTAACAGCGGATCGGCGCTGATCCTTTGCTCTAACAGCAGGTCGGCACTACTCGCCCACCCAGTTGACACCTCAATGCGCTCCACAGGCACATTGAGGTGCTCAAATTCGCCCCCAAGGCAAACCTGCAGTACGGTAGTAGCCTCCCGTCATTCAAGCATGTGGGTCCGACAAAACCCACGGCACGCTCCCCGAGAAAAAAATGAAGACAGTCTGCTAGCCAGGAAGACCCCGGAACCTCATAATGCACCTAATACAAGGAAGAAGAACCGTACTCAAATGAGGACAGATCCAGCACAAGGAATACTCCAGGTCTCGCAGGAGGTAAGTCACAAGGGCCTCGCGAACCTCCTTGGGCAAGACGCGAGAGGAAGAAAACCTCAGGAAAGGAGCCGAAGAATCTAAGGGAACCCAAAACCGAACCCGGAGAGAAGCCGATCTCAATCAAACACATACAGGGAAGGGGTGGGGGGTAAGAAACTCCTCGCCCTGTAACAACAAACCCTGCGTCAAGAACACCAAAACCCAAGCAGGATTCCATGGACTCCATGTGGCTCCAGCATGGAGTCCCTATCTAGTCAAGCATAAGACTAAACTGAAAAAGGTTCAAAGGTTTGCCACCAGACTAGTACCCGAGCTGAGAGGTATGAGCTACGAGGAGCGACTGCAGGAATTAAACCTCACTTCGTTGGAAGACAGAAGAGTTAGGGGGGACATGATCACCACATTCAAGATTCTCAGGGGAATCGACAGGGTTGATAAAGACAGGCTGTTTAACACAAGGGGCACACGCACTAGGGGACACAGGTGGAAACTGAGTGCCCAAATGAGCCACAGAGATATTAGAAAGAACTTTTTTAGTGTCAGAGTGGTTGACAAATGGAATGCATTAGGAAGCGATGTGGTGGAGGCTGACTCCATACACAGTTTCAAGTGTAGATATGATAGAGCCCATAAGGCTCAGGAAACTGTACACCTGTTGATTGACGGTTGAGAGGCGGGACCAAAGAGCCAGAGCTCAACCCCCGCAAGCACAACTAGGTGAGTACAACTAGGCGAGTAGGATCAAAGGGGGTCCAAGCCCCCCAGAGCAACTCCTCCCCAGCCCCAGGAGCCTCCACAGACCCTGGAGCAGAGCAGTCCTCCACCCGTCCACCCCTGAAGAAAAGGCAGAGTCCTGGGGAAAGGCAGCTAAGAAAGGGTCTGCTGGTCGGACCCAGAAGCCACAGACGGAGGAGCAGGCTCGAATGCCTCCATCTCGAAAGGGGCAACCCCCGAAACTGCCCGAGTCTCATCACCAACTAAACCCCACCCCGACTCCCAAACCCTCAGACATTTGGGAGCCGGGAACCAGCAGCAGGGGAGGAGGAGTAGGGTGAACCATGCCCACCAGGCAAGTACTGTACTTGAAGGCGCGGATGGAGCCAAGGTCAAAGCAACCAGTGCCCCCAGGTCCAGTTCCCTAAAACCAAAATTGGGCAGCCCCGGGGCATTCGAGCAGGCAACCAACCTAGCACGTTGCTACAACCAAACCCTACGATGCAATGCAGATGCTGCCCGACTCCTAAGAACTTCCAAAGAAGAGTAGGTAAATTAGAGTACAAGCTGGGTACACGTCTCACAAGATTTCAGGTCACAGGTGTCACCGACCCAACAGGCAGCATAAGAGAGGCAAAACGGGTGACTGTCACCCTGAGACAAGGGCAACGAACAACCTTTAAACTTGCACAATACATGATGGGACTAGGAAGGCCCATCCATGGGTCTGCCAAGCCCCGAAAGGGTTTTCCAGGGGCCCGAGGCTGCCCAGCTCTCTGCCCAGAGCTCTCTCCTCCCCTTCCAGGGGAAGGAGAGAGCTGCATGGACAAGCAGCACAGCGGCGTTGGTTAATGTTTGCTTGTTTGTTTATTTTCCTTTGTTTCTTTTAGGAAGTTCAGTTTCTCTATTCAGTCTTGGGTTTTTTGCAATTTCCTACCATGTGGGGTGTTTTGAAATGCCTACCTTTCTGGGTGCCTAACCCTGGTCAATAGCAGACAAGGAATACCTCCAAATGTAAGGGGTTTCCTTAGGCTATTGCTCCCCGTGCCTCTCTGAGAAGAGCCAGGTTCTGGCTCATGGTCTCCGGTAGGCAGAACGCAATTGATTGAAGCCCCAGACTAATATAGCGTATATCGGTCCTATAGCTCCAGGGAGCCAAAGGGGCTCCCCACAGAAAACGCCACAAAATACATTGAGGATCCATTGTAATACTGGTAACTGCCACTTAATTTTTATTATCAGTGAACACTGTAGACTATAGAATAATTATAATTCTCTTAAGAGCCATGTATGGAAGGATGAGATTGTAGTGCCCTTGGGTCCAATGACTGTGACTACAATAGTAACATAACATAGGCATTATGACCTCCCTACTCTTTGTGTTGCATTCCCACGTATTTCATGACTCCAAAGAGGAGACCTGTATCCTATAGTGGATGGAAGTGTGTATGTGTGTGTGTGAACTTCACTATGAGGCATCCACCTCCATAATAAGGTATTTACCTCAGTTCAAGCATTTTAGACGAGTAATAAATGCACCTATGTTTATAGGTTCCCTCTCATTGTACAATAAAAATACATGTAATGAATATACAGTATCTAAATGGTTTGCTCGAATTCTTCACTATTTGTGCACAGTTCATTTGAATTCCATTTTGTAAAAATAATTGCCAGTTTACTTTTAAAGTGTTCTCAAACTATAAACTACAAAAAATACCTGTCTCCCCACCCCCCTTACACTACTGTCATCCAGGCAGCAACAGAAACACAGTAAACATCAACATTTAGAAATTGGAAATTACCCACTAAACAACTCCAAGAAATACCAGAAGCAAGACTAAATGTTTACATCATACAAACACATGTAAGGTGTTTAATACTTCATTACATGTAATGAACACCAAAACACCAAAATGCGTCCTACTACTGGCATGCGAGATAGTTGCGAGGAGCCTGGCATTTTCACTCTTGTCTTGTATATCTTTGGATTAAGCTGAAAGGAGCTAGAAATGGGCAATATAACTACTGTTAAGTAACTATCAAAACTTCAGCCACCAACATTTTGGTTAATATTGCATTAGGTATAGAATATAGTCTAGATTCAGATGCCATATGCACTTCTAAAACACAATATGATTTTAAAATAAATCATGAATAGAGGCAGTTCTGACTATCTGGAACATCAATACTGTAACTAAGTGGAAGAGGAGTAACAGTTTTGCCAACAGTAGAAATGCTAAGGTAAACTTAAAACATTAGTCCTAGTCTTTAGAAACCTATAAATTAAGACACCACTCCCATACCTTAAGTGATCAAGGTAGATTATAATGTATTCAGTACAGAATAAGAAATAAGCTATGGACAGAAAAGGGGAATATGGTGGTCCTCAGACTTCCATGCTCCCTGAATTGAGGGAATGATCAGGAAAAACCCTTCACAGGGGACATTAATTTATCACACTACTATTTAAAATGTCAGTAAATTAATCACCAACCAAATCTATTTACATTAAATAATCTCCACACACCTTGCCTTTACTCAGCTCTGTTTCTAATCTTCGGTAGTCGTTATGCCAAACAAGCCAATGGAGAGGGTAACAGTCTTGCCCACCTTTGGTCTCAGAGTTACAGTCAAACCCTAGACGCTGGTTCCCAGCCTCTTTTCTAACTTGGTCTGCTGCCATCATTGGTGACTCTGTACAAACCCTTGGCTCTGCATCATTTTCTGCTCTAACTTGGTCCTTTTCATTCCCCTTGACTCCAGGAGGAACTCTTTTTACACTTTTATCTTCATCAGCTGGTGAGGCACCATTGACTTTATCTTCTCTACTTTTGCAATTACTCATTTTACAATCTTCTGCCATTAGAAGCCTTGTGCACTGCAACCTGAAATTTTTTTTAAATGCTTTAATAAAAACAAAGGCTTTCCATTAAAGAAATATTAAAGGAAACAAAAAAAAAATTGAAAAAAAATTGATAGCTGAACGATTCTGATCTGGAGTCCAAACAATTTATATAATGTAAATACTGTATTGTCACTTAAGAAAATTCCTAATCCATTTTTTGAAATGCCTCTTGTACTGCAACAACTGTAATGTAACTAGGAATACATATAAATGGTTCTAACCTTAATTAATGGGACCAGAGTGAGCTTAGAAAGTCTAACAACTCTTTAGTATACCCAGCCAAAAGAGCATAGGAGACATTCATTATCAACACAAGCAGGCCACAAGAATGAGGGAAGGGGATGTTCCGTCAATACCGGGCCTAATATTCACCAGGAAAGAAGAGGAGATATTTGACATCCAGTATCTTCCTCCCTTGGGAAAAGAGGGATCATGTCCTATTGGAAATTAAATATGCTTTGCGATATAACTAGAAGAGAATGAGGATATTGAAACAGTTGATACACTTGATTTCAAGAGAGGACACTATGGGGAACTTAGAAAATTCTTTAATGAGTTTAATTGGACAGACGTGTTGTTAGGCAAGGAAGTAAATGAGATGTATGCCAAATTTTGCAAAGTGTACAGTGAAGGCACACAAACATTCATACCAATACTGTACTGTACATAGATACAGGACCAGAAAATAGGATTGGTTCAACAAATTGTGAGAGCCAGAGAGGAAAATACAAGAAAATGGGATCAATATTGGAAGAGGCCTAACCCACAAACATACCAGCACTACAAACAAGCAAGAAACAATCACAGAGGAGAGGCAGAAAAGAACTTAAGAGAAAGGTATAGCAGACAAATGTAAAACAGATCCAGTCCTTTTCACTAAAGTCATTCAAAGTAAGCTGCATGTAAAGGACAAAATCCAGAGTTTGAGAACAGGGACTACTAGGAATGAAAAGAAATGTGTGAAAAGCAAAATGAACAGTTCCAAAGTGTGTTTGGACAATATGAAGATTTCAGAGAGCCAGACCCAATACCAATTCCAGAGCATGCCGTAGAGGTATCTCAAGACAAAGCGGAAAAATTACTCAAGGGGCTAGGAAGAATAAAGCAGTTAAACCTGATGGGGTTTCACTTTGGGTGCTGTGAGAATGTGCAACTGAGCTGAGCAATATTCCAAATATTCTTGTGCATAGAATTCTAAGCAGATTTATGAAAAAGGCAAACAGTACAGTACAAGTCTATAAAAATGGTAGTCGAAAAGAACCTCTAAATTATAGAACTGTCATTAACAAGCGTGGTAGTCAAAACACTAGAAACAATAGTTGAAGTCAAATGAGTTAAACACCTAGAGAGAAATGACATAACAACGGACAGAGTATGGTTTTTGAACAGGAAGATTCTGTTTAACAAATCTACTTTGTTTTCATGATAGCGCCACAGATACTACAGGAAAGAGGTGGTTGGGTTGACTGTGTATCTGGACCTAAAAGGCTTTTGACAGCCTCCCACACAAGAGGCTGTTCTGGAAACTGAAACATACTGGAGGGGTGACAGAGAAGGGGATGTTTGGAGCATCAAATGCCAAATGGAATTAAATGTGAATAATGCCATGTTATGGAAAGTTGAATCGGAGAAAATAGAAAAGCACACAACTTACAAAATTATGTAAAAAGGAATTACAGAACTCTAATAAAGAACGAGACCTAGGATGGTGAGTTTTGGATAGTAAGCTGTCGCCAGAAGAACACAAAGAACATTGTGAGAGGAGCATATGCGTCTTTTCCTACTTCAGAATTGCTTTTAATTATATGGATGGTGACAACTAAAGAAACTGTTCATGACTTTGGCAAGACCAAAATTGGAATATACAGCAGTTGTATGGTGCCCAAATCTCAAGAAGCACATAAACAAACTGGAAAAGGTGCAATGGCATGCTACAAAATGGCTTTTTAACTGAAAAACAAGAATTATGAGGAGAGACTAGAGGCGTTTAACATGCCAAAACTAGAACATGGAAGAAAAAGAGGTGATGTGATCACCACTTACAAAATACTACAGTGTAACAGGAATTGACCAAATTGACAAAATAGGAATTCCTGAAACAAACAAGTTCACGAACAAGAGGACACAGATTTAAGCTAAGGAAACAAAGGTGCTGGAAAAATATTAGAAAGTTTTCTTTTGCAAACAGAGTGGTAGAAGGTTGGTGGAGGCCAAAACCGTCGATAGTTTCAAAGCGTTATACAACAAAGAGTACTGGGAAGATGGGACATCACGAGCGTAGCTCTCATCCTGTAACTACACTTAGGTAATTACTGAAACACCAGAGTAACAGTCAGCAAAATATTTTTAATAAATTACAGTGTGGTAACAAGTCCTGTGGCACAGTCAATTTACAACTAAATAGTCCCAGGTTCGATTCTCATGGCAGGAAAGAAATATTTGATATTTTCTTTCACCTGAAGCCTTTTTCACCAAAAGGCCAGAAATCGGCCAACTTTTATAGGATATATCTTGGGAAAGGTCAGTAGTTGACCTAGGGCAGGAGTGGTGAACCTTTATTAGAGTATGTACCCAATTTGGCAATAATCTTCTAATAAATTAACATGTGTGTCCATTGGAGTTTTGAGCCACAGATTATAATTTATCAATATTTACATTTTACAATTTTTATGGCAAAAGAGAAGAAAATGACTGAAAGCATTCTTAATGATGTCTGTTTAGGCAACCAACAACTCTGCTGAATTGTCTGAAACGGTACAGCTTTAGGAATTATATGTTATTAATAACTAGTAACTATAGTAAAATCAATTAATTTTTATTAATAATAAAACATTTTTTAGGAAATGAAAAGTGATCTTGCTTATTTACGTGCACTGTACAGGTATATATATATTTACTGTTTTACTATTAATTAAAACTTTCGCACTCTCATGGTGCTTAAACGCGTTACCAATTTTTCTCCAGAGTCATCTCTCAAAATGCATGTACGAGTCCAATAATAAAATATTTGTATAAAATTAATTTTTTATCCGATCAACTTTGTGATAGTTTCAAAATGAGCGCCTTTAAATTGCACACAATTTGATACCAAAATGAAAGATGTAACACGAAACCTGATATCAGAACACTTGAAAGATTATAAATACGTTTTTGCTCAAAATGTTAAAATACTGTAATTCTATTTATTATGCTATTATTATGGGACTAGTTTTAAAATGCGCGCCTTTACATTGCAAACAATTTGATACCAAAATGAAAGATGTAACACAAAAATTTATGTCAGAACACTGGAAAGATATAAATAACTTTGTGATGAGCGTCCAAAATTAAAATACTGTATTTGTTAAAATTTTATTTGTGCTATTATTATGGGACTAGTTTTAAAATATGCACCTTTATATTGCAAACAATTTGACACCAAAATGAAAGACGTAACACGAAAATCGATGTTATCAAACTAAACGAGTATTCACATTAGGATGCGGTGTGCAAATTGGTGCTCATTCACGGGTAACTTTAGGCTTTGTTGTGGGGAATCACGCCCGGCTTTTGGACATTATATACATATACACCTGCAGGGAATTTAAATGTGAACATAATGATACCAAAACGAACGACATAGCACAAGAATTAAGGTGATAAGACTGAAACGAGTATACACATTACAATGTCACCATGCGCTCACCCAAACGCTCGCCCACATGCCGGGGGGATGACCTCTAAGTTTGCGGCGCACATGCCAGGAGCGCGAAAGTGATAAATTATTAAAGTATAACAGACTGAAATAATGGAAAACTTTTTAGAAAAACCATTAAAAAATTAATATTTTTAATAAGTGAAAAATATAAATAAATTATATTTTACTTTATAAGCAACAAGAAATGTAAATGCAAAACTTATTTATTTATTTATATACAAAAAGGTACATTGGGTTTGTGAGGATATATGACATGGTGTTAACATTCTTGTAAAGCCACTAGCACGCGCAGCGTTTCGGGCAGGTCCTTAATCGAACATATAATTTTAAGTAGGTAAAGTCTAGCAAAATTTAAAAGTGATAACAGGTAAATTACAAGAAAAAAAATGTGATGAGAGAGATTAGTAGGAATATTAGAACATATCGGTAGCTCTGATTGATTGCATTGACAGCTTGATAGGTAATTTAACAAAAATTAATAAGCACAATACAGCATA
Source organism: Procambarus virginalis (assembly GCA_020271785.1). Classification (NCBI taxonomy): domain Eukaryota; kingdom Metazoa; phylum Arthropoda; class Malacostraca; order Decapoda; family Cambaridae; genus Procambarus; species Procambarus virginalis. Next base: position 30,984,206 of record WNGS01169498.1, read on the forward strand.
TTGATAGCACATATAAGAAGACAGCAATGATCGCAATGGTAAAAATGTTTGGATTAGGTACATAAAGATTGGATGATTGGGTAGCACTAGAACAGTGCAATTTTAAAGCACAAGGTATGACACTATGAAGATGAAATAAGGTACTTTTTGGTTTTGTTTTTGAATGAGGCAAAAGTTGGACAGCTTTTCACTTCATTAGGGAGTGAGTTCTATAGACTAGGTCCCTTTATTTGCATAGAGTATTTACACATTAAGTTTGACTCTGGGGATATCAAAGATATATTTTTTCTGGTGTGGTGATAATGGGTCCTATTACATCTGTCCAGGGAGTAATAGGACCAGGGAATGTGTGGAGTGAGTTCATGTTTAGCATGTTAAGGGATTTAAACAAGGGGGGGCTGAGTGTTGTCTGAAAGCAAAGTTTGTTATTATTCTAATAGCAGATTTTTGTTGGGTGATGGTGGACTTGGTGTGGTTTGCAGTGGTTGAACCCCATGCACAGATACCATAATTAAGATAGGGATAGATTAGTGCATAATATAGTGAGAGGAGAGCTTAGTTAGGTACATAATATCTGATTTTGGAGAGTATTTTAGAGACTTTCTTAGTTATGTGTTGTATGTGGGAGCTGAAGTCTATTGTCTGCCTTGCCTTGAGCCTTGAGTCTAGGAATATACCAAGAAACTTTCCATCATTTTTATTACTGATGTTAACATTGTCTATCTGAAGCTGAATTACATTTGTTGATTTGCTTCCAAATAAGATGTAGTAGGTCTTTTCTATGTTTAGTGTTAGTTTGTTGGTTGACATCCATAAGTGGACTTTTTTTAATTCATTATTCACAACATTATTTAATGCGTGTGGGTTGGGGTCTGAGTAGATGAGAGTAGTATCATCAGCTAACAATATAAGTTTAAGAATGTTAAGAGACATTAGGCAGATCATTGATGTATATAAGAAATAGGAGAGGTCCCAAGATGCTGCCTTGTGGCACTCCAACGGTTATTTGAAGGGTGGGAGAGGTTATATCATTGATGGCTACATATTGGTGTCTATCACTAAGATAGGATCGGATATAGTCCAGGGCAAGGCCTCGGATTCCATAATGATGGAGTTTAAGTAAGAGGTAGTTATAATTAACAGTATCAAAGGCCTTTCTCAGGTCAATGAAGAGTAAAATCGGAAACTCATTTTTGTCAAGGGCTGAGTACATTATATCAAGGAGACTAATAATTGCATCATTGGTACTCTTTTGGGAGCGGAAGCCAAACTGACGGGCTGAGTATGCTGAATTTTGCGATATAGGAGTTATTAGCTTTGGTTCATATTACTGTATAAAATCATTGAATTAAAAGAAAGGAAAATAAGATTATTTCACTCTCGGTGAGACTTTTTGCTCATGCACCATCGCTAACAGATGGTTTACAATCAGGCTTGTATTTGGCTGTTTTGAGTGCTAGTTTCATCAATGTCTACTCCTATAATTAGATTTGACAAAGTTCTGAAAACAATGACTTGCAAGAATATGTTGAAGAAAATACAGTGTATCCTCACTTGAATTAACTACATGGGGCTATGAATGCCTTGTTTTCACTTGAATTTCAAGATCTTTCATGTGTTTTAAGCACAACAATACAGTATACTGTATATAAAATAAATAAATAAATATGTTTATTCAGGCAAGGTATATACATACAAGTGAGGTTACATTAATGGATCGAATTATAGATAAAGCTAGTACATACATTGCCTAAAGCCACTATTACGCAATGCGTTTCGGGCAGGAAGAACATTAATATCTAGAACTTAATACTAATTGAGCATAAAGAATAAAATGTGTTGAGAACAAATACAAATAAAGATGCGAAAAAGGGGGAACATGACTGAAAAAGCAGCACAAATACAAAATGTTGACAAACAGCATTGATTAAAAAAAAAAAGGTAGGTAGGTTACAGGGAATTTATTAGGTAGTGTTTAGTTTTAATCTTAAACTGGTTGAGAGAGGTACAGTCTTTAACATGGTTGGGGAGGTCATTCCACATTCTGGGTCCCTTGATTTGTAGAGCATTTCTAGTTTGATTAAGCCGTACTCTTGGAATATCAAAACTGTATTTATTTCTGGTGTGGTGCTCATGGGTTCTGTTACAACCTTCAATGAAGCTTTTGAGGTCAGGATTGGCATTACAGTTCAGCGTTTTATATATGTATAATACACATGAGAGAAGGTGCACTGACTTAATATCTAACATATTCAGAGATTTGAGTAGGGGTACCGAGTGATGTCTGGGGCCAGAGTTGGATATTGTCCTAATAGCAGCTTTGTGTTGAGTAATTAGAGGACGTAAATGATTTTGGGTAGTAGAACCCCAAGCACAAATACCATAGTTGAGATATGGATAGATGAGGGAGTAATAGAGAGTCACCAGGGCAGGTCGGGGTACATAATATCTGATCTTAGAGAGAATGCCAACAGTTTTTGAAACTTTTTTTGATATATTTAGAATGTGTCCCTGGAAATTCAGCTTGTGGTCAATGAGAACGCCAAGGAACTTACCATCTAATTTGTTACAAATTTGGGTATTGTTAATTTTGAGATTTATTTGATTAGAGGATTTATTGCCAAACAGAATATAGAAAGTTTTGTCAATGTTAAGGGTGAGTTTGTTGGCAGTTAGCCAAAGATGGACTTTATTTAGCTCAGTATTTACTGTGGCATTTAGAGCAAGGGGGTCAGGACTGGAGTAAAGGTTTTTAACAAACAGAAAACGAGCTTTATCGTACCATCTCATGTCCGAAACGATCATACCCAGTTCCTTTTGGCCGATCTGATTTACTGGGTGGCTAAATTTAATGCCCTTTTACATAGTTCATAATCAATGATGCCCATTGTGGATCTGTACCTTCTTCGGAGGTCCTGCTTAGTTATCAAAACTCTCTTTACTGTGTCATGCAACTATTTTCTTTCTCCTTTTTGGCAAATATTTGTGACAGAGTTCAGTAATGACGACCTTGAAATTTCCCCATAATGCTTCCATGCCATGGTCACCTACCACAAGACAATTTGCCAGTTGATTTGAAAATCTACCTAAACTAACCAAACCTAACCCAACAAACCCTGACACATCCTATAAACCTAATACGTTTTCGTATGTATTCATATACATATGGTTTCAACAATCGAAAACCGCGCCTTGTCAAATAGCCCATGTATGATTTGACCCCCCCCCACCCCACAAGAAAGTGCAGCACCCTCTCTAACATGGTCCACTCTAAATATGCATCAAACACTTGTAATTCACTATAATTTCAACACTGCTTAAATACTTAATAACACTAAATTTAATGAACAACATATACAGTATTTTCCCTTTTTAATGCGAGCTGTCAATTCTGAGCGGAAGTGGGAAGTGATTCAGCCACTAATATCAACCTACAAGAGAACTTAAGTATATAGGATACTAAACAGCTTCATGAGCAGGTATAACAAGAGTACACAGTATACAGGAAATTCTTCACATAAACGTAGCAATTAGTGTAATAAATCAAACATGTGTGTTGGTGGGTCAATACAGGGATCTCCGAAACATTAAAATACAAGCTGCTTCCTATGAACATAATCATGGTTTCTTAAACATACACGAGTTATGTTTAACTTGTTTAACATAATACGTTTAACATAAATATTCAGAGAATAACATAATTAGTGAGAGGGGTTGTGTGGTCTGCAGCAGCAGCAGCAGCAGCGTGTAGTGACAAGCAGGGGCCCTCACCTGGCACACGTGACCTCTAGTGCCCTCACGCTGCCTCACACGTCATGTGACTGGCGACGCAGGTGAGGGGGCGAGGTGTGGGGAGAGGTGGCGAGGTATGAGGCGAGTTGGTGAGGGGCTGGTGTAAGGGGGCGGCGCTCACAACACTCACCAGGCCGCTCTGCGCACTCTTGGACACTCAACCACCTTCACTGTACAATGTTCTGCGCGTTCTCGCCCTTCATCAACGCGCGTAACTCAAATCAATTTAAATGTTTATTCAGGTAAAAGTACATACATACAAGATGAGTTTCAAACATAATGTTGGATCTAGTACATACAATGCCTAAATCCACTAATATGCAGCGGGGCCTGACGGCTAAGTGGACAACGCTCGGGGTTCGTAGTCAAAATAAAAAATCAAATCAAATGTTTATTCAGGTAAAAGTACAAACATAGAAGATTAGTTACAAACATAATGTTGGATTTATAAATATAGCTAGTACATACAATACCTAAAGCCACTAGTATGCATAGCGTTTCGGGCAAGTCGAGGTGGGGAAAAAACACTTAGACTAAAACTTAATAGTAATTGAGCTTAAAGTATTGTAGTGAGTAATCCTTATACTCGCTCCATTATCTCATTATCTTAATGCATTACTAATCACACAAGCTACAATCCTTTCCCCAATTACAGGTAATACTCTTCTCACCTTGTTGGAGGGAGCTGAGGTGTAATCACCATATAACCCAGCGAGGTGAGAACAGCAAACCAGTACAATCTCCAGTCAAGAATGTAGTACTCGGCTTGGGCAGTTCTAGTCGACCCAAGACGCTACAGCTTCGACACAGAGCAGACAGCAGACTACGACCGCATCCAGCTACAACGCTATCGCTCCCCAAGTTCAGACACTCGCAATTCCCAATCGAGCCGCCACGCTCTCCCGCATAGAGCTCCACGACTCCGGCCTTACTCAGCTCTCTGCTCTGCTCCAGGCTTCGTCTCAACGTCTACGACACTGCTGTATCCAGGACTACTAAATAAATATGAAACTCACTAAACATTGTGTATCTAATCTACCCAACAACGTAACATAACCGTACGTTACAGTATAAATAGCGCTGAAAGAAAAAATAAAAGGTAAAAAGGGGGGGGAACATGGTAGAAAACAGCCAATATAAATAAATAAATAAATAAATATGTTTATTCAGGTAAGGTACATACATACAAGAAATGTTACATTAATGGATCGATTTATAGATAGAGCTAGTACATACAATGCCTAAAGCCACTATTACGCAATGCGTTTCGGGCAAGTTTCTATACAAGTTGGTCAACAAACAGCATTTTTAAAAATAGTAAGACATGGGTTAACATTTAGGGGTAAGGTAGGCTACATGCATGGAGTTAATTAGGTAGTACTTAGTTTTCATCTTAAACTGGTTGAGAGAGGTACAGCCTTTGACATGATTGGGAAGGTCATTCCACGTTCTGGGTCCCCTTGATTTGTAGAGCATTTCTAGTTTGATTAAGTCGTACTCTTGGAATATCAAAAAGGTATTTGTTTCTGGTGTGGTGCCCATGGGTTCTGTTACAACCTTCTAAGAAGCTTTTAAGGTCAGGATTGACATTACAATTCAGAGTTTTAAATATGTAGAGTACACATGAGAGGATGTGCAGTGACTTAATATCTAACATATTCAGAGATTTGAGTAGGGGTACCGAGTGATGTCTGGGGCCAGAGTTGGATATTGTCCTAATAGCAGCTTTGTGTTGAGTAATTAGAGGACGTAAATGATTTTGTGTAGTAGAACCCCAAGCACAAATACCATAGTTGAGATATGGATAGTTGAGGGAGTAATAGAGAGTCACCAGGGCAGGGCGGGGTACATAATATCTGATCTTAGAAAGAATGCCAACAGTTTTTGAAACTTTTTTTGATATATTTAGAATGTGTCCCTGGAAATTCAGCTTGTGGTCAATGAGAACGCCAAGGAATTTGCCATCTATATTTTGTTACAAATTTGGGTATTGTTTATCCTGAGATTTATTTGATTAGAGGATTTATTGCCAAACAGAATGTAGAAAGTTTTGTCAATGTTAAGGGTGAGTTTGTTGGCAGTTAGCCAAAGATGGACTTTATTTAGCTCAGTATTCACTGTGACATTTAGAGCAAGAGGGTCAGGACTGGAGTAAATGAAGGTTGTGTCGTCAGCAAATAGAATTGGTTTGAGGTGTTGGGAGGCATTTGGAAGGTCATTAATGTAGATGAGAAAGAGGAGAGGGCCAAGTATGCTGCCCTGAGGAACACCAATATTGATGGGTCGGGTGGGAGAAATTTAATTATTCACAGAAACCTACTGGAGCCTGTCAGTAAGGTAAGATTTGAGGTATTGCAGGAATTGATCTCTGACTCCATAATGATGTAATTTAAGAAGAGGGTTTTGGTGGATGACAGTGTCAAAAGCCTTGTGCAGGTCCACAAATAACCCAACAGCTAGGGAACTCATTTTTATCAAGGGACATTCATTCATTTATATTTCACTCATTCATTTTCATTCAAGGGACCTCGAATGTGGAATGACCTTCCCAATTATGATAAAGACTGTACCTCTCCCAACCAGTTTAGGATAAAAACTAAGTACCACCTAATTAACTCAATGTAACCTACCTCACCCCTAAATGTCAACCCATGTCTACGATTTTAATCAATGCTGTTTGTTGACCAAATTGTATTTTTGTTTTTTCTGCCATGTATCCACCCCTTTTTAATTTTTTTATGATTTTTTCTCAACACAATTTATACTTTAATCTAAGTTAGTATTAAGTTTTAGTCTTAGTGTTTTTCCTGCCCGAAACGCTTTGCGTAATAGTGGCTTTAGGCATTGTATGTACTAGCTCTATCTATAAATCCATCAACTTTTGTATTTCACCTTGTATGTATGTACTTTACCTGAATAAATATTTGTATTTGTTGTATTTGTATCTAACATAGCCAAAGATTTAAGTAAGGGGGTACCGAGTGCTGTCTGGAACACAAGTAACATCGGAATATTAATTTACTTTCTTGTGCTAAATATCTTTGTGGCACGAGGGCACCCAAGGATTATCCTCAAGCTTCGTTCTGCAATTTTTGAAGCATTCTAAGCTTTCTTTCAAGCATCAAAGCAAACAGAGGTGCAGCATAGGTACATCATTTTGACAGTTCTGTCATTGGCACCATAGCATGAGTGATAACCTGCAACAGCCTTAAGAGCCCTGAGTCTCTCTTTATACTGATGATAGAGTCTGAATAGAACAGGATCATACAGTGGCACCTCAAGGCCAAGGTATTTGAATCTGTTTACAAAATAATATAATAGATTTGTCTAACAAAATGCGCGGGAGTTCCAATAATATTTAACTTTGGCATTAGATGTATTTCAAAAAGGAGATATTTGGCAAGATTTTGGTTAGAATTTGCATAGATACAATGGTATATTTATGTAATTTTTTAATTTGTAAAATTCATAATATATAATGTATTTATTATATCAGGATTTGCTAAAATCTTATTTTTCCTCTTTTTTTTTAACCTTTCGAAGACTTTTCGTATTTACCTTCAGAGTGACGAAGTTCGCGGGACGATGCTGTTGTAAACAAAACTGCTCTCATCCTCGTATATGTTAATAATTATTTATAGTGTTTAGAGGCTTCAAGGGTAAACATGACATCTCTCTTACCATCAGAACTAGCGCGCCTTGTATTAGGTGAGCAACTCTGAATAGTTTGTATTTTGAAGAGATTGTTAAGTTCGTTGGTGTGCAGGGAAGTTCACTTCTCCACTAGTTATATACTTTATTTGTTGTTATTTTACCTCCCAAGGGACGAGGTTACTGCTGAGTGTGACGTTCCTTGTGAGTGAACATACCACCATACTGGCATGGACATCAATACAGCCGTAGCAAGATAACCCACTAGTGTGTTCATGTCATGTTCTCAGATTTATTTATTTATACAGTATACCAGAAGGTACATTGGGTTTGTGAGAGCACATAACATTGGTGTTCTTACATTCTTGCGAAGCCACTAACACACACAGCGTTTTGGGCAGCTCCTTAAGCTAACAAAGAAAGATAAGATTATAGGTACATGTATTTGATATAGAATTGTCTCTGAATTCACGTATCTTTTTGCACTCCATCACATAGTGACGGAGGGTGTGCAAATAATTTTGTTGACAGTTTACATTTGGTCAGGACTACATCAGTAGATAATGAGAATTCCCAGAGATACTTGTAACCGAGTCTAAACCAAGCAGTAGTAACATCTAGAAGTCTGCTGATTTTATTGGATGAACCATAGATGTGTGGCTGCTCTTGCATGATAGTATGATAATAGATGGAATTACTGGTGTTGATTTCACTTTGCCTCATATCTACAAGATTTTGTTGAAGTTCTTGATGTACTATTGCCCTCAGACTGCTTATTGACAATCCAAGGTTATACTCAATTTCTCCTTTAAAGGCAGATTCTTTGGCTAACTCATCAGCTCTGTCATGCATTCAGAGGCCAACATGATGTGGAGTGCACATGAAATAGACTCTGTTACCATCATTGTTATAAAAAATTGTGTGTGGGTTGACTATGGGGAAACTAGTACTATTAAGGGGTGAGGGTAAGTAGACTAGAGGTATCAAGATATGGGAGAACAAAAGGCCCGGCCCCCAAAGTAAAATATCCACAATAATAAATGCTTGCTACTAAACCTGGTTAGTCTAGGAAATGATCATTGTACTCCCACACAGGAATAAGGGATACTCTGTTCAAACTTACTTATTTATTAACCCCTTAACACCCCCCATACACAATCACACCAACAACAGTTTAATACTAACTTTACCACACAATCTTACGTTAAAAGCCTTGGTCCACATAGACAGGATACAAGGTTTTACACTGAAAGCAAGCTAGGGTAAAGCTCTACTATAACACACTAGAGTCAGCCTAGGGTAGGGGACCACGTGGTACACTGGGACCCCCTGTTAGCATAACAGGTACGATCAAAGTTAAATATACTTACTACACCCCAGGTATACTACTCTACACATATAACGATAGGTATGCCAGACATATACAAACTGAGTAATGGAGTACTTAACCAACTAAGTCACAGAATAAAGAATTAAGAGGAAGGAGGAGAGCGCGTCCGAACAGCACAGCCGCCAGCAGAGAGAAGCCCGTCCCAGTCTCCCGTCTCCCTCTCCGAAAGCTATGCTGCCGGCAGACTGTTCAACTAATCATACCGGTGCCCGATACTAAATTTACTCAGGTTTACTTTACAAATGATTAGACAGTATTAGTAAACATAGTTGGTGCCTCTTTTATTATTTAATAATCAACCCCAAGCTCAATCCTTAAATACTCTTCGAGAGACAAGACTAATCTTACGCCTGGCAGGGAAGATACGCCAAATGCCACTCGCAATGCGTTTTTACTCTATGGTAGCTCAATAAGCTCACATTTTGACCTCTGGTTTCCCTCTAAAGAACCCAGAGTCGTAACAATCATTAATAATTTTGTTGTGAAGATGAAATTATATACTTTTTGGTTTTACTCTTGAATAAGACATAGGTTGGACAATTTATTAATTAATTAAGAAGTGAGTTACATAGTGGGTCCTTTTATTTGCTTGGAATGTTTGTACAGATTTATTTTGACTCTGGGAATGTCAAAGAGATATTTATTTCTGGTGTGGTGATCATGGGTTCTGTTACATATGTCACGAAAGAGTTTCAGGTCAGAGTTATCATTAAAGAACAAGGTTTTGTACATATAAATAGCACAAGAGAATGTGTGGTGAGTGTATGTTTAACATGTTTAGGGATTTAAAGAGAGGGTCTGTATTGTCTGAAGACAGATGCAGTTGCAGTTGACAGATGCATATCCAGTTGAAGATGCAACTAGGGCACTGGAACTGTAGTTAACAGCTCATTAATCAAGGATACGAACATTTACTGACCATATCTTGCCATATCTTCCTCGTGCTTAGTGAGGTAAATATTTTAGGTCAGCATTTGTACTCACCTTGTTTTGCTTGTGGAGGTAGAGCTCTGGCTCTTTGGTCCTGCCTCTCAACTGTCAATCAACTGATGTACAGGTTACTGAGCCTATTGGGCTCTATCATATCTACACCTGAAACTGTGGATGGAGTCTGTCTCTACTACATCATTTCCTAATGCATTCCATTTCTCAATTACTCTGACACTAAAAAAGTTTGTTCTAATGTGTCTATGGCTCATTTGGGCACTCAGTTTTCACCTGTGTTCCCTAGTGTGTGTTCCCCTTTAGTTAAATAGTCTGTCTTTAACTCTTTAACTTTAACTTATGTTTGATAGATTATGTTTTTCCTATTTAAAAATATGGGATTCATGATATGTTTGGTGGATGTACAGTATTTCACTTGATGTATTTGTCTGCATACTTTGCCTCTCCTTTATTCACATATCTCTTCCATCCTGACTTGGTGGATACTTGTATCCTCATTGAAGCTTTACTTTTACACATAGGAAAGAGATGGTTGGGCTGACTGCATCTATCTGGACCTAAAAAAGGCTTTCGACAGAGTTCCACATAAGAGGTTGTTCTGGAAACTGGAAAATATTGGAGGAGTGACAGGTACGCTTCTAACATGGATGAAAAACTTTCTGACTGATAGAAAAATGAGGGCTGTGATCAGAGGCAATGTATCGGACTGGAGAAATGTCACAAGTGGAGTACCACAGGGTTCAGTTCTTGCACCAGTGATGTTTATTGTCTACATAAATGATCTACCAGTTGGTATACAGAATTATATGAACATGTTTGCTGATGATGCTAAGATAATAGGAAGGATAAGAAATTTAGATGATTGTCATGCCCTTCAAGAAGACCTGGATAAAATAAGTATATGGAGCACCACTTGGCAAATGGAATTTAATGTTAATAAATGTCATGTTATGGAATGTGGAATAGGAGAACATAGACCCCACACAACCTATATATTATGTGAGAAATCTTTAAAGAACTCTGATAAAGAAAGAGATCTAGGGGTGGTTCTAGATAGAAAACTATCACCTGAAGACCACATAAAGAATATTGTGCAAGGAGCCTATGCTATGCTTTCTAACTTCAGAATTGCTTTTAAATACATGGATGGGGATATACTAAAGAAATTGTTCATGACTTTTGTTAGGCCAAAGCTAGAATATGCAGCTGTTGTTTGGTGCCCATATCTTAAGAAGCACATCAACAAACTGGAAAAGGTGCAAAGACATGCTACTAAGTGGCTCCCAGAACTGAAGGGTAAGAGCTACGAGGAAAGGTTAGAAGCATTAAATATGCCAAAACTAGAAGACAGAAGAAAAAGAGGTGATATGATCACTACATACAAAATAGTAACAGGAATTGATAAAATCGACAGGAAAGATTTCCTGAGACCTGGAACTTCAAGAACAAGAGGTCATAGATATAAACTGGCTAAACACAGATGCCGAAGAAATATAAGAAAATTCACTTTCGCAAACAGAGTGGTAGACGGTTGGAACAAGTTGGGGGAGAAGGTGGTGGAGGCCAAGACCGTCAGTAGTTTCAAAGCGTTATATGACAAAGAATGCTGGGAAGACGGGACACCACGAGCGTAGCTCTCATCCTGTACCTACACTTAGGTAATTACACTTAGGTAATTACATGGATAGTAAGCATGAGGGGTAAACCTCTTTGGTTTATACATCTTAGGCATTGGACTTAAATACTCAAATGCAGCACATGGCCAAAAACGTTTTTTAAATGCATTGGTATACAGTACAGGGGTACCTTGGTTTACGAATTTAATCCGTTCCTGGAGATGGTTCGTAATCCGAAAGTTCATAAACTAAAGCGAGTTTTCCCATAAGAAATACAGTGGGCCTCGACTTACGATGGTAATCCGTTCCCAGAGACGGATCGTAAGTCGAAGCGATTTTTCCCATAAGAAATAGAGGGAGTTGAATGAATCCGTTCCCCACCCTCCAAAATATTAACTTACAAATACATTTTATACTGAATACAAGGTTTTTTCTAACTACAATACAGTGCATATGTTTATCTTACCTTTATGGAGGACTCATGATGCATATGGAAGATGGTGAGGAGGGGGGAGGAGGAGAAGTGTTACTGTTTGGAAGGGGAGTCCCCTTCCATTATAACATCAGGCAGTGATGATTTCTCTGGGGTACACTCTCTCCTAGGTTTTGCCTGCATACCACTAGGACCTGGTTGTGATTCACTGTTTTTGTCTCACTAAAAACGTTTCCAGAGATTTTTGTTTTTTCCATGTGTTTTAATTTTTATCTGTAGCGAGACATCACAATGTCATTAAAAAGATTAAGGCAATGGCCTACTGCACCGTGATTTGGATGAGTCATTTCAGCAAAAGTTTGCAATTCTTCCATTGTTGCACACATTTTCTTAATTAATGAGGAAGGGACATCCTGTACTGCCTCCTCCCTTGATGATTTGTTGTACTGCCTAGCTAGTTCAACAACCCGTGTACCATTTTCATGTTTATGAATGATCTCTTGTTTTTCCTTGATGGTCATTCTCACATGTGTTTTCTTGCCTTGAAACTTACCACTGGCTTTCTTGGGACCCATGGCAAGATATATAACAACAAATTTTATGTTCAAATAGCCAAAAATCAGAAAAAACTGTAAATCCTTGCAAAGAATTCAGGCGCGATAGTCACTAAGCAGGAGGCACTGGTAAACTGAGGTGTGATCACCGTGCCACCATGACTAGGTTGGCTTTATGCGTGTCAACAAACTCGTATCCCGAGGTAAAATTCGTAACCCGATTCAAATTTTCCGAAGAAATCGGGCTCGTAACCCGAAAAGTTCGTAAAGAAGGGCATTTCGTAAACCGAGGTACCACTGTACAGTACTCTGAAAAATCAGGTACTGTGTCCCTCACTCTGCTCTTCTTTCACAATACTAGTCATTAATCTATATCTAATTTATTATATCTGTGCATGAGGGTTCAACTACTGTAAACTATATACTTCAAGCCCATCATCACCAGCAAAATTCGGCTATTAGAAACTATAACAAATTCTGTCGTCAGAATTTGTTACAGTATAGTGCTACACACAACCTCTCTAATCTGGTGAAATCCCTAAATATGCTAAATATACACTCATTCCACACATTGTCTTGTGTTATTACACTTACCTGGTTGATACCTGGTTGATGGGGTTCTGGGAGTTTCTACTCCCAAGCCCGGCCCGAGGCCAAACTTGACTTGTGAGAGTTTGGTCCATCAGGCTGTTGCTTGGAGCGGCCGGCAGGCCCACATACCCACCACAGCCCGGTTGGTCCGGCACTCCTGGAAAGGAAACAATCTAGTTTCCTCTTGAAGATGTCCACGGTT
>WNGS01169498.1:31003582-31028582 GCA_020271785.1 Procambarus virginalis
TTGGTTCATTCCCCTGTCCATGGAATGGACGGTCGACGCCAACTCATTCAGTTGACTCTGCCAGACTTCCGGGCCCCCGGAAGTGGATCTCTTCGCGTCTGCGTGGTCGAGGCATCTCCCGGTATATGTGACACCCGTCCCTGACTCCGAAGCCGTCGGCGTCAACGCTTTTCGGCAGGACTTGGCGAGGTGGGGTTACCTGTACCTCTTTTCCCCGGTTCAGCTGTTACTCTGGGTCCTGGCTCACTTGGAGACTTACCTGGGAAGTGTCGTCCTTCTGGATCCTTGGTGGCTAGCCCAGCCTTGGTTTCAGGACCTGCTTGCTCGGTGTCCAAACCCAAGGGTCTTCGTGGTCCCCAGTAGGCAAGAACTCTATGCACATTGATGCCAGAAAGCTAATAAATACATATCAGCCTGGTTACCTCCAGGGAGCAGATGGGACTCGCCCAGAAAATGGCATTACATTCAACGCTAGTTTTTTGCAATTTCCTACCAAGTAGGGTTTGTTTTGAGTTTGTTTTGAGATGCCTACCTTTCTGGGTGCCTAACCCCAGTCGAGGGCAGGCATGTAATAACGTCCAATCCAAGGGTAATTCCTTAGGTCATTGCTCCCTGCAACCTCTCTTAGGGACCTACGTTCTGGCTCATGGTCCCCAGTAGGCAGAACTTCATTGACTGAAGTCCCAGGCAAATATACAGTAGTCCATTAGCTCCAGGGAGCCTCTGGGGCTCGTCCAGAAAATGGTGTTTCATTACATTCAACGCTGGTTTTTTCATGTGTTGTGCATTGCCAAATATATAATAATATATTTCTGTACAGGGCACGTCTTTAGGTGTAATTGGTAAAACAAAGCAGATCTCTCGCACAGTTCAGTTGCAAAAAGAACTTCTCAATCCATCATCTTCCTCCAGCACACCGTCTCGACCTATTGGTAAGTTATTGGATTGTCACTGTTATTTAATATTTTACATCAGTAATGTCATTAAAAATACAGTCAGCAGAATTATGCCTTGGACTGCACTGGTCGGGTTATGTGGAAAAGTTAAAAAAATTCTTTAACCCTTGAAAGGCACTCTGCAACTATGGTTGTGTCATCGGTGGTGCACATTGCACGGTCACTGTCATTGTAATGGGTAGTGTAAGATTTGAAACTCGCATGCAGTAAACAGGGCACCCACTCATTGGCCCAGGCCTCCAGTATACAGGTGCCATGTTGAACATAAAATCATGTTCTCCTGCATGTGAGTGGGTAGGTCTCAGTTTGTAGAGAGCAACCATAAGTGAGTGATACACACAGCTCTGGCTGATAGCAGCATCATGCAGTTCGCTTGACACCATCACTCACAATGGAGTAAATTAACAAGAAACTTCTGGAATATGTCATTGATGATCCTGATAGTGATGAGGATTATCATGTTAGTGACTCATTTTCTGGATTTAGTGACGAGGACTCGAATACTTGCGGCTATATTGTGCCTAGTGGTAGCAGGTTTCTTGGTGTTACAAGGTGGTGGTATATTAGCTCAGCACCACCCCCTGCCAAATGAATCCATGCAATGTTGCATGGAGAAAATGATAGAAGATTTATGTGTGTTGTGGTTATGGTGGCAATGTCACAAACGGCATGGGTGTACTCCAATCCGAGGTAACCAACCCTAAAACCATCAGATGCTTTGGGGCTGGAAGCATGGAAGGGAACACCAGAGGGAGGGCCCACCAAGCTTGAAGGGGAACGAACAGGAGGTGCAGATGGAATCATGATTGAATTAACTAACATCCAACCAGGTACACATAATAGATCACTGTAAAAACAGAAAATTGTAAGTGTAAAGAAGTTACCGTTATGCCCTGTATGTGTAGTGGAAGTGTGTTTAAAAGTCTTGGGCCTTTGATGTTGATCGAGTTCTCTCTCACCATACCTATTGCACCTCTGCTCTTCAGTGGGGCTATTCTGCACATCCTGCCATGCCTTCTGGTCTCATGTGTTATTTTATTTTGCATATTTGGAACCAGTCCTTCTAATATTTTCAAAGTGTAAATTATTATGTATTTCTCCCACCTGTGTTCTAGGGGCTATTTAGATTAAATTTTTTTAGGTGGTCCCAATAATATTCAGTAGATGTTTTATTGAGAGGATTCTTGTGGTAGAAGATTTTTGCATGCACTCCTGGTCAGCAGTTTATCCAGCTTTGAATGGGACTGTTAGTGTGCAACAGTAATCCACCCCAGAGAGCACTAATGTTTTAAAAAATATGTACCCCCAATATGTACCTTGGAGGTAACATTCTTTCTTAATGGCATCTGGGGTGATTGAGATGTTGAGGTATCTAACACTGTTTTCCACAGCTTGGGTTGCTGCTGCAGTAGTAGAGAATGTCACTTTCAGGATTGGGTGTTGTTCTTGATAATCTTTGTTTTAAGTGCTATCAGGGCCAGGTTCTGGTCGTTGATGCTCTTTAGAATGTTAGTAACCTGATGAAAATGGTTCTATCAGCCAGATAGCATCAGGGAGAGATGAGAATCGGTTCTGAGTTTCATAGAGCTTTCTGGTGTTCTGGGGCAAAGACCTGTTCTAGAGCCTCCTTGCTTATGTAAAGAAGTTCGGTGTAGTTCAGTCGAAGTGGATGTCAATCGGGGCTGCTTTTGTAGTATCCACGATCATCAACAGTATTTGGGGCCAAATGAACGACTATTCCCCTCGGAACTGAACATTAATCCAGTGAATCATGGTAGTGTATGATTCTTTATACTCTCTTAGTTGTGTTTGTGAGGGGTTGTGCTTTGGCTGCTTGGTCCTGCCTCTCGACTGTTAATCAACTGGTGTACAGGTTCCCGAGCCCATTGGACTCTATTAGGTCTACATTTCAAACTGTGTATGGAGTCAGCCTCCACCACATCACATCCTAATGCATTCTATTTCTTAACTACTTCGACACTGAAATTGTGCTCCCTTGTGTCTCTGACTCATTTGGGTACTAAGTTTCCACATGCTCCTGTGTTCCTGTGGCATACCTCTGAACCTTTTCTAACTTTTTGTGTTTGACTAGATATGAACGCTTTGCTGGAGCTGCATACTCCAGTATTGGTCTGACATATGAGATATACAAGGTTCTGAATGAATCCTTACACAAGTTTTTTAAAGGTTGTTCTTATGTTTGCCAGCCTTGCATATGATGCTGCTGATATCCTTTTGATGTGGGCTTCAGGGGACAGTTCTGTCATGATATCAACACCCAGATCTTTCTCTCTCTCTCTCACTGTTTCCTGAAGGATTTCGTTTCCCAAGTGGTACCTTGTGTTTGTCTTCCTGTTCCCTGCACCTATCTTCATCTCTTTACATTTTGCTCAAATTGAACTCTAGAAGTCATTTGTTGGATGATTTCTTCAGTCTGTCCAGGTCTGAACCAATCACTATGACAAAGTCATGGAAGCATTAGAAAAATGTTGATGTGATAATCATGTTACAAGACCTTACTTTTAAAGAACACAACAAAGTAGCTGTCACAACTGCAAGAAAAATGACAGGTTGGACAACAAGAATCTTCCAAGCAAGGGATACCATACCACTGATTCTTTTTAAAACACTAGTGCTCTCTAGGGGTGGAATATTGTTGCACACTAACAGTCTCATTCAAAGCTGGAGAAACTGCTGACCTGAGAGCTTGCAAAGATCGTTTACTGCTAGAATTCTCTCAATAAAGCATTAAGATTATTGGGGACCCCCCCCTACAATTTTTATATCTGTACTCAGTAGAGTGCAGGTGAGAGAGATACATAATAGTTTACACTTGGAAAATACTAGAAGGACTTTGCCCAAATCTTTACACAGACAAAACACCACATGAGACCAGAAGAAATGGCAGGATGTGCAAAATAACCCCATTGAAAAGCACACGTGCAATTGGCACGTGCAGAGAGAACTCGAACAACATCAACAAAATACTTTCCATACACATACGGGGTATAACTAGCTGACCTCTCACAGTGTTCATAGGAAAACTTGGCAAACGCCTTCAAAGGATACCTGATCAACCAGGCTGTGACTCGTATGTCAGGCTGCAAGCAGCCACATCAGTCTTATCAAGCAGGTAAGCCTGCTTGATCAGACCACCAACCAGGCCACGGGGACAGTGATCCTTGGAATTGTCGACAGGTATGGAGTGATAGCCCATTAAATGAGATCAATAGGAATAATAGGTAAAGTAGGGCAATGGATATTCAATTTCCTGTCAAATATATTGCAATGAGTAAGTCGGTAAAATAAAATCATGTTGAAGCACAGTAAAAAGCTTTGTACCCCAGGTCTCAATCATTACATGACTTCTTTTTCTTATTCTTATATCAGATATAGACAAATACAAGTCACAGCCTCCTGTTATTCTTTGCAGACAATACAAAAATCTGTATGAAAAATAGAAAATTCAGGGTACAAGACAGATCTACTCATACAAGGAAAACAACTTGTCAATTATCTGAGAATAGTGATCTCTGATGATCTAACATTTTGTGAGCATAACCAAGGAAATGTAGCATCAACGACATATGTGATTAAGAAACAAGTACTGTAGTGTATTGTGAAGACTAATACTGTATTAACAAACAGCTCCCCTATGACTGTAATATCTCCATTGCTAAAACAATTATGTATTAGTGATAAGACCCACATTAATGTATAATGACTTACTGTAAATATATAGATCTTGAAATAGATCATTCTCTGTAACTAGCTGACATTGTAATTATAAGGTGTGAAGGATAGATGAAATTGTTATTGTAATAATCTCCGTTGAGGTCTGATAAAGACCTTTGTACTCCAATTCTTTTTGCACTACCGCTCACAGGATGAGTATGAGGTGCACAATAAACTAGCTGCCTCCAGCGGCAACAATCAAGCCTGGAAAAGATAGTATGGATTATGAGAACCTTCAAATCCGGGGATCACACCACTATGCTCATACAATTAAAATCACTTGTACTGTACCACGTTGAGTACTGCTCGGTACTCACTTCCCTTTTCAGAGCAGGAGAGATTGATGAAATAGAGGGAATACTGAGAATGTGTATGATGTGCATAGACGTGATAAAGCACCAAAATTACTGGGACCATATCAGAGTTCTAAAACTGTACCCCCCCTTGAAAAAATACGAGAGGTGTCAAATAATACATAGTACTGTACATGTAAGTTATTAGAAGGCTAGGTCCCGAATTTACACAGTAAAACAGCAACTTACTGGAGTGAATGATATTGCAGGATTTGCAGAATAGAACCAGTGAAGACTGGAGGTGCTATAGTCACAATCAGAGAACACTGTATGAACATCAGAGGTCCACTGTTATTCGGTACCCTCCAAGCACGCATAAAAAATGTTGCCCAATCAAAAGTGGACTTCAAGAAAAAATTAGATATGCTCCTGGAAGAGCATGGTGGAAAAATGGTGGAAAAAGTGGGCTGTAGTGATTATATGGGCCTGTGGGCCACTCCATGTAACAGCTTGTTAGATCAATTTATCACAAGTCAAGCCTGGCTCCAGGCCGGAGTTACAGAATAGACGAAATCCAGAACCCCCTCCACGTATGATCCAGGTATATTGGATCCAGAACCCCCTCCACGTATGATCCAGGTATATTGGATACAAGTAGTTAAATATGTAATTTAAAAAGTGATGCATACAGACAGTGTTAGGATGGATAAAGATTCATCATTTGTTTCATAGATGGGTACAGTGATACTTTGACATTTTATATTCTAGACATCTGAGCTCTATTCATGTTTGGAGTATGCGACACTAAATTGAAAACTTCCAGAGTCACAGATAAAGTTTGTTGAAATAAAAATAATAGTGTGTAGATTTCATAATAAATAAAGATCGTGTCCTTAATTCCTTAGTAATGGAGATAAACGCCACACCTTCTGAAAGTCTTCCTGGGTCGTCCTGTCGTGAACCAATTCGTGTGGAAATTATGACAGGGGCTCATTCAACTAGATCACCTCAGTATGAAAATAGACAAAATCATTCTCACTTCACCACCAGCAGCCCTCTTGCCACCCACCAACAGTCACTCACACAAATGCAGAAGATGCAAGAGGAGACTCCCTTGGAGGTGATTCCACATCAATGCCTTTACCTGGCCCAGAGTTTGACTTTACACCTCAGAAAAGAAAAAGGTAAGTGTTGTTTTGCTAGTCTCAATTTTCTGTTGTCTATATCCATATTTATTTATGTTTTAATTTTTTATACTTGTTACATTTCCTGAGCTTTTATGATTTTCAGTGCTAATATTGCTGTGATTACAACATTGTCAAGTATTCAGTTCCTTGCACTACATAACAAGAAGTAAGGAAACTGCAGAAGGCTTATTGGCCCATACGAGGCAACTCCTTTTCATATCTTCTCAGACTCATTCATGTTTGTCTAATCTACACTTGAAATGATCAAGTGATACCATGTCTATTATGTTACCCTGTAATCTGTTCCACAAATCAAAAACCCAGTTTCCAAACCAACATTTACCCAGCTCTTTCCCAAATCTAAACTTATCCAGTTCATAGCCATGGTTTTGTGTTCTATTTTGATATATTTAATACCTTTTTAACATTTTCGTTACCTGATCATGCATATTTCGTCACAAAATCAATATAAGCAAAGTGCGGGATGACGTAAACGGCGTCAATAATTTTCAAATTTGTAAAAATTCCATTTATTGTCCGTATACGATGGGGTTTGTTTTAAAATCCATGCCAACATCTTCCCATTCTCTGTATACCCCACATGGGATCCCGTCCCCACCATGTGGGTGCCCACCCACGCTGGAGGCTCAGTGTTCTTGTGACCTCGCTCGTGACAGCCGCAGCCTTCCCTCGAGTCTAAAAGTTTCCCCATTCCGGTTATTTTATCTCGGATATTTGTTGTTACTGGATTTTTAAACACTGCAAATTTACTGCCAAATGGATATTGATCAAGAACAGTGTCAATTTATGACGAAAGCATTGAAAGAAACACACATGAAGGAAAAGTTATTAAGTGTTCACCAAAAGTATAGAAAAGTGAGACTTAAATGTTCTTATATGTAAATATCCATTTACACCATTCTATTGTGAACAATTTGATACCAAATTGAATGACGTAGCACGAAAATTGAGGTGAGAAAGCTGAAAAGAGAATAAACATTGGAGTAGTGAGCTTTTGGGCAATTCTCTGGTTACCTTGCAGTGCACGGCAGGGCTAAAGTATAGGAAAGTGAGACTTATATGTTCTTATATGCAAATATTCCTTTAGAGTATTCTATTGTGAACAATTTAATACAAATTGAACGATGTAGCTCACAAATTGAAGTCAGAATGCTGAAAAGTTTGCAGTATAAACATTTATAGATGGTGGTGAGCTTACACCCAATGCTCGGCCTACCTTGAGGTGTGCGGTGGGTTGCCCGCCTGGCCACTGACTGTGTTAACACCTGCACTGTGCAAACTGCCACACGTCTGATGATAGGTGGTGTGCTGACTAGCATATGGCATTTGTTGATATATTATGAGATTCAAAACTCGTGTGTGGTAACATGGGTAGCAAATTACCTCCAATGAATGTCTCCCACCTTGAAAACAATTGCCAGCATTCCCCACAGGCATGGGGTAGGCTTTATTTCAAGTGAGATTTTATTTGTCAAAATAAATTGACATTTATTTAGATTCAGGACTGAGCAGCAGTATTTGTCAATTTGTAGACGGTATGAAAATGAGATAGGCTAGCCTCATATAGCTCTTTCTGGCTCCCTGAAGCTATCTCACTGAAATTGCTCCGAACTACTAGGTGACATGATCTGTGGAGTTCTGTTTGACCTACCTGGGAATAGAGCCAAAACCTGGCCTCCTTAAAGAGGCGCAGAGAGCAAGATGACACTGCCACCCCACCTGTCGATGATTTGGAGGATCAGTGTCCCCATGGTCTATTCTCTGATCAGGCCTCCTGATTGGTGGTCTGGTTAACCAGGCTGTTTGATGTAGCTGCTCGTAGCCTGATACATGAATCATGGTTGATAAGGTATCCTTTGAAGGTGTTTGTCAAGTTCTCTTTTGAACAGTGCAAGAGGTCAGCCAGTTATGCCCCATATGTGTAGGGATTGGGTGGGGAGGAAGTGTTGAAGTCTTCCCTAGAGTGCAGGGGAAGCCTGCACTCTAGGGAATACAGATTTAATATTTTCAGGGAGTCCCAATTATTTAGATGCTTTATTGAGTGAATTCTAGCAATAAAAGATCTTTACATGCTCTCCAGGTTAGCAATTTCTCCAGCTTTGAATGAGGCTGTTAGTGCAACAATATTTCACCCTAGAGCACTGATGTTTTAAAAGGTATCATTATTGGTGTGGAATCTTTTGTTTGAAAGCCATAAAAGCATCCAGAAAGTCAGCAAACCAGTATAGACCACTGTTGGGTTCAAAGAGACCAGAGCCACAAAACTTGCAAACTCCACCAACCAATTTAAACAAACGATTAAATCTTGAAAGTATTCTCAAGCTTATTAGCACCACCCTTCTGCCAGTTGGTGAGTGAGGGGAAGGCTGAAGCTCCCAGTCTCCCCAACCTTCCACATCAGTTCTGAAGCTGATGTGGACATGTCTAGAGATCCACTGTAGGGCTTCCGGGTCGTCAGTAAGCCATGCGGGTCCCACTACTTTTAAGCTAAGGGCCGGCCATCTTTAGACTTCGTCCTGTGGGTGGTCTTTTTACATGGTATTGTTCCTTGTTTGGGTTCCACAATTATGTTTTCTGCTCGATTTGTATTGTGTTGACCTGGCTTCTAGGGTGCTTGGAGCTTCATGTGCTCAGGGTTATCTTCCTTGAGAGCTCCCTGGTACTGCCTCTGTTCTGCCAGTTTTCTTCTCTGGTGTGTTCTGGAGTTTACTCTTTTTAGAGGCCGTACCACTGTGGTCATGGCCTTGCCTTGAGCAACTCAAGTTGTCTTTCTTCTCCTCTGTCTAGGCCCTTTGTTGGGAGCTAGCATTTTGGCTGCTTGGGATGCACTGGTGGTTCCCATGCTTGGATATATTGTGTGTATATATGTATATTTTTTATTTGTTCCTTTGGCCGGGGGTGTCCATTGTGTTGTCTTCGGTGGAGGTGCCAATGCTGCCTTTATGCTGCTGGTCCTGCTCGGTAGGCTTTTTGTGGGATTTCTTGTGGCCTGGGTTCTTGGTTCCATGGTTAATTTTCCTTGGTTGTCTGCAGTATTTCTCCATCTTGCCAGTCTGCAGTCTTCCCTCATGTCCATGATGTTCATCCTATGCCACTTCTCGGTTGGCTTTGCGACTATATTCTGGGCTCCTCTTCAGGTACTAAAGTTTTGGACCTCTTGCTGGGTTCTGGTAGCCCGGTCTCTTCTTCCTTTGCCTGGGGCCCAGGCTCCCTTGGAGTGTGTACCTCATGGGTTCTGCAGGGTCATTCTATCTGGCCGGCATGCGGTCTGTTCTTGTGCCCATGTTGTTCACGATTTTTCTGCTCTTTCGACTTTCCGGGCTGTTTTGTCCTTGCACTTGCAGCAAACAGAGAAAGAGAGCGAGTTACCCGGGATCGTGCAAGAAAATTTTATTGCAAGAGCAATAAAATGTGTACATTCTTTTCACTTTGGTCACCTCACTTCTCGTCCTAGGTCTTTCATTTTGGTATCATAGTGTTTGCAATAGAATTCTCTAGAGGCGTAAATGCATCTAAACTCCAAAAGCCTGGCGTACCACCAACAGCAAACAGAGAAAGTGACAGCGCATTACCCCCATGAGGGCTAATCAAGAGCAATAAAATGGTATACTCCTTTTAACTTTGTTACCTCAATTCTAGTCTTAGGTCTTTCATTTTGGTATCGTTGTGTTCGCAATGAAATTCTCTACAGGAGTATATGCATATAATGCCCCGCCAACAAGATGATAGTGGGCCAAGGTTACCAGAAAGAGACCGCTGCACCACAGGGTGCCACCCCCAAGGCTCCTCTCTTTACATTAGAGAGCGTGGTAATACTGAAAAGTGTATACTCTTTTCTACTTTGTCATCTCAATTCTCATCCTAGGTTTTTCAAATTGATATCAATGTGTTCGCAATAGAATTCCCTACAGAACTAAATGCATATAAAGCTCAAAAGCCCGGCGAGAAAGTGAGAGCGTGTTGCCCAGGAGTGCGCAAGAGCAATAAAATATGTACACTCTTCACTTTGGACATCTCAGTTCTCGACCTAGGTCTTTCATTTTGGTATCATTGTGTTTGCAATAGAATTCCCTACAGGACTATATGCATATATTAAGTCCAAAAGCCAGGTGTACCACCCACAGCAAACAGAGAAAGTGACGGAGTGTTACCCCTGTGAGCGCTAAAAAGAGTAATAAAATGGTATACTCTTTTCAACTTTGTTACCTCAATTCTGGTCCTAGGTCTTTCATTTTGGTATCATTGTGTTTGCAATGAAATTCCCTACAAGAGTATATGCATATAAAGCCCAAAACTGCAGCATGCCCCTCCCGAAGCCGCCGCCAATTTGCTGCCGGAAACAACGCAATGTTGCGCTGTTAGTGGAAGTCCGTCTACTAAACGAATAACGCAATGCTGTATCGTTCGTGGGTGATAGTGTTAAGCTGTTTGTGTTGATCCTGCGGGAGGTGATTTCCATGTTCTTCTTCTTTCACCTCGCATGTCAGCAGGCTGTGCTTGCCCTGATTTTGCATTTGGCTTGGGCCCTGGCTCAGCAGTCTTCTTCACCGTTTTGTCCTCAGTTGTTTCCGAAGAACGTTGTTGCCTAGTTTCTGTTGGCGGCTTCGGCCAGTTGCCGTCCCATTTTGGACTTCTTGGTGCTTCAGGGGGATCGTTCCCAGTCCTCTCGGTTGGGTCGTGCCAGGGGTTTGGGCCGCTATTGGTCGGGGTAGGCCTTTGGTGCCAGTTTTGGTGTTGGTGGGTTCCCTGGGCCTTCGTCGTCTGGTTGGTGCAGTGTTTTCTCTGTTTAGCAGTTGGCTTCTTAGGGTTGCTTTTCAGGTCGTTTCTTCCTGCCCTTGGTGGCGTTGGGCGGACCCCTTCCCGGTCGGGAGGGGGGGAGGAGAGGCTTCTTCTCCGTCCCTCTGTCGAGTCATCTTCAAGTGGCTTCACTTGGGCGTGGTTGAAATGACCTTGTCATTCAAGTGGATTTCCCGCTTGTTTCCAATTCCGAAACGGGACTATGCGGATCTCTGGCACGTTCTAGACTTGTCTCGTCTCATTCGGCTGATTCCTTGCCCCTTCTTTTCAGATGACCACTTTGTCCCAGGTTCGGTTCGTCCTCGAGCTGGGCAGTTGGACGATTTCCCTGCGGATCCAGGATGCTTATTGGCATGCCCTGATTCATCTGGGGTTCAAGTATTGGTTGGGGTTCAAGGTGGGGCAACAGGCTTACCGCTTTTGTTGTCTTCTGTTCGGCTTGAATCTGGCACCGCGTTTTCATGCACCTAACTTTGGTTGTGGTGGCCCATCTGTGTCTGCTAGGTATTCGGGTTTTGGCCTACCTTAACGATTGGTTGGTGTGGGCTCCCCAGCGGGTCTGCTTGTTTGCTAGCCAGGGGTCTGGTTCTTTCCCTGCTTGCCAGGTACGGGTTCCTGGTTCCGGGTATGAGTTCTCCCTCCTGCAGATCTGCTCCGGTTTCAGTCCTGTCTAAAGCTTTTTTTGCGGAGGGGACCCAGGTCACTCGGCAGTTGCTCAAGCAGCTATGCGGCAGCCTGAACTTTGCACTGGTGGTGTATCCGCTGGGGAGAGTTTGACTTCAGAGGCTGTTCTGGTATCTTCAGGATGGTCTCTTTCATTGCTCTCGCGATTGCTGGGTTCGATCTCCAGTGTACTTGCATCGGTTGCTGTGTCGCTGGCTTCTTCTTCGGAGTTTTCGGGGTTCGGTGCCATGGTGCCTTCTTCTTCCCTTGCTTGATGTGTTCATGGATGCCTCGTCTCTCAGTTGGGGCTTTGTGAACAGTGCTCACCAGTTTGGCCAGGGTCGTTTGGGACTATCCTTACGTTGGGCTCACAGCACGGTGCGGGAGTTTGTGGCTGTGTGGCAGGTGTTGTGCTGGATTCGGCTTCTTCTGGGCTCGGTGATCCAGCTCCATTTAGACTGCTTCCCCAGGGATTATTGTCTCAACCGCGGGGGGTCCCTTCGGTCTGTGGCTCTTTGGGGCTGCTCGCTTTGGGTGGCTCTTCCACTGAGTTCTCAGGGTTTAGTTCTCTGTGCTGTTCACATTCAAGGAGTCCATCATTCTGGCAGATAATCTGTCGCACTTCTTTTCTCTTTCCACGGAGTGGATGGTCGAAGCTGCTTTCTTTGTTTGACTTTGCCACACTTACGGGTGCCCCGGAGGTGGACCTGTTTGCATTGGCGTAGTCTCGTTGTCTCCCATTGTACGAGGCACTGTTGTCTGACTGCGAGGCCGTTGAGGTATAGTCTTTTCAGCAGGTTCCTGTACCTATTTCCCTGGTCCCGCTGTTGTTCCAGGTCCTAGCTCGCTTGGAATCCTATCTAGGGAGGGTGATTCTCCTGGCTCCATGGTGGCCAGCCCAGCCTTGGTTTCAGGTACTGCCTGCTCAGTGTCTGAAGCTGGGTGTTATTCCGTGGCTCCGCCTCTTCCAGTAGATCGGGCCTGTGAGATACCTCGCTGGTTTGCCTTACTGCTCTGCACTACCCATCTGGTCTTTCTGACACGTGTGTATCACCATTTATGTGGTGATCAGGTGACTTCTCTGATGGTCTCCCACCTGCGGTCTTCATCACAGCAACAGTATGAAGTTTCTTGGTGGTCTCATCGTCACTTTCTATCTCTTCGAAGGTTTTTGTCGATTTCGGACCAGGTTGTTTAGTCCTTTCTTTCTTGGCTTCTCTGGGATCAGCATCTCGTGCGTAATGTAACACCATAAAGGTGTTTAGTTTAGTTATATTTTATTTTACATAGAACATGAGTCAGCCAAACAGGATTTTGAGAGGCACCAGGTAGTCTGACTTTTAGCAATTAAAAAATCACACCTCTGGAGTGTTAATGACCTCACGTTGACCAGGGGTCAAGTCATGTGAATTGACCTTGCTTCTGCTAAGCTGATAATTGCAGTTAGGTAGCCAGGTGTGTCCTTCAAACAAGCCGCTGTGTAAGGCGTGGTAGGTAGGTGGCCTGAGGCTATCTACTTAGTGGGTGGTGTTTTGCTCTCAGCTTTCCCATAAATACCCAGGGAACTGTACATTTGAGAGTAAAGCAGAGAACAGGGGGACTCTGCCTGTCAATACCCCCTCCACCCCCTCTCTATTCAACTTTGGCTCAGACACTTGGTGAGTTGAACTATAAGGTGACAAATTTGATGTGGTTCCCACTGAATGTGTTGTGTGATTTCAGGGGCAGTCAGTTGTAGTGTCCTCAGATTCTTGTGTGGTGACTCACATTGTATATTAATCTTGACATAGTGAACACTAAGGTAAATTGCTTGAATCATGATATTTGTCATGTTAAATATATAATTGATGAATTTATTGTTTAATAAATTCATCAATTATATATTTTGTTTAAATTGTCTTTAATTTTGTTCCCTAGATCTTGGATTTTCTGATATATTACAAGCTAGAGTGTAGAGTACTCTTGAGTTTATTGACTTAAAGATTCTTGCGTGTAGAAGTACATGATTCCAGTTAATACATGCTAACAACATCTTTGATAATTTTGTGACACTGACAAGTTCCATTCCTTGTCTTATATGTACTGAGTTTAGAATGGATGGTGGCAGCCCTTTCTACCTTCTACTTTTATTTTCTACTCCTCTTCGTGTTCTCAGTCTCTCCCTCCGCCTCTTTTCAAACTTTCCCTTTCACCTGACCACTCTTCGCTACTCCCATACTTCTTACTCCTCCCATCTCCCTTCCACCTCTCTACCTCCCTCACCCCAAACCCTCACACTTTACTTCAGTATTCTTTCAATTCATTTTCCGATACGCCACGCAGCACTTTGTCCATGTTCCCACAGCCAAAGTAAGTGTAATTCTATATTTTTTCATATGTATATGTTCATGGAAGGGACTATGTCATTTTACAAAGACCTTTTCTGGGGGGAGCTCCGTCGGCTCCCCGGAGCTATCCAGGCTGAATGGATATGTATAACTTTCTGGCATCAGTCAATGCATGGAGTTCTTGCCTACCGGGGACCATGAGCCAGAACCTGGCCCCCTCTAGAGAGGCACGAGGAGCAATGGCCTATAGAGACCTCCCTTATTATTGGGAGCATTCTATGTCTGCCATCGACCGGGAAAGGCACCCAGAAAGGTAGGCGCCCCAAAACAAACCCCTATTCTGGTAAACTATTGCGACCGAAGACCGAACAGGCGAACAGAACTCCCCAAACGAAAATTAATCCTCATGACGTCATCACGTCGCCGCGCCTCCGTCTGCGCAACCCCCCCCCCTCCCCGGGAGGGGGAAGGGGGGAGCCCCAGACCCCACCGCCGGCGACCCAACCTTCAGTTCTCAGGCTGATGCGATCTGGTGCGGTTGTGCCTCTGGCCCCAGTGTGCGGTTGCAGTTCTGTTCCTGGTGGTGTGAAATGCCGAATACTGTTGCTTCGTATCGTGCGGCGTTGGCGGAGCCGCTTCAGCTTGCTTTCGGGGTGGATGTTACTTCCACCCCGTTTCGCAAGTTATCTAGGGCGTTGTTTCACCTCCGGCCTGCTCACGCTCCTCCGGAGCCGTCTTGGTCTTTGGACCGCGTGCTTTCGTTTCTCTCTCTGCCCAGGTTTGTGGTGGCCCCTTCCGTTCGGGATTGTTTTTCCAAGGCTCTTTTTCCTGTTGGCTTTGGCCTCGGGGGGTCGGGTGGGCGAGCTTCATGCTCTCCTCCGGCGCCGGGGTTTCTGCTCTTTTGGTCCTGGTGGTCGTTTTGTTCGTTTGCAGCCGTCTCCCTCTTTTCTGGCGAAGAATGAGACGGCTGCATTTCGGAGGGGGCCTTGGGTTGTTGACGCTTGGTTGGTCAGGCCGGGGGTGCATCATGTGTTGTGTCCTGTTGCGGCTCTTCGCCGTTATTTGCGAGCCACGGCTTCTGTGGCCGGGGATGCGCTCTGGGTTGATCCGGTTTCCCTTCTTCCCTGTTCTCGGGCTCGGGTCTCTCAAGGTTGTCCGCAGGGTTATAAAGTGTAGCCAGCCTGCGGTTTTTCCCCAGGCCCACGACGTTCGTAAGTTTGCGGCCTTGGCGGCTGTTTTTGGCAACATGTCTTGGGTGGACATTCGGGCCCGGGGTTTTTGGAGATCGAACAGGGTCCTGGCCGCTCGCTACCTGGTGAATGTCCCTGGGCCTAGTAGGGCCTGCGTTGCCTTGGGTCGGCGGTTGCAGCCAGTTGTCTCGCCTTCGCATTGAGGAGTGAGGATGGCCCGCCTCCTGGGTAAGTCCCTGTTCCTTATCTTTGGGTAGTTAGCTCCGGGGAGCCGATGGGGCTCCCCCCAGAAATCCAGCGTTGAATGTAATGAAACGCCATTTTCTGGGTGACTCCCGGAGGCTCCCCGGCATCCCTCCCTCCCTACCGGTCAGCGGTGTTTTTTCGTTTTTTTTTGACATCCAGCCTGAGAACTGAAGGTTGGGTCGCCGGCGGTGGGGTCTGGGGCTCCCCCTTCCCCCTCCCGGGGAGGGGGGGGTTGCGCAGACGGAGGCGCGGCGACGTGATGACGTCATGAGGATTAATTTTCGTTTGGGGAGTTCTGTTCGCCTGTTCGGTCTTCGGTCGCAATAGTTTACCAGAATAGGGGTTTGTTTTGGGGCGCCTACCTTTCTGGGTGCCTTTCCCGGTCGATGGCAGACATAGAATGCTCCCAATAATAAGGGAGGTCTCTATAGGCCATTGCTCCTCGTGCCTCTCTAGAGGGGGCCAGGTTCTGGCTCGTGGTCCCCGGTAGGCAAGAACTCCATGCATTGACTGATGCCAGAAAGTTATACATATCCATTCAGCCTGGATAGCTCCGGGGAGCCTCCGGGACTCGCCCAGAAAATGGCGTTTCATTACATTCAACGCTGGATTTTTTTTTTTTTGCTAACACTTGATTTTTGGAGCACAGGGCACAGCAATTTTCTTAAGATGACCTGGACAAAATAAGTATATGGAGCACCACTTGGCAAATGGAATTTAATGTTAATGAATGCCATGTTATGGAATGTGGAATAGGAGAACATAGACCTCACACAACCTATATATTATGTGAGAAATCTTTAAAGAATTCTGATAAAGAAAGAGATCTAGGGGTGGTTCTAGATAGAAAACTGTCACCTGAGGATCACATAAAGAATATTGTGCGAGGAGCCTATGCCACGCTTTCTAACTTCAGAATTGCTTTTAAATACATGGATGGCGATATACTAAAGAAATTGTTCGCAACTTTTGTTAGGCCAAAGCTAGAATATGCAGCAGTTGTGTGGTGCCCATATCTTAAAAAACACATCAACAAACTGGAA
The DNA here is from genome assembly GCA_020271785.1 of Procambarus virginalis. Lineage (NCBI taxonomy): Eukaryota > Metazoa > Arthropoda > Malacostraca > Decapoda > Cambaridae > Procambarus > Procambarus virginalis. The sequence goes on from WNGS01169498.1 coordinate 31,020,041, forward strand.
AAGGTGCAAAGACATGCTACTAAGTGGCTCCCAGAACTGAAGGGCAAGAGATTCGAGGAGAGGTTAGAGGCATTAAATATGCCTAAACTAGAAGACAGAAGAAAAAGAGGTGATTTTATCACTACATACAAAATAGTAACAGGAATTGATAAAATCGATAGGGAAGATTTCCTGAGACCTGGAACTTTAAGAACAAGAGGTCATAAATTGAAACTAGCTAAACACAGATGCCAAAGAAATATAAGAAAATTCACTTTCACAAACAGAGTGGTAGACGGTTGGAACAAGTTAGGTGAGAAGGTGGTGGAGGCCAAGACCGTCAGTAGTTTCAAAGCGTTATATGACAGAGTGCTGGGAAGACGGGACACCACGAGCGTAGCTCTCATCTTGTAACTACACTTAGGTAATTACAATACAGTAAATGCGACACATAAAAGTGGTAATGCTGTTTTTTTTATTGTTATACTCCTTTATTGTGTTTTGTGACTTTTCTGTTTTATGTTTACTGATCAGCTGTAGTTGAAATGTGAGGGGCAGTTTGGTTGGCCAAGCTTAGTTGTTTTGTTTGTAAGGACTAGGTACCTTGAGGTTTTCTTGAGGTGTTTTCGGGGCTTAGGGTCCCCCATGGCCCAGTCGTCGACCAGGCCTCCTGGTTGCTGGACTGGTCAACCAGGCTATTGGACGCAGCTGCTCGCAGCCTGACATATGAGTCACAGCCTGGTTGATCAGGTAACTTTTGGAGTTGTTTATCAAGTCCTCTATTGAACACTGAGCGGTTGGCCTCTTATGTGTAGTGGAAGCGTGTTGAACAGTCTCGGGCCTCTGATGTTGATAGAGTTCTCTCTCAAGAGTACCTATTGCACCTCTGCTTTTCTGCCCCTCTTGCACCACGTATGTGACAATTCTTGATTTATATTGTACACCTGGCCATTTCTTGCAATAGGGCACTGCTGTGAATGATTACTGGAAATGTGAACAAATACACAAGGAAAACATTTGATGTATCACACTATTGTGATTTCTGAGTGTAGTGGAAATATTCTGTTGCTAGATTTATCAATGATGCTGTATAGGGGGGAAAGATAAAATAATTAGACGAGTAATAATAATATTATCTATAACCTTCTTTCACTTCATTGATCTCCAGTTTTCTCAAAGCTGATGCTAATGTGGTAAATGGGTAATATAATGTATATTTTTATGTATGCAATAAATAAGTACTATTGTTTCAGTAGCCAAGTAAAGAGAAGAAGCCAAGGCTCAGACCTTACAACTAAAATTAGCCCGTCTTTGGATAATGAAGCTAGCTTTGAGGTAAATATATTTTTATTTTTTTGATATACGTTACTATTAATTTGACATTTGAGAATGTTGTGGGAAAATATTTTATTATCTGTGGGGAGCCCCTCCGGCTCCCAAGCGCTATCAGACTGGTATGCGATATATTAGTCTGGGGCATCAGTCAATTGGAGTTCAGCCTCCCAGGGACAACGAGCAAGAACCTGGCCCCCTCAGAGAGGCAGGGGGAGCAATGGCCTATGGAAACCCTCTTGTACTTGGGGGCATTCCATGTCTGCCATTGACCAGGGTTAGCACCCAAAAAGTAAGTATACCAGGGTTAACACCCAGAATCTTGAGGTTATCTTGAGTTATCTTGAGATGATTTCGGGGCTTTAGTGTTCCCGCGGGCTGCTTCCACCTCCAGGAAGCAGCCCGTGACAGCTGACTAACACCCAGGTACCTATTTTATTGCTATGTAACAGGGGCATAGGGTGAAAGAAACTCTGCTCATTGTTTCTCGCCGGTGCCCGGGACCACAGGATCACAAGTCCAGTGTGCTGTCCGCTCGGCCGACCGGCTCCAATGGTATGGTATGGTATGGTATGGTATGGTATGACAAATGGTATGTATAACATACCATTTATGGTATGTATAATGGTATGTATAACATACCATTCTTATAAATGGTATGTATAACATACCATTCTTATAAATGGTATGTATAACATACCATTCTTATAAATGGTATGTATAACATACCATTTATAAGAATGGTAGGTATAACAAAAGAATGGTAGGTATAACAAAACTTATACATAACATATACTTATGTCTTAACATATAAGAATGGTAGGTATAACAAAACAGATGCCACATGATTAAAAAAAAATCAGGTTGGTTGGGGCACAAGGTGCTACGCAGCTTGCCTACCTACATGGCGGCTATGTGCCTGTTCCTTCTGGAAACGTTGTACCTTTGTGGGGGTTTTCTTTTTTTTCCTTGCCAGGTGGTCTGCTAGTTTGGTTATTGGTCCACTTAAGGTTGGTGGCCCTCCTCTAGTCCCTTCTTGGCAGTGGTGTGGGGTTTTTTGGCGGTCCTTCCATTTCCTTCTGTCCCTTCTTAGGTGACTGTGTTTTGTTGGCATTGTCTTGTTCCTTTCTTGTGGGGGTTCGGGGCTGTCATTTTGCCGCATACTATCACCTCGTATTGCGCGGCGCTGGCGAAGCTGCTTTCGCTTGTGTTCGGTATTGATGTTGCTTCTAAGCCGTTCCGCAAGCTGTCTCATGCTTTGTTTCACCTCCGGCCTGCTCATGCGCTGCTTGTGCCGTCCTGGTCTTTGGGCAGGGTGCTCTTTTCTTTCTTCTCCTCGGTTTATGGTGGCCCCTCCTGTTCTGGTTTTCTGCTCCGGTCGGGGCGGTAGGTTTGTTTGTCTCCAGCCGTCTCCTTATCTGGCAAAGATTGAGACTGCTGTTCTCCGAAGCGGTCCTTGGGTTTTTGATCCATGGCTGGTTAGGCCGGGGGTGCGTCGTGTTTTGTGGCTTGTGGCGGTTCTCCGCCGTTTTTTGCGTGCCTCGGCATCCGTGTCTGTGGACGCGTTTTGGGTTGCTCCGGTTTCCTTTCTTCCCTGTTCGCAGGTGCGGCTTTCCCAGGTCGTCCGCAGGATTCTTATGGCTAGCCAGCCTGCGGTCTATCCCCATACTCGTGACGTTCGTGTGTTTGCAGCTCTTGCCGCCATTTTTGGCGATGTGGCCTGGTTTGACATTCGGGCGCAGGGTTTTTGGCGGTCGGACTGGGTCCTGGATGCTCGTTGTCTTGTATTCGTTCCTGGGCCTGGTCGGGCCTGTGTCGCCTTGGGTCAGTGGTTGCAGCCAGTTGTCTCGGTTTTGAGTTGCGGAACTTGCAGTGACCACCTCCCGGTTGAGTCCCTCTACTTTACTCTGTGGGTAGTTAGCTCTAGGGAGCCGACGGGGCTCCCCCCAGAAAACCAGCGTTGAATGTATTGAAACGCCATTTTCTGGGTGTGACCCGGAGGCTCCCTGGTATCCATCCCTCCCTCCGGTTTGCGGTTTTCGCATTTTCTTGACATCCAGCCTCAGAACTGGGGTGTGGAATGCTGGCATGAGGGTCTGGGGCTCCCCCTTCCTCCTCCCGGGAAGGGGGGAGCTGCGCAGACAGCGGCACGGTGACGTGTGACGTCATGCTAGTTTGCTCGTATCTTTTTGGGGAGTTCTATCCACTAGTTCAGCGTTAGGTAGTAATTTTAACCAGAATAGGGGTTTGTTTTGGAACGCTTACCATTCTGGGTGCCCGACCCGGTCAATGGCAGACATAGAATGCTTCCAACCACACGGGGGTTTCTATAGGCCATTGCTCCCCTTGCCTCTCTGAGGGGCCAGGTTCTGGCTCATGGTCCCCGGTAGGCCCACAGAACTCCATACACATGACTGATGCCAAAGTCTGACATTAGCATATCAGCCTGAATAGCTCCAGGGAGCCTCCGGGTCACACCCAGAAAATGGCGTTTCACTACATTCAACGCTGGTTTTTTTCCTTGGGAGGGGGGCACCGGTCCCTTCTCCCTCACATCCCCCACACCCCCTTCACATCCATCAATAACCCCCCCTCACACACCCCCAGTAACTCCCCACTCATATTCTGCAATATCCCCCCCCTCCACACCCCCCAATACCCGGGTGACCCATTCACCCCAATTCACAACATCATGTGTTGTGTCATTCTGTGGCTCTTCGCCATTATTTGCGCACCACGGCCTCTGTGACCGGGGACGTGCTTTGAGTTGACCCGGTTTCCCTTCTTTCCTGTTCCAGGGCTTCAGTCTCCCAGGTCCTCTGCAGGGTTATTCAGTCCAGCCAGCCTGCGGTCTATCCTCGTGCCCATAACGTTCGCAAATTTGCTGCTTACCTGCTGTCTTTGGTAATACAATATGGTTTGGGCTGACATTTAGGTGCGAGGATTTGGAGGTCGACAGGGTCCTGGAAGCCCGTTACATTGTTAATGTTCCTGGCCTTAGTCAGGCATGTGTCACTTTGAGTCGCAGGTTGTAGCAAGTTGTCTCTAATTTGAGTTGAGGTGTGGGTGGCAGCCATCTCCCGTCTAAGTCCCTCTTTTATTTTCTGTGGTTAGGTAGCTCCGGGAACCCGGAGGGGGGCTCCACAGAAAACCAGCATTGTGAATGTAATGAAACACAATTTTCTGGGTGAGTCCCAGAGGCTCCCTGGCAACCTTCCCTCCCTCTGGTTGGCAGTATTCATGTTTTTGATATTCAGCCTCAGAACTGGGATTGGGTGGCCAATGCAGGGGTGGGGGGGGGGGTCTGGGCTCCCTCTTTCCCCTCCTGGGAAAGGGAGGGGGAAACTGTGCAAACAGCGGCACAATGGGAGCCGGTCGGCCGAGCGGACAGCACGCTGGACTTATGATCCTGTGGTCCCGGGTTCGATCCCGGGTGCCGGCGAGAAAGAATGGGCAGAGTTTCTTTCACCCTATGCCCCTGTTACCTAGCAGTAAAATAGGTACAGTACCTGGGTGTTAGTCAACTGTCACGGGCTGCTTCCTGGGGGTGGAGGCCTGGTCGAGGACCAGGCCGCAGGGACACTAAAGCCCCGAAATCATCTCAAGATAACCTCAAGATGGCGGTTGGGACATCATGTTTTTTTTTCAGATTGGGAGAGTTCTGCTTGATATTCAGTTTTCGGTAGCAGTTTTTAACCAGCTGGTGTTTATTTTGGGATGCCTACCTTTCTGGGTGCCTTACCCAGTCGATGGCAGACATGGAATGCCTCCAACCACATAGGGGTTTCTATAGGCCATTGCTCCTCATGCCTTTCTGAAGAGGCCAGGTTCTGGCTCGTGGTCTCCGGTTGTCATAGAACTCCAATCGAATTGACTGACGCCATAGTCTCTTAATACATCCATATCAGCCTGGTAAGCTCCAGGGAGCCTCCGGGACTCAGCCAGAAAATGGTGTTTCATTACATTCAATGTTGTTTTTTTATAATACAGTAGTGATCTTCTATAGTCAGTTTTAAAGTTGTGGAAATGGAGGTACAATACTTTTATTCATTATATTCTTTATTTTGTATGATTTTTTTTTCAGAAAATATTGAAAAATTTATTTGAGAACACAGCACTTCACGAAAAGATTGCAGAAAACATTAACCGTGGTCTGAGCAGTCAGAATAAAGCTTCAGGTACTGAAGGTGACGATGACGAGTCGTGTACTGCCACAGGCATTGAAGCTAATGGTAGTAGCTGCAGTAAGAACAAGGAGGCTAGCAGCATTATTGCCAAGGGAGTTTCTGGTGCCAGTAGTAGAAGTAGATGCTCTGGAGATGGGTTGTCAGCGAGCGCAGGTGGGGCCCTCAAAGAACTGGACCACCTTGTTACTGGGATTATCTCTGAAACTACAGCAGACCCAGCCTTTGAATCACTTCTTGATGAAGTGTTTGGTAAGTTATTTACATTGTTTGGCATGCTATCACATGATGTATATTTAGTGCTCCCTTGAAAATCTGGATCAAATATTCAAAATCCAGTTAGGATTTGCATCAATCTGGATTTCTGAAGAAATGCCACTCAAATTGAATAAAAACCATACAGTTTTGTTTTAAATTGGTTCAGTGGCTTTTCCAAGACTCCTCCATCTATTTATCCTAGTGTTGTATTTGTCAATGATCATTAACTCTTTAACCCCATGGGCTGTGCCACTCTTTGTATTCAGATGCTCATAAAATAAAAAAAAATAAAAAATTATGTTTTTCTTCCTAATATTGTTAAAATGCATTTTCTAATCACGGGAAAATAATAAACAAATTGTATGATTTGAAACAAATTACTTTGGCTGTGGTGAATCCTGAAAGTCTTGCGATGACAAAGATTCATGTGCACTCATCGAGCAATTGCGCCAGGGTGGTCGTCCAGAGTCAGCTGTCAGGCATGCATTTTTACACATTTATTTCTATGTTTCTGAATAGTTTTTTCTCTGGTGTTTTATAGTTATATTATTTTCTTCAGAAATTTATATTAAAGGGCTGCGAACTATGTTTCTCAAACTTCCTCAAATGCATTCAGTTTTATTTTTTACATAATCTACATGGTAAATGTGCCAACTTATTCTAATGGATCACCCACGTAACGAAAAAAGCAACACCAAAAAAATAAAATGAAAAGAGCTTTTAAAATTTAAAATATCACCAATTGTTCACTTAGTGTTATTATGGTCCCAGAATAGTATACAATCTTCATTAATTATCTTTTAAAATTTAGTTTGGCAGTATAGTTTATTATAAAAAATTCAATGTGACATTTTAAATATGCGCTAAATTTAGACACAAAAGTTTATAACTCCAAAAGTTTGGCGTTTATGAAAAACTAGAGATAATCATTGTAGAACAGACAACTTTGCACATATGCGAAAATGGTTAGAATTTATCAGAAACTGGATTTTTTTTAAAGCTGTTTAAGCTGAAAATCTAGTTATAGAAAAAAATTAAATTTAAGTTCTCAGCATTATATGTAATTGTTCTATTTAATGGATTTCCTTGTATGTTTTAATGAACTTTGCTTGGTATTTGTACTCGAATATGTGAAAGTTGTAGGTCAATATGTGTTGAAATAAAGTCAAGAAAAAATACCCCCCTCCCCCAAAAAAAAAATTATACGGATAAGGATAAAGGGTTAGGGGATATATAAGTATACTTTATATAAGTGATAAAGCCCCCATCTCATCCCCATCCAGCAAAACAACCTAAAGAGTCAAAGAAAATATAATTTGAAATCTGCAAAAAAATTGGGCCAAAAAAAAAAATGAAGTTACAAGTTCTGCCACGTGTGGCTGATTTATATGTTGACCAATTTCGTTCCAACTTCACATACTTAATGATGGGTATACATTCTCCAAGATGTAGAAGCCACAATAAAATCAAGTAAGAAACAAAGGAGAAAAAAATAATAATCCCCCCCCCCCCGGGAGCCGGTCGGCCGAGCGGACAGCACGCTGGACTTGTGATCCTGTGGTCCTGGGTTCGATCCCAGGCGCCGGCGAGAAACAATGGGCAGAGTTTCTTTCACCCTATGCCCCTGTTACCTAGCAGTAAAATAGGTACCTGGGTGTTAGTCAGCTGTCACGGGCTGCTTCCTGGGGGTGGAGGCCTAGTCGAGAACCGGGCCGCGGGGACACTAAAGCCCCGAAATCATCTCAAGATAACCTCAAGAAGATAACCCCCTCAAATGGAGGATATAAGAAGTACTGGAATATGGCAATGTATTTATATTATAATAAAAAAAATCAACAAAATAACATACCTACTCATAATACTGTATCTATGCTTGATATATATAAATATATACATTTTCATGCATGAATATGAACCACTAAGCAATTCTGGTGGGTGTGGTAATGAAATCCAAGGTCAGCATAGTACCTCATTACCAGCAGTATTAGCAGTAGCAGACGATGCAAAATGTGTCAGGATATACTACACACGTCGCTAATTCTATGCACAATGTTGCTATTATTATTAGCATTCTGATAAGAATAGTGTGTAATTTGATAAATCTATTTAATAAAATGTGTGGAACATCACTATATTTAAAATGGTGGTGTTTATGTAAGTGGCATGATTATTATATTTTTAAACAAGAAAATACTTTGTGGGGACCCCCCTTGATGCTTCCTGAAGCTACCATCTCCAAGTAGGTGCCAGCTACTAAGTACCATCAGTTGTGGAGTTCTCTAGCCTATCAGAGACCCAGAGCCAGAACCTGGTGGGCTGTGGCATTTATATATTAAGTTATTCATTTGTGCCACCATCAAGGGAAATACCCAAAAAGTCAGTGAGACAAATCTAACCACAGCTGGCTGCTTCCGATACCCGCAGACTCGAAAATGGCCATTGAACTCCTCAAACTATGTAAATAAATTACAGAAAAAGTTATAACCCAGCACCTGCTTGTTTGCTTCACCCTCTCCGTTGTTTCAGGGGAGAAGGGAAGCAGGGCACGGCTCACAGACCACTGTTAGTTCTCCTCTGAGAACTACAGGCTTTGAAGAGGTACCATAGTATAACTGATCCTGTAGGGGTTTTTCAGGGCTTGCAGGGGTGAATGAGCCCTGCAGGAAGCCCAGTCACTGGGAATATTATGCCTGAAACCCCTGAGTAGAAGAGGAATCCCTGGCTACCCAAAGCCAATGGAAAAGGCAAGGGGCCATCAAGGGGGGGGGTTAACCACACAATCACCCTCA
>WNGS01169498.1:31033582-31088827 GCA_020271785.1 Procambarus virginalis
TTCTATCTAGAACCACCCCTAGATCTCTTTCTTTATCAGAGTTCTTTAAAGATTTCTCACATAATATATAGGTTGTGTGGGGTCTATGTTCTCCTATTCCACATTCCATAACATGACATTTATTAACATTAAATTCCATTTGCCAAGTGGTGCTCCATATACTTATTTTATCCAGGTCTTCTTGAAGGGCATGACAATCATCTAAATTTCTTATCCTTCCTATTATCTTAGCATCATCAGCAAACATGTTCATATAATTCTGTATACCAACTGGTAGATCATTTATGTAGACAATAAACATCACTGGTGCAAGAACTGAACCCTGTGGTACTCCACTTGTGACATTTCTCCAGTCCGATACATTGCCTCTGATCACAGCCCTCATTTTTCTATCAGTCAGAAAGTTTTTCATCCATGTTAGAAGCGTTCCTGTCACTCCTCCAATATTTTCCAGTTTCCAGAACAACTGGTGTTGACTTCTTGATGTGTAGTGCCTCGCAGATGTCAAGCCGCCTGTTGTCACTGTATCTATCGATGATTTCTGTGTTGTTTGTTAAGATTTCTCTGGTGATGGTTTGGTTGTGGGAAGAGAGTATATGTTCCTTAATGGAGCCCTGTTGCTTATGCATTGTTAAACGCCTGGAAAGAGATGTTGTTGTCTTGCCTATATACTGAGTTTTTTGGGGCTTACAGTCCCCAAGAGGACATTTGAAGGCATAGACGACGTTTGTCTCTTTCAAAGCGTTCTGCTTTGTGTCTGGAGAGTTTCTCATGAGTAGGTTGGCAGTTTTTCTTCTACTTCTGGGATCATTTTAATTGATCCCAGAAGATGTCCCATCTTCTTTATAATCTATGTCATGACTCTTAGAAACTGTTGATGGTTTTTTCATCCGCCACCTCTTCGCACCTCTCACTTTACTTTCTTAACATGATTCTTATTAACTGACTCCCCGAAGCTTATTAACCGATTCAGTGCCATAGTATTAAGTGCCATTGGTCGCAAAATTTTATTGGCCTACCGGCGACCACGAGCCAGAACCTGGCACCCTCAAAGAAGCGAAGAGTGTGGGGGCACTATGAAAACCTTACATATAAAGTTATTCATGTCTGCCACCACCACTGAACCACCTACCCTGCTGTTACCGTGCATTGATTCCGGGGGTCCAGGTCCCCGCGGCCCGATCTCTGACCAGACCTCCTGATTGATGGTTTGGTCAACCAGGTTGTTGGATGCGGCTGTTTGCAGCCTGATGTACGAGTCACAGCCTGGTTGATCAGGTATCCTTTGGAAGTATTTATCAAGTTCTCTCTTGAACACTGCGAGGGGGTCGGCCAGTTATGCCCCTTATATATAGTGGAAGCTTGTTGAACAAGTACTCCGGCCTCTGAAGTTGATACAGTTCTCTCAGAGTACCTATTGCACCCCTGCATTTCAAAAGGGGTATTCTGCACATCCTGCCATGTCTTCTGGTCTCATGTGATGTTATTTCTTTGGGCAGATTGGGACCAGCCTCTATAATATTTTCCTGTGTAAATTATGTATCTCTCCTGCCTCCACTCTAGAGAATACAGATTTAGACATTTTAATTGATCCCAGTAATTTAGATGGTATATTAAGTGGATTCTAGCAGTAAAGGATCTCTGCATGTTCTGCAGGTCAGCAATTTCTCCAGCTTTGAAAGGGGCAGTTATTGTGTAACAGTATTCTACTTTAGAGAGCACTAACATCATGAAAAATATCATCATTGGTAAGGCATCTTTTCTTTGAAATGGTTCTTGTAATCCAACTAGTCATTTTTCTCGCAGTTGTGATGGCTACGTTATTGTGTTCTTTAGAGGTAAGGTCTTCTGCTATGATTACACCCCAAATCCTTTACATTGCTTTTGTTTTAGTATATGATTTGACTGGATTTGGGTGATGTCACTCCTCCTCCAACAGATTTGTGATGTGAGATGTATTTCCTGGACTTTTCTTCACCCTCATGTAGCCTTGGCATTGCTACTGATCTCTCACACTAAGTCTCCCTCCTAGTGAAGTTGTCAGTTAGCTTGTTCCTTAGAGAGTGAGGCAAGAGGCGCCCTGCTAAGTCTTACTATAGCAATTATTCCACACAACATATTCTCACATGTCCCCTTTCTCCAAATGTTTTCAGTTGCTCCTCTTGTTGCTGGAAAGTACTCTTGCTTCCTCTAGTAAGCTCAACTTGCCGTATGAGCTCGAATCTGTAAATAAATCCTGGACCGCCAATGCACATGTCTGCATGCGACCAAGCCTGTAGTGTCACTGATCCAGCATGCCTATCTGACATCCCGTATCAGAGCTAACTGGTGACCTGCCCATTGGCTGCAACTCTGCACCATCATCTACTCCATGTCTCTTTTTTTTATATACCCTCTAGACCGGTGTCACCACGCTAGGTCGGAAACCGCTCTCGGTCAGCGACTCTAGGTGCCATATTGTCCAGCCTTATGCTACCTCTTCCCTCCTGCCACCCCCTTAAAACAAAATTTACATTATCCTCACAAACTTTTCACCTCATAACTCAAAATATTGTTTGGGCCATCTAACATCTCATTAAGGTGGGTACAAATGATTCTTGATGTGGGGAAAGTCTTGAACTAGATGGCGATCATAACAGGAGCTACCTCGCCAAGCTAGTTTCAGGAAGCCACCGAGGCCCATCTAAAAAGAGGTGATTCATTACATTCACTGCTGATTTTTTCTTTCAAAACTAAAAATAGCAAAAAACTTTGGATTATCTGTACTGTATGTGAAGAACAGGGTGCAGTTCCAATTGATCCACATATTTGGGAGAGCATTTTACTTACTAATAAGTAAGCACGAATATTGTACAGTGTAGCTGTGCTTTGCAAATACTGTATTATAAATTTCTTGATAAAATATTCATAACACACTATAGAGTTGCTATGGTTTTAGTCTGGTCTGTAATATTTGGCAAATTCCTTCCATTGTCTTTAATGTACAATGCTGTACTTAAATTTTGTCATGAATTTTGAAAATGTATTAATTAACCTTATGTTTAGTAACATGCAGGAAATATATAAAATTTACCCTTTGTTCCAGTTCTCAAGAATCTGTTACCAGTACTTTGAAAGCTCAAAAAACTAGTCCTTCTGTGCCACAAAACAATAAATCTAAAAGTAAAAAGAGAAAACCTTCAAAGTGGAAAAATAAAATCTTGAAGGAGGATGAAAATAACCTTGGGGAACAACTGCTTCAGGAATTTGCCGAGTTTCAGTCTTCTCGACCAGATAAAGTCAGTGAAGGTGAAGACGAGGCAGAATTGGGTAAGTCAGATTCTGCTTCACTTGAAAAGAGATTAAATGAAAGTGAAATTAATGCAGAATTTCAATCTTCCTTTGTGGAAAATGAATTAAGTGTTTGTGGTAATGTAGCTACTGACCCTAGTGATAAGCTTGTCTCTGAGGTTCCTGGAAAAGCTCCTGTCTGTGTAGCTCAAGAACCCTGTGAGCGTTCTCCATACCATACTAGTCACAAGGACTCTCCGGTTGGTGAAAATGCTCAGCCTGGAGCTGCAGTAGCAGCAGCAGCAGTGGCAAGTGTATCTAGTTTGGTTAAATCAACTAGTCCAGACAAAAGAAATAATCTTTCATCTAACATACAGATTTTGGAAAACTCAGAAAATATTTCAGATTCAGTCCAAGGAACCTTACCATTAACAGAGCCTCTTCAAATTCTTCCATATACTGAAACTCTTCCAATTCTTGAACCCTCTGAAAATTATGATAATGATATGGGTCTCCTAGCCATGGTACCTACAACCACCCTTCCTATTCGAAGTAATACAATACCAGGCATTGCTACATCATCTTCACTGTGTTGTGCTACCTCTGCTCTGGATCAGGAGCAGTATACATTAACTGAACTTACTCCCGTTAATCCACATGAAATAACTTCCTTGGAAGGTTCATACTGTGTAGATGAGGGAACAGGATTACTCTATCCTGCACCCATGCAAGGTGAGGCTTCAGGCAAAACTTATTCCATAGTTGCTCCATCATCGTCATCATTAATTTCTGCTCCTTCAAACACATTAGTAACACAAAATGCTTCTGCTGGAGTTCTACCAAGGTTTGACAGTGCTATGTGTAGTTATGGAGAAGTTGGCCAAGAGAGAGGGTCGACGCCTTTTTCACAACTTGTAAAAGGAAATACTGGAGATGTGACAACCATTCTGCTTCCCCCAGTCGCAAAGGAGCAGATCAGCCAAGGGTGCATCATTACATTTTGTAGTGGCGCTGAAAATCAAGGTATGTTTCTGAAACTTCTATTTTTTCAAGTACAGTTAGCCACGTGCTATTCGAACCCCTCAGGACTGAGACTGAATGGATAACATGTTGTGTACGGATAAGTGGTTAGTCATCCTGAAAAGCTAGGGGAAAATTTGAAAATTTTGTTGCAGGAATTCAATAGTGTTTTGTTTGAACTCGCAATATATGTTCAGATCTGCTTGTTACCAATGCTACATCGGCTATAATCTTTAAGTTATTTGGATAGAAAAGGTGGTGGTGGATGATGATAGTGTTGTGTTGACTGAAGTGGAGATTAATGGTGATAAGGTAACCTCAGCAGACTGCCTTTTACATGTACTTTAATGTACCATAATGCCATGGCAGGCTTTAAAGCTTCTGAGCCATTCATTAGTATATGAACACTGCTCAAGTGGTGGTGTGTACAGTCACTGGGCTTACTAATTTAATCTTTATTGCACATTTTTACTCAGACTACCTGCCCCATCCGTTATTCAAACTTTTTAATCCGAACAAACCCCAATTGGATAACAGGCATTCGTAAAGCATGTGGCTGACTGTATGTATTATTGGTTATTTTGGGATATTACGTTTGCCATAAATGATCTTACAAGACATGGGTAATAGATAAGTTGGTCTTAGTTGCTCAAAGAATTGTCACCCTGGTTAAGTAAATGGGTATCCTTCATCACATGTCTGCCTATACCATTCCCAAGTAGTTGTCAGCACTTTTACCTCTAGCATTACTGTATGTGCTCGCTTATCCGAATTCCGCTGAATCAAATATTTGGGTTATCCGGCCAAAGTCACATCTGGATAATTTTCTGCCAGACAGACATCCGGATAATTGGATATTATCACGGATAGCACAAACTCGCACAGAGCCTAAGGTAAGTCTGGATAATTTTCTGGTGAAGCTTCAACAAAAATTTGGATAACCAGAGGTTAGGTTACATATATTTTCAAGAACTACACATTAAAGGATCTACAGTATCAAACAAGAAGACAAAACTTCAACAAGGTAATCTGATGTTTCTCTTTTAACACTTAGACCACAGTTATGGAAAAATGGTCATACCTGCCTATGCACAAAAAAAAAAAAAAATCCCAAAAATTATTTTCGTTATAGAATTATTAATTTGTAAGAAGAATATAAGTAAAACATGAAACTAATTGAATATTTATTGTTTCAATGGGTGGAGGTGCTCTGTAAGTCTTCATCTGGCACTTGTCAATGCCTGGTACTCGATTTTACTAATACTTCTTGATTTATTCTCTGATGTTTTACCGATTGTTTTATCACTTGTTTTTCTTATTTTACATCCACAGAGCTTTTATATCCATACAGTACAACCTCGATTCAATGTACTATATGAAACCAATCCCAGTGCGTTGGAGCGTTGGATTCATTGCAAGAGGTGACCTTCAGGAGGTGCTTGCATCAGTCTTTTTTTTTTCTTGTACACAATAAAAATGCATTATCATATTACATACTGTACCTATATATTACTACTCTACTAAAAAATACTGTATTACATTTGTTATTTACCTAATTGTTGGAGTTATGTCCATCCTGAAGTTTCGTGGAGTTGTGAATGCCGTACAGTAAATACATACTGTAGTGTATTATGCCGTTAGCACTGAGTTGATTAAGTAGTTCTGCTGTATGTTGAGTACTACAATACAGTTTATGAAAACCATTTTACACTAAAATTTCTGTACTGCAACCTTAATTTGAACACCAACACTATATACTTAAATTTAACACTTATTCTAACTGTACACTCCACACACGATGTTCTTAGATGTTTGCATCAGCTTTGCTGGTGCTCGCTGCTGCTGTGTTTGCTTCTGCTGCTTCTGAGCTGGTGCTGGCTGCTGTTGTACCAGTGCTGGGTACGGCTGTGCTCTTGCTGGGTATGGCTGTGCTCGTGCTGGGTACGGCTGTTCTTGTGCTGGGTACGGCTGTGCTCGTGCTGGGTACAGCTGTGCTCGTGCTGGTTATAGCTGTGCTTGTGCTGGGTACGGCTGTGCTCGTGCTGGGTACAGCTGTGCGCGTGCTGGTTACAGCTGTGCTCATACTGGGTATGGCTGTTCTTGTGCTGGGTACAGCTGTGCTCGTGCTGGTTACAGCTGTGCTTGTGCTGGGTATGGCTGTTCTTGTGCTGGTACGGCTGTGCTCATGCTGGTTGATTTTCTGCTACTAGTTCTTGCAAAATATTGCTTCATTTTTGGCATTAATAAGGCACTATTAGTAAGCCACTCACACATTTTGTTGTACAGTATAACAATACAGCTGTAGTAAAAAAATGGTAAATTCCACAATTATTCTTCCACCGGCAGATAAATAAGTCAATCACAGACAAAGCTAAGGGCACTGGGTGCCTACTGTATGAATGCTGATGCGGTCAATACACACTACAGTAGGCTGGTGTTTAAGCCAGATCCAGTAACAAATTTCTCTCAAATATTGGATTTATGTCAAATTATATATTTTTGTGTTATATATTTAGTTTAGCAATATTATTACAATAGTAAGAGCTATAAAAAATACTTACTTTAGAACTGATTTATTAATTTTATTATTTCGAAGCCATAGGTCACTGAACTGTGGCGACGAAATCAAATGAAACACACATGGTTTTGTGTGGACACGGATTAGACCCGTCCTCTCGTGCTGGAGTTGTTCCGCCAATAACATGAATAATTTCTCAAATGGCAGATATCTATCAGATTACAGCATATTTTGGTTTTATTTAGTTTAGTTTAATTAGGATAATAAAGAGTTATTAAAACACCAGTTTTAGAAATGATTTATTAATCTGAAACGTTCAAATTCATGGGTCACTGAACTATGACAACACAGGCAAGAGTGAGTGAAACCTCACTGTAAAGAGAGGTTTGCTGTACAGTATTCCCTTATCTGTCCATCCTTACTCATCTTGTTTCATTACAGATAATGTATATAAGAAGATTTCAACACATTAGCTAGCTATTCACGCTTCAGCCTTTACATTAATTTACAAAGATATGTGTGCCACAAATCAGTGAACGAAAATCATTGAAACTCAGTTGTTCACTTGTGTGGACCACTCTGGCTGGTATTTGGTTAATATACGTCACTTCTTGTGTGGACCATTCTGGCTGGTGTTTGGTTAATATGTGTCACTTGTTGTGTGATCCACTTGTGTGATCCAACTTGTCTTATGAAAGAATTATTTATTGTAATCTGTGATAGAATGAGACAGTTTTCCACCAGTCTGTGAAAACTCTGTCCCAACATTGTAAGCTTGTGGACCACTTGTGGTTCACTTCTATGGTCTACTTGTGTGGTCCACTTGTGTGATATAAGTTGTCATATGAAGGAATTATTAACTGTAACCTGTGATAGAATGGGAAAGTTTTCCATCAGTCTTTGAACTCTTGTCTCGACATCGTAAGCAAATCTGAACATCCCCCGCTTCGGCAAACCATTGTTTGTCCAACCGGGTTGTAAGGTACTGGGATTGAAAGCTGTACCCTAGAGTATCGCTAACAACACCCACTCTTACTTTCTTGTAAACAATGGAAGTGCAGGGATCTATATAGCAATAATCACCAGTTCTAACTACATGGGACAAGAAATACACCTAGGGGGTACAATTTTACAAAAGGGTTTTTATTTAACAAATACCAGATTTCCTCACACTGATTAGAATGGGGAGGGGTGTACTTGGATCCACCACAGGATTGATACAGACAAAGGGGGGGGGAGGTTCCTTCCCACCAACACACACCTCAGGAGACCACTGGCACAAAGGGACCACACACAACAGTTTAGGCCTCTACAAACTTGAACTTAAGGTCATTACTCCATTCCACTCCTCTTAGGTCACTACAAAGGAAAGGGCATGGGTTTTAACAATACACTACTCTGACCACAATACACAAATTGATGTACAAAGTAAATGTGAATAACCCCATTTGACACACAGCTGAGCACATGTACTTGAATTAACAATATACTGCTCTCCCTACACACAGGGTTCTAAAATCTTTATTTCTATAAATTCCTATCACTAACTTATACAAAAAGGGAAGCACTGCTATAAACATCTATAATACTGCACTTATCGTATTTGTTGGAGACCATCCAAGACACTGGTCTTGTTCTCACTGCCTTTCTCTCTCCCAAGTGAATGAGAAGACCTTGCCCATTTGCTTCCTGCCTGGTTCCAATAATGTCTCATCTCTATAAATGTCATACACATTTCCCAATAGTTCATTTATATGTCTTGTAATGTTCCAGGCTGTTTTTCTACATTTAACACTGTTGTTTCTCTATATTGCATTGAATCTACTTTTTAACTATTTTATCAGGTTTGTTTACATTGGTTTTTAGGAGATGACCTTTTCCTGCTAAGATGATGCTCTGTATATCTGCAGGGGTAAAAGTACCAGACTGGTTTTCAACATTTAACACTGCTATTTCTCCCTACACAAGGGTCTCTCTCTTATAGGGTGAGTAAATCCGGCCTGAAAAGTGTGCGAACTGGCCGGAGATTCGTTGAATCGAGGTTGTACTGTATTTGCATCATACTTGCAAAACCCAGACAGTAATATTTAAATCTTCAAATGATGATAATCACATTACTCTGTGAATCAACAGTAAATGATAATCACTGTCTAAGGGTTAAATTATAATTTTGATTTACAATGTGTGTGGAAATTCAAATTACGTTGATTGTTGTACAAAAAATTGCAAATATAGTCATCTTTGAACGTCACCTGTAAGAATGCTGCTTATCTGGATGTGTGACTTATCTGGTGAGGGATTCTTTCCATATATGTAGTTTGGTTAAGTGAGCTTAGACAGCACTGAGTACAGTGGTACTGTACCTCCACTTACAAATTTAATCCATTACCAGAGACGGGTTGTAACTCAAAAATTTGTATCTCGAAAAGAATTTTCCCCTAAGAAATAATGTAAATTGAATTAATCCGTTCCGCATTCCTAAAAATATTAACTTTAAAATACATAATACACCCATATTTTGTACTATAGTATGCTCAAGTTATAGCTTACTTTTATTGATGACTCTTGTTGGTGTAGGGAGACGGTGAGGAAGGGGAGGGGAAGAGGAAAGGTGTTATTGTTCGGAAGGGGCATTCCCTTCCATTATAACATCAGGCAATAATGTCTTTTCTTGGATACACACTCTCCTGTGTTTTCAGGCATTCCACTAGGATCTGTTGTGGCTCACTGCTTGCTTGTTTTACTAAGAATCTGTCTAAAGACACTTGTTTTTCTCTACATTTTAACACTTGTCTGTAGTGAGACATCACATTGTCATTTAAAGGTCACTGCAAAGGCCTTTATCTGGGTGCCTTTTTTCAATCAAACTTTGCAGTTCTTCCCACACTTCACACATTTTCTTAATGTTCTCTGCGTAAAGTTGCAGAGTTCTCTGGCCTACTGGAGGTGTGATTAGAGGGTGCGACTGGAGGTGTGATTAGGGGTGCGACTGGCTTTGTTTGCCCGTGCTTGGTCCCACGATTTGTGGGCGTTTCAGGTCGTGTCTTTTGGCCTGCGATAGCATTGGGCCTCCCTTTTCGGGGGAGGGGGGGAAGGGCGGTTCGGGGCTGGTGGGGCAGGTTTCTTCCCTCCTTTGCTTCGTCAGGTTATCCTACCGTAAGTGTGGTCGAAAGGACCTCATCCCTCAGGTGGGTTTTTCGTCTGTTTCCAGTGGCAAAACGGAATTTTGTGGATCTGCGGTTCTTTCTGAACTTGTCCTGTCTGAACCCCTGGAATTCTTACTCCTCCTTTTGGATAACCACTCTGTTCCAGATCCGGTTTTCTTGGAACCGGGTTCTTGGATGATGTCTCTGGACCTCAGGGATGCATATTGGCACATCCCTATTCATCCGGGGTTTAGGGACATGGTAGGTTTTGTGGTGGGGCGTCAGGCTTACCATTTTGTTGCATTCCTTTCTGGATGAATCTGGTACCTCTCATTTTCACGCGTCTTACCCAGATCGTGGTGGCCTGTCTGCGTCTCCTAGGTGTTCGGGTTTTGGCCTACCTTGACGACTGGTTGGTCTGGGCTCCCAGCCAGTCTGCTTACCTGGTATTTGGTTATTTCCCAGCTTGCTGGGTTCGGGTTCCTAGTGAGCTGGAGGAAGTCCCATCTGGTTCCGTCTCAGGTTTAAACTTAGCTGGGCCTTGTCTGGGATTCCCGGACAGCGTCCTTGTCTCCCCCCCCCCCAGGCGGCATTGCTCTGGCTGCAGTCTTGCTGTCGTTTGTTTCTGAGGGGCGTCCTGGGTCACTCTGTGGTAACTAAAGCAGCTGTGTGTAAGTCTGAACTTTATTGCTGTGATCGTTTATGCGCTTTTTCAGGTTTGGTTGCAGAGTCTGTTCTGGTTCCTTTGAGGCCATTCCTTCCGCCTCGCTCGCGATCGCTAGGTTTGTTTCCCCAGGGGCCTTGTGTCGGCTGCTGCGTCACCACCTTCTTCTTCGTGCATTTCGGGGTTCATTGCTGATGACAGAATGCTGATGTGATATACACGGACTTCGCAAAGGCTTTCGACAAATGTGACCATGGCGTGATAGCACACAAAATGAAGTCAATGGGAATAACCGGTAAAGTAGGACGCTGGATACTCAGTTTTCTGTCAAATAGGACTCAGCGAGTAACGGTCAACCATATAAAATCTAGTCCAAGTCCAGTTAAAAGCTCTGTACCTCAGGGTACAGTCCTTGCACCGCTGCTTTTCCTTATTCTTATATCAGATATAGACAAAAATACAAGTCACAGCTTCGTATCATCCTTTGCAGACGACACAAAAATCAGTATGAAAATTACCTCGGCTGAAGACATTGAAAAACTTCAAGCTGATATTAATAAAGTTTTCGACTGGGCATCAGAAAATAATATGATGTTTAACAGTGACAAATTTCAGGTACTCAGGTACGGTAAGAATGAGGACCTTAAACATAATACAGGGTACAAAACACAATCAAATGTGCCCATAGTAGGAAAACAACATGTAAAGGATTTGGGAATAATGATGTCTGACGACCTAACGTTTAGGGAGCATAACCAAGCAAATATTGCGACAGCCAGAAAAATGATAGGATGGATTACGAGAACTTTCAAATCCAGGGATCCCACCACAATGCTTGTACTCTTCAAGTCACTTGTGCTGTCCCGTCTTGAGTACTGTTCAGTACTCACTTCCCCCTTCAGAGCAGGAGAGATTGCTGAAATAGAGGGAATACAGAGAACATATACAGCACGTATAGACGCGATAAAGCACCTAAATTATTGGGATCGTCTCAAAGCTCTCCAAATGTACTCACTAGAAAGAAGACGAGAGATATCAAATAATATACACCTGGAAGATACTGGAGGGCCAGGTCCCAAATCTACACAGTAAAATAACAACGTACTGGAGTGAACGATATGGAAGAAAATGCAGAATAGAACCAGTGAAGAGCAGGGGTGCCATAGGCACAATCAGAGAACACTGTATAAACATCAGAGGTCCGCGGTTGTTCAACACCCTCCCAGCAAGCATAAGAAATATTGCCGGAACAACCGTGGACATCTTCAAGAGGAAACTAGATTTATTCCTCCAAGGAGTTCCGGACCAGCCGGGCTGTGGTGGGTATGTGGGCCTGCGGGTCGCTCCAAGCAACAGCCTAGTGGACCAAACTCTCACAAGTCAAGCCTGGCCTCGGGCCGGGCTTGGGGAGTAGAAGAACTCCCAGAACCCCATCAACCAGGTATCAACCAGGTATTGCCTTGGCACCTTCCAGAGCCCTGTCTTGATGTATTCAAGAATGCCTCCTCTCTCGGCTGGGGTTTTGTGACCGGTGCTCAATAGGGCGGCCAGGGGCAGTGGGCTCCGTCCTTCCATCGGGCTCACAGTAAGGTACAGGAATTTGTTACACTGTGGCTTAGCAGTGTCGGATTTGGCTCGCTCAGGGCTCCACGATCCGGCTTCATTCGGACTGGGCCCTGGTGGTTCATTGCCTGAACCACGGAGGGTCTCTGCGGTCTGTATTCACCTAGTTCACCTAGTTGTTCTTGCGGGGGATGAGCTCTGCTCTTTCGACCCACCTCTCAACTGTCAATCAATCAACAATTTTTGGCTCTTTGGGGCTGGTCGCTTTGAGTGGCTCTTCTGCTGAGTTCTTGGGGTTTAGCTCTCTGTGTGTGGCTCATATCCCGGGTGTGTCCAATGGCCTAGCAGACGGCCTGTCGTGGTTCATTCCCCTGTCCATGGAATGGACGGTTGAAGCTGAATTGTTCAGTTGGCTCTGCCGAATGTACGGGCCACCAGATGTAGACCTCTTCGCGCCGGCGTGGTCGAGGCATCTCCTCGTATATGTGGCACCCTTCCTCGACTGCGAGGACTTCGCGGTAGATGCTTTTGGGTAGGAATGGTTGAACAGCCATCTTCTTTTCTGGCGAAGAATGAGATGGCGGGCTTCCGGAGGGGTCTGTGGTTTATTGATGCTTGGTTGGTCAGGCTGCTGCTTTATGCCGTTATCTGCGCGCCTCTGCATCTGTGTCCGGGGATGCACTTTGGGATGACCTGGTTTTTCTTGTTCCCTTTTCCAGGGCTTGGGTCAATTAGGTTGTCTACAAGGCTATCAAGTCTAGCCAGTCTGCGATCTACCCTTGCGCCCATGATGTTTATAAGTTTGCAGCTTCGGCTGCTGTGTTTGGCAATATGTCTTGGATGGATATTCGGGTTACCTTACCTTAAGGTGCTTCCGGGGCTTAGCGTCCCCGCGGCCCGGTCGTCGACCAGGCCTCCTGGTTGCTGGACTGATCAACCAGGCTGTTGGACTCGGCCGCTCGCAGCCTGATGTATGAGTCACAGCCTGGTTGAAAAGGTATCCTTTGGAGGTGTTTTTCAAGTTCTCTCATGAACATTGTGAGGGGTCAGCCAGTTATGCCCCTTGTGTGTATTGGAAGCGTGTTGAACAGTTTTGGGCCTCTGATGCTGATAGAGTTCTCTCTCAGAGTACCCGTTACGCCTCTGCTCTTCAACGGGGGTATTCTGCACATCCTGCCAGGCCTTCTGGTCTCATGTGATGTTATCTCTGTGTGCAGGTTTAGGACCAGCCCCTCTACTATTTTCCACGTATAGATTATTATGTATTGGTGCGTGGGTTTTGGAGATCGAACAGGGTCCTGGCTGCCCGATATCGTGTTAATGTGCCGGCCCTCAGCGGTCTTGTGTCTACTTGGGTCGGCTGTAGCAGCCAGTTATCTCATCTTTGTTATGAGTTGTGCAGTGTGGCCTCCTCCCGGGTAAGTCCCTTTTATTTTTTCTCTTTTGGTAGTTAGCTCCAGGGAGCTGACAGGCCTCCCCCACAGAAAACCAGCGTTGAATGTATTGAAATGCCATTTTCTGGATAGTGCCCTGGAGGCTCCCTGTCACCCTCCCTCTCCCTGGTTGGCAGTTTGTGTGTTTCCGTTTTTCAGCCTCCAAACTGACGGTCTGGCTTTTGGCTTGGTGGGCAGGACCCCCTCTTTCCCTCTGGAATGTGGGGGGGGGGAATGTTGACACGAATGAGCGGTGTGTGGTGTGATAATGTGTTGCTTGTTTGCTTGTTTTTCTTTGGGGGAGTTTCTGGCCTCTGTTCGGTCTCAGGTTGCAATATTTCTACCAGGAGTGGTCTTGTTTTGAAGCGCCTACCTTTCTGGGTGCTCAACCCCGGTCGATGGCAGACATGAATACTTTCAAACGTGTGAGTTTCATATTCCATGGCTCCCTTCACCTCTCTGAGGGCAACATGTTCTGGCTAATTGTCCACAGTAGGCATGACAACTCCATATGACTGAAGCCCCGTGCTAATATTAGCTAATATATGTCCAAGAGCTCCAGGAATCGTCTGGGGTTCTACCCAGAAAATGGCATTTCATTACAGTCATTGCTGTTTTTTCTTTAGGTCATCAACAAGGTTATAAAGTGTAGCCAGCCAGTGATCTTCCCTCATGCCTAGCCTATGATGGTAGGAAGTATGCTGCTCTGTCTGCAGTGTATGCGAACATGTCCTAGGATGATATTCGGGTGAGGGAGTTTTGGAAGTTTGACAGGGTCATGACGGCCCGGTATCTTGTCAATGTTCTTGGGCTTTGATGCCCTTGTGTGGCTTTGGGTCGTCTCTTTCAGCCAGGGGTCTTGTCCTCATCGTGAATCCTGCAGTACTTCCTCCTCCTCCTCCCTGGTGAGTTTCCATGTTTTCCTTCTTCACAAGGACCTTCCCACTCTCTAGAAAACCACCATGAGGGTGGGTTTATGGGGATTTTGATAGATGTAGATGCCTACATCTATCCTAGAACTGGGGGCTGAGATGGTGGTTGGTGATGAGCTACCTTGCACCTTCCAGCAAAAGAGTGGAGGAGGTGGAGTGATCAAGATCGTGCTAGTTTCGAGAAAATTTGATCGTTTGTTTACATAGCTGGAGGAGTTCTTTAGCCGGGTTTTGGGGCTTCAGTCTCTTGAAGCCAGCAGTGGTTTATTTTGACTTTTCTGTTTGCTTTCCTCAGTGAGGTGATAAACTATATAGGTACCAGTATATAAGTAGGTTGAGGGAGCCAATGGGGTTCGCTCGAAAATTGGCATTTCATTACATTTGACGGTGTTTTTTTTTTTAAATTGCATAGAGAAGTAGAATTTTGCATAAGTTACGTAGTTTGTGGTTACTTTTTTGCTTTGATTTTATGAAACTCTGAAAAGACAAATGACTTTAGTGATGTGCTGTAGTATGAATTGCATTAGAAAACTTGCTGTGCCATTCAGTTATTGTTTGTAATGATATCTGCAGTTGACCGTTTGTGTTTGAAAAGAAATTTCCTTGATTATAAATCAAGAGTTTGTGATTTGCAGGTCGGCAAACAAGCACGATGGTTCTTCACTTGCCAGCTCCCGAACAGTCAACCATACCTGTCATGGCTCGGCCTTTTGAGATTGGTTATGGAGAGATAAATCCAGTCGCAAATAAAATACACGTTCTTGAATTGAATCCAGAAACATGTACCTTACCTGCAGAATATAATAGGAGGAACTACTCTCCGAATGGTATGTGGTATCCGGTAATATACATAGAGCTTGTAGAATTTTGTGACTTCTATGGACCCAGAATTGTTCGGACCCTCTTGCCATGTATGTGGTGTTCTTGCTCCATACCAGATACAGTACAAAGTTATGGCCGTTGCAAATAATTCCAAGTTCTTGAACTCATAAAACATGCTAATTCCAAGTTCTAGAACTAATAAAACATGCTAATTCCAGGTTCTAGAACTCATAAAACATGTTAATTCCAAGTTCTAGAACTCATAAATCATGCTAAATTCCAAGTTCTAGAACTCATAAAACATTATAATTCCAAGTTCTAGAACTAATAAAACATGCTAATTCCAGGTTCTAGAACTCATAAAACATGCTAATTCCAAGTTCTAGAACTCATAAAACATGCTAATTACAAGTTCTAGAACTCATAAAACATGCTAATTACAAGTTCTAGAGCTCATAAAACATGCTAATTCCACATTCTAGAACTCATAAACATGCTAATTCTAAGTTCTAGAACTAAAAAAATATGCTAAATCCAAGCTCTAGAACTAAAAAAACATGCTAATTCCAAGTTCAAGAACTCATAAAATATGCCTTTGCAATGATTAGTAAGTTATAATTCAACCAAAGTATACATTATACCACCCACATGAAGTTGACTTGTTTTTAACTGCTCTATATTTTCTCACCAAACAAAAATGAAGGTTTTGTTGGGAACCTTCACATGTGGGGGGAGACACATTTATCAAACTAAAGTAATATGGACCCTTACTTTAATGAACTGCACTCCAACAAATTCTTGAATTGTCCAAACAGTGTGTTTAGTCCAAATTCTAAAGTGAAATATAAAATATGCAATTCATATATATGTTTATATATATATATATATATATATATATATATATATATATATATATATATATATATATAAAATATGTAACATATATAATATACAATATATGTTTGATTAATCACTGTGATGCGCCAAGTTTATTGTGAAATTCCCCTGTGTGCATGATATCAAGTGTTCCCCCAAAATTCTTTTTTCTTTGTAAAATGATAAATTCCTCTTCCCTGAACATGTCTGTGTAATAATAAATACCAAATTCCACTTACTTTGGCTGTGGGGACATGGACAAGGTGTGCTGTGACGTCATCAGGGGCTGGTTGCCTGTACGTGAAGCTCCCAGACACGGTCGCGCGGGCCATTCAAACACCGGGTGTTGCCACAAATATATTTTCAATTATTTGTTCCATGTATTTCCAATGCGGTTTTATTTGTTTTTTATCGTATATGATGCATATTTTTGTCCTTTACAATATGTATACAGTAAAACGTTCATAATGTTCCATGGAACTGTGATACGTGTGTCAGTAATGTGTCCACAATAAATGTTTATTGTCGCTATATTACTTGTTAAAAATTCACTAAAATTATAATATGTACAGTTTCACACACTACACAGTAACACACTGTATTACACACTCAGTACTTTGAAAGCGAGTAATAATCAACGAAGTAGTTCATGGTACACAGTGCGACTTTCGCTTCCTGTTTCTTCGTTTTGTGTACTTGCAAATAATGCACTCATGTACACCCTTGGCTTTAGTACTTGTAGGTGGTATGTAGCCAAGCTTGTAAAGCATAAGGTAGTATTAAAAAGATTATAGGAAAAGATCAATTTGTGAGGTGGTCTTGAAAAGATCACTTTGTAAGGTTCCACAAAGGAAGATATTCAGCCACCCTCAAAGTGTGTTAGTCAGTCTGGAAGAGATTCAGCTATTCTTGAAAATATTTATGGGAAACGCCACCATGGAAGCCGCTAACACTG
The DNA here is from genome assembly GCA_020271785.1 of Procambarus virginalis. Taxonomy (NCBI): domain Eukaryota; kingdom Metazoa; phylum Arthropoda; class Malacostraca; order Decapoda; family Cambaridae; genus Procambarus; species Procambarus virginalis. Next base: position 31,050,782 of record WNGS01169498.1, read on the forward strand.
TTCCATCTATGCTACTTGTACCAGATGCATCATCACTGAATGCAGAAAACGATTCATGTATGTATCATCTATATAAATTGGAGATGGCATAGGTGGGCAAGGGTGGCGCTCAAAGCTACAACTGGATATGTTTGCTGTATTGTCCTCATAGGTGCTGTATCACTTGCATCCGACCTTTGTGTTAGGTCCTTATTTCGCCTAGGTTCACCAATATCACGACCCCTTATGTTCTTCGAACAATAAGGTTTGAATTTCCCCGACAGAGCGCGATCTTTCAACACTGTGTCGGACAGGTGTTTGGAAGCCAGAGGCACGTGCGCCACCCATGGTTGCTCACTTGGTACTAACCCAGCCAGCAGTCCTAGAACATTCCCGGAATTTTTTCCAAGATGGCTGCCTTTCACTGGAAGTCCTAAGAGTCCATTTCGTACACAACCAACCGCTCACACATTTTGAATGGGTAGGAAAAAATCAAGAGTTTTCTCGGTTGGTGCAGTCCAGCGGTTAAGGGAGGATTCTTTGTCAAAGCCATCCCTAAGGTCAAGCATCAAGATGATGCTGTATTAGCAGCATCCGTGATCTACCTAATCAAAGTGTAAACTATTGTATAATGCTTAAAAACATTTAAACAAACTTAAATGGACATAATATTTACAAATATTATAAAAAAACTAATATATAAACAAATACAGTGGAACCTCTCTGTTCAAATTTAATCAAATCCAATAAATGAATAGTAACTAGAAAATCCATGCATCGAATAAAATTGTCCTCTTAGAACTAGTGTAAATCCACTCCACACCCCCAAAAATATTAACTTAAAATACATTTTGTACAAAATACTACTCATATTTTTTTCATATACAAAACAGTCAGGTATAAATATAAATAGTAAATAAAATAAATGAATATTCAACTGAACTTTACCTTTACTGAGGACACTTGTTGGTGTATGGGAGACGGTGAGAAAGGGGGGTGGGAGCTGTTGTTAATGTATGGAAAGGAAGTCCCCTTCCATTATAACATCAAACCCATCCCATGCTCACCTTAAATGTTTTTATATTTGGATCACTTGTCCCAGATTTTCCCCTCACATGTTTCACTGCCTCTGTTATATAGCAGCCAGCCAGGCATTTAGTCACAAGAAGTCAGTCAGTCAAGCATTCACAGGCAAGACCATTAACAGGAAGTCATAACCAAAGACAGTCAGGCATTCACAGTTGTGGTAGCAACCAGTAAAACATTTACCATCAGTCAGGCATTTACAGTCAATCAGGCATTCACAGTTGCAACCACTCACAGTAAACAATACGAGTTTAATGTCAGGCACTCGGGCTGTTTGCTTCCCGGCCACCAGCTGGTAGGAAGGAAGTCAGCCATATTAATACCATCCAGGCATGGCTGGCAAGGTCCATTGTGGGAATGGGAGATGGAGGTTGCGGGGAGGAGGGTCCGGTGTGGGGATGGACGGTGGAGATTGTGGGGTTTTTCCAGTGTGGGGATTGGTAATGGGGGTTGTACTCACCTAATTGTGCTTGTGGGGGTTGAGCTTTGTCTCTTTGGTCCCGCCTCTCAACTGTCAATCAACTGGTGTACAGATTCCTGAGCCTACTGGGCTCTATCATATCTACATTTGAAACTGTGTATGGAGTCAACCTCCACCACATCACTGCCTAGTGCATTCCATTTATTAACTACTCTGACACTGAAAAAATTCTTTCTAAAGGAGAAAATTCTTTCTTTCTTGTGGAGAGGGGTCTAGTGTGGGGAATGCAGGTGCTTGGGGAGGGACTGGGTGTGGCCAGCTCCTGTGTTATTCCTATTCAGATACAATATCTCTCATCTCACTCGCCCACTTCAGCCACCCATCTCACAAGTCAAGCTGTCTTATCAGCTTGACTTGTTCCCATCTGCCTTATCAATCATTATCTAAACAGAGCTGTCACAAGTCTGTCTCAAGCTGTCACAAGTCTGTCTCAAGCTGTCACAAGTCAAGCCTGGCCTCTGGCCAGGCTTGACTTGTGACAGCTTGGTCCACCATGCTGTTGCTTGGAGTGGCTCGCAGGCCCACATATCTACCACAGCCCAGTTGACTGTGGTGGATAATGTGAAGAAAAACAACCTAGTTTTCTCTTGAAGATATCCAAGAGAAAACTAGAGAGTTTTCTTCAAGGAGTGCCGGACCAACTGAGCCATGGTGGATATGTGGGCCTGCAAGCTGCTCCAAGCAACAGCCTAGTGGACCAGGCTCTCACAAGTCAAGCCTGGCCTCGGGCCGGGCTTGGGGAGTAGAAGAACTCCCAGAACCCCATCAAGCAGGTATCAAGCAATCATTTGACGAACTATTGAACTTGCTGTCATTTAGCTTGTCTTGCACTTCTTCAATCTGCTGGAGGTGTCCTTGGACTGGCTTTCGGAGGATGTAGAGGCGTTGAAGGTGGGGAGGGGGGGCAATTTGGCCAGGGTTTTAGCTGCCCTGATAAAGCTGTTTGTGCCTATCCTCCGGGAGGCAGTTTTCTTTTTTTTTTTTTACCTCTTGCATATTAGCAGGCTGTCCTTACTCTCTCTTTGGATTCAGCTTGGGCACTGGCTTTACAGTCTTCATCTCCGTTCTGTATCCTATTATTCCTGGAGGACTGTGTTGGTCGGTTTCTCTTGGCGACTTCTTCTAGTTTCCGCCCCATTTCTGATTTGTTGGTCCTCAGGGGATGCGTTCTTGGTCCTCTCAGGGTAGTCGTGCCAGGGCTCGAGTTTCGGTAAATCGAGGTGGCCCTTGGGGACAGTTTCGGGGCTGGTGTGTCCTCCGGGGACTTCTTTGTCTGGTCGGTGCGTTGGTCGCTCTTGTGTGGAAGTAGGCTTCTCGGAGGTTGCGTCGGGCATTTTGTGAGTCGCACCGTTGATGGAGCGATGGGGGGAAGGCTAACTCTGTTTGCCCGTGCTTGGTCCCATAATTCGTGGGCTTTTCGGGTCATCTCTTGTGACGTTTGGTGGCATTGGGTGGCTCCTCCTCCTCCTGTTGGAGGTTCATGGCTGGTAGAGCAGGCTTCTTCCCCATCTCTGACGGGTCATGTTGGATTGGTTTGCTTGGACGTGGTTGAAATGACTTGATCCCACAATTGAGTTTCCCGCATGTTTCCGGTTCTGAACGAGACTGTGCAAATCTTCGGTTCATTTTGGATTTGTCCCGTCTGAACCGTTTGATTCCTTGCCCCTCCTTTCGGATGACTATGTTGTCCCAGGTCCAGCTTCTTCTCATGTCGGGTGCATGGATGGTTCTCTGGACCTCAAGAAGCGTATTGGCACGTTCCTATTCATCCGGGGTTCAGGGATTGGTTAGGGTTCATGGTTGGGCGACAGGCTTACCACTTTAGTTTTATTCCATTTAGTCTGAATCTGGCACCTTGCATTTTCTTGCTGTTAATCAGGGTCGTAATGGCACGTCTTTGTCTGCTAGGTCTTCGGATATTAGCCTATCTCGACTGGTTAGTGTGGGCTCCCAGTCGGTCTGCATGTATGCTAGCTAAAGGTATGGTTCTTTTCCAGCTTGCCAGTGCTGGTTCCTGGTGAATTGTCAGAAGTCCCAGTTAATTCCGCCTCAAATTCAGACTTGGCTGGGCCTTGTGTGTGGGATTTGTGGACTGCGTCTCTCTCTCCCTCTCCCTCCTGCTACATTGCTTTGGTTGCAGTCCCACCTTCAGGCTTCGGAGGCTGTTCTGGCTGTTCTAGAGGGCAGCCTCTTTTGCCGCTCTCAAGATCGCTGGGTTCGTTTCCCAGTGTCTTTGCGCCAGTTGCTGCGTTACAGTACCTCTTTTTGCCCGGTCCAGCTGTTGCTTCTGGTTCTGGCTCTCACCTGAAAGGATTTTGGGGTGAGAGTTCTTCTCATGGTGGCCGGCCCAGCCTTGGTTTCAGGCGTTGCTTGCTCGGTGTCTGAACCCAGGCGTTTTTCTGCTGCTCCGCCTTTTTCAGCAGGTTGGGCCAGTGAAGTACAGTGGCACCTCGATTAACGAGTGGCTCTATCTACTAGAATTTTGAGTAATGAGCGAGCCACTCGCAGAACATTTGTCTCTACTAATGAGCTTTTCCTCGATTAACCACCGTGCTGCGCGGAGTTTATTGAGAAATTCCCCCGGTGCGCATGAAATGAAGTGTTCCCAAAAAATTCTTTTTTCTTCGTAAAATGATAAATTCCCTTCCCTGAACATGTCTATGTAAAAATAAATACCAAATTCCACTTACTTTGGCTGTAGGGACGTGGACAAAGTGCGCTGTGACGTCATCAGGGCCTGGTCGCCCGTGCGTGACTCGCCCAGACACGGTCGAGCGGGCCATTCAAGCACCGGGTGTTGCCACAAATATATTTTCAATTATTTGTTTTATGTATTTCCAATGCGGTTTTATTTGTTTTTTTATCGTATATGATGCATATTTGTGTCCTTTATAATATGCATACAGTAGAACGTTCATAATGTTCCATGGAACTGTGATACATGTGTCAGTAGTGTGTCCACAATAAATGTTTATTGTCGCAATATTACCTGTTAAAAATTCACTAAAATTACAATATGTACAGTTTCACACACTATTTTCACAGTAACACACTGTATTACACACTCAGTACTTCGGAATTGAGTAATAATCAACGAAGTAACCCATGGTACACAGCGCGACTTCGCTCAGTGCACCAGGTACAGATAAATTTTCGCTGCTTGTTTCTTCATTCTGTGTGCTTGCAAATAACGCACTCACATACACCCTTGGCTTTAGTACTTGTAGGTTGTATGTAACCAAGCTTGTAAAGCATAAGGTAGTATTGAAAAGATTATAGGAAAAGATCAATTTGTAAGATAGTCTTGAAAAGATCGCTTTGTATGGTCCCACACAGAAAGAGATTCAGCATACATAAAGAGTGTCCATCAGTCAGGAAGAGATTCAACTAGACTCAAGAGTGTCCGTCAGTTGAGAAGAGATTCAGGCATTCTTGAAAATATCTATGGAAAACACCAAAATGGAAGCCGCTAACACTGTTCATCTATGCCATTTGTATCAGATGCATCATCACTGAACGCAAAAAATGATTCATCTAAGTATCATCTAAATAAATAGCATAGAATTGCAAAGATGACGCTCAGAGCTGCAGCTGGATACGCTCCCTGTATCGTCCTCATTAGGTGCTGTATCACTTGCAGCCAACCTTTGCGTTAGGTCCTTATTGCGCCTGGCTTCCCCAACATTATGACCCTTATGTTCTTCAAACAATAAGGTTTGAATTTCACTGACAGAGCATTATCTTCAACACCGCGTCGGACAGGTGTTTGGGAGCCAGAGGCGCGTGCGCCACCCATGGTTGCTCATTCAGTACTAACCCAGCCAGCAGCCCCAGGGCATTCTGGGATTTTTTTCCAAGATGGCTGCCTCTCACTGGAGGTCCTAAGAGTCCATTTCGTACACAACCAAGCTCGTACACATTTAGAATTGGTTACGAAAAATCGAAAAGAGTTTTCTCGGTTGGCGCAGTTTCCCGCCGACCGAGAAAACTCGGTTGGCGCAGTTAAGTGGTTAACGAGCGGCTCTATCTACGAGCATTTCAAGTAACAAGCGAGCCACTCGCAGAACATTTGTCTCTACTAACGAGCTTTTCCTCGATTAACAAGCATTTCCACTGGTTCTTGGACACCTTTTATGAAAGTTTTGTTGTTTCTCAAGACGAGTTTTCCACATGATGAGCTTGGTGTCGGAACAGATTAAACTTGTTAATCAAGGTGCCACTGTACCTCGCTGGTTCGCCTTACTGCTCTGCGATACGCGTCTGGCATTTCTGATGCATGTGTATCGCCATTTGCATGGTGATCAAGTGGCTTTTTTGAGGGTATCCCACCTGCGATCTTCATCTCTCAGGACTCAGCGAGTAACGGTCAACCATATAAAATCTAGTCCAAGTGCAGTTAAAAGCTCTGTACCTCAGGGTACAGTCCTTGCACCGCTGCTTTTCCTTATTCTCATATCAGATATAGACAAAAATACAAGTCACAGCTTCGTATCATCCTTTGCAGATGACACAAAAATCAGTATGAAAATTACCTCGGCTGAAGACATTGAAAAACTTCAAGCTGATATTAATAAAGTTTTCGACTGGGCATCAGAAAATAACATGATGTTTAACAGTGATAAATTCCAGGTACTCAGGTACGGTAAAAATGAGGACCTTAAACATAATACAGAGTACAAAACACAATCAAATGTGCCCATAGTAGGAAAACAGCATGTAAAGGATTTGGGAATAATGATGTCTGACGACCTAACGTTTAGGGAGCATAACCAAGCAAATATTGCGACAGCCAGAAAAATGATAGGATGGATTACGAGAACTTTCAAATCCAGGGATCACATCACAATGCTTGTACTCTTCAAGTCACTTGTGCTGTCCCGTCTTGAGTACTGTTCAGTACTCACTTCCCCCTTCAGAGCAGGAGAGATTGCTGAAATAGAGGGAATACAGAGAACATATACAGCACGTATAGACGCGATAAAGCACCTAAATTATTGGGATCGTCTCAAAGCTCTCCAAATGTACTCACTAGAAAGAAGACGAGAGAGATATCAAATAATATACACCTGGAAGATACTGGAGGGCCAGGTCCCAAATCTACACAGTAAAATAACAACGTACTGGAGTGAACGATATGGAAGAAAATGCAGAATAGAACCAGTGAAGAGCAGAGGTGCCATAGGCACAATCAGAGAACACTGTATAAACATCAGAGGTCCACGGTTGTTCAACGTCCTCCCAGCAAGCATAAGAAATATTGCCGGAACAACCGTGGACATCTTCAAGAGGAAACTAGATTTATTCCTCCAAGGAGTTCCGGACCAGCCGGGCTGTGGTGGGTATGTGGGCCTGCGGGCCGCTCCAAGCAACAGCCTAGTGGACCAAACTCTCACAAGTCAAGCCTGGCCTCGGGCCGGGCTTGGGGAGTAGAAGAACTCCCAGAACCCCATCAACCAGGTATCAACCAGGTATCTCGGCGACAGTATGAAGTTTCTTGGTGGTGTTTCTGTCCCTTTCTTTCTATTCGTCGGTTTTGGACCAGTTTTTGTCCTGTCTTGGTTTTTTCTAGATCACCATCTTTTCTGGATCGGCAATGATTCTCATGCCTAATGCTGTCACTTCTTATCGTGCAGTGTTTGCAGACCCGCTGCAGCTTGCATTCTGGGTGGATGTCACTTCTGCCATGTTTCACAAGCTTTCTTTTGCATTTTTTCACCTCCGGCCTGGTCATGCGCCACCTGAGGCTGATTGGTCTTTGGACCAGGTTCTTTCTTTTCTTTCTTCTCCTCGGTTTGTAGTTGCTCTTTCGGTTCATGATGGTTTTTGGAAGGCTGTATTTTTGTTAGCCTTGGCCTCTGGTAGTTGGGTTGGGTAGCTTCATGCTCTTCTCCAGCGCTAGGGTGGTTTTGTTTCTTTGGTCATAGTGGTCGTTTTGTTCGATTGCAGCTGTCTCCTTCTTTTCTGTCAAAGAATGGGGTTGCTTTTGCCCATTCTTCCCAGTTCAGTTGTTGCTCTGGACACTTTCTGTAGACTGGAGTCATTCTCAGGGAGGGGTGGTCCTTGTGGCTCTTGGTGGCCAGCTCTGCCTTGGTTTCTGGCTCTTCCAGTCTGGTGTCTGAACCCAATCAATTTTCTGCAGCTCTGCCTTTATCAGCAGATCGGTCCAGCAACTTACCTCACTAGTTCATCTTCCTCATCTCTTCACGTCTGGACTTTCTGTCCAGACATAAAATAAGCGATTGACCTGCTGACGAAGGGCTATCTCTTATTTTAACCCCTTAACTGCGTTGCCTCCAAATATGACACCCCCGCAGTGCGCAGGAAATAAATTCTCAGGAAAAAATTCTTTTTTCTTTTTAAGTGTCAGAAACCCTTCCCTCAGTATGGGTATGTAGAAAAAAAAAATCGAAATTGTACTTACTTTGGCAGCTATGGGGTCCGTAAGTTGGGGCGTGACGTCATCATTCCCTGTTCGCCCGTGACGTACGCTCCCGGGGCCAATAGGGCGCCCGGGGCGGGGTGCGCGAGTTGCCGCGAATATATTTTCGTTCATTATTTTCGCACAGTTCCAAATACATTTTATTTGTTTTTACATGCTAATCCTATGTATAGTGAACACGTACACTATATTATGGCAGTAAAACATCCGTACTGTCCAAAGACACTGTGTTACGTGCATGACACTTGTGTACACATATGCAGCACACATTTACTATGTATCATGCTAATTTATGTATATATACAATCTATTTACACACTATACACTGTCACACACTATATACATTCACCATCAACACATTCAGAACATCGCGTAGCAGCTGCTTCGTATGGGCCAATAGCAGCTGCCTCATATGGGCCAACAGCAGCTGCCTCGTATGTGCCAATAGCAGCTGCCTCATATGGGCCAACAGCAGCTGCCTCGTATGGGCCAATAGCAGCTGCCTCGTATGGGCCAATAGCAGCTGCCTTGTATATGCCAATAGCAGCTGCCTCGTATGGGACAATAGGAGCTGCCTCATATGGGCCAATAGCAGCTGCCTCATATGGGCCAATAGCAGCTGCCTCATATGGGCCAATAGCAGCTGCCTCGTATGGGCCAATAGCAGCTGCCTCGTATATGCCAATAACAGCTGCCTCGTATGGGCCAATGGGAGCATTTGGCCATGAACACATTCAGAACACCTCGAGTGAGAGCAGCCACACCCAGCCAGTCTCCCTCACTCCAACATCTTACTCGCCAACATTGCTCCTCCCACCATACTGTTATAGTTCTTATTACACATGTTCTATATACCTATCTACATGTTTTATTTACCAGAACTATGCAAGTAAGCTGGTATTGTGTCCAATCAGTACAGTGGCCACCATACACTGCATGAAAAATCACACAGCAGACGACGCTACGATTATGTCACCTCCCTCACCAAAATAGCTCCTCTCAACATTCTCCTGTTGCTGTTCTTACACTATATACACACACTATATATACCCATGTACATATGTTTTGCCCATAGCAAACCACTAAGCTAGTATGGTGAGCAAAACAAGAGTGGCTGCCACACACACACAATGAGGCTACCTCAATTCTCGCCCTCCCTCCCTCACCAAAATTCCTCCTTCCACAATACTACCCACAACGCTAATTATAACCACAATCCTGGTCACTAATTCCTGTAAATGAATAATTGACCACATGTTTATTTTGAAAAGGAACCTAAGAAATCATTTGAAGATTCCTAGATGAACGAAATAATGCTGTGGTGCTGTGGCTAGTGCTGTGAACATCGTGAACAGCATTGAATCACTGATATTTGAACATTGTACCCAGTCATTATCACACTGAGGCTCTTCTATAACACTATCATAGCTAAATAATACAAGTTATATATATATTTTGACATTATTAGGTGATGCTGTGGTCACATGCTGAACAGCAGTGCTGTGCGCTCATGCTGCGAGCGCCAGCCTTGGTTACTCAATCACTACTGAGGCTCCCACACCCGGGAATGTGGACCACGATTTTTTTTAAAGATGGCGTCTGTTTACAAGAGCCCTGAGGAAGCTGATGTGAACCCCGTGTAGCCGCGGGAGTTTTGAATGGAACGTGAAAAATACAAATACCCGGAGGCGCGTTGCGCAAACCAGATGCGAGCCTGCAGGCGCGTTGCGCAGTTAAAGCGTTAAGGTGTGAGGGCGGCTGGGTTATTGGTGTCTTCTAGACGACAGTATGAAATTAGCTTGGTGCTCATTTTGCCTGTTTCTGTCTTGCTGTGGCCTTTCTTCAGTTTTTGGAATGCCTTCTTAAGGCATCCTCGTTAATGGGTTGAGGAGCTTCATTTTCCTCTACTTATTTATCTTTGGCTGGGGTGCATCATTGGTTTGGCTGGGGCGCATCATTGGTTTGGCTGGGGGCGCATCATTGGTTTGGCTGGGGGAGCATCATTGGTTTGGCTGGGGGAGCATCATTGGTTTGGCTGGGGGAGCATCATTGGTTTGGCTGGGGGCGCATCATTGGTTTGGCTGGGGGAGCATCATTGGTTTGGCTGGGGCGCATCATTGGTTTGGCTGGGGAGCATCATTGGTTTGGCTGGGGCGCATCATTGGTTTGGCTGGGGGCGCATCATTGGTTTGGCTGGGGGAGCATCATTGGTTTGGCTGGGGGCTCATCATTGGTTTGGCTGGGGCTCATCATTGGTTTGGCTGGGGCGCATCATTGGTTTGGCTGGGGCTCATCATTGGTTTGGCTGGGGCGCATCATTGGTTTGGCTGGGGCGCATCATTGGTTTGGCTGGGGCGCATCATTGGTTTGGCTGGGGCGCATCATTGGTTTGGCTGGGGGAGCATCATTGGTTTGGCTGGGGCTCATCATTGGTTTGGCTGGGGCGCATCATTGGTTTGGCTGGGGCGCATCATTGGTTTGGCTGGGGGAGCATCATTGGTTTGGCTGGGGCTCATCATTGGTTTGGCTGGGGGCATCATTGGTTTGGCATCATTGGTTTGGCTGGGGCGCATCATTGGTTTGGCTGGGGCGCATCATTGGTTTGGCTGGGGGAGCATCATTGGTTTGGCTGGGGCTCATCATTGGTTTGGCTGGGGGAGCATCATTGGTTTGGCTGGGGCTCATCATTGGTTTGGCTGGGGCGCATCATTGGTTTGGCTGGGGGAGCATCATTGGTTTGGCTGGGGAGCATCATTGGTTTGGCTGGGGCGCATCATTGGTTTGGCTGGGGGAGCATCATTGGTTTGGCTGGGGGAGCATCATTGGTTTGGCTGGGGAGCATCATTGGTTTGGCTGGGGTGCATCATTGGTTTGGCTGGGGCGCATCATTGGTTTGGCTGGGGGAGCATCATTGGTTTGGCTGGGGAGCATCATTGGTTTGGCTGGGGTGCATCATTGGTTTGGCTGGGGCGCATCATTGGTTTGGCTGGGGGAGCATCATTGGTTTGGCTGGGGAGCATCATTGGTTTGGCTGGGGCGCATCATTGGTTTGGCTGGGGGAGCATCATTGGTTTGGCTGGGGTGCATCATTGGTTTGGCTGGGGGAGCATCATTGGTTTGGCTGGGGGAGCATCATTGGTTTGGCTGGGGGAGCATCATTGGTTTGGCTGGGGCGCATCATTGGTTTGGCTGGGGGAGCATCATTGGTTTGGCTGGGGCTCATCATTGGTTTGGCTGGGGGAGCATCATTGGTTTGGCTGGGGCGCATCATTGGTTTGGCTGGGGCGCATCATTGGTTTGGCTGGGGGAGCATCATTGGTTTGGCTGGGGCTCATCATTGGTTTGGCTGGGGGAGCATCATTGGTTTGGCTGGGGCTCATCATTGGTTTGGCTGGGGCGCATCATTGGTTTGGCTGGGGGAGCATCATTGGTTTGGCTGGGGAGCATCATTGGTTTGGCTGGGGGAGCATCATTGGTTTGGCTGGGGCGCATCATTGGTTTGGCTGGGGCATCATTGGTTTGGCTGGGGCGCATCATTGGTTTGGCTGGGGAGCATCATTGGTTTGGCTGGGGCGCATCATTGGTTTGGCTGGGGGAGCATCATTGGTTTGGCTGGGGCTCATCATTGGTTTGGCTGGGGCTCATCATTGGTTTGGCTGGAGAGCATCATTGGTTTGGCTGGGGCTCATCATTGGTTTGGCTGGGGGTGCATCATTGGTTTGGCTGGGGCGCATCATTGGTTTGGCTGGGGGTGCATCATTGGTTTGGCTGGGGCGCATCATTGGTTTGGCTGGGGCGCATCATTGGTTTGGCTGGAGAGCATCATTGGTTTGGCTGGGGCTCATCATTGGTTTGGCTGGGGGTGCATCATTGGTTTGGCTGGGGGAGCATCATTGGTTTGGCTGGGGGAGCATCATTGGTTTGGCTGGGGCGCATCATTGGTTTGGCTGGGGGTGCATCATTGGTTTGGCTGGGGCGCATCATTGGTTTGGCTGGGGCGCATCATTGGTTTGGCTGGAGAGCATCATTGGTTTGGCTGGGGCTCATCATTGGTTTGGCTGGGGGTGCATCATTGGTTTGGCTGGGGGAGCATCATTGGTTTGGCTGGGGCGCATCATTGGTTTGGCTGGGGCGCATCATTGGTTTGGCTGGGGGTGCATCATTTGTTGTGTCTAGTGGCGGTGGTTCATTATTACTATACCTGTTTAAAAGCTTGGTGGGTTGACCCTGTCTTCTTTGTTCCGTATTAGATGACTCGTATATCTCAGTTTGTCTGCAGTGTTGTCATGTCTAACCAGTCTATGGTCTTTTCCCGGGCACATAATCACAAATATACTACTTTCACGGCAGTCTTTAATATGTCTTGGGCGGATATTTGAGCTCTGGAGTTTTGAAGGTCAAACAGTCATAGCAACCATGTATTTAGTTACGTCCTCATAAGTTCTGTGTTGACCTGGGCCATGTTTGCAAACTGATGGTCTGTCCTTCGCAGTAGTATCTGCCACATCTCCTCCTCCCTCGTAACTTTCAACTTTCTTTGTGGTTATTTAGCTACAGGGAGCCAAGAATGGGCTTCCCCCAGAAACCCAGCATTGAATGAAATGAAATGCCTCTTTCTGGTAGAGTCCCATTGACCCCATGTCTCCCTCCCTACCTTCCAGGTTCACCGGTTCATTGGGGTAGTTTTATCTGCTTCAGATCAGATTGGCGAGTTACCAGAGGACTTTTTTTTTTTCACAGAGGACTGAGTTCTGGGCCACTAGGTGGGTGTGAATGGGTACTAACAAGTTGAAACTAGTTTTGAGCGAATTATTTTGTTTCTTTTCAATCATTTGAGGAGTTGCTTGGCAGTTTTGAGGATTTGGTTTTTGTGAACACACCATTTGTCTGTAAAGATTCACTGACTCTTTATGCTTTCCTGGTGAAATTTGCTCTGCACCTCTGTGAGGTGGCCAGGTTCTAGCTCTGGTCTCTGGTAGACCAAACAGTGACCAAGCAGAGGAGACCTGTGACTGATGTGACAATCTCAGGTAAATAACTACAGGGAACCACTAGGGCTCTACCAGAAAGAGGCATTTCATTACATTCAATGCTAGTTTTTCCAGGTTTGAAGGTGATTTTTAATATACTTAAAGCCTGATTTTCCCCAGGTTGGAGAAGACCCCCTATCCTCATAGCTCCTAAAGGCAACCCATCAAACATTCAACAAGCAGAGGTATCAGGTATGGCATTATGTCTGTTAATGTTTATTAGTACTTATTGCTTTTCATGATTTCTGTATTTTTATTTTCATAAGAAAACTAGAATGAAAATGGCACTGCCTCTACAGATGGTGGAAATATCATGGCTACTAGAGTATCTCTTTCATTCCAAAGTAACAGCGTGCAATTTTAGTAAACTAAGTTGTCCAGATTTAACTCTTTATAACTGAAGCAATTGCACATTTCCAAGCAGGCACAAAATTAAAACAGATTTGACTGAAAACATAAGAAACCTTGGGTTGTTGATGGTTGGTCAGGCCGGGGGTGCATCATGTGTTGTGTCTGGTTGCGGCTCTTTGCTGTTATTTGCACTCCACGGCTTCGGTGGCCAGGGATGCACTTTGAGTTGACCCAGTTTCCCTCCTTCCCTATTCCTGGGCTCAGGTTTTCCCAGGGTTTTTAAGTCTAGCCATCCTGTGGTCTATCCTCGTGCCCACGACGTTCATAAGTTTGCTGCTTTGGCTGCCATCTTTGGCAACATGTCTTGGGTTGACATTCGGGCACGGGTTTTTGAAGGCTGAACGGGGTCCTGGCCGCTCGCTACCTTTTTACTGTCCCTGGACTTGGTAGGGCCTGCGTTGCATTGGGTCAGTGGTTGCAGCCAGTTGTCTTGACTTCGCGTTGAGGAGTGAGGACTGACTGCCTTCCGGGTAAGTCCCTGTATTTTTCCTTGTCTTTGGATAGTTATATCCGGGATGCCGACATCCCCCCCCCCTTTCCCCAGAAAACCAGCGTTGAATGTAATGAAACACTATTTCCTGGGTGAGTGCAAGAGGCTCTCCGGTATCCCTCCCTCTTTCTGGTTGGCTGTGTTTTTTGTGTGTTTTTGTCATCGAGCCTAAGAACTGCTGGTTGGATCGCCGGCATGAGCATACTCATATGTCTGAACCAAATCTAATATACAGTACAATATTTCTCATGGCAGGAATGTAATTCTACATCATTTTGGCTTCATATATTGTATGAAAGGACTGAAAAGTAGTTGTTAGCTCATGCACAGGTGAATAACATTTAAAATTTGTGAATTCATCTTGTGTTACAGTGGTAAAGATGAATAAAAAATTATTGGTGATTCAAAATGTATAATTCCTGGTATGTTCATTGAGATTGTTTTCAGAAATTATTTAAGAAAAGTAATATGGCTGGTGTGGTTAAATGAGCATCTTGTGATAATGTGTAACAAAACTGTCTATAGGAATGTGCTTCCTATACACAGTATATATATTTGGATCTCAAACATTTCATGTTTAAAGCACTGTATTTAGTTATTCTTAAAGTATTTTAGAATGAGTGTCATATGTATTCTTGGTTGACAATGATAGGAAGGAAAGGGTGCTCTTGATAAAGCAAAATTTGAAGCTTTAATGAATTAGGTAAATCTATTTAATTTATTATTTTAAACAAAGTGTGAGATGAGCTAGTCAAATTTTCGAGGCAGTTATCTTGAAGGCATCTTGATGATTTCGGTGATTGGCATCCCTGCGGCCCAGTCCTCGACCAGGCCTCCTTTTTGTTACTCATCCCCAGGAAGCAGCCCGTAGCAGCTGTCTAACTCCCAGGTACCTATATACTGCTAGGTGAACAGGGGCATCAGGGTAAAAGAAACTCTGCCCATTAGTTTCCGCCTGCACCGGGGATCAAACCCGAACCTTAGGCCTATGAATCCCGAGCGCTGTTCACTCAGCTGTCAGGCCCCCAGTTAATAACTGAAGGTGAAGTAAAATTGATTAGGTGGTATTTGTGCTCATGTCTGTTGTATTTCAGCAATTACAGGATGAGAGCTATGCTTGTGGTATCCCGTCTTCCCATCACTTTGTCATGTAACACTTTGAAATTACTGACGGTTTTGGCCTCCACACCTTCTCACCTAACTTGTTCCAATCATCTACTACAATCATTGTGAAAGAAAATTTCTGGTTTAATTCAGTTTTTAATTTTGTAATTTAATTATTATTATTATTATTATTATTAAATTGTCATCCACACCTTCGTGGAATTGGACGACTTGACTCGAGGGTCACTCACCCATACACTCATGTGTAGGAGTGAGTTTACTCAGTGTATGAGTAAAGATGCAGCTTTGTAATGTAACTACAATATTCCTGCTGTAAAAACAAGATATGCTTTATTATATCCAAACACATAGATATCTAAAACTAATTCTGCTATTTTCTATTTCAGCTGGTGATGATGGGAAGTTTCAGTCTACCACTACCTTCACCTTGCCCAATAATGTAAGCTTCTCTTTGCCAAGTGTTGATAGTTCTGACAGTTCTCTCAGGAAGACAAACAAATCTAATAAGAAAAGTACTGCATTAAAGAAAAATGATACAAAACAATCTTGCAAAACACAGAAAAAACCCCCACCTGGGAGGCAAATTGATATGACCAAGATAAAAAAGCGGGGTGTTGGCAAAACTAGGAAGAGAACGAAACGAATGCAGAAAGAAGTTGATGAAGCTGTATTGAGCAGCAGTATTGTAGCAACAGCCTTTTCTGTTGCACTCAATTCAATAACTCCAAGTAAAGATAATGAGATGTGTAATAATAGTAAATCTCCTAGATTGTGTGATGAAGTAATGTCATCACCTCCCACGGATGACACACACACTACTGCAAAGCAATCTAAACAAAATTCTTCGTTGATTCACAATAATCACAGTGAAATAATACCTAATGATGAGCAAGCGGATATGGGAAAGAACCAGACTCAAAGAGCAGTCACAGACCAAATCATATTAAAGACCAGTTTAAATGATGGTGAAGATACTAATGCAGAACTAAGAACAAAATCCCCCATTGATGCCATTTGTAGTAATGATAACCAGAAAGAAAATCTTGAATCCAATTTGACTGAGTTACAGCCTTGCAGTAATGATTTAGTCAAGCCATCAAGCAGTATATCCAACACAGGCAGGTCTCCTAAATTGAAAGCCCTTCTTCAACTTTCACAGAGTATTTCTCCATCTAAGAAGTTTGCTGCAAGAAGGAGAATGTTTACAGCTTATGAAAGCCCTCATATTAGAGATCTTCCAAAGAAGGGAAGCCAGAGTACTCCAAGTTACAAAAACAGTCATATTAGAGCTCTGGATTTCAGCACACCACAAAAACAGAAAACACCCAGTAGATCTCCACAAAAAGCTATAACCAGTTTGAAGTTTTCACCAATTGGCAACAAAAAAATATCACCGAAGAGAGCAATTAAATCAACTTTTCTAAATCATTGAGATATTCAAGCCTTAGGTCACCAAGGAAGGTTATGGAAAATATACAAGAAGAAAGTGATGCAGGCTTTCTGGTTCCTGAATCTAAGAAAAAAATAAATCTGATGAAGAGTCTATACAAAATATGAAAGTACACTACAAGAAGCCATTGAATTTGTCCAGACTAAAACAAAATGGAACCAGGACAGATAATTGTGATAACGAGTTAAAAAGTGACTCCTTATGTTCTGCAAGTGATGCAGTACAGTCAAATAAACACCCTCCGGATTGTCAGTTAGATACAGAAGATGAGGAAAATTTTGTTTTGCGCATTGATGATGATGACAGCCAAAGTTCAGGTATTGAAACTCTAGCCACAGATGCTGGTAGTGTGGAACTTTTTGACTTGCCCTGTGAAACTGGCAGCGTTCAGAATCAACCGCAGGTCCATCGTGTAGAATTTAAACACAGTCAAGAGAAGGAAACTGGAATTAGCAAATCTACAGGTGCAGATGAGTCTTGTATTTTATCAGAAAAAGTACAAACAGGTTTCACAGATTCATCTTGTGTGCTTGATCTGTTTGATAAAGCAAAAATAAAGCAGCTGAAGACCCCAGGGAAAGCTGGTGAACTTTCATTATCACAGTGTAAGGAAGTCCTGCCCATGACTCCTGTGTGTTTGCAACCTGCAACCCCATTTTTTCCTAGTGAACATAGACCTCCTTCTCAGGTTGATAAGGACCTTAACACTCCACTTCTGCCCAGCCTTCCTCAAATGCCTGCAGCTATATCTCCTCTCTTTAAAGATTATCCACAGGGACCTTATTCAAATAGCTCCATTGGCACGTCTTACTACATGCCGTCTGAGCGTTCCTTAACAACAGACTCTGAAGGGTATTCACCGTCTAGGTTAGGAACTGTGTGGGAAACAACCTTGTCAGAAAAGCTTAGTGCTGACTGTAGTGCAGAAAGCAATGCTGAATGGAGTAAATTTAAATCAAACTCTGGCATAAGCCCAGCCAAAATGTCAAGAAAAACTATGGGAGAGGTTATTGAGAAGGAAATGATTAAATTATTTTCAGAAGATAACAATGATACAGATTGCAATGTTCAATCCCAGAATTCTTGTAGTAACTACCATCCTTCTACAAGTTTAGAGCTTTCATACACTACTGAGAAAAAGGACAAAGACCCTTCAAAAGGTAAACAGGTAAAGCAAAAGAGAGTACCGTCAAAAAAATATCAAAGTCTTGAGTCAACATATTCTGAAGATGAAGATGACCATGGTGAGATCCAAGAAGACAAGTCTGCAAAGTCTATTGTGAATAGAAAACTTAAACCTATTGGAGCTATCTCTGGGCCAAGAGCCAAAGGTAAGAAGGGCAAAGGGATAGTTGACATTGTGCAGAATAATTGTTCAACCTTGGTTATGAAAAGGTCATCTGAGAAAAGGGCACTAAAAAGACAGAAAGCGGTAATTAGAGAAAATAATGAGCGCACTCTTGCAGAGCATGATACAGAAAGCTCTGCTATTTTTACAGCAGAGACCAGAAGACAAAGTAAGAAAAAAGTTAAAGCAAAGTTTGTAAAGACTAAAAAACCTATGAAGAATGTCATTGGTGAAAGTAATGAGGCATTGATGGAGCAGGCAAGCAGTATTGATGTTAGTCCACTTATTGCTATAAGAAACACATCAGTACTTGGCATTACAAATAAATTGCCTAAGAATGCTGCAAAAACTCCAAAAACTCCAAACGTAAAGGTATGTTCTCCAAAGAAAATTATTGGAGACATTAATGCAACATTGTCTAATAGTTCAGACACCATATCCTCAGTAACCATCTTGTACCAAGAAAATGATTTAGTGTTGCCAAGCAAGTCAGTAAATCAAATACAGGATGATCATTCTTTTTCAAATGAAAAAATACAAAATCCAATTTGCCAAAGTTTAAATATTAGCTCTTCAGAAAATAAGACAACAAAAATTTCTCCGGTTAACACTAAGACAAAACAAGTAAATGATATTTTTGGTTCCGATATCAGCTTTACTGATGAATCTGAATTCGAGATGAAAGAAAGTGAAACCAAATTCACAAAGACAAGCCGTAAAATGCATATGAAGATTAAGAAGGAACCCAGAAAAGATGGTGGCAATAAAAGAAAGAAACCATGCATAGGTGAACAAAGTCCATTAAAAGGTCGACGTCGGACATCCAGAATACCTAAGACTGTGTCAAAGGAAAAGTCCCCTACTGTGAAGGCAAGCAAGGTTAAAAAAAATGCTAGAGCTCCTAATGCAGGAAAAAGAACACCCAGAGGAAGGGGGAAAATTCTCAATATAGATGTCAGAGAAGTATCAATAGAGGCCATAGTTACTGGCATAAATACTTCTAGAAATACTTCACCTGAAGTAGCGGCATTTGATACAATGGTGAGTGAAGCAAAAGGAGAGGTAGATGTGGCTAGCAGAAGAGGCAGGGGCAGGGGCAGAGGTATGGGCAGGGGAAGAGGCAGAGGAAGGGGAAGAAACTCTAAAATTATGAACATAACAGATAAAGAGAGCAGTTTGGGAAATGCTGAATGCTCTGCAGACCTAGGAATGCAATTACCTGGGAATGAACTGAAATTATTAGGTGTTGCTGAATTACATGCATTTCCTGAAATTCATGATTACATGCTTGAGGGAAAAGAGATATATAGTACAAACTCTGAAAACAGTCCCCAAGAAAATATAATTTCTAAAGCAAGTCACCAATCAAAACATTATACAACTCCTTTTTCTTCTTGGGGCTCTGGATTGAAAATGAGGAAGTCCAAACCAGAGAATCCAATGTCATCTGAAGATCTTAAATCCCGGTGGTCATCTAGCATGGCATATTATTCGTCTACCTCAGACATTAATATTACTGATACTGAGGATGAAAGTCCCCATCACACGCTGCTTCAGACTGCACCTCAACAGC
This sequence comes from Procambarus virginalis, assembly GCA_020271785.1. Lineage (NCBI taxonomy): Eukaryota > Metazoa > Arthropoda > Malacostraca > Decapoda > Cambaridae > Procambarus > Procambarus virginalis. The sequence continues at coordinate 31,070,194 of WNGS01169498.1, forward strand.
TCCGCCCCCATACCAAGACTCACACGGAAAATAGTACATGTGGTTATTGGTCTTCTGGATGTGCTCGCACAATGATATATCAAAAGAGTATCTTGAAAGATACACCTCATCATCATTTGAGTGAAGAACTAGGCGAGATTCGAAATGTCACGCCAAAGCTCTCAAAACGTCAAAGGATTGTCAGTAGTGGATCTTGTTCTGGAGGTAAGATTGTCTTTAGTTTGTGCCTGGTTTCTTCTTACATTGATTATACAATATTATTATTTTTTAAGTGCTATAAAATAGGCTAATTATATTTAGAATTTTATATTAACAAGAATTTGTTTGATACTCTTCTTTTTATTGGATTTTCAGAATCTCTTCCTGACCTAACACGCACAACAACCACTGATAGTCATTCAACTGACATGGTTGAATACAGATCTCAAAGGAGCATTGATCCATTGATTTCAGATCAAATCAACCAGCAAAGAGATACAACTAGAAGAATTATTACATCCACAAATGCCTCTCTTATTTCTGATAATGATGGAGAGGATAGTAAGCAGATATCATTATTAAATAAAATGGATATAGATGGATCAAGCAGTGGTCATGCTTGGGATAAAGCTAGCAGTTCTCGGAATGAAACAATAACACTTTGTGCGCAGGACAGTGAGGGTGTAGCTCAAATCTCTGCAGCCTCCATAGCATCATTATTAAATGATAAAAATATATTAGAATTAGAAAAACAAATTATCCTTGCTGATCAAAATTGCAGAAGTATCAGTACTTGTGAGTTATTATCTGATGTGCCACAAAAGTCACCAGTTGAAAATAATAACATAAGAAAGGATTTACCCCTAAGAAATGTGTGTGAAGAAGGTAATGATAATGAATCACCCAGGTCAGTTGAGAGCACAGGTGATTTATGGGAATCTTCTGAGCAGAACTGTTTAATGACCTATAAGTCACTTCCTTCAACTCCAGAAAAGGAAATGGGCCAAATTTGCCATTCAATTGTCAAGAAAAGGAAAGCCTTGGTTGCTTTTCCATCTCACCTTGATCTGCCATCAGTGAAAAAATACTGCACTTCATTACCTGAAAAAGGCGAGACTAGCCCTCAGCCTATGAGTGATAGTGATTTATTAACAACTGACACAGAAAATGAAAACTGCATAAATCCATCTTCACGGGATGGTAGGAGAATGAGGAACTTAGCTACAGACTTTAATAAAACTTGTATTTCTCAGAGGCCTAGAGAAGCTTCACCTCTGAAAAAACGAGAGAATAACCATTGTTCTTTAAATTCATATCCATTACGTACAGTTGTAGATAAAAGCCCTGGTAAAGTAGTAAGAGAAGGCAGCCAGGAATTGAATATAGATTCCAGCAATCAAAATAGGAGAGAAGAACAAGAAAGCAATTTTGTTATAAATAGACCACAGGCGTGTGATGAATTTCAACCGAGTGAGTCACCCACTATTGGTAGGAACAAAACATCACAAGAGAGTGCATCACCTAATGTTGATAGAAACAAAACATCACAAGAGAGTGCATCACCTACTGTTGGTGGGAACAAAACGTCACAAGAAAATGCATCACCTGATGTTCGTGGTAACAAAACACCACAAGAGGGTGCATCACTTACTGTTGATAGAAACAAAACATCACAAGAGAGTGCATCACCTACTGCTGATAGAAACAAAACATCACAAGAGAGTGCATCACCTACTGCTGATAGAAACAAAACATCACAAGAGAGTGCATCACCTACTGCTGATAGAAACAAAACACCACAAGAGAGTGCATCACCTACTGTTGATAGAAACAAAACATCACAAGAGAGTGCATCACCTACTGCTGATAGAAACAAAACACCACAAGAGAGTGCATCACCTACTGTTGATAGAAACAAAACATCACAAGAGAGTGCATCACCTACTGCTGATAGAAACAAAACATCACAAGAGAGTGCATCACCTACTGTTGGTGGGAACAAAACATCACAAGAGAGTGTTACACCCATTGTTTGCAACAAAATGTCACTTGAAAGTGTTGCACTCTCTGTTTGTAGCGGAACATTACAAGAGAGAGCGTCACCTGTTATTGTTGATGAAAGGGCATCACAAGCGAGCACGTCACCCACTGCTGCTGGAAATGTAACATCACTGGAGAAAAATTGTCCCACTGTTGGTAAAAGAATATCACTAAATAGCAAATCACCCACTGTTGTAGAGAATGGCAACAGTCAGTCAAAAGTCTCTCTCTCTCTCACCGGTAAGGAACATGGAGGTCAAGAGCATTCAGAAATTCTGCATGAGCTTCAGCAGAATAAAACTCCTGATTATGTAAAGTTGAAACTGACCCCACAGAAAGACTCAAAGACTGGAGATGCATATATTACAGTCTTAGACTCTATTCAGGATGACCCTTCTGAAAGTCTTAGCCAACCAGGCTACTTAGTTTCAAAGATTTTGAAAGAAAATATTGAAACAAATGTAGAAAAAGATAGTAGTGAAGATCGAAAGCTAAACATTAAAGAAACAAATCTTTATTTTAAACAAAACACTGTTAAAGAACCTTTAACCAACTGTGATGAAGATGGTGTAGAATACCAAGTGATAGATGAAGATAGTGATGTGTTGAGAACACAAGTGGCATCTGAGAATGTAAGTGATAGTGATGATTGGGCTGATTTAGTAACCTTAAAAGATTCAAGTTTCATAGATTTGTTCAGTTTAAATCTAGAAAATAAGAAAAAAAGAACTAAAAGAATAACAAGTACTCACCCCAAGAAAGGAAGTAGGCTCTTGAACAATTGCGCAGCAAAAAATAAGGTGGGAATAGGTAGAAAGCGGGGCAAAGCGAAACAAACATTAATATCTGGACAAGTGTGTGAAGTGAATAATCTAAATAAAAGTGAAGGTAGGAAAAAGAAAACATCAGATGTAGCAGAAAACATTGTAACACGAGTTGAGAGCTCAGTTCAGTCACCAGGTGATGGAAAGACAAATTTAATTAAAAAAAAATTACATTTAGGTGTGAACTTAGCCAATGCAAATCTTCATGAAGCTTCTATTGATAAATCAAGTGATGTTGAAAATAGCCTTTCAAATAAAAAAAGATCAAGAGAAGATTCTTATGAAGAGAAGAATACATTAATGGAAAGAACGGAATCTAATCAAAGGTCTCAAAAGAAGAGGCGTAGGATCCAGCCAATCAAGATAGGAGAGGTAGAGAAATATTCCAAGCAGGCTAGAAAGTTACGGACTGAGAGGAAAGACAACAGAGGACCATTTTCTGAATCAGAAGAGGTCAAAGCTGGTGGTAGAAGAAAAGAATGCTTTCAGTAAGTAGTGCTCTTATTTATGATTTATTATTATGTACATAAAATATATGATGTAGAAGAGCCTCAATGTGTATCTTCTATAAAAATATATTGTTTGCGAATATTCTTTTGCACTAGTAATTGCAGAAATAATATACACATACACTCTTATTGTTCACGGTCCCTTTCAGAATTATTAGTTTCATATATCATTTTCTGTGGAGAACCCCTTTGGCTCCCCGGAGCTATTCCAGGCTGATGTGTATATATTAAACTGTAACAACAGTCAGTTGATGGAGTTCTATGCCTACCGGGGCCCAGTGCCAGAACCTGGCCCTCCTCAGATGAGGCACAAGGAGCAATGGTTTATTGACACCCTCCATGTAGTTGGAAGCAGTCTATGTCTGCCATCTACCAGGTCAGGCACTCAGAAAGGTAGGAATCCCAAAACAAACTACAGCTGGTTAAAAATTGCAAACCAAAAGCTGAACGAGCAAGCAGAACTCCCCAATTAGAAAACAAGCAAACAAGCATGATGGGATCCCTTCCACCGTCCCAGGGAGGGGGAAGTTGCGCAGACAGCGGCGCGGCGACTGTGGTGATGTCATGCTTGTTTTTCTTGTTTTCAATTAGGGAGTTCTGCTTGCTAGTTCGGCTTTCAGTTTTGCAATTTTTAACCAGCTGTAGTTTGTTTTGAGATTCCTACCTTTCTGGGTACTTGACCTGGTAGATGGCATACATAGACTGCTTCCAATTACACTGGGGTGTCTATAGGCCATTGCTCCTCGTGCCTCTGTGAAGGGGCCAGGTTCCAGTGCTGGTAGGCCTAAACTCCATTGATTGACTGTTGCCACGATCCAATATATGCACATCAGCCTGGTACAGATCCGGGGAGTCTCTAGGTCTCATCCAGAAAATGGCGTTTCATTACATTTAACACTGGTTTTCTAGGGGGAGCCCCTTCGGCTCCTCGGGGCTGATATGCTAATGTCAGACTTTGTCATCAGTCATGTGTATGGAGTTCAATGGACCTACCGGGGACCACGAGCCAGAACCTGGGCCCCCCTCAGAAGAGGCAAGGGGAGCAATAGCCTATAGAAACCCCCCGTGTGGTTGGAAGCATTCTATGTCTGCCATCGACCGGGTCGGGCACCCAGAAAGGTAAGCATCCCAAAACAAACCCCAATTCTGGTGAAAATATTGCTACCAAAAGCCGAACAACTGGATAGAACTCCCCTAAAAGTAACAAGCAAACGAGCATGACGTCACACGTCGCCACGCTGCTGTCTGCGCATCTTCCCCCTCCCCGTGAGGGGGATACCTTACCTTGAGGTGCTTCCGGGGCTTATCGTCCCCGCGGCCCGGTCATCGACCAGGCCTCCTGGTTGCTGGACTGATCAACCAGGCTGTTGGACGCGGCTGCTCGCAGCCTGACGTATGAGTCACAGCCTGGTTGATCAGGTATCCTCCCCAGGGGAAGGGGAAGCCTCAGACCCCTCGCGCCAGCTATCCACTGTCAGTTCTCAGGCTGATGCTAGAGGCTGAGGTCGTGTGCTTGGCTCCAGCGTTTCCAGCACTGTGCTATAAGTGTGGTGGCTGTCTTCCGGGGGTGCGAGAGGCAGGAGTTATTCTATGGTACTCAGGCTGCATGCGCCTAGGGTTTTTGTTACTAGGTGCCCTGTAAGTACTGCCCTTGGAGCTTGGGGTTACCTTCCACAAGTTCCTCAGGGTCTGCCTCTGCTATGCTACTGCTCAGTTTTCGGCCGCCCTTTGGGTGCTTGGAAGTTTTGTCTTCCATGTTTACCTTAGGGTAAGAGGCAGTTTGCACTGGTGGGGCGCAGGGTGCTGCGCAGCTTGTTTTCACCACTCACAGTGGCTGGCTCTGTTCCTTGGGGTATGTTGTCCTCTTGCTCTTTTTTTTTGTGTGTGTGGGGGGGGGGGAGGAGGTCCGCCTTGCTTTCCCTCTTGTGCCTGACCTGTACACCGTTATTTTTATGGTGGAGTCCCCTGCTAGGTCCCTGTGAGTGTACACGTCCCTGGGGTTCAGCTTTTAGATAGTTGTTTGGTAGTTGTGGGTGCCGGTTAGCAGTACCCTGCCTTGGATTACCTGGGCGTGAGTCCCAATTGGTAAACGCTCAGTATCCTTGGAATCCCCTAGGGGGCCCGGGGGTCCGTTGGATGTGTCCCCAGAGTCCCCGTTGCTTCGCACAAGTTCGAGGGTTGCTCGGTCTCTTTGACTCAGGGTGACCCTCATGGTTTTTACCTCCATCATGCTGCCTGTTGAGTCGGTGACACTTTCGACCCTTAGTCCTGCGAGTTCTGTTGCTTGCCTGGTGACTCAATTTACCCAGTCTAATGATGATGATCAATGGGTACAGGCGGCACAGGCGTTGCATGTAGGCTTTCGGTTGTTGCAACGCGCTGGGTTGGTTGGTCACCCGGATGCTCCGAGACTGCCCCGTTTTGCCTATAGGGACCCGGACTTAGGGGTGTGGGTCGCTTCGACCCTGGTTCAGTCCGCGCCCCCTCATCCTTCCCCTTCAGTGGTTCGCTCTGGTCCCCCCTTCCTGCTTCTGGCTTGAAAGCATCTGAGGGTTTCAGAGTCGGGGGCAGGGTTTAGATGGTCTTGAGTCTCGGACGGTCTCAGGGGATGCCCCTTCCTGTGTGGCGACGGAGATCTTCGAGTCTGATCTCCCTGCCGAAGCCTCTGAGTCTAACCAGTGGGCCCCCTTCTGTTCGGCTTACTCGGCTGTGCCGGCCTTTTCTTTAAGGGCCGGTGATCTGGAGGATGACTTGGTCCTGGGTTCCGAGGAGGGGGATCCTGGGGCTAGGAGGGGCTGACTTGGGGGCCTTGGGCCCTGCTGGACCCCACCTGGGTTTGTCTACCCTCGGAGCGGGGCTTATTGTTACAAGGAGTGGGGTTCTCTTTTTACCACCTCTGCGTACAACTTGGATTTGGTGTCTGCCCCTCCCCGGGTTTGGTTCCGTGTTCCCTCGGGTATGGCGGTTCCGTCTTTCCGGAGGTTTTCGGCTTCCCGCATCCAACCTTCTGCGGTGCGGGCGGCCCTAGTGGCTTGCCTCCTGCATGACCCGGATTACGCCTCGGTGATGGATTCGTCGTCTTTCAGGTTTGGGACTTTGTTCTCTTTCTGGGTCCTCCTAGCTGGTGGACTGTCCTATTTTTGCCTTGGAGGCCTGGCATTCTTTCCATCGTGCCCGCACGCTTGAGTGGCGCGAAGTTTCGACTGTGGTTCAGGTGTTCCTGGGGAGGCATCCTTGAGCACCTCAATGAGTGCTTGTTTGCTCCTGCCCTTCCCCGGGATGTTGGTGTTCTGCAGCTCCATGTGCAGTTTCCCTCCCTTTCGGCTGTGCAGGTGGCCGAGGATTTGTGTGCCAGGGGCCTCTTGGCTTCGGCCTTGCGCTTCTTTTCCCTCCTGGAGCTGTCTTTGGACTGGTTTGGGGAGGATGTGGGGGCACTCGGGGCCGCTCCGGGGTCCGGTGCCTTGGGCTCGGCTGCTCGCACGTCAGCTGCCTTGTTGAAGGTGTTTGCGCCGATCTTGCGGGATGCAGTTGCCCAGTTTTACGCATTCCGGCTCGCATGTCAGCAGGAGGTGCTTGCCTCCTCTCTGGAATCAGCCTGGGCCCAGGCTCTTAGGATGTCTTTACCCTTTTATCCTCTGCTTTTTGCTCCTGCAGCCGTGGCGCAGTATATTCAGGCTGCTTTGGCCAGTTGCTGTCTGATGTCGGACTTGTTGAGGGTCCCGGAGGGGGGGGGGGCTACCAGGAGGGGTCATGCCAGGGCTCGGGGTTCCTCTCGTCGTGGTAGGCCAGTGGCGCCAGGTTTGGGCTTGGCTCCGCCTTCAGACCCGCCTTCGGCTGGTCGGTGTGGTGTTCCCCTTTTCTGGTTTCTGGGTCTCGTAAGAGGCTCCGGCTCTTTTGCGGTTCACCCCGTTGACAGGGTGATGGGGGGGGGGGAGGCTTGCGCTGTTCGCTCACGCCTGGTCCCACGATTTGTGGGCATTTCGGGTTGTTTCCTTCAGCCTGCAGTGTTGTTGGGTGGCCCCTTCTCCTTCAGGGGGTTCGGGGCTGGCGGGGCAGGCTTCTTCTCCTGCGCTCCATTGAGTTGTTTTTGAGTGGGTTCGCTTGGGTGTCGTCGAAATAACGTCGTTCCTCAGAGGGGGTTTCTTGTCTGTTTCCAGTGCCGAAATGGGACTGTGCAGACCTAAAGTTCATTCTGGACTTGTCCTGTCTGAACCTCATGGGTTCATTGCCCCCTCCTTTCGGATGACTACGCTGTCTCAGGTTCGGCTCGTGTTGGAGCCGGGTTCTTGTACGGTGTCCCTGGACCTCCGGAACGCTTATTGGCACGTCCCAATTCATCCGGGGTTCAGGGACTGGCTCGGTTTTGTTGTGGGGCGTTGAGGTTACCGCTTTTGTTGCCTCCTGTTCGGGTTGAATCTGGCGCCTCGCATTTTCACACGCCTTACGTGGGTCGACGTGGCCCGTCTGCATCTTCTAGGTGTTCAGGTGTTGGCCTATCTTGACTACTGGCTGGTTTGGGCTCCCAGCCGGTCCAGTTGTCTGCTAGCCAGGGATTTGGTTCTTTCCCAGCTCGCCGGGTTCAGGTTCTTGGTGAACTGGAGGAAGTCCCATCTGGTGCCCTCCCAGGTTCGGTCGTGGCTGGGTCTTGTGTGGGACTCTCGGACCACTTCCTTGTCTCTTCCTCCGGAGTCTCTCCTCCGGTTGCGATCCCGCTTGCGCCTGTTTCTGAGGAGCTCCCGGGTCACCTGGCGGTTCCTCGAGGGTTTGTGCGGGAGCCTGAACTTCGTGATGTTGGTCTACCCGCCGGGTCGGGTTTAGCTTCGTCGGCTGTTCTGGTTCCTTCGGGAACGTCCCTTCCACCTCTCGCACGATCGCTGGGTTCGTCTCCCAGGGGCCTTGCGTCGGCTGCTGCGTCGCTGGCTTCCTCTTCGGGTTTTTCGGGGTTCAGTGCCTTGGCATCTTCCAGAGCTCTCGCTCGATGTGTTCACAAACGCGTCATCTCACGGCTGGGGCTTTGTGACCAGTGCTCACCAAGCCAGCCAGGGGCGTTTGGGTCTGTCCTTCCATTGGTCCCACAGCATGGTGCGGGAGTTTGTGGCAGTGTGGATGTCAATTCGGAGCGTTCGGCTCACTCGCTGATCGAAGATCCGGCCCCATTCAGACTGCTCTCCAGTGGTTCATTGCCTGAACCAAGGGGGGTTCGACACGGTCTTTGGCTGTATGGGGCTGGTCACTTTGAGTGACTCGTCTGCAGAGTTCTTGAGGTTTGGCTCTCCTGGCCGTTCATGTTCGGGGTGTGTCCAACATCCTGGTGGACGGCCTGTCCAGGTTCATTTCCCTGTCCTCGTAATAGACGGTCGACACCGACTCATTCAGTTGGCTCTGCCGGACGTACGGGCTACGGGACATTGACCTCTTCGCATCGGCATGTTCGAGGTGTCTCCCGGTGTTTGTGGCACCCTTCCCCGACTGCGAGGCCATCGGGGTCGATGCTTTTCGGCAGGACTGGACGAGATGGAGTTACCTGTACCTCTTTTCCCTCAGTTTTGCTGTTACTCCAGGTCCTAGCTCGCTTTTAGACTTACCAAGGGAGAGTAGTCCTTTTGGCTCCTTGGTGGCCGGCCCAGCCTTGGTTTCAGGGGCTGCTTGCTTGGTGTCCAAACCCAGGGTTTTTCCTGTGGCTCCGCCTCTTTCAGATGATCAGTCCGGTTCGTTATGTGACTCCTTCGATTTTCTCTTTGAGTCTTCGCATTGGTATTCTTGACTCGGGTCTATTACCGTTTGTATGGTGATCAGGTGGCTTCATTGATGGTGTCCCACCTGCCTGCTTTGTCTCGGCGGCAGTAAGAAGTTTCCTGGTGGTCCTTTCGTTTCTTTTTGTCTCTTTGTCGGTTTACTGTGCTTTCTGTTTGGGTGGTCTTGTCCTTTCTCTCGTGGGTGTTTCAGGACCATCATCTTATGTCGAATACTGTTGGCATTGGCCTCTGGGGGTCGGGTTGGAGAGCTTCATGCTCTTCTCCGGCGCAGGGATTTGTTTGTTTGCAGCTATCTACTTCTTTTCTGGGGAAGAATGCCCTATTATTTGCACGCTGCGGCCTCTGTGTCCGGGGATGCGCTTTGGGTTGATCCAGTTTCCCTTCTTCCCTGTTCTAGGGTTTGGGTCTCTCAGGTCGTCCGCATGGTTACTCAGTCTAGTCAGCCTGCGGTCTATCCTTGTGCCATGGACATCTTCAAGAGAAAACTGGACTGTTTTCTAAGAGAAGTTCCGGACCAGCCGGGCTGTGGTGGGTATGTGGCCCTGTGGGCCGCTCCAAGCAACAGCCTGGTGGACCAAGCTCTCACAAGTCGAGCCTGGCCTTGGGCCGGGCTTGGGGAGTAGAAGAACTCCCAGAACCCCATCAAGCAGGTATCAAGCAGGTAGCCCATGACGTTCGTAAGTTTGCTGCGTTATCTGCCATCTTCAGTAACATGTCCTGGGCTGATATTTGGGCACAGGATTTTTGGCGGTCAAACAGGGTTCTGGCTGCACATTACCTCGTAAATGTTCCTGGGCCTAGTCGGGCCTGTGTTGCTTCGGGTCGGCGGTTGCAGCCTGTTGTCTCGACTTCTAGTTGAGGTGTGAGCACCGACTGCCTCCCGGGTAAGTACATCAAATTTTCGTCTTTGGTGATGTAGTTCCGGGGAGCCATAGGGGCTTCCCCCAGAAAACCAGCATTGAATGTAATGAAACCCCGTTTTCTGGTTGAGAAAACGGAGCTGCGCATACATGTGGCGCAGCTCTTGTGACGTCATACTCGTTTGCTCATATTTATTTGGGAGTTCTGTCCACTCGTTTGTCTATTTTAGTCATTTTAACCAGAATAGGGATTTGTTTTGAGGCGCTCATCTTTCTGGGTGCCTGTCTCGGTCAATGGCAGACATAGAATGCTCCAAATCCCATGTGCATTTCTATATACCATTGCTCCTCGTGCCTCTCTGAGGGGGCCAGGTTCTGGTTCTGGTCCCTAGTAGGCCTAGAACTCCATTCACACTGATGCCAAAGTGTAATGATATACATATCAGCCTGGATAGCTCTGGTGAGCCTCCGGGTTTTACCCAGAAAATGGCATTTCATTACAGTCAACGCTGGTTTTTTGCAGTAATATTTTTCAATAGTGTGTAGTGTGATATATAGTATTGTGACGTGTTGGAAATAGCACAGCAACTACCCCAGCAGGTGTTGTGTGAATAACGCACAAAAAAAAAGGTAAAACAAATTAAAATAAAACTGCTCACATCCTTTGCGGTGTGAACATTTGTATAGAAAACAAGACACATTAACAGTTAAACACTTTACCTAATAAAAATAAACATAAATATTAATAACAAAATCTGAAAACTTGTCTTAACACTAATAATGGCAAAATGAATATAATAATTACATTAAGAGTGACTATACATTATTTACATTGTGCTGTCCTTCCTCCGTCACACGTCGTAGACGAGACCACATCGAGTGAGGGAAGACGTATGTACCAAGAGAGCACCAGAAGTCGTCCGAGTGCTGGATGGCCGGCTGTCGCTATATATACGCCGGCTGGGGATGTCATGCTGGCGTGTAGCAGGAGTTGAATGGTCTGCCAGCAGAGTAAGGGGTCATTTGCAGGGGCAGAACAAGTAGCCGGCAAACACCTGGGGAATGGAGCTCTTGAGGCAGGACAGGGGGGGGGGGAGTCAGGGGTGGAGCACTCCAGATGTTTAGGCTGGAGGTTGGAGTGACTATACGTATCACAATGGTGTTGAAGGCATGAGGTAGAGGCATAATCACTGCTATGCAGGCGAAGAGTGTAGCAATATACTGTAATAAAATGTGTGAACCATCACTAAACTCAAAAGTATTGTGTGTATATTTGTAATTCAATTATTATGTTCATAAAACAATAACAAATATTTTTGCTGTTATTACACTATCTACACACGTTATATATAAGTATCTACATTTTTATTCATTATACCGAACCACTAGCTGGTATGGTGAGTCCAGACAATTATGGCAGCTGCCACACACACAGATGACGCTACCTCAGTGCCAAGATTCCTCCTCACAGCATACTGTTTCTTTGTTATTACACTATATACTCATGTTATATATAAGTATCTGCTTCTTTTCTTCACCATAACTACAACTTAGCTGGTATGGTGCCCAAACAGCATAGCAGCCTCCATACACAGTATGACACAAGTCACATACCAGCCAGTAGACGAAGCCACTTCCCTCACCAAGATTCCCCCTATCAACATAAAGTTTTTGCTGTTATTTCACCATATACAAGTTATATATAAGTATCTACATTTGTGTTCACCATAACGAACCATTAAGTTGGTATGGTGAGTCCAGATAATATAGCTGCTGCCACACCACCAGTTACCACTAGTCCGCTGGCGATGCTACCTTACTGCCAAAATTCCTCCACAGAGCATACTACGCACATCGCTAATTCTCACCACAATGCTGCTGTTATCAGGAGTCCTGGTCACTAAATTCTGGCAGGTAAGTCTCTAAGCAGGGAGTGCTAATGGCTTCCTGCCTAGCGCTGTGAACATCTTAACCCTTACACTGCTCAGGGGTCCTGGGGACATTTACACCCCTGTGCGCAAGAAAAAAAAAATTCAAAATTTTTTTTCATCTTCTAAACATGTTAATTTGTGTCCCCTGAGCACGGGAAAAATAACAAAAAAATCGTAGGTGACATATTTTGGGCGCAATTGACCGAGGAAGTCTGGCAAAAAGTGGGCGTTGACAGAGCGGTCGCCAGGGCCGGTCAGCATCACCCGCGCTGACAGATGGGAGTTGCCACAAAGATATTATTACCTAATTGTTTCAATGTCTCCGATTGATTTTTTCTTAGTTTTTTTGCAGTAATATTATTCAATAGTGTGTATTGTAATATATTTATATAATAAAAGTGGTGAATAATCGCTATACTCAAACGTATGGTGTGCATATTAGTAATTCAATTATTATGTTCATAAAACAATAAACAAATAGTTTTGCGGCTATTACACTCTATACACAGGTTATATATAAGTATCTGCATATTTTGGTCACCATAATGAACCACTAAGTTGGTATTGAGAGTCGAAAAGCAACGAAGAGTTACCGCCACACACCAGCCAGCCACTCGCTGCCACTCCCTCAACACACGCACTAAACTTTCTCCTCCAACAATACCATTTGTGGTGTTATTACACTATATACAGATGTTATATATAAGTATGTATATATTTTGTTCACCACAACTGTACAGCTATGATGATATAGTTAGTTCAGGCACTAAGAGTCGTCGGTATACGCGGCTGGCGGCTCCCTCACTCATTCAAGGTCACACACACACTAAACTTTCTCCCCCAACAATACTGTTTGCTGCTATTACACTCTATACACAGGTTATATATAAGTATCTGCATATTTTGGTCACCATAACGAACCACTAAGTTGGTATTGAGAGTCGAAAAGCAACGAAGAGTTACCGCCACACACCAGCCAGCCACTCGCTGCCACTCCCTCAACACACGCACTAAACTTTCTCCCCCAACAATACCATTTGTGGTGTTATTACACTATATACAGACGTTATATATAAGTATCTATATATTTTGTTCACCACTACTGTACAGCTATGCTGATATAGTTAGTTCAGGCACTAAGAGTCGTCGGTATACACAGCTGGCGGCTGGCGGCTCCCTCACTCATTCAAGGTCACACGCACTAAACTTTCTCCCCCAACAATACTGTTTGCCGTGTTATTACCCTATATACACATATTATATATATATCTACATATTTTATGCACTGTAACTGTACACCTAAGCTTGTAGTGCGCCCAAAGAGCATAGTGGCCACCCTCTAAACAGCTTGACAAATCGTGCAGACGACGTCACCTCCGTCACCCAAATGGCTCCTCCCAGCATAATCCTTTTGCTGTTATTACACTAATACACACATTATATATAAGTATCTACATTTGTGTTCACCATAGAGAACCACTGAGCTGGTATGGTGAATGTAAACAATAACAGGTGGCCACACAGTCAGTAAACGATGCTGTCTCCCTCAGTCTCTCAGCATCACTCCTCCCACAGCGCTAATTATTACAACAATCCTGCTATTATCACAACCCTGGTTATTTATATCACAGTCACGGGTCATCTGTAATATTGTCATCACTAAATAATAACAGTTATATATTTATTTTGACATTTTTCGGTGATGCTGTGGTCACAAGCTGAACAGCAATGCTGATCGCTCATGCTGCGTGCGCCAGCCTTGGTTGCTCCAACAGTACTGTGCCTCTCACACCTGAGAATATTGCCCACGATTTTTTTTTTTTTTAATGGCGTCTGTTTACAAGAGCCCTGAGGAAGCTACTGTGAACCCCGTGTAGCCGCGGGCCATTTGAATCGGGAATGGCACCCTATGGCGTATATATACGCCATGCGCACCGTGGGACATGTTACTCAGGGCGTATATATACGCCATGTGCAGTTTAAGGGTTAAACAGCATTGTGTTCACTGATATCTGAATATCTGAACAGTGTACAGTCTTTATCCAGTCAGACTCTTCTGTAATACTATGATGCTAAATAATAACAGTAATATATATATTTTTAAATTTTTAGGTAATGCAGTGGTCACAAGCTGAACAGCAATGCTGTTAGCTCACATGCGCCAGCCTTGGTTTTTACAGGGGAGGTACCATCAGCACTTAAATCTGCAGATATAGCTCCTTTGCACAAGGGGGGGGGGGAGTAAAGCCTTGGCAAAAAATCATAGGCCAGTTGCACTAACATCACACATAATAAAAGTGTTTGAAAGAGTGATTAGGAATCAAATTTCTAGTTTTATGGAAAACAATGAGTTGCACAACCCAGGACAATATGGATTTAGAGCGGGAAGATCCTGTCTGTCACAGTTACTCAACCACTATGACAAAATCACAGAAGCTCTAGAAGAAAAGCAAAATGCAGATGTTGTATACACAGACTTTGCAAAGGCGTTCGACAAATATGACCATGGGGTGATAGCTCACAAAATGAGGTTGTAACGTCTACTACCATTGTAATGCCTGCCATACCATAGTATAGTAATGGCTGCTCTCATTAATTGAAATGTCTACCATAGTCATTTATTGTAATATCGAATCATTATTTGTAATATCTCTGTCCACACTTAATAACCAGCAACCACTAATAACGGACCAGTATGACCCCTCGCTGGACTGTCACGAATAGAAGCTGAATATTAAATGAGGAATATCACAAGGAAAGGGATTATTAATCTTACCCTTTTCCTTTCACTGCCACCACCTTCCAAATGAATGAATGTGTCTATAATTATCGGTCCCCAGGAAGGAAGGGACTCGATAATCAGGGAACTCAACGGACCAGTGATTGAAATTGAATGGATTACTTTAGTCTTATGGAACTGAACGGGGGAGGCTCTCGCTTTACTTTATTATTCCTAAGAATGGAGAAACACAGGGAAGTTCCAACACAGCACGTGAAAATCGCATGAATAACATATATTAACACCAGGGGACAGATAACTCACCAAGATGAACTTAACAATTATTTTATTATTGTAACTGGATATTTAAATCACAATTGACATATAGCCTACTCTAATAACATCTACCAAAATAAACGAGGCAATGGAAAATGCAATCACCAATATGCAAGAAACGTAGGAGCACACTACCTTCTATCGCACACTGCGGCCAGATGTTGATGGCGGCCCTCAGCCCCGTTGGACGCGGGCTGGCTTGCCCTCCAGTCCCGAAAAACTCCCAAGACACACTAAATGAAATTTTGTTTTACCAGCTTATTGCTGGGAAGGATTACACCTCCCACCATCTAATACAGCCCCAGGGCTCCACCCATTATTTTGGCAATGGCCAACCATTTTACACCTAGGCCTGAGGTCTGGCTCTCTAGGGCCAATAAGGACTTGGCTCTTATCTCCCGCCAATCATCTTCCCTGAGGGGCCGTGGAAGGCTACATGAATTCCTGAAGATTGAGTCAGCACTCCCCGGCTATGCGATGGGAACAAGGTACCACTGTATTGGATTCCCGCAACTAGTGCACCTCCCAGCAATGTTTACCAAAACTGATTATTTATGTTCCAGCCCGTCTCCAGCAAGATAAAGGGTAGGGACATTTGACTCGCCTGGTATGGTTAAGGGACCGTTGAGAGGGGAAAGAGAGGGAATGAGAGGGGGATGAGAGGGGGATGGAGAGGGGATGGGGTGATAGCTCACAAAATGAGGTCACTGGGAATAACTGGAAAAGTAGGACGCTGGATACTCAATTTCCTGTCGAACAGAACACAAAGAGTAACAGTCAATCAAATAAAATCGAGTCTAAGCGAAGTTAAAAGCTCTGTACCTCAAGGTACAGTCCTTGCACCGCTACTGTTCCTTATTCTCATATCAGATATAGACAAAAATACATGTCACAGCTTCGTGTCATCCTTCGCAGATGATACAAAAATTAGCATGAAAATTACCTCTGCTGAAGATATTGAAAAATTACAAGCAGATGTCAACAAAGTTTTCGATTGGGCAGCAGAAAATAACATGATGTTTAACAGTGATAAATTTCAGGTACTCAGGTACGGCAAAAATGAGGATCTGAAACATAATACAGGGTACAAAACACAATCGAATCTTCCCATAGTAGAAAAACAGCATGTCAAGGATTTGGGAATAATGATGTCCGACAATCTAACGTTTAGGGAGCATAACCAAGCAAATAATGTGTCAGCTAGAAAAATGATAGGATGGATTACTAGAACTTTCATATCCAGGGATCCCATCACAATGGTTCTACTCTTCAAGTCACTTGTGTTGTCCCATCTCGAGTACTGCTCAGTACTCACTTCCCCCTTCAGAGCAAGAGAGATTGCTGAAATAGAGGGAATACAGAGAACATATACGGCACGCATAGACGAGATAAAACTCCTAAATTATTGAGATCGTCTCAAAGCTCTCCAAATGTACTCTCTAGAAAGGAGACGAGAGAGATACCAAATAATATTCACATGGAAAATACTGGAGAGCCAAGTCCCAAATCTACACAGTAAAATAACAACGTACTGGAGTGAACGATATGGAGGAAAATGCAAGATTGAACCAGTGAAGAGGTCCGCGGTTGTTCAACGTCCTCCCAGCGACTATAAGAAATATTGCTAGAACAACCGTGAACGTCTTCAAGAGAAAACTGGACTGTTTTCTAAGAGAAGTTCTGGATCAGCCGGGCTGTGATGGGTATGTGGGCCTGCGGGCCGCTCCAAGCAACAGCCTGGTGGGCCAAACTCACAAGTCGAGCCTGGCCTTGGGCCGGGATTGGGGAGTAGAAGAACTCCCAGAACCCCATCAAGCAGGTATTAAGCACCACAGCATTATTTCGTCCATCTAGGAATCTTCAAACGACTTCTTAGGTTCCTTTTCAAAATAAACTTGTGGTCAATTATTCATTTACAGGAATTAGTGACCAGGATTGTAGTTATAATTAGCGTTGTGTGTAGTTTTGTGGAAGGAGGAACTTTGGTGCGGGAGGGAGGAAGGGAGAGAATTGAGGTAGCCTCACTGTGTGGCAGCCACTCTTGTTTTGCTCACCATACTAGCTTTGTGGTTCGCTATGGGGAACACACATGCACATGGGTATACACAGTGTGTGTATGTATATAGTGTAATAACAGCAACAGGAGTATGTTGAGTGGAGCTTATTTGGTGAGGGAGGTGACGTCGTAATTGTAGCGTCGTCTGCTGTCTGCTGTGTGATTTTTCGTGCAGTGTATGGTAGCCACTGTACTGTTTGGACACAATACCGACTTACTTGCATAGTTCTGGTAAATAAAACATGTAGATAGGTATATATAACATGTGTAAATAGTGTAATAAAAATAATAACAGTATGGTGGGAAGAGCAATGTTGGCGAGTAAGATGTTGGAGTGAGGGAGGGCCTGTCTGGGTGTGGCTGCTCACACTCGCGATGTTCTGAATGTGTTGATGGTAAATGTATATAGTGTGTGACAGTGTATAGTGTGTACATATATTGTAAATATTCATAAATAAACATGAAACATTGGTGTGAATAACTGTATGACGGGAGAAGCAATGTTGGCGAATACAATGTTGGAGGAGTGAGGGAGGGCTGGCTGGGTGTGACAGCTCACACTCGCGGTGTTCTGAATGTGTTGATGGTGAATGTATGTAGTGTGTGACAGTGTATAGTCTGTAAATAGATTGTATATATACATAAATGAGCATGATACATGGTAAATATGTGCAACATATGTGTACACAAGTGTCATGCACATAACACACTGTCTTCGGACAGTATGGATGTTTTACTGCCATAATATAGTGTACGTGTTCATTATACATAGGATTAGCACGTAAAAACAAATAAAATGTATTTGGAACTGTGCGTAAAAAAATTAACAAAATATATTTGCGGCAACTCGTACGCCCCGCCCTGGGCGCCCTACTGGCCCCGAGAGTGTACGTCACGGGCGAATGGGGAATGATGACGTCACGCCAGGCTTTTGGACAGTATATGCATATACACATGTAGGGAATTCTGTTGCAAACAGAATGATTCTGCCCGCACGCTTGCCCGCACGCCGGGGGCGTGACCTCTAAGTTGGCGGCACGCATGCCTGGCGCGCGATAGTGATAATATCAAAGCTCTCTCACTGGGATTGTACTGATGATTTTTCTGGGGGGGGGGGGGGCATCGCCTACCCGAAGCTATCCAGGCTATCCAGGCTGATATGTACCTATTAGCGATCTGGCATCAGTCAAAGTGCATGGAGATCTTGCCTACTGGGGACCACGAGCCAGAACCTGACCCCCTCAGAGAGGCACGAGGAGCACTGACCTATAGAACCACCCCCCCCCCCCATGTGGTTGGAAGCATTCTATGTCTACCATTGACTGGGTTACCTGGTTGATACCTGGTTGATGGGGTTCTGGGAGTTCTTCTACTCCCCAAGCCCGGCCCGAGGCCAGGCCCGATTCGATGCCAGGGTCTGTCATTCAGAAAGGTAGGTGTCCCAAAACAAACCCCTGTTCTGGTGAAAAAATTGCAACCAAAAGGCAAACAAGTGGACAGAATTCCCCAAATGAAAACTAGCAACTAGTATGATGTCATCATGTTGCTGCACCACCATCTGCGCATTCCCCCCCTCCCCGAGAGGGGGGAAGGGGAAGCCCCAGACTCTCGTGCCAGCGATCCA
>WNGS01169498.1:31088837-31106325 GCA_020271785.1 Procambarus virginalis
GGGGGGAAGGGGAAGCCCCAGACTCTCGTGCCAGCGATCCAACCGTCAGTTCTTGGCTGATGTGATACTGGCTGGCCGGGTCCCTCAGGCTCCAGTTTTATTCTCAGTTACGGTGCCTTGTAGCATAGTCTCTCTTCAGGGAGGGGGTGTGTGAGCAAGGAGTAATATTCTACAGTACTTGGGCTGCATGCGCCTAGGGTTACCTTCCCTAGGTGTCGAGTAAGTACTACCCTTGGGGCTTGGGGCCTCCTTCCACAAGTCACCTTGGGGTCTACCTCCGCTGTCTCTTTTACTGCTTGGTACTTGGCCTCCTTGGTATCAGCTGGGGTCTGGTTGCCTTTGTTTGTCTCTGGGTAGGAGGTAGTTTTCGTCACTGGTAGGGGCGCAGGGTACTGCACAGCTAGTTGTCACATATTATAGCGGCTGGCTCTGTTCCACCTGGGTACATTGTCCTCTTGTGGGGTTTTCTTTTGTTTTTGTTTTCCTACCAGGAGGGGGGTCTGCTTTTGGTTGCCCCCCTGTTCCTTTGGGTCCCCTCTTTTCTATATTTGTGTTTTGGTGGTGCCCGCTGCTTGGCTCCCAAGAGTAGACACGTCCCAGGGGTTCAGCTTTAGAAGTTTGCTTGGTAGTTTTGGGTGCCGGTTCGCAAATACTCTGCCTGGGCTTCCCTTAGCGTGTTACCAAGGCTAAGAAACCCTGGGAAAGCCAGTGGGGGCTACGTGGTCTGACGGATGTGACCCGAGTCCCTCTCCTGCTTCGTGCGAGGTTGCTGGTTGCCTGACAACTGAGTGGACAGCACTTCGGATCAGTAGTCCTGAGGTTCTGGGTTCGATTCTATGTTGATAATATGTCCTGGGTTGACATTCAGGTGCAGTTTTTGGAGGTCAAATAGGGTTTTGGCTGCGAGTTACTTGGTAAACGTTCCTGGGCCTAGTCGGCCCTGTGTCGCTTTAGGTTGGCGGTTGCATCCAGTTGTGTCGTTGACCTTGCATTGAGGAGTAAGCAGCGACCGCCTCCCGGGTAAGTCCCTATGGTTTTTATCTGTGGGTAGTAAGCTCCAGGGAGTCGATGGGGCTTCCCCCAGAAAACCAGCATTGAATGTAATGAAATGCCATTTTCTGGGTGAGTCCCAGAGGCTCCCCTGCAACTTCCCTTCCCCCGGTCGGCAGTTTTCGCACATTTTTTGATGTCCAGCCTCAGAACTGAGAGGTGGATGGCCGGCGCGGGGGTCTTGGGCTCCCCCTTCCCTCTCCCAGGGAGGGGGGAGCTGCGCAGAAGGCGGCGCGGCGACGTGTGACATCATACTCATTTGCTCGTTAATGTTTGGGGAGTTCTATCCACTTGTTCGACTTTTTGTATCAATTTTCACCAGAATATGGGGTTTGTTTTGGGATGCCTACCTTTCTGGGTGCCTAACCCGGTCGATGGCAGACATAGAATGCTTCCAACCACACGGGGGTTTCTATAGGCCATCACTCGTCGTGCCTCTGTGAAGGGGCCAGGTTCTGGCTCGTGGTCCCAGGGTTGGCCCACAGAATTCCATACACATGACTGATGCCAAAGTCTGACATTAGCATATCAGCCTGGATAGATCCGGGGAGCCTCCGGGACTCAACCAGAAAATGGCATTTCATTACATTCAACACTGTTATTTTTTAATAGTGTATTTTACTGGAGGCCCTGTGGAAGCTGATGTAAACCCTGTGTAGCTGCGGAACTTTTAAATCCTATGCAGTACTTTAAAATTGATACAGTACTGTTTATACAATGTGCGCATGCAGGTAATTAGACCAAAATGGTATATGTACAGTTAGCAGCGTTCAAAGGTTAAGCAAGGTTCACCTGTACAATACTGTACATCATAATAAATATTTTGATCATAGATTTTGTCTGACAATAGGATAATACAGTAATTTCAGTAATTATAATAGTCACTTGTTTTATGGATGTTTTCTTAATTTAAAACTTGCAAGATAATAGGTTGGTTGACTGTGGCTCATGTTATCCTTCACAATTCCTTGCATTCCTCAGGGAAATTGATGTATATATTTTTGTCAATGTGTACGATGTAACAAAAGAGTAGTTGAAGTGATGTTGCACCATTTCTTTATATATATATTTGGGTCAAAGGTTGCTTCTTGGTATTTATCAGTCATTTCATGTATTTGAAGTGAAACTTGGTAAACAAACTTAAAACAGAAGGCCACGTTCTGACACACATTGTTTCATTACCCTCTGATGTTTCTGAAACCAGTCAGGGAAGATCAGTTAATTTAATTATCAAGTATCGTTTGTGTAACTAAAATATATACCCACATAGAGGTACATCATCTCACTTTTTATGTGTTTGTTTAAATGCTTAACTTTTTTTCTTTAATAGAGTGGGTGAACACGATGATGGCATTATGAACATGAATGAAAGGGCTTTTGGATCTGAGTCAGATTCTCTCAGGCGTGAGGTGCTTTTGTGCTCAGGTGAGCAACTGCCTTGTTGAATTTGAGTATTCTAGGCTATCCATTTTCCAGTCATGTTTCATGATATTTCTGTGGAGAGCCCTTCTGGCTCCCCGGAGCTTACTGGGCTGATATGCATGTAATAGACCATGGCAACAGTTCTTCGAATGGAGCTCTAATGTCTACTGGGGACCACGAGCCTCTCTGCCCCCCCCTCAGAGAAGCACGAGGAACAATGGCTTATAGAAACCCACACGTGGTTAGAAGCATTCTGTGTCTACCATCGACCGGGTTAGGCACCCAGAAAGGTAGGCATTCCAAAACAGATTCCAACTGGTGAAACATTGCTACTGAAAGCAGAACTGCTAAGCAGAACTCCCCAATCTTAAAACAAGCATGACGTTGCACCCGCCAGCACGCCACCTGTCTGTGCAGCTACCCCCTTTCCCATGAAAGGGAAGAGGGGTCTCCAGACCTCCCGCACTGGCTATCCAACTTCAGTTCTGAGGCTGTTGTGCTTGGTTCGACTCTGGCTCCAGACTTGGTGCAGTGCTGAGCCCTTGCAGTGTTGTTCTATGTTGTGGTGAGTGAGCCAGGAGAAATTCACAGTGTACTGGGGGCTGCATGCACCTAGGACTCCCTTCCCTAGGCGTATGCAGTAAGTACTGTCCTAGCAGTTTAGGGTTCTTTCCATAAGCCATTCGGGAACTACCTCCGTAGGGATCTATTGCTGCTCGGTGATTGCCCACCCTTGGGGTCAGCTGGGGTTTTCATAGTTGCTGTTTGACCTCGGAGCAGGAGGTAGTAACATCGCTGGTAGGGGCACAAGGTACTCTGCAGCTTGTCTGACATTGATACACAGCGGCTGGTTCTGTTCCTCATGAGGACATTGTGCTTTTGCTGGGTTTTTCTTTTTCTTTTTGTTTCTTTGCCTGGTGGGGGGAAGGGGGTCGGCCTCTTGGATATTGTCCGATCTTCCGCCTCAGTTACCATGACCTTCACTCACTCAATCACAGACATGTGATTGGTTACCACTTGTTTACAATAGCAACGGCCATGCTACCACCTTGAAAACACTGCTTCTCTCCCCATCAGCCAAGTTAAGCAACGTTGACTTTGATTAGTACTAGATTGGACATTGTCCACCCTCTGTTCTTCTGGTGGTCCCCCCTCTATGTTCCCATGGTTGTACATATCGCAGGGATTCAGCTTTAGTAGTTCTCTCGTTAGTTGGGCCAACTGGTTAGCAGTACCTTGCCTGGGATTTCCTTAGCAGTCAGCCTATGGGCCCTGAAAAATCCCATTGGGGCTCATTGGTTGAATGGATGCGTCCTCTGGGTCCCATCTCACTTTGTGCGAGTTTGAGGGTATCTCTGTTCCTTTGTCTCAGGGGTGACATTTGCAATGTTTGCCTTTGTCATGCTGCCTGTTGGGTCGATGACACTTTTGACCAGGAGTTCTGCGAGTTGTGTTTTTGCTGGTACTCTAATTCACCCAGTCCACTGATGCTGATAATCGGGTTCAAGCAACTTCGGCGTTATATGCAAGGATTAGGTTGCCGCAATGCACTAGGTTGGTTGCCTTTCCGGATGCCCCGAGGCTACCCCGCTTTGGTTATTTGCGTGCCACAGCTTCCTTGATCAGGGACACGCTTTGGGTTGACCCAGTTTCCCTTCTTCCCTGTTCCAGGGCTTGGGTCTCTCGGGTCATCTATAGGATTATTAGGTCTAGCCAGCCTGCCGTCTATTCCCGTGCCCATGACTTTCGCAAATTTGCTGCTTTAGCTGCCGCTTTTGGTAACCAAAATATGTCTTGGGCTGACATTCGGGTGTGAGGATTTTGGAGGTCGAACAGGGTCCTGGCCGCTCGTTAACTCGTTAATGTTCCTGGCCCTAGTCAGGAGTGTGTCGCTTTAGGTCGCAGGTTGCAGCCAGTTGTCTCGACTTCAAGTTGAGGTGCGAGTGGCGCCTCCGCCCGAATAAGTCCTTCTTTTATTTTTTTGTGGTTAGATAGCTCTGAGGAGTCAAAGGGGCTCTCCACAGAAAACCAGCTTTGATTGTAATGAAATGCAATTTTCTGGGCGAGTCCCGGAGGCTTGCCCGTCAACCCTCCCTCCCTCTGGTCAGCAGTTTCGTGTTTTTGACATTCAGCCTCAGAACTGAGGTTGGATAGCCAGTGCGGGGGTCTGGAGGCCTCCCTTCCCCCTCCCTGGGAGAGGGGAGCTGCGCAGACAGGCAACACGGCGGCGGGTGTGATGTCATGCTTGCTAGCTTGTTTTCAGATTGAGGAGTTCTGCTTAGCAGTTCGGCTTTCAGTAGCAATTTTTCACCAGTTGTAGTCTGTTTTGGGATGTCTACCTTTATGGATGAATAACCCTGTCGATGGCAGACATAATATGCTTCCAACCGACGGTCACAAGGGGGTTTCTATAAGCCATTGCTCCTCGTGCCTCTCTGAGGGGGCCAGGTTCTGGCTCGTGGTCCTCGGTAGGCATTAGAACTCCATTCGAAGGACTGTTGCCATGGTCTAATACATGCACATCAGCCCGGTAAGCTCTGGGGAGCCTCCGGGACTTGCCCAGAAAATGGCGCTTCATTACAGTCAACAGTTTTTTTTTTGCTTGATATATTAGGCTTTGTTTTATTTTGCTTCCATTAGCTTTCTGTTCAATATTCCAAGAATACCGCTTAATATGGCCTTGAAGCTTAAAATACTTATCATTGGTCCAAAAAATGTATTAAATGCTATTAGTATTTATCAGTATAATCCCATATAACTTATATTTCCATACTATACTGTACCTTGAAAAAACATGGTTGATGTAATTTGAAATCTAAAATACTTAAACTTTTATATGATTTATAATAGTTTTTTCTTGAGGCTCTTTGTAGCTAGCTTGCTGAGATAGTTTCCTCGTATTGTGTGATATCTGTCTTTTGAGTCCTGTATGGTCTACTGGAGACTAGAGCCAGAACCTGAGAATTTCAGAGGCACAGGGAGCAAGTAATTGTTACAATTACACTCGCTGAGAAATCATCCTGAAAGTAAGTAAAGCAATGCAGATAACTGCAACTTCTAACAAAGCAAAGCACTGAAACAAACAAACAACTCTACAATTAATTCACTCAGAAACTAGGTCTAATCTAGTTTTGGCTGGCCATCAATGGGTGGCAGCACCACCGAGAACTCTCAGCTTCGACTTCATCAGAGCCTCAGTCATATAAGTAATGTCCTTGAAAGCTGATCTCCTCCTCCTCCTGATCAGCTTTAGTGAATCCCACTTCTCTTAAGAATAAAATAAGTGGAGGCCATCCTATGGACATTGTCCTGTGGGGGCCATTTACTACTGTGTCATTCCTGTCTTCGATATTTGCTTGACGAACTTATTTTTCAAACCACACACTTGGTCACACCACACAGTCAACACTTGTGTTGACTTTTGGTGTGTAGTCTTCACCTCAAGCTGCATGTATTCAGGGGTGGGTGCATATGGACGTGGTCGATCTGCCCCATGCTTCCGGGGTTCCTGCTTGTTCTCATGCAAACACGTGACTTTGCAGATCTGCAGTTCTTCTGGACTTGTTCAGTTTGCGCCCTGGATTCTTTGCCCTCTTTGGAAGACTGTTGTCTCCGGTCCGGCTTCTGTTGGGGCGGGGTGCCTGGATGGTGTCCCTGGACCTCCGGGTCACTTCTTGGCACGTTCCTCTCCAGGGTTCCGGGACTAGCACAGTTGGTGGTGGGGCTTCAGGCTTGTCGCTTTTGTTGCCTACCCTAGTTTGTAATTGGCATTTAGTGTATTTACGCATCTTTACCAGATCTTGGTGACCTGTCTGCATCTGCTCGGGATTCGGTTTTCTGCCCTACCTCGACGACTGGCTGGTGTGGGCTCCCAGTCGGTCTGCTTGTCTGCTCGCCAGGGGTGTGATTCTTTCCCGATCGCCGTGTTCGGGTTCCTGGTGAACTGGAGGACGTTCCATCTGGTTCTGTCCCGGGTTCGGACCTGGCTGGGTCTTGTTTAAGACTCTTGGATCGCTTCTTTGTCTCCTTCCAGAGGTGTTGTCGCGGCTGCGGTCCCGCCTTCGACTGTTTCTGAGGGGGTTCTGGGTCACTCGGCGGTTGCTCGAGCAATTGTGCCGGAGTCTGAACTTCACCGTGCTGGTCTAGCCGCTGGGTCGGGTTTGGCTTCGGCATCTGTTTTGGTTCCTTCGGGGACTCTCTTTCGCCTCTCTTGCAATCATTGGGTTCGTCCTCTAGGGACGTTGTGTTGGTGCTGTGTCGCCAGCTTGCTCTTCGGGGTTTTCAAGGTTCCATGCCTTTCCACCTCCCCCGAGCCTTCGCTCGATGTTTTCATGGACGGGTCGTCTCTCGGCTGGGGCTTTGTGATCAGTGCCCACCAGGCCGGCCAGGGATGGTAGGGTCCGTCCGTCCGTTGGGCTCACAGCACGGTTCGGGAGTTCGCGTCTGTCTGGTTTGTGCTTCGGAGGGTTCGGATCACTCGGGGCTTTACCATCCGGTTCCATTCGGACTGTTTCTCGGGTAGTTTCTTGCCAGAACCACGGGGATTCTCTTCGGTCCTTACATGTTTGGGGTTGGTCCCTTCGAGTGGCTCGCCTGCTGGATTATCGGGGTTTGGCTCTCCACGTATTTCATGTCTGGGGTGTGTCCTACGTCCTGACGGACGGCCTGTCTCGGTTCATTCCTCTGGTCACGGATTGGCCGGATGTACGGACTCTCGGACATGGACATCCTTGTGTCGGCGTGGTCTCGGCGTCTCCCATTCTATGTGGCACCCTTCCCCGCCTGCGAGGCGTTCGCGGTGAATGCCTTTCGGCAGGACTAGTTGGGTGGAGTTACCTGTACTTCTTTCCCCAGTCCAGCTGTTGCTTCGAGGTCTGGCTCAGTTGGAGTTCTTCCCAAGGAGAATGGTCCTCGTGGCTTCCTGGTGGCCGGCCCAGCTTTGTTTTCAGGCGTTGCTTGATCGGTGATCGAACCCGGGGCGTTTCCTGCGACTCCGCCTCTTTCGGCAGGTCGGACCAGTACCGTATGTGGCTGGTTCAGCCTTCTCCTCGGCTTTTCACGTCTGGTCTTTTGATGCGGGGTGTATCACCATCTTTATGATGATGATCAGTTGGCTTCGTTGTTGGTGTCCCACCTGCGAGCTTCATCTCGGTGACAATATGGAGTTTCCTGGCAATTCTATTCGCCATTTTCTTGCTCTTCGTAGGTTGTCTTCTCTTTCACATGGGGTTGTCTTGTCTTTTCTTGGTTTTCCTGACCGTTCTTTGTTGCTTCTTACTGTCTCCTCGTATCGTGCTGCGCTGGCGGAGCCGCTCCAGCTGGCGTTGGGGTGGACGTCACATCCTCCCCGTTCCGTACGCTTTCTCGTGCTTTGTTTCACCTCCGGCCTACTCATGCGCCTTCAGTTCATGATTGTTTTTCAAAGGTCCTATTTTGCTGGCATTGGCCTCTGGGGGTCGTGTCGGGAAGCTTCCGGCTCTCCTCCGGTGCAGGGGTTTCTGCTTTTTTGGTATGGGTGGTAGTTTTGTACATTTGCAGCCTTCTCCGCCTTTTCTGGCAAAGGCTGAGATGGCTACTTTCCAGAGGGGTCCTTGGGTGTTTGATGCTTGGTTTGTTCGGCTGGGGGTGCGTCATGTGTTGTCCAGTTGCGGCGTTTTGCCGTTACCTGCATGCCGTAGCTGGGGATCTGGTTTCCCTCGTTCCCTGTTCCCGGGCTCGAGTCTTCCAGGTCGACCGCAAGATTAAATCTAGCCAGCCTGCGGTCTATCCTCACACCCTTGCCATTCTGACGTTTGCAGCTTTCGCTGCCGTTTTTCGTAACATGTCTTGGGCTCATTTCGGGCGCTGGGATTTGGAGGTCGTCCAGATTCCTGGCCGCCCGTTATTTTTGTGAGCACGTCTGCTCCTGGGTGTTCTTGGTTTGATTGCATCGCAGGTTGCACCCTGTTATCTCAACTTCACGTTGCAGAGTTTGTGGCGACCGCCTCCAGGGTCAGCCCTTTCTTTTCATTCTCTTTGGGTATGAAGCTCCAGGGAGCCTCCAGGGTTTCTGAGGGGAGCCGTAGGGGCTCCCCTCAGAAAACCTGCGTTGAATGTAATGAAACTGCCATTTTCTGGGTGTGTCCCGGAGGCTCCTGGCAACCCTCCCTCCCACCGGTCGGTGGTTTTTTCGCGTTTGTTGAAGCTTAGCTTCAGAACTGGAGTGCTTTGTTGCAGGCGCGGTGAGGTCCGGGGCCCCTGCTCCCCCTCTCGGGGAAGGGGAGGGCTGCGCAGACAAGCAGCGCAGCAGTAGTGTGTTATGTTTGCTTGTTTGCTTGTTTCCTTGGGATTGTAGGGAGTTCTATCTCTCTGTTTGGTTTTTGTTGTTAGTTTCTTACCATGTGGGGTTTGTTTTGTTATGCCTACCTTTCTGGGTGCCTAACCCCGGTCAATGTCAGATAAGGAAAACCCCCAATCACAGGGGAGTTTTCTAGGTCCATTACTCCCTGAAACCTCTCTGAAGGGGCCAGGTGCTTGCTCATGGTCCCTGGTAGGTCTGAACTCCATAGCTAATGTCCCAGCCTATTTGTAAAAAAAAACATGTAATTCTGTATACAGTACATGTAAACATCCATATAATCATTGAATATTGTTTACATATGAAGATTTTATTTTAATTCCTTATTACAGTATTTACCAATATATGTTATTTTTGTATAGGACTGTATAGTTTTATAGAAGAAATGTATAAGCAGCATGTGTGTGTGTTGTTACAAGAATTTTAGTTAGAGTAAGGAATAACTGTCACGGGAAGATGTGAGGTGCAAAAGTGGATTACTTGCAATATTGAGGCAAATGTAGTCAGATGGTTTGAGAATGTTGAACAAATGGGAGATGAAAGACTTTTTAAAAATGATTGTAATAAAGTGAATTTGAGGGTTGCTAGAGAAAAAAGCCAGGAAGAAGCTGGGCATATATGTTGAGTGTGAGGAAATGAGGACCGAGTGTGAATATTGCATGGAAAGTGGAGAGAGACAAGGCTGGGTGGCAGCAGTTTGTATGGAGTAAGTGATTTGATTTGGTGATATAGTCTGTGGCCGGAAGAGCTGAATACATGGTCTAATGATTATGATAAGATATATAAGTTTTGACTTTTTGATGAAATTTCATACAGGTTACAATTTTCAGCTGGTGGCAGTGCAAGTGAACGCAGTGCCAGTTCATTGTCAAGTGCGAGTCCTGGACGTCTTTTGATCTCTGAGTCTCCCAGGGACATTGAGACTTCTCCAGCTCAACACACTGAGCCAAGCACAGTCTCCTTACCTCTGTCCCATGCGTCTGCATCACCAGTCAATAAATGTCAGTCTGCCATGGCTAATGACCCTGATTGTCTAACAGTATGCAAGATCACTCCATTGACTGTCGGTCATCACAGGCAAAAAGCAGACAGACTAGAAAGGATACAGGAAGCTAATGATGGTGAACAATTGAGTAGAATATCAAATAGTTATCTCATAGAATCTGAGACTTCAAGAGAACTTGAAGAAGACTTTGGCTGTGGCAGGTTTGTTATTTACCAGTTTTGAGGCTTGCAAATTTTGCATTAAAAATATTTGGCCATTCCACATAACTTGGGAAAAGATTTTGTTCAGGAAAATATTCATATGCAAACCTTCACCATGAATATAGGTGACAACTGAATTTTTCAGTCACAATTTTTGTGGTATAAATTTGTGATAAGTATATTGTATTCAGATCCAGTAATTTCAAATAACATGTGTAATCAGTGATGACCAAGCCACAACTCAGAAGATGAAGTGAAACATTTCTCAAAAAGAAAGGACATTTCGGTCCTTCCTGGACCATTATCTAGTCATGTGATCGACTTCTCCATCGTGAAACGTTGTCGCTTGTCCATCTTCGTGAGTTGTGGTTTCATCATCATTTATTCAACCACGTTACTGTGACTCATCGCCTGCACGTGTAGTCAGTGTTCATATCTGCGAGTTTTCATGGTGTTACTGTTAACTATTAATTTTCTTAATTTGGCTTAGTAAGGGATCTCAAAAGTATTATTATTCAGCAGTTATCGTTATATGGCAATTTTAACAATTATTGTCTGGGCTTTTACATGTATGCAAATAAGGATATAATAGCTCTCTCTTTGGATGTAATAGAGTTTACCTTGACACATCCAAAAAATACTGCTACCATTGGTTACATGTACTAGGAGTCTGCCGCTATCTATGCATGCCACATTAGTGGCTTACGTCTTTTATTTCAATCTATACTGCCACCCATATAGTGCCAACTAGGCCATATGTCATCACCCAAAGGCCAACACTATTAAATACTATGTTTATAGTCTTTTAACCACTATATACTGGTTGTAATGGAGTATACCAGGTAAGCCAGTCATCAATTGAAATATTATCATATGTTATGTGAATTATGTGATTTATCAAGTTATTCTACTGACATAATCTTGTAAATAAAGAGAAACAAGTGATAAATAATCAGTGAAATATCCGAGGATAACACTGGAAGCATTAGCAAAATCGAGCACCAAATCCTGGCGAATTTGGAGCCCTAGGGCAGGGGGGGGGGAGGGGTTCCCTTCTGACTCCTTGGTGGTCGGCTCAGCCTTGGTTTCAGACACTACTTGTCCGGTGTTCGAACCTGGGTGATTTCCTGTAGATTCCTGTAGATCCGCCTCTTTCTGATTATCGGTCTGGTGACCCACCTTGCTGGTTCTGCCTTCTCTGATCTACATGTCTGAAGTTTCTGACACGATTTATCACCATCTCTCTGGTAATCAGGTGAGTTGTTTGTTGGTGACCTGTGGTCCTCCTCTTGGCAAAAGTATGAAGTCTCATGTGCAGGCAATGAGTCACAATAACGTGGCTAAAGTAAGTTGACCAGACCACACACTAGAAGGTGAACATATACACAATCAACTTGAGAATGGTCCAGGACGGACCGAAACGTCGTCGTCCCTTCACCTTCTAGTGTGTGGTCTGGTCAACTATGAAGTCTCATGGCATGCTTTCCTCCTTTTCCTTTCCCTTCAACGTTGCTCCTTGGTGTTGGTTTTGGTTGTCATGTCTTTTCTTTCTTGGGTTTTTCTGGTTTGGCTTCTTTTACAGAATGCTGTTGCCTCATATTGTGCAGTGCTGGTGGAGTCATTCCTGCTTGTGTTCAAGGTCGATGTTTCCTAGGCCCCATCACAAATCAAAGACCCTAGGGCAGGTAAGCAGGGGATGGAAGGCTGGGGCGAGGATGCAGAAAACTTGAGAAGGGAACAGAATACAAGTTGGAGGAGGGAGATACAGCTCAGTGGCCCAACCACTGTGGGTAAAACTTGCAGCAGATGCCAATGTCCGGTGAGTGGAAGGGGTGTCCTAGGGTGCTCGCAGTTGATGTCTCGCAGGAGGACCGGCTGGGCTCACTTGCAGCATGCCTCAGGAGGAGGTGCTTTGCCCTTTTCAGTGGTTATGCAGAGAACCAGCTAATTTCCAGAGCAATCAGGGCATTGGTTGCTGTCGAATTGTAGTTGTAGTACTGCTCAGTACTCACTTCCCCCCTTCAGAGCAGGAGAGATTGCTGAAATAGAGGGAATACAGAGAACATATACGATATACATGGACGTGATAATGCACCTAAATTATTGGGATCGTTCTAAAGCTCTCCAAATGTATCTTGAGTTTATCTTGAGTTGATTTCAGGGCTTTAGTGTCCCCGCGGCCCGGTCCTCGACCAGGCCTCCACCCCCAGGAAGTAACCTGTGACAGCTGACTAACTCCCAGGTACCTATTTACTGCTAGGTAACAGGGGCATAGGGTGAAAGAAACTCTGCCCATCGTTTCTCGCCGACGCCCGGGATCGAACCCAGGACCACAGGATCATATGTCCAGCGTGCTGTCTGCTCGGCCGGCCGGCTCCCTTCTGCTTCCTTACTCACTAGAAAGGAAACAAGATATAAAATAATATACACGTGGAAATACTGGAGGGCCAGGTCCCAAATCTACACAGTAAAATAACAACATACTGGAGTGAACGATATGGAAGAAAATGCAGAATAGAACCAGTGAAGAGCAGGGGGGGGGGGACATAAGCACAATCAGAGAACACTGTATAAACATCAGAGGTTCACAGTTGTTCAACATCCTCCCAGCAAGTATAAGAATTATTGCCGGAACAACCGTTGACATCTTCAAGAGAAAACTAGATAGTTTTCTTAAAGAAATGCTGGACCAGCCAGGCTGTGGTGGATATGTGGCCCTTCGGGCCGCTCCAAGCAACAGCCTGGTGGACCAAACTGTCACAAGTCAAGCCTGGCCTTGGGCCGGGCTTGGGGAGTAAAAGAACTTCCAGAACCCCATCAAGCAGGTAGAGGTGGACCTTGAGCATTCTTCTTTCATCGAGCCTGTCTGGTGGGCCTCCTCTTGTGCGTGTTGTGATGTCGTAGTCTGGTGCAATCTTTGGGTACAATTATTGGATGGAGCAGAAGCACTGTACCAGTAAGGGTGGGGCATACATGTCAATGAATCTGCCATTGGCATGGCACACTCTTGAATTGCTTGATTAAGCTTTGGAAGTTTTGGATTCTGTCCGCTCTTTGGAGTTTAGCGCTGGTAAGGAGGCGAGTAGGAGACCCCCAGGGTGGAAGTCGTGGCAGGGGCAGCAGCAGCAAAACTGAAGTGGTTGGCTTCAGTGGTGAGGTGAGTCTGTTGAGTCATCGCGTGCTGGTTTCAAAGGCTGCTCTGTTGTTGCGGTCATAGGGACCAACTCAGGGATGATGGAGGCATTGTGCCCTGGCAGCTGGGGCTCCTCTGGTATTTTGGTTGGGGGAACTGTGGTTGGATGGTCCTTGTCGTTGGATGTTGAGTCGGAGGATGAGGATGGAAGCATACCTGTTGATAGGTAGGTGGCTAGGATGGTTACGGCAGTCACAGATGGTATAATAATACTGTAATAATAATGATAATAATAATAATAATATAATAATTTTTATTTGCAATAAGGTACAATGGGTTGGTGAAATTACATAAGACTGGTAATTTTACATTCATGCAAAGCCACTAACATGCATAGTATTTTGGGAAGAGGGTCTTTGGGTACAGCAGCAGTCAGAAAGCCATTTGCAATGAAAAAGCCTGTTGATGACATGTATGCAGTAAGCAATGTCGTTACCCACCATTTTGTTGGAGAGGTGGAGGAGGATGAGTAGCAGGGTGGTCTTGGTGGAGGCTGAAGGCTGTCCAGGTGATGGTGTGGTCAGAGGTGGTGCAGTCGGCTGGGTGTGGCATCCCCAGGGACTGAGCAATGGTGAGGTAGTTGCAGCAGTGTTCCCAGGTAAGACCAGGAATTCTGACGGGAGTGGGTTTGCTGGTCGAGGTGAGGTGGTGGACGTCATCTTCTTGATTTCCTCCTAGTGGAGGAGACAGGCGAGACCATAGAGTGTGGGCCATTACAGAGCAGTCAGCGTTGGTGGGAGGACGTGCAGTCCATGTAGTGGTGCTCCTGGGTGCAGAGACTTCATCTCTGCACTTGCTCGGTGGACTTTCTGGTGTGGTAGAAGTATTGGTAGTACTTGAAGCACTGCCGGAGCTTCGTGAAGTGTTCCTTGGTCACTTGGGTGGGTGGTAAGGTGATTCCAAATTATTTGAATCTGTGGTCTGTGGCATTGGTCTCTGGGATGGCTGTGCTGAAGGTCACCTTCAGTGTTGGTCTGTGGCTGAGGTTGGTGTTTGTGATGGCCAATGCTACAGCTGTCAACATCAGGTTCTGGGTGTTGATATTGGTGAGGATGTCGTTGTCGTTGTGATCAGTGATCCATGTGCTAATATTCCTGGTAAACACTGTTCTATCTGCCGTGAGGGTGAGGCCAGCGTCTTGCAGGGTGGTCATGGTGAATATCTTTTTAACCACTGTGCTGCTCACCTTCCAAATACGGCAACCCCATCCCCCCCTCTGAGCGCTGGAAATAAATTCTTGGGAAAAAATTCTTTTTGTTTTTGAAAATGTTAAATACCCCTCCCTGATCACAGATATATAGAAAAATAAATCAAAATTGTAATTACTTTGGCCGCAATGGAGTCCGGAAAATGGTGTGTGACGTCACGATTTGGTGGTCGCTCGTGATGTAGACTCCCGAAGCCAGTCGCCCGCCAGCTTCAACTTGCACGAGTTGCCACAAATTTTTTTTGCTCATTTTTTGTGTACATTTCCAAATACATTTGTTTTTTCTTGTCAATCCTATGTATAATGAACACGTACACAATATTATGGCAGTAGAACATCCATACTGTTCCATGACATGTTATGTGTATCTCAAATGTGTCCACATATATTGCTCATATATCCAATGTTTCGTGTTCATATATGTATATTTACAACATATTTACACACTATACATTATCACACACTATATACATTCACTATCAACACACTCAGAACTCCGCAAGTGTGAGCTGCCACACCCAGCCAGCTCTCCCTCACTCCTCCAACACCTAGCTTACTCCTTACACCTTACTCGCCAACATTGCTCCTCCCACCATACTGTTATTGTTTTTATTATACTATTTACACACATTATGTATACTTATCTACATAATTTATTCACCATAACAGTGCAAGTAAGCCAGTATTGTGTAAAAACATCACAATGGCCACCATACACTGCATGAGAAATCACACAGCAGCCAGCAGACGACGCCACAATTACGACGCCACCTCCCTTGTCAAAATGGCTCCTCCCAACATACTACTGTTGCTGTTATTACACTATATACACACACATTGTATATACCCATGTACATGTGTTCACCATAACAAACCACTAAGCTAGTATGGTGAGCAAAACAAGAGTGGCTGCCACACACAGTGACGCTCTCTGGATTCTCTCCCTCCCTCCATCACCAAAATTCCTCCTCCCACAATACTACGCACATATGTGCATGGGTATTTACTCACATTGTATATACCCATGTACATACGTGTTCACCATAGTGAACCACTAAGTTAGTATGGTGTGCAGAACAAAAAGTGGCTGCCACACACAGTGATGCTACCTGATTCCCTCCCTTCCTCCTCCGACAATACTATGCACAGCGCTAATTATCACCACAATCCTGCTATTATCACAATCCTGGTCACTAAATCCTGTAAATGAATAATTGACCACAAGTTTATTTTGTAACGTAACATATGAAGTCGTTTGAAGATTCCTAGATGGACGAAATAATGCTGTGGTGCTGTGGATAGTGCTGTGAACATTGTGAACAGCATTGATTCACTGATATTTGAACATTGTACACAATCATTATCACACTCAGGCTCTTCTCTAATACTATCATGGCTAAATAATACCAGTTATATATATATTTTAACATTAGGCGATGCTGTGGTCACAAGCTGAACAGCAGTGCTGTGAGTTCATGCTGCGTGCGCCAGCCTTGGTTGCTCACTTAGTACCAAGGCTCTCACACCCGGGAATGTTGCCCACGATTTTTTTTTTAAATGGCGTCTGTTTACAAGATCCCTGAGGAAGCTGATATGAACCCCATGTATCCGCCGGAGTTTTGAATCATACATTAAAAATATAAGATCCCCGAGGCGCGTTACGCACCCTGTATCAAGTGCCTGCAGGCGCGTTGGGCAGCTCAGTGGTTAAGGTCCAGATTACTGTAGAAGAGCAGGTGAATACCCTCTTGTCTCCAGAATGTCAAGAGATCTTTTTTCCAGAGTGGTGGAGATCTGTTCTCACCTAGTTGTGCTTGTGGGGGTTGAGCTCTGGCTCTTGGTCCCGCCTCTCAACTGTCAATCAGCTGGTGTACAGATTCCTGAGCTTACTGGGTTCTATCATATCTACATTTGAAACTGTGTATGGAGTCTGTCTCCACCACACCACATCTGTGTTAAGATCTAGGCAGTGGAGAGAATGAGGTTCTCCCGAAGGCAAACCTTGACCCTATGCAACATGGTGCAGGTAGGTCCTGAACCATAGAAGCTTGGGTTGGGAGCAACAGTCTTTTACCACCCCCTCTACGGGTTGTAGTGGTTTTCGATGTTTTGTGGAGTGGCTCAACCATGCTGGTACCTGCTTGATAGGGTTCTGGGAGTTCTTCTACTCCCCAAGCCCAGCCCGAGGCCAGGCTTGACTTGTGACAGTTTGATCTACTAGGCTGTTGCTTGGAGCGGCCCGCAGGCCCACATACCCACCACAGCCCGGTTGGTCCGGCACTCTTTGAAGAAAACAATCTAGTTTTCTCTTGAAGATGTCCATGGTTGTTCTGGCAATATTTCTGATGTATTTCTAATAATAATATTATTTATTATATTATAATAATAACTTCTTCTATAATAATAATCAACTTCTAGTGTGTGGTCTGGTCAACATACTTCAGCCACGTTATTGTGACTCTTTGCCTGCTTATAATAATATTATTTATAATGATAATATAGTCAATGACATCATCAAGAGAAGTTTGGCTACAGCTGGGTGCCCAGCACAAAGGGAACCTCAGTTGTGTAGGCCTGACAACAGCTAAAAACGCCCAGATGGAGTCACCCTGCAGCCATGGAGGGAAGGTAAACAGGTCGTATGGGACTACACGTGTGCATCTACATTGGCTGATACCTATCTACCGTACAGCACAGCTGAGGGAGGCGGGGCAGCCACCTTCAGGGAGACCCAGAAAACCAACAAGTACAGGGACCTAGAACGTTGTTACAGGTTCATGCCGATAGGCTCTGAGACTGGGCGCCTGGGGTAAATGTGCACTTAAGTTCCTGAAGGAGGTGGGCGAGGAACTCATTGGGAAAACTAGAGACCCAAGAGCGGCCAATTTCATGTTTCAACGCCTGAGTGTCGCTGTTCAAAAGGGAAATGCGTGCTGTATCTTGGGTACGCACCCGACCTCCGAAGAGCTGGACGAGGTCTTCGAACACTGAGTGTTATATTGTTATATAAGTGTGTGTATTCTGTAAACTGTAGCATTGCAATAAAATCAAATAAATAAATATTAAAAAAAAA
>WNGS01169498.1:31106349-31125073 GCA_020271785.1 Procambarus virginalis
TAATAATATTATTTATAATAATAATATTTCTCAATATTTTTTATTTTTATTTCTGGTGCTCTGTCTGGCAATGTCATTCATAAGGAAGCCCTCCATCTTCTCCCATGTATGTACAGGATGAGAGTGGGACTGATCTCCTAGTGCAATGCGCCTTTCCAACTATCACACGAGCATGCAGAAGAGTCTCTGATTGTTTTATGATTGTGATGATACTGTACTGTATATCGTGATCTGTCCTTGGCTCCATTTTGTTAGCTTTCTCTGGCACTGTTTCACCTCCATCCTACTCAAGCATCGCCTAAACCTGCTTGGTCTTTGGACCATGTTTTATGTAGGGGGAGTCCAGTCGGCTCCCTGGAGCTATTGAACTAAGATATATTAGGCTTGTGGAGGCGTGTGGAGGCCGGGCTTTCGTCTGTCGCGTTGACTTCTGCCGCTAAGGCTTCGGCGGCGTTCCTCAAACTGTATGTGCCTATCCACCAGGAGGTGGTGTGTGTGTTTTAGGCCTCTATCCTCACGTGTCACCAAGCCGTTTTTGCTCTCTCCTTGGAATCTGCTTGGGCCCTGGCTCTTAGGTTTTCTTCACTTTTTTGTCTGTTGTTGTTGTTGTTTGTGGACAGTGCTGTGACTCAGTTTTTGCTGGCTGCCTCGTCTAGTTGCCATCCACTTTCGGAATTGTTGGTTCTTTTGAATTGTTGGCCATTCTCGGGCCTCTCAAATGGGTCATGCCAGGGCTCTGGGTTCTCTTGTTCGAAATGGGCCCTTGGTGCCAGTTTCCGAGACGGCGCCTCCTTCCAAGCCGGTGTCGTCTGGTCAGTGCAATACTCGCTTTATTCATTGATGAGTTTCTTGTAAGGGGTGTCCGCCCTTTCGTGATTCGCCCCATTGACATTGCGCTGGTGGGGAAACTCGCTCTGTTTGCCTATGCTTGGTGCCACGATTCGTGGGCGCTTTGGGTCCTGTCCTTTAGCCTTTGGTGGCATTGGGTGGCTCCTCCTCCTTTGGGGAGTCCAGGGCTGGTGGGGCAGGCTTCTTGCTTCCCCTTCGCTCTGACAGGTCATCTTGGAGTGGGTGCGCTTAGGCGTGGTCGAAACGACTTCGTCCCTCCAGTGGGGTTTCCCCACCTGTTTCCAATCCAAAAGCAGCACTGTACGGAACTTCGATTCATTTTGGACTTGTCCCGTCTGCACCGCTGGATTCCTTGCCCTTCCTTTTGGATGACCACTCTGTCCCAGGTCTGGTTTCTCTTTGAGCTAGGCTGTTGGATGGTGTCTCTGGACATCCGGGATGCGTATTGGCATGTCCCGATTTATCTGAGGTTCAGTGACTGGTTAGGTTTCGTCGTGGGGCAGTGTGCTTACAGTTTTCGTTGCCTTCCTTTTGACTTGAATCTGGCATCTCACATTTTAACGTGTCTTACCCAGGTCGTGGTGGTCTGTCTTGTTCTGCTAGGGGTTCGGGTGTTGCCCTAGCTCAATGAATGGTTGGTGTGGGCTCCCAGCTGGTTGGTCTGCATGTCTGCTCGCCAGGGGTTTGGTTCTTTCTCAGCTCGGCGGGTTTGGGTTCCTGGTAAACTGGAGGAAGGCCCATCTGGTTCTGTCCCAGGTTCGGACCTGGTTGTGCCTCGTGTGGGACTCTCGGATCGCTTCCGTGTCTCTTCCTCCTGTGGTGTTGCTGCGGCTGCAATCCCGCATTCAGCTGTTTTTTGGGGATCTCGGGTCACTCGTCGGTTGCTCGAGCATTTGAGAGGGAGTCTAAGTTTCGCCATGCTGGTTTATCTGCCTGGTTGGGTATGACTTCGGCGCCTGTTCTGGTTCCTTCAGGGACGTCCCATCTGCCTCTCGGTCGTAACCACTGGGTTCGACCCCTGTGGGCCTTGGGTCAGTTGCTGCGTCACTGGCTTCCTCTTCGAGTTTTTCGGGGTTCAGTGTCTTGGTGCCTCCCCGAGCCCTCACTCGCTCAATGGGTGGAGCTTTGTGACCAGTGCTCACCAGGCCAGCAAGGGGCAGTGGGCTCCATCCTTCCGTTGGGCTCACAGCACGGTGCGAGAGTTTGTGGCGGTTTGACTTTTGCTGCTGAGAGTTCGGGTCGCTCAGTGCTATACAATCCGGCTCCCTTTGGACTGTGCTCGGGTGGTTCGTAGTCTGAACCACAGGGGTTCTCTTCAGTCCTTCGCTCTTTGAGGCTAATTGCTTGGAGTGACTCGCCTGCTGGATTTTGGGGATTTAGCTCTCCATGCAGTTCACATCTGGGGAGTGTCCAACATCCTGGCAGATGTCCTGTCATTGTACATTCCCCTGTCCACAGAATGGACGGTCAACGCCGACTCCTTCACTTGGTTCTACTGGACGTACGGGCCCCAAAGGTAGACCTCTTTGCGTCGGCATGGTCCCGGCGTCTCCAGTTATATGTGGCACCCTTCCCTGACTGCGGACCCATCGCGGTAGAAGCTTTTCGGCAGAACTGGTCGAGGTGAGGTTACCTGTACCTCGTTTTCCCGGTCCAACTGTTGCTTCAGATTCTGGCTCGATTGGAGTCTCCTGTGGGAGAATCGTTCTTGTGGCCTCTTGGAGGGCCGCCAGCCTTGGTTTCAGGTGCTTATTGCTCAGTGTCCGAACCTGGGGCTTTTCTCCACGGCTCTACCTCTTCCAGCAGGTCGAGCCAGTTCAATCTACTCATCCGCTGTTTGTGTCTGGCCTTTTTGACACAGGAGTATCACCACTTGTATGGTGATCAGGTGGTTTTATTGATGATGACCCACCTGTGGTCCTCGTCTCGGCGACAGTATAAAGTCTCTTTGAGTTCTTTTCGTCATTCCTCTCTTTTCGTAGATTACTTCTATTTCCGTTCAGGTTGTCTTGTCCTTTCTTTCTTGGCTCTTTCAGGACTGTCGTCTTATGTCTAATACTGTCACCTTTTATTGTGCGGCGCTGGCAAAGCCACTTCTGCTTGCGTTCGGGGTGGATGTTACTTCCGCCCCGTTTCGTAAGCTTTCTCGTGCTTTGTTTCATCTCCGGCCTGCTCATGCGCCTCCTGAGCCACCCTGGTCCTTTGACCAGGTGCTCTCTTTTCTTTCTTCTCCTCAGTTTGTTGTGGTCCCTTCGGTTCACGATTGCTTTCGGAAAGCGTTGTTTCTGTTGGCATGGGCCTCTGGGGGTCAGGTTGGTGAGATTTATGGTCTTTTCCGGAGCGGAGGTCTCTGATCTTTAGGTCCTGGTGGACGTTCCGTTCGGTTGCAGCCGTCTCCTTCTTTTCTGGCGAAGAATGATACGGCAGGCTTCTGGAGGGACCCTTGGCTTATTGATGCTTGGTTGGTCAGGCCTGGAGTACATCATGTGTTGTGTCTGGTAGAGGCTCTGCACTATTATCTGTGCACCTTGGCTTCTGTGGCTGTGGACGCGCACTGAGGGGTGATTCGATTTCCCTCATTCCCTGTTCCAGGGCTCGGGTCTCTCAGGTCATCCACTGGGTTATTAAGTCTTGCCAGCCTGCGGTCTACCCTCGTGCCCATGATGTATGTAAGTATGCTGCTTTGGCCACTGTGTTTGGAAACGTGTCTTGGGCTGATATTCAGGCATGGGGGTTTTGGAGGTTGAACAGGGTCCTGGCCACCCGTTATTTGGTGAATGTTCTTGGTCCCAGTCATTCATGTGTTGCCTTGGGTCGCAGGTTGCTGCCAGTTGTCTTGTCTTTGAGTTGAGGCACACTGTGCGGCTACCTCCCGGGTAAGGCTCTTTTTAACTTATCTTTGATTATATAACCGGGAGCGGAAGGAGTTTCCCACAGAAAACTAGTGTTGAATGTAATGAAACGACAGTTTTTGGGTGAGCTCAGAGGTTCCCTGGCAACCCTCCCTCCCTCCGGTCGGCGGTTTCGTTTTTGATGCCTCTCCGAACTTAGGTGTGAGTAGCCAGCACAAGGGCCTGGAGGTCCCCACTCCCCCTCCCGTGGAGGGGAGGGCTGCGCGGACAAGCGGCAGCAGTGAATGATGTTTGCTTGTTTTCTTTGTTTTCTGATGGGAAGTTCTGTTTGGTCTTGGGTTTTTAAATTTTCTACAATGTGGAGTTTGTTTTGAAGTGGTTACCTTTCTGGGTACCTAACACCGGTCGATGGCATATGGAATACTGCCAAATACAAGGGGGGTTTCCTTAGGCCATTGCTCCCTGTGTCTCTCTGAGGGGGCCATGTTCTGGCTAGTGGTCCCCGGTAGGCAGAACTCCATTGACTGAAGCCCCAGACTAATACAAGTATAGCGTACCCTGGAGTCCAATAGCTCCAGGGTACCTATGGGGCTCACTAAGAAAATGATGTTTCATTACATTCAACGCTGGTTTTTTCTTCCTTCAGATTTTTTGATTCTTTGATTTATTTATAAACATTTTCACATTTCTAACTCTCACTTGATTAGCTGAATTATTACTTCAGTCTGTCGGCAGCATCAGTGCTGTATTGTATAATATAAATTAAGGAACCTATATGATATTCGTTTTGAAAGAAAGAAATAATTGAGGCAGTGTATCATGGTACGTAATAGCAGAGTGAGCTTGGTAACCA
Source organism: Procambarus virginalis (assembly GCA_020271785.1). Lineage (NCBI taxonomy): Eukaryota > Metazoa > Arthropoda > Malacostraca > Decapoda > Cambaridae > Procambarus > Procambarus virginalis. The sequence continues at coordinate 31,110,904 of WNGS01169498.1, forward strand.
GTAAAGTTAGTTATAACCTTTATTGTAAGCGTTGTTTCTTGGACTGTAATTCGTAAATTTTATTTTATAGACAAAGAAGAGCACGGCATATGACAAGTGAACTGTTCAGTGGTGGAAGCCTAGAAATTGCCCATGTTCCAGAGAAGCAGTTGGCAATAATGACTAATCATGACCATGAGGTAATTACATTATTAGTTATTGATGTATTTCCTTCAGATGTATGTCTCATTACACATGTATTCATGCTTTCTTTTTATATCAAAATCTATCTAAAGATAATTAATATTACTTTTATGTGCTAGTTTATGTAAGTATGCGTACACAAAAAAATGGCATCGGGTGACTTTTTTCCAAGCTTTCCTATCCTTGTTCAGCTCCATATACTCTGCTGTCTTCATATACCTGTACAGTGTATGATCTTTCTTCCCCTATTCTTCGTATTTTTTCATCCTATCCTCTCATATGAATTATTGTATCTTTGTATTTTCTTTTCACTCATGTTTTCCACTGATTGATGCCACCAAAACATAATTTCTGCCATTATTTCTCCAACCATTTCTTTATTTCACATGGTTTGCACTTGTCATCATTAATTACCTGGGTTCACTCTTCAAATTTTGTAATATGCTCTAAAACGAATGCTTGTAGGCTCAGCCAGTTATACATAATATCCATGATTTATTTTGCAATGGCAGGGTTTGTATTGACTAAGTAATTTTGGGTGTCTTATGGGCTCTTACTTTTGGAACTTGGTCATGGTGACTGGGGGTTACTCCACCACTCTACTCATTGGGACTATGCTCCATTCCTTGCATTTCACTTGAGATGTTTGTGTGGGCTCTTTGATGGTTGGGCCTTTGTCCCTGGTTTCCTTGATGGTTAGCTGGTTATTTTTGCTCTTCCTGCTCTTCGCAGCCTTGTTCCTTCTGCTGCTTGCAGTATTGTATACTTTATGGGCTTCTTGGGTCTGAGTGGTTTTGAATCATTAGAACTTAGCATGGTACCTAAGTTTGGAGGACTCCAGGTGAGTAACTCGTGGAGATAAAGAGGGAACTCACTAGAAAGAAGTATTTCATTAAACTCAATGCTGTATTTTTGAAGAGGAACTTTAGTTCTTAACATGTGTAATCTGACATTCATGTACAAAAGGGTACTTCTTATTTCCTTATTCTGGGTGTGTCAGCTTTTCCCTCAAGTAGCTTGGATTCACTTGTCTTCCCAGCCTTCCACTTTAGCTGCAGCTCTCTGTCTATGCATATTAGCTTCACAGGTGTCAGGGGGGAGGTTACATTGAAAGTTGGAATACTGTATTCTGCATTCTCCTGGTAAGAAGTTTTTGTGGTTCCAGAATCTCTTCTCAAGCTGTTAGCTTTATCACCTTTTGCATTAGGTGTGCCCCTTTTCCATTCTGGAGTGAGTTGGAGGACTTTCCCTGAGGAAAATTTCTGTTTTATAGAGGAAGAGTTGCAGTCAGTATTACTGACAGGGATCAACCTTGTTGCAGTCAGTATTACATTTGACATTTCAATGGCTTTGGACTGTTTTTTCAATAGCTAGTGTCAATTTTGCATATTACTGCTCCTTATGGTTTTGCCCGAGTGTTTTGATGAGTAATGAACCTGAACGGTGTTCACAAAAATATTTGAAGATTTTGGAATGTTGGATTATTTGTAAATATGTTGGGCTTAGTTGTATAATCGATACCTTTTCGAAGGTATCACACAAGAATTGCCTTGTGTGAATTTGAAGATTATTCATCACCTTTGCCTCAGGGTGACGATCATCCATTCTGCCTCTGCCATGCTGCATGTTGAGTCATGTGGTACTTGCTCTTCTCATATGCTCCAAATCACCCATTCTTCGCTGGAGATTCTGACGTATCAGGCAGCAGTCACATAACTTAGGCGTTTTTTCGTGTTCCAATGTCCCAGGTTGTGTGCCCAGTCAGAAGCTCCGGACTGCCCCACTTGGTTATTAGGGACTCAGATTTTGGGGTGTTGGTCACCTCGACCATGGTTCCATCTGCACCAAATTTCCTTCCCAGGTGGTCATGGTTTGCTCTTCTCTTCCCACTGCTTTCAACTCCAAAGTGTCTAAAGGTTTCAGACCTGGGGCAGGGTTTAGCTTGGGATGAGGCTTAGGCAGCTCTGGAAGTTGCCCCTTCCAGTGAGGGCTAGGAGGCAGTTGAGCCTCTCCCTCCCTCCCTCCAAGGCTTCCGAGTCTTCGCAGCCAACTCAATCTTTTGAGACCTCTGGACCTTGGACTCTGCCTTTGCTTCCTGGGTGGTGTGTGTGTGGATGAGGACTCGGCCCCAGGACTCGGCCTCTCGCCTTGTGCGAGTTTGAGGGTTGCTCTATTCCCTTGTCTCGGCGACGCTCATTGTTTTTTACCTCCGTCATGCTGTCTGTTGGATCGGCGATACCTTCGATGCGGAGTCCTGCGAGCATTGTTGCTTGTTTGTGACTCAATTCACCCAATCAATTGATGACATTATTCATGTGTAGGCGGCTCGGGCGTTTGCATGTGAGGTATAGGTTGCTGCAATGTGCTAGATTGGCTGCTTCCCCGGATGCCCTGAGGCTGCCCCACTTTGTTTATAGGGACTCGGACATGGGGAAGTTGGTCGCTTCGGCCTTGGTTCAGTCTGCTCCCCCTTGTTCTTCCCCCCTGCTGGGGTTCTTAAGAGTCTAAGGGCTTTGGGGTCAGGGCAGGATTTAGAAGGTTCTGAGACTTAGGCAGTTTCGGGGGTTGCCACTTCCGAGGGGGGGGGGAATTATCAGGGGAAAGCACAAAGCCATTATGACTTTATAGCACTTGGAAGGAGTCAGGATAAGGATTTGGGATAGGACGGGGGGAAGGAATGGTTGTCCCAACCACTTGTGGATGGTCGGGGATTGAACGCCGACCTGCACGAAGGCAGACCGTCACTGTACCATCCAGCCAAAGTGGTTGGACGGGGGGGGGGGGAGGCATTTGAGTCGGTTCCTCCAGCCGTGGCAATGGGGTCGTCTAACCAGTGGGCCCCTCTTCCTTCCTTCCTGCATTTTCAGCTGCCCCTGGTTTTTTCTTGTGAGGCTGGGGCTTAGGTGGACGTGTCGACCCTGGGTCTTGGTTTGGAGGTTCCTGGGGTTGGGGAGGGGCTGATTTGGGGGGCCTTGGGCCCTTTGGACCCTGCCTGGGTTTTCTTACCCTCTGAGCGGGACTTACTGTTACAGGAGGGGATTTTATTTTCCTCTTCTGTGTATGAGTTGGATAGGTATTGGCTCCTCCCGGGTTCTGTTTCGTGTCCCTCAGGTCCGTCGGTTCCGTCCTTCCAGAGGTTTTCGGCTTCCCACCTCTTGCCTACTGAAGTGCGGGTGGCAATTGCGGCTTACCTCCTGCGCGACCCGGATTATGCCTCTAATGGATCTGTCTTCTTTCAGGTTTGGGTCTTCGTTTCCATATTGGGTTTGTTATGAGGTTTCGAAGTTGTCCTGGCTAGCGGACTGCTCTGTGTTTTCATTGGATGCTTGGAGTACTTTCTGTCGTTCCCACACACTTGAGTGGCATGAGGCATTGACAGTAGTCCTGGTTTACCTGGGGGGGCGAATTCGAGCATCTTAATGCATGTTTGTTCGCCCCTGTCCGTCAGCGGGATGTTGGCATGGTTCAGTTTCTCGTGCAGGTCCCCTCCCTGTCGGCTGAACTGGCAGCTGAGGCCTTGCGTGCTTGTGGCCTGCTGGCTTCAGTCTTGCGGTTCTTTTCCCTCTTGGAGATGTCTTTGGATTGGCTTCAGGAGGACGTGGAGGCTCTTGGGGCCGTTCTTGGGTCTGGTGCCTTGGTCTCAGCGCTGTGTGCATTGTCTCCACTGTTGTAGCTGTTTGCACTGATCCTGCGGGATACGGTGTAACACCGTATCCCGCAGGTGTTTTTCGCTTCGCGTCTCGCTCCCTTATCTCTTTCTCCCTCGATTTGTAGTGGCTCTTTCGGTTCAGGATTGTTTCTCAAAGGCTTCTGCTCCTTTGGGTTCTGATGTTAGTTTGTTCGTTTGTAACTGTCTCTTTTCTGGTGTGGTTGGGACAGCTGTTTTCCGGAGGGGTCCCTGGAGTTGTTGATGCTTGGCTGGTTTGGCCAGGGGTGCATCTTCTTGTGTTCGGTTGTGACTCTTCCCCCATTGCCTGCGTGCCGTGGCCTCTATGGCTGTGGATGTGCTTTGGGACCCGGGAGAGAGAGAGACCCGGGTTCCCTTCATCCCTGTTCCAGGGTTTGGGCTTCCCGGGTCGTCCGCAGGGTCATTTGGTATTGCCAGTTGTCTTGCTTTCGGATTTAGGGCGCGTGGTTTCTGCCTCCAAGGATTATTCCTCTTTTGTCCTTGTCTTTGGGTACTTAGCTCCAGGGAGCCAAAGGGGCTTCACCCCAGAAAACCAGCATTGAATGTAATGAAAAGCTATTTTCTAGGTGAGACCCAGAGGCTCCCTGGCATCCCTCCCTCCCTCCCTTCCTCCCTCCGGTCAGTGTTTTTTTCGCGTGTTTTGACATCCAGCCACAGAATTGGTGTGGGTAGCCGATGTTGGGGGTCTGGGGCTTCCCCTTTCCCCTCTTGGGGGAGCTGTGCAGACAGCGACACAGCAAGTGGTGACACCATGCTCATTTGCTCGTTTTTCTTTGGGATAGAAACTTTGGGATAGAAACTTTTCTTTGGGTCCACTCGTTTGACTTTCAGTAGTAGGTAGTTTCAACCAGAATAGGGGTTTGTTTTGGGATGCTTACCTTTCTGGGTGCCTGACCCGGTTGATGGCAGACACAGAATGCTCCAAATCACATGTGCAATTCTATAGCCCATTGCTCCTTGTCCCTCTCTGAGGGGGGCCAGGTTCTGGCTTGTGGTCCCTGGTACGCCTATGAACTTTGTTCACACTGACTGATGCCAAAATCTAATAATGTCCATATCAGCCTGGATAGCTCCCAGAGGCCCCCCTGGGGGCCTCTGGGACCCCCCAGAGGTCCCAGAAAATGGCGTTTCATTACATTCAACGCTGGCTTTTTGAGGGAATAAATTTGTATTATATTTGATGGCGAGTGTCCATACATGAAACACTCTCCATACTTCCCCAGTCAGGATGCTAGTCATTGTCACAGCTTCCCCTTGTACAGAAGCTTCTACATTTATTTTAGGCCTTTTTCCATTTTAACTAATGCACTCAAGTTTAAAAATTTTATGATGCTCACCTGCACTTCACTTCCAGTCCATCATATATATGTTACTTGGCATCTTGATGTTACTGTTCTATTTCCTAATCTATTTAAAATGTACATTAATATTTCCTTGTAATGGGAAAAGATATGTTACTGTAATTTGTGCATGAATATTGTTGTTTCTAAATGTACTAAACTTTCTTTTTAAACAGGCAAACAGCTTTCATATGAGTGAAGAGAGTGTAAACAGCTTATGTTCTATGCCTCCCACCCCTGGAAAACACATGTGTATGCCTCCAGTCCCTGTCTCAGCAATAGCATTAAACAGCAGCTGCAGCTCTGACTCTCATGCCATGCAACAATCAGCGGCACTTCCTCTCAAGAAACGCAAGAAGATAGAGTATTTCCCAGAACAAGTAAGATGAATCCAGTCTGTACTCATCATACATTAAGGTGTATGGGATGTAGGCTAGTATAAGTACTAGCATAAGTACTGTACTTATCTAGTACAAGTGTAATCTGTGTAATTATACTAGTGGCTGTTAAGTTATTTTAAACAGTGTTATTCTAAAACATTACCATATTTTAGTTAAATGAAAAGAAGTTTTGCCGCCACCACCACCATAATGCCATTATGGTGGCATTATGCATTTTTTAGAAATTCAGTTACCTAACTGTCTATGCCATCTTGATATCACAATTGCCAGTTCCTTCTTTCTTGCAACAACATCCTCTGAAGGATTGTTACTGTCGTAATACACTAGTCTTTGACTACTTTTCTGGGGGGAGCCCCGTCGGCTCCCTGGAGCTATCCAGGCTGAATGGATATGTATAACTTTCTGGCATCAGTCAAAGTGCTAGGAGTTCTTGCCTACCGGGGACTACGAGCCAGAACCTGGCCCCCTCAGAGAGGCACGAGGAGCAATGGCCTATAGAAACTCCCTTGTGGTTGGGAGTCTGTCTATGTCTGCCATCGACTGGGATAGGCACCCAGAAAGGTAGGCGCCCCAAAACAAACCCCTATTCTGGTAAAAATATTGCTACCGAAAGCCGAACGAGTGGACAGAACTCTCCAAATAAAATTATCTAACTAGCATGACGTCATTATGTCACCGTGCCACTGTCTGCGCAACCCACCCCCCCTCCTCGGGAGGGGGAAGGGGGAGCGCCAGACCCTCCACGCCGGATATCCAACTGGCAGTTCTTAGGCTGGATGTCAAAATACACGAAAAACGCCGCCGACCGGAGGGTGGGAGGGATGCTGGGGAGCCTCCGGGACTCACCCAGAAAATGCCGTTTCATTACATTCAATGCTGGTTTTCTGGGGGGAGCTCCATCGGCTCCTCCCCGGAGCTACCTCCGCCAAGTACCAGGAATCCGAATGCAGCAAGCTGGGAAAGATCCAGAACCCTGGCTAGCAGACAAGCAGACCGGTAGGAATCTCACACCAACCAGTCGTCGAGGCAGGCTGCTAGCCAGGAACACAGCAAAACTTCAAAAAGGCACCCAATCACTTTAGGAGGAACTGAATGTAAACAAAGCCAGATCCAACACAGAGGCATAAACTGGGTCTTGCAGGAGGTTTGCTCCCGAACCACCGCAGGGAAGAGGAAGAAGGAAGTTTCTTCCTTTCTGCCAAAAGGAAGAAACCTCCGAAAAGAAGAATTCCTCAGCACCCAGAAACGAACCTGTGGGGAAGCCCTACCTTCCGCATTTACTGGCGTATAAGACTTACAATATTGATTTGGTTTGGTTTGAGATATATACAAGAGTTGTTACATTCTTGTACAGCCACTAGTACGCGTAGCGTTTCGGGCAGGTCCCTGGAATACGATCCCCGCCGCGAAGAATCGTTTTTTCATCCAAGTACACATTTTACTGTTGCGTTAAACAGAGGCTACAGTTAAGGAATTGCGCCCAGTAAATCCTCCCCGGCCAGGATACGAACCCATGACATAGCGCTCGCGGAACGCCAGGCGAGTGTCTTACCACTACACCACGGAGACCATTAATTAATTTTCTGGGGGTGGCCCCTTTGGCTCCCAGGAGCTATCCAGGCTAATATGTATATTAATAGACTTTTGCATCGGTCAGTGTGAATGGAGTTCTAGGCCTACCAGGGACCACGAACCAGAACCTGCCCCCCCCCCCCCTCAGAGAGGCACGAGGAGCAGTGGTCCATAGAAATGAACATGTTTGTGGAGCATTCTGTGTCTGTCATGGACTGGGCCGGGCACCCATAAAGATAGGTGCCCCGAAACAAACCCCTAATCTGGTTAAAACTGCTACTGAAGGCTAACAAGTAAACAGAACTCCCCAATTGAAAAACGAGCATGACGTCACACTTGCCGTGCCGCTTGTCTGCACAGCTCTCCTCTCCCTGGAAGTGGGAAGGGGAAGCCCCAGACCCATTGCACGGGCTATCCGCCTGTCAGTTCTCAGCTGATGTGATCCGACTGTGTCGTGTGACTCCAGCTCCAGTTTCTCTGTTGTGCTGTGCCTTGTGTCCAGTACTGCTCTTACGGTGGCGTGTGAGCTGGGAGTAATTTTCACAGGTACTCGGGCTGCATGTGCTTAGGGTTACCTTCCTTGAGTGCCCTGTAAGTACTGACATGGGGCTTGGGTTCATCTTCCACAAGTCACCTTGGGTCTACCTCTGTTGGCCTTTTGCTGCTTGGCGACTGACTGCCCCAAGTGTTTTGGGGGGTGTTTCTGCCCTTGTTTACCTTGGGGTAAGTGGTAGTTTTGCACTGGTAGGGGCACGGGGTACTGTGCAGCTAGTTTTCGCCTATAACAGCAGCCAGCTCTGTTCCTCCTGGGTATGCTGTCCTCTTACCAGGTTTTTCTTTTTGTTTTCCTTTTTGCATGGTGGGGGGGGGGGGTATGCTTTGGTGTCTCTTCCCCATTTATATTAGGGTTTGACCTTCTGTTTTTGGTGATACCCCCTGCTTCGCCTTCATGAGTGGACACGTCCTGGGGGTTCAGCATTAGCAGTTTGTTTGGTAGCATTGGGCACCGGTTAGCAGTACTCCTGCCTGGGGTTGCCCTTAGCGATACCAGTCTAGAGGCCCTGGGAAACCCTGTGGGGGCACATGGGGCCCGATGGATGCGACCCCTGGGTCCCCTCTCTCCTTGTGTGAGTTTGAGGGTTGCTTTCTCCCCGTGTCTCAGGGCGACGCTCATAGTTTTTTCCTCCGTCATGCAGCCTGTTGGGTCAGTGACACCTTCGACCCAGAGCCCAGTGAGCATTGTTGCTTGTTTGTGACTCAGTTCACCCAATCTACTGATGATATTATTCGTGCCTTGCAGGCTTGGTTTAGGTTGCTGCAGCATACTAGGTTGGTTGCTTCCCTGGATGCCCCGAAGCTGCCCCGCTTTGCTTATAGGGACCCGGACTTGGGACCATTTGGTTGCGTCAGCCTGGGTGCAGTCTGCGCCACCTCGTTCTTCTCCTGCTGTGGTTCATTCTGTCCCCTCCCCCCTGCTTCTGACTCTTAAGCGTTTAAGGGCTTTGGGGTCGGGGCAGGGTTAAGAGGTTTCTGAGACTTGGGCGGTTTCAGGGGTTGCCCCTTCCGAGGTGGTGATGGAGGCATTTGAGTCTGTTCCTCCAGCTGTAGCTCCAGGGTCTGACCATTGGGCGCCCTCTCTTCCTACTTCTTCGGCCACCCCGGCTTTTTCTTGTGAGGCCGGGACTTTGGAGGATGACTCACCCCTGGGTCCTAATGTGGAGGTTCCCGGGGTTGGGGATGAACTGACTTGGGGGCCTTGGGCCTCATTGAAATCCGCCTGGGTTTTTTGACCCTCGGAGCAGGGCTTACTGTTAAAAGGAGTGGGGTTTTCCTCCCCCCTCCCCCCTCTGCGTACAAGTTGTATTTGGGTTCGGTTCTGTATCCCTGCTGGTCCTTCCGGAGGTTTTCGGTTTCCCACGTCTTGCCTATGGAGGTGCGGGCGGACATTCGGCTTACCTCCTGCACGACCCTGAATATGCCTCTATAATGGATCTGTCTTCCTTCATACTTTGGTCTTCGTCTCCGTACTGGGTTCGTTATAAGGTTCCGGAGTCGTCCTGGCTTGTGGACTGCCCGTTGTTGCAATTGGATGCTAGCTAGGAACTAGCATCTTTTCTTTCTTTCTTTCTACTATCTTTCTTTCTTTAAAGGAACTTTCCGTCGTACCCGCACACTTGAGTGGCACGAGGCATTGACTGTGGTCCAGGTTTACCTGGGGGGGGGCGACTTTGAGCACTATTATGAATGTCTTATCGCTCCTGCCCTTCTATGGGATGTGGGCGTGATTCAGCTTCACGTGCAGGTTCCTTCCTTGTCAGCTGCGCTTGTGACTGAGAACTTGCGGGCTCGTGGCTTGCTGGCTTGGTCTTGCGTTTCTTTTCCCTCCTGGAGCTGTCTGGATTTGATTGTGGAGGATGTAGAGGCGATTGAGGCCGTTCCTGGGTCTGGTGCCTTAGTCTTGAATGCTCGTACGTGTTGTCTGTGCTTTTGTAGCCATTTGTGCCGATCTTGCGTGAGGCACTGTCCCGGTTTTTCGCTGCGCGTCTCATGTGTCGACAAGTTGTGCTCGCCTCCACCTTGAAATCTGCTTGGGCCCTGGCTCTTAGGTTGTCTTCGCCCTGTTATCCTTTGCTGTTTGCCGACTCTGCGGTCGAGCAGTATATGCAGGCGGCTTCTTCCAGCTCCATATACTGGTCCCGAGTCCACCTGTGTCCCAGGTGGGTTCCTCCCGGAGAAGTCGTGTCAGGGCTCGGGGTTCCGCTCATCGCAGTAGGCCACAGGTGTGAGTTTCAAAGCCGACACCGCCTTTGGAACCGTCTGCGTCTGGTCGGCGCGGTGATCGCTCTGTGCGCAGGTCAAGTTCTTATATGGGCCGTTGGGCCTTTCAGAGCTCGCCCCTCTGTTCGCTTATGCCTGATCTCACGATTCATGGGCTTTTCGGATCGTTTCTCGCGGTCTGAGGTGGTGTTGGGTGGCTCCTCCTCCTTCAGGGAGTTTGGTGTTGGCAGGGCAGGCCTCTTCTCCTGCGCTCTGTCAGGTCGTCTTGGAGTGGGTGCACTTGGGCGTGGTCGAAACGACGAAGTCTCTCGGGTGAGTTTCCCACCTGTTTCAAGTTCTGAAACGGGACTGTACGAACCTGCAGTTCATTCTGGACTTGTCCTATCTGAACCCTTGGGTTTCTTGCCCCTCCTTTTGGATGACCACTCTGTCCCAGGTCCAGCTTCTGTCGGAGCCGGATGCTTGGATGGTGTCCCTGGACCTCAAGGATGCTGATTGGCACATCTCAATTCATCCAAAATTCAGGGACTGGCTTGGTTTTATTGTGGGGGCATCGGAGATACAGCTTTCGTTGTCTTCCTTTTGGGTTGAACCTGGCGCCTCCAATGTTCAGACTGCCTTACCCGGGTCGTGGTGGCACGTCTGCGTCTTTTATGTGTTCGGGTGTTACGTGTTTGACAGACAGTTTGGTTTTGGATCTGGAAGATCCTTTGTAACGAATTTACTCAGTTTCTATGATCGAGCCACAGAGATATTACAGGAAACAGATGGTTGGGTTGACTGCATATATCTGGACCTAAAAAAGGCTTTCAACAGAGTTCCACATAAGAGGTTGTTCTGGAAACTGGAACATATAGGAAGGGTAACAGGTAAGCTTCTAACATGGATGAAAATTGTTCTAACTGATTGAAAAATGAGGACAGTAATTGGAGGCAATGTATTGGACTGGAGAAATATCACAAGTGGAGTACCACAGGGGTTCGGTTCTTGCACTGGTAATGTTCATCGTCAACATAAACAATCTACTAGATGGAATACAGAATTATATGAACATGTTTGCTGATGATGCTAAGATAATAAGGAAGATAAGAAATTTAGATGATTTCAGATGAGCCCTTAGATGAGCCCTTCAAGAAGACCTGGACAAAATAAGTATATGGAGCACCACTTGGCAAATGGAATTTAATGTGAGTAAATGCCATGTTATGGAATGTGGAATAGGGAAACATAGACCCCATACAACCTATAAATTATGTTAGAAATCTTTAAAGAATTCTGATAAAAAAAGAGATCTAGGGGTGGTTCTAAATTAAAAACCTGTCACCTGAGGACCACATTAAGGACATTGTGCAAGGGGCCTGTGCTAAACTTTCTAACTTCCGAATTACTGTACTTTTAAATACAGTGGCACCTTGATTAACGAGCGGCTCTATCTATGAGCATTTCGAGTAACGAGCGAGCCACTCGCAGAACATTTGTGGTAGTCCGACACATGTCCTTGCAACTTTATTCTGGCATACCTGTGACTTAGGTAATCTTGAATCCATGCTAGTATATTTCCCTTTACACCTTTTTTAACTTAGGTGTGTAAAATTGCTTGCGGGCTTGCAAGTTCGAATACTTTTTCTAGATCAAGGAAGATCACTATAGCTGGACCTGAGTTAACTATTCTTAGTAATGTTGCTATACAGTTGGCAGTACCTACTCCTTTAGTGAAGCCAAACATGTGTTTATGCAGGTCTCCAGTCTTCCACAGTAGCCTATTTAAGACCATCCGTTCTGCAGTTTTACTAATGCATGATGTTAATGAAATGGGTCTGTAATTGCCAGGTTCTTTTGGCTTAGGAACTTCAAGAACCTGGAACTTAAAGAACAAGAAGTCATAGATTTAAACTATTGAAACAAAGCCGAAGAAATATAAGGAAATTAACTTTTGTGAATAGAGTGGTAGACGGTTGGAACAAGTTATGTGAGAGGATGGTGGAGGCCAAAACCGTCAGTAATTTCAAAGCGTCATATGACAGAGTGCTGGGGAGACGGGACACTACAAGCGTAGCTCTCGCCCTGTACCTACACTTCTGTAATTACACATGTGCATTGTGTGTAAAACCATGGCCATTGCTTCTCATGCCTTTCTGAGGGGGATGGGGGGGGGGCAGGTTCTGGCTCATGGTCCCCGGTAGGCCTAGAACTCCATTCCACTGACTGATGCTAAAGTCTAATAATGTACGTATCAGCCTGGATAGCTCCGGGGAGCCGAAGGAGCTCCCTCCAGAAAGATATAATATACTTGTAACTGGCTTGCTGCCAGTTGATCTCTTGGTTTTTATTGAAACTTCAGCCTCTGATATAATTGGTTAATATCCTAATAAATTATGCATTACAAAGTAGTGTCTTCTTCAAAACTATTGTTTGTTATTTCAGCTGAAGAGGAGACAAGCACAGAAATTAGCCAAAAAAATTAACATAAACAAGTTCCTTGACAAAATCTACTGTAGTCAACAGAAACCTATGAACCCAATGAGTGAAGGTCAGTAGTGGGTGCAAGAACCCCTAATGAAAATTGATGACCAAACCACACATCAGAAAATAAAGAAACAATGATGTATCACTCCGTCCTGTACCATTATCGACTTGATAATGGTCCAGGACAAACCAAAACGTCATCATTTCTCCATTTCTTGATGCATGGTTTGGTTATCATATCATCACCCACGTTTTTGCAACTCATATCTCTAGTGAAAATTTTTTTTGGAAGACACAAGAACTTTGCACATATGACTACTGTGGCAGTAAAAGGGAAGACTGAATAAGATTCGAGATCTTCAGGAAAAGTTCTAATGCCAGTAGAACATAAAGCAAGCAGAACTAATTTGTATTTGTTGTACAAGATGATAGAACATTGCTCATGATATCAAGAGATATCCTTGACATTATATGAAAGCATAAGATTTAAGTGTCACTTCAGTAGACTGAACATGGGCAAAACCTAGTCAAGCATCAGGTGTGGCAAAGAAGTATTTTTTATTTTAAATTTATATTTTTTCCATGATATTGAAAAAAAAGTGAGTGTAGAGAAATCTGCCTTGGCTTTTCTTTAAAGCACCTACGTATTTGTGAAGAAAATGGTAATCCTTTCCACAGTGGTTCTCTATCTGGATACATTTGCGCTGCAATATCACTTGGTCATCTGCTCCACTTTCTTCATCTGGCTCTTTTTAACAAAAATGGCTTTCTATTTAATTTTCCTTATTTATGTTAATGTTTTTGTTTTGTTATTCCTATTCTCTTTCTATTACAGTATATGCTAATTGGGGCATTCCCATTCTGATATTTGGTTTCCCAGTGCAAGCCAGTGGTGGCTGCTTATAGTGTGCCTTGACAATTATTTTGAAAGCCCATTGATGAGTAAAGCTTGTTGGTGAGGCATGATAAATGTTGAAGGTAGCTTCAGCATGTGTTCAACCACTCAGTGGCATGGAATTGCCAGAGGGGATAATGTATCAGAGGTGTAGATAATTTGTAGGAATGGTAATACTAAAATTAATTTGTGAAATTTTTTTGATTGATGAAGATTAAGCCAACTAAGAGGTGGCATGTGCATGAATAGCCCGTAATCCGAAAATTAGTGTGAATTATTTGTACCTGTTGTTAATAAGTTAATACAGTATGATAACAATTCAGTATAAAATAACATGACAATTATTATTTGCAAGATTTAGTCCTTGATAAATCTGGTTGGTGCATTTGTTTCTTAGTCACAGTTACCATTGTTGTATAGTTAAAAATGCCATGAAAGTTGTGTGTGTTTAGAGTTAGGGACTTGCCGGTAATTGGTGTTGGTATTGACTTGAACTGACTGGACTTTTAATTTTTGTTTCTCTTATGGGGTTTTGCTCTTGATAATTTTCCTGTATTTACTTCATTTTCAAACAATTTCTTTTCATAATTCTAATTAATTCATTTAAATCTTAAAAAAATCAGCTTTTATTAATAATTATCTATTTGTAGAAAGGATCAAGTTATTTAGAATATTTTTTGTCTTCAAAACTTTCTTTGCAAACATTTGTAAGTGTTGACAATTTCATGTAGAGAGGAGAGAGTGTGAGAGAGAGAGTGTGAGAGAGAGGTGGAGAGAGAGAGTGTGAGAGAGAGAGTGTGAGAGAGAGAGTGTGAGAGAGAGAGTGTGAGAGAGAGAGTGTGAGAGA
>WNGS01169498.1:31126073-31155266 GCA_020271785.1 Procambarus virginalis
AAGCAATAGTGCAGTAGAAATGTGGAACCTGAGAAGCATGTTACAATGTTATGAGAATAGAGTAATGAATAAAAATGTTTGAGAATGATCAGTGCTTAAATCAGTAAAATGTAAGATTGAGGAGAATTCAGGCGTGTTAGTCACAATAAATGGTTGAAAGTGGTTAAAGGGAGTTTCCAAGAGAATTGGAGGGTAGGAAGCCAGGAATGGAATCAAATGAGATGACAGCAGATGTGGAAGGAAGTGAAGGTAGGTAGCAGACAACAGCAGATGTGATAGGAAGTATGGGTAGGTGGGATACAGCAGATGTGATTGGAAGCATGGGTAGGTGGTAGACAGCAGATGTGATAGGAAGCAGGAGTAGGTGGCAGACACCAGATGTGATAGGAAGCAGGAGTAGGTGGCAGACAGCAGATGTGATAGAAAGTATGGGTAGGTGGTTGCAGTTTATAAAGAAGTAAATGTTGGGCATGATTAGAAGAAAGCTCATGAGAAGTACTATATACCTAACATAATAAGATCAAATGTTAGTCATAATAACTAGCAGGTGTGTAGTGGCTGGTTCTCTGAGATGTAATGTAGTCATACAGTATGGTTAATGGATGGGTATCATGTTTGAAAATGTGTGTTTAGCTTTCTTTTCTAATGTTTTCACCCTCACTTATGTTCTCTAGGCTGACGAATTCTTACCCCTTTAAGGTGAGAAATGGTAGGCACGATTTATATTTCAACAAGGTAACTATTTAGTAATGTATGTACCAAAATACTATGACTTGTAAATCATGATTGAGGTAAATACAATGTTAGTCAGGTATAGGAACATCTCACATTTGATACAGGATCATAATTGTTTTTTACTTTACTGTATATTTTGAGTGTCTTACTTATTACAGCTTAGAAAAGCAGCTTAAATACATGATCTCTCATTCTAAGATGTTTAATATCTAAGCATTTCATTTCAACTGTTGATGTACAAAAGATGTTTTTTTTCAATGGTTTTTACCTTGGTAGTCCCCAGTTAATCTTAAATTTTAAGGAATAGAAAATGTAATAAACCAGTAATACTGTAATTTAATATATTTTATATGAATTTGTTATATTGTTAATGGAATAAATATTTTTATATATTCTAGTTGTATTCATTTTATCTTTCACATAGGCCAATCATATTTCATTGGGATAAAAGTTTCACACACAAGTGTATACAGTGCCATGATGCAGTGAGCATACCTGGTATAATGACACTGGGCTACACACACACATACATGGCATTACTGGTGTGGAAAAATTGCTGCGATTGATTAATGAGAAGTACTACTAAGACTTGTACTGTACTAAATTAAAAAAATGACTGTATGTAAAATTAGTACAACTAAAGTCTCTAGCTAGGGTCATAAATCCTAGCTCCTCTTGTCCTAATGACAGGCTGTGGGCTGTAAGGGGCAGGTGGGTCTTTAAGGGTGAATGGAGATTTTCATTTGAGATGTACAATCCACCTGCAGATAATTCAACACTTCAGCTTGTATTGTTTATACAAGGATAAGATTAAATAACTTGGTTCTATAACTGAACACTGCTTCTGTTTAAATCAAGGATCTAAACACGTACATAGTCCAGCCTAGCTCTATTATTACAACAACCAATATTCTCATACTAATAAACACAACAATTTGTATTATAGAGGTATGATATATGTAAACATGAAATCAAAAGGACCTTAAATTTGGTTCAAGTACTGTTACCGAGGTACAAGAGATTGTATTCATTATGATAAACTTGTATGATAAAGATAACTAAGTAAGCTATGGTTAACTTAATGTTTATGATCAGTTATATACAGTATACAGGTATATTTCAATTTATGTGAATAGATTCAGTCAAACATTGGCTGACTTTCAATAACTGAGTGTCCACATAGCATTGAAAAGATTCAGTTGCTGAAAGATTAATCAAAACTTACTGAAATCTGGGACATTGCCCCAAGATTTGGGGCATGATGGGAGCCGGTCGGCCGAGCGGACAGCACGCTGGACTTGTGATCCTGTGGTCCCGGGGTCGATCCCGGGCGCCGGCGAGAAACAATGGGCAGAGTTTCTTTCACCCTATGCCCCTGTTACCTAGCAGTAAAATAGATACCCGGGTGTTAGTCAGCTGTCACGGGCTGCTTCCTGGGGGTGGAGGCCTGATTGAGGACAGGGCCGCGGGGGACACTAAAAAAGCCCCGAAATCATCTCAAGATAACCTCAAGATAACCTCAAGATGTAACGATAGACTTATTGGATAGATTAAGGTTATATAAGCATGCAATTGGCCAATCAACGCACTACAAAAACAATCAATATACTTAGGTTTTATCCAATTTGAGTGTCGGTGCCATCTGACAAGTTGCCAGACTGGATAACCTCTCTTGTAGAGCTTAGGCGCTATATTTTATGTCACAGCTTTGCTGTTTAATATTCTGGTAGCTTTGCTAGTTGATTATGTCCTTAGTTGCATTTGCAGCAGGATAAGATTAGGTGTGGTGGAGGCGGCGTCTGTTGTGAGCCACTCTCTTGACTCGTATTTAGATAAAGTACTTGCTAGGAATTTTCCCTATATAAATAGTTCAGGTACTTCCCCAGTTTCTAGAGAGTAATTCCTGGTGATAATGATAAGTTAGTGTGGTGCCCTTTACTGAAAATGTTTGCAAGGCACCGTCACGTGTTTGCACTCTTTATGTAAACAAATGTTCTCCTCTCAGACGGTGGTGGACGCTTCTCTCCCAGCCATCGTTCACCATGCTCTCAGAGTGAGGTAACCTTCAATGAATATTTATTGATTATTTTTACTGTCTAGACATATAATTGAGATAAAATGGGATGATAATATAATTAGATATACTGTAGGACTTAAAGATTATTGGTAGTATTTAATAGTACCATTGATTCTTATTAAGGATTTGATTTAATCCTCACCTGAAATTGATTATGTTCCAATAGTTTTTAATAACACTTTTGCGTGGTGGCGATGCAGTATGGCATCAAAAATTTAGAGACGAATGTGGGGGAATGACGCATCGGTGCATCAAAAATTAAAAATATTTCTTTGCTTTCGGGTTGGCTGTGGGTGGGGCTCACCGTGGTTTTGGACATTATATACATATACTCTTATATGGAATTCTATTGTGAACACTTTAATACCAAAATGAAAGATTTAAGACAAGAATTGAGGTGACCAAAGTGAAAAGAATATACACATTTTATTGCTCTTGAGCACTCGTGGGGTAATAACGCATGGCCAATTTCTCGGCTTGTCTGTGGGTGGTACACCTGGCTTTTGGACATTATATGCATAAACTCCTGTAGGGAATTCTATTGTGAACACATTGATATCAAAATGAAAGACCTAGGACAAGAATTTAGGTGACCAAAGTGAAAAGAGTATACACATTTTAATGCTCTTGCGAGCTCATGAGTAATAACGCGCGCCAATTTCTTGGCTTGGTGTGGGTGGTATGCCTGTCTTTTGGACTTTATATACATATATTCCTATAGGGAATTCTATTGCGAACACATTGAAACCAAAATGAAAAAACTAGGACGAGAATTGAGGTGAAAACTGAAAAGGGTATACACTTTTCAGTATTACTGTGCACTCACGTGGAATGCCCGACCCACCTTGGGGGTGGTCTGGCTCTTGTTCGCATAAAGTGCGAAAGTATATTAATTAAGATATTCTTCTTGAAGCATCTAGATCCTTGAGAAATCATGCACAAAGTCACATAGGCACCATGGGCTCTTTGGTGTACATGATCATGGTGGCATTGTTATGTAGAATCCAGATGTAGGATTTTAATGAATCCAAAGTGATTCTGATATGATATAGAATTAATACATTTCTTAGATTATATTATTGATAAAGTGGGTAAAATTTCCCACAATTGTTTTACGGACATGTACTGTGACGCATCTTTCTCTTAGCATAAAAGTTTTCACCCAAAAATTACGTTGGAATTTTAATTTTGACAAAGATATATACTGGATACTGATACATAATACTATAGGTGATATAAACAAAATACAGGTAGAGTACAAAGAAATTGTAAGTACTGCAAAATACATAAATTAGGAAACCTATTCTCCAAAAATTGATAGTACTGTACAGTAGTTAAGTAAATATAGTCAGCCACGTGCTTTACGAATGCCTTTTCTGTTGGAAGTCCCTACGGCTCCCTGGAGCTATCGGGCTAATGTGTTTTATATTAGACCGGGACATTAGCTATGGAGTTCCACCTACGAGGGACCACGAGCCAGAACCTGGCCCCTTCAGAGAGGTTTCAGCGAGCAATGGCCCTGGGAACATCCCCCGGGGTCGGGGGTTTTCCTTATCTGCCATCGACCAGGGTTAGGCACCCAGAAAGGTAGGTATAACAAAACAAACCCCACATGGTAAGAAACTAACAACAAAAACTGAAAGAGATGTAGAACTCCCTCCAATCCCAAGGAAACAAGCAAACAAGCAAACTTCACACTTTACTGCTGGTCCGCTCATCTGGGCAGCCCTCCCCTCCCATGCCAGTATGGCTCAGGCTTTCAGTTTGCAAGCTAGTATCAACTGGGACAGATGCTTCTCTGGCCTCAAATTCCTTGGCGGTGTTTGCCTTCGTGACGCGCTTTACTGTGTTATTGTTATGTGTGGTGGCCAGGAGTTACTGATCAGTACCGGGGCTGCATGTGCTTAAGGGCTTCTTTTCCTAAGCGCCATGTGAGTACTGCCCTTGTGTGTTAGGATTCTCTTCCCTGGGACGTTCGGGAACCATTTCCGTGGAGGTTCTTGCAGCTCGGCATTTACCTTGCCCTTGGGGCCAGCTAGGGTTTGGGGCCCTTCTTTGGCCTTGGGTAGGAAGTGGTATCATGCTGGATGGGGCGTCAAGGTGTTGCGCAGCCTGCCACCTACGCGGGTGGCAGGCTGGTTCCTGTTGCCTTTGGGGACGTTGTACTTTTGTGGAGTTATTCTTTTCTTTTTGTTTTCAATAGCCTGGTGGGGGTCTGCCTAGTGTGGGTATAGTTCCACTGATAATATTTTGTTGGCCCTCTACTAGGCCCCCGTGATTGCACATGTCGCAGGGGTTTCAATGTTGTACTCCTCCCCATGTTAGCTTTGGGTTTTTAACCGGTCAGCAACACCTTGCCCAGGCTTCCTGTAGTCGACACCCTACGGGCCCTGGAAAACCCCGTTAGGGCTTGGTGGACCAATGGATGTCTCTTCCGGGTTCCAGCCTGCCTTGTGAGGGTTTGAAGGTTGCTGTGTGCCCTTATCTTAGGGTGAGAGTCATCTCGTTTGCTTCCATCATGCTGTCTGTTGGGTCGATGACACCTCTGACCCAGTGTCTTGCGAGTCATGTTCTCTGCTTGTACTCCAATATTATTCTGATGATATTACTATTAGGATGCAGGCAGCATCCGCATTGCATGCTAGGTTTAGGTTGCTGCAATGAGTTAGGTTGATTTCCCACCTGGATGACCTGTAGCTGCCCCGCTTTGGTTATAGAAACCCGGACCTGGTGGGCGATAGTCACTTCGACTTTGGTTCATTTCGCACTCCCTGGTCTTTCCCCTGTTGTTCATCCTGCATATCTTCCCCTCCCCCCATGCTTCCGGCTCCCAAACGTCTGAGGATTTCGGAGTTGGGGCAGGGTTTAGTTGGTATTGAGACTCGGGCAGCTTCGGGGGCTGCCCCATTCGGGTCGGGGACGGAGGCATTTGAGCCGGTTCCTCCTGCTGAGGCTTCTGGGTCCCACCAGCAGCCCCCCCTTCTTGTCAGCCTTTCCCCTGGACTCTGCCTTTTCTATAGGGGTAGAGGGTATGGAGACTGCTCTGTCCCAGGTCCCAACTTGGGGGATCTCGGGGGTGGGGAGAAGTCGATCTGGGGCTTTGGGCCCCCTTTGACCCTGCTTGGGTGCTTGTGCCTTCCTCAAGGGGCTTGTTGTTGTAGGGGGAGGGGGTTTTCTTGCCCCCTTCCCTGTATGAGTATTATTTGGGTTTGGTTCTGGGGTCCCTTTGGGTACCTCGGCCCCCGAAGGGTCATGCCAGGGCTCAGGATTTCGCTGATTGAGGTGGGTCAATGGTACCAGTTTCTGAACCAGTGTTGCCTTCGGAGCCGGTGTCGTTTGGTCGGCGCGGTTATAGCTCTGTAAGGCGCTTGGCTTCTCATAAGGGGCATCGGCCCTTTCGCAATTCCCCCCATTGATGGGGCGATGGGGAGGGGGGGGGGAGACTCGCTCTGTTTGCTCACCTTTGGTCCCACGATTCCTGGGCGTTTTTGGTTGTGTTATCCGGCCTGTGGTGGTGTTGGGCGGTGGCGGTTCGGGGCTGGCGGGGCAGGCTTCTTCTGCGCTTTGTCAGATCATCTTGGAGTGAGTGCGCTTGGGCGTGGTCGAAATGACCCCATTCCTCAGGTGGATTTCCCGCCTGTTTCCAATGCCGAACCGGGACTATGCCGATCTACGGTTCATTCTGGACTTGTCCCGTCTGAACCCCTGCATTCCTTGCCCCTCCTTTCGGATGACTACTCTGTCTCAGGTCCGGCTTCTGTTGGAGCCGGGTGCCTCAATGGTGTCCCTGGACCTCAAGGATGCTTATTGGCACATTCCTATTCACTTAAGGTACAGGGACTCGTTAGGTTTCATGGTGAGACGTCAGGCTTACTGCATTCGTTGCCTTCCTTTTGGTCTGAACCTGGCACCTTGCATATTCGTGTGTCTTACCCGGGTCGTGGTGACCCATCTGCATCTGCTAGGGATTAAAGTTCTGGCTTACTTCAACGACTGGCTGGTGTGGGCTCCCAGTCGGTTCGCTTGTCTGCTCGCCAGGGATGTTGTTCTTTCCTAGCTCACCGGATTCGGGTTCCCAGTGAACTGGAGGCGGTCCCATCTGGTTCCGTCCCAGATTCGGACCTGGCCTGATCTTGTTTGGGACTCTTGGACCGCTTCCTTGTCTCTCCCTCCAGCGACGTTGCTGTGGCTGTGGTCCCGCCTTCGGCTGTTTCTGGAAGGGTCCCGGGTCACTCAGTGGTTGTTCGAGCAGTTGTGCGAGAGTCTGAACTTTGCCTTGCTGGTCTACCCGCCGGGTCGGGTTTGGCTTTGGCGTCTGTTCTTGTTCCTTCGGGGACGCCCCTTCTGCCTCTCTCACAATCCCTGGGTTCGTCTTCCGGGGGGGGGGGGCGCCTTGCGTCGGTTGCTGTGTTGCCGGCTTCCTCTTAGGGTTTTTTGGAGGTCAGTGCCTTGGCGCCTACCCAACACCCTTGCTCGATGTATTCACGGATATATCGAGATCCGGACATGTCGTCTCTTACGGCTGAGGCTTTGTGACCAGTGCCCACCAGACCTGCCAGGGACGGTGGGGTCCATCCTTCCGTCGGACTCACAGCACGGTGCAGGAGTTCGCGGCGGTCTGGTTTTTGCTTCGGAGGGTTCGGGTCGCTTGGTAGTTCGACTGTCTGGTTCTATTCGGACTGTTTCCTGGTGGTTCATTGCCTAAACCATGGGGGTTCTCTTCAGTTCTTGCCTCTTTGGGGCTAGTCACTTCGAGTGGCTCGTCTGCTGGCTTCTCAGGGTTTGGCTCTCCATATGGTTCATATCCGGGGAGTGTCCAACTCCCTGGCGGACGGCCTTCTCGGTTCATTCCCCTGTCAACGGAATGGACGATCAACGCCGACTCTTTTTTCGTTAGCTCTGCCGGGCGTATGGACTCCCGGAAGTGGACCTCTTCGTGTTGGCGTGGTCTCGGCGTCTCCCAGCCTATGTGCCGCCCTTTCCCGACTACGAGGCTGTTGCGGTGGACGCCTTTCGGTAGGTCTGGTCGAGGTGGGGTTACCTGTACCTCTTCCTCCCCGGCCCAGCTGTAGCTTCTGGTTCTGGCTCGTTGGAGTCCTACCCAGGGAGAATAATCCTCGTGACCCCATGGTGGCTGGCCCAGCCTGGGTTTTGCTTTGCTTACTGCAGTCTAAAGCTTATCTTCATTGTATCTAGAGGTGGTTTATTAATGTTGGTTAGAAGAAATGTGGGGTAATGGTCTTTGGTCCTATCAATGATTATCCCTGAAGTAAGTGTAGAGGTTATGTTAGTCCAGATGTGGTCAAGAGAAGAGGCAGTCGTATCAGTGATTCTAGTAGGTCTAGTAATTAAGGGCATGAGGAAGCAGGAATTCATACAGATGAGGAAACTAGCAGCAAGAGGGTTATCAGGCTCGCAGACTGAAACTTAATACTAATTGAGATTAAAGTATAAATTGTGTTGAGAAAAAAATAAGAAAAATAATGAAAAAAGGGGGGTGGGGGTGGAAACATGGCAGAAAAAAAGCAAAAATACAATTTGGTCAACAAACAGCATTGTTTAAAATCGTAGACATGGGTTGACATTTAGGGGTGAGGTACGTTACATTGAGTTAATTAGGTAGCACTTAGTTTTTATCTTAAACTGGTTGGGAGAGGTACAGTCTTTAACATAATTGGGAAGGTCATTCCACATTCGAGGTCCCTTGATTTGTAGAGCATTTCTAGTTTGACTAAGTCGTACTCTTGGAATATCAAATAGGTATTTGTTTCTGGTGTGGTGCTCATGGGATCTGTTACAACCTTCTAGGAAACCTTTAAGGTCCGGATTGACATTACAGTTCAGCGTTTTATATATATAAAATACCCGTGAGAGGATGTTCAGTGACTTAATATCTAACATATTCAGAGATTTGAGTAAGGGTACCGAGTGATGTCTGGGGCCAGAGTTAGATATTGTCCTAATAGCAGCTTTGTGTTGAGTAATTAGAGGACGTAAATGATTTTGGGTAGTAGAACCCCAAGCACAAATACCATAGTTGAGATAAGGATAGATGAGAGAGTAATAGAGCGTCACCAAGGGCAGGGTGAGGTACATAATATCTGATCTTAGAAAGAATGCCAACAGTTTAAATTCAGGGGGCATTTAACATAGAAATTAAATTCAATGACAAAAAAAGTGAGCTACATTGATGATAAACTGCATCATATATTAAAAAAATATGTTAGGTTCTGAAGAAGACACTTGTCTGATTTAATTTTTCTCAATTTTATTGACTAAGAATAACTTTGACTACATTTTTTAGTTTGTAATATAGACTGAAGTGATGTAAATGACTAGTGATCAGGAAAAGTATAAATTGTTGTGATGTCTTTATTTCTTTAAGTTATGCACATCCCTGCTGTTTTTCTTTTATACTGCCGTATTAGGTATTAATTTTTGTATTCACACTAACAGCCGAGCAAAAGAATAATAAAGAAAATTAGTTTTAACTATTCACGTTCAGCAACGAAAGTTTAAAACAATCACAATGATTACATTTTTTATATAAAGGAAGTCGAGAGGCCTGGGGCAGTTGGCCACTTATAAATCTGGTCCGGGCAAGGGCCACTGTTGGCCACGGTACCTCCTCTTACTCACACTCCTCTCATGCCTTATGATCGTTAGTTCCAGTTTTCCTCAGTTTCGACTTCATAATTGTGAGATGGAATCTCACAGACTGAAACGTCTTCAGTTTCACCATCATATGTGTTGACTGGGCTCTGTATCCGACTGTAACCCAGCGAGGTCTCACATATCCTTCACACGCTCATAAATGATGCACTCTCCTCATAAAATCTGATCACAATATTAAAACTAGAATTAATTATATGATTTATTTTATTCATTTAATTTGATATTCTCAACATTATTAAATGATTTGCAATTATAATTTTATAATTATTAGCATTACCCACGACATTGCGCAATACGGGATGAAAATATTATCATATACTGTACTTTTTCCTGCCCAGATATGTATCATGAGAATGTAATTGTAATATTATTGTTCAGAAACACTGATTATTAGTAGTACTGATAATGCTTGTGGTGGCAGCCCTGGTGTGTGGGGTTAATGGTCAGGTCCCAACTCGCCCCAGCACCATGGCTGAAGTAAGGGGGTCCCATCTCGACCCAGCACCATGGCTGAAGTAAGGGGGTCCCAACTCGCCCCAGCACCATGGCTGAAGTAAGGGGGTCCCAACTCGCCCCAGCACCATGCCTGAAGTAAGGGGGGTCCCATCTCGCCCCAGCACCATGCCTGAAGTAAGGGGGTCCCACCTCGCCCCAGCACCACGACTGCACCGTCCCATTGTGTTTATTAAAATCAGTCATGACGAGTCCTGTGACGTGGCGGTGGTCTCGGTGCAGACAGAGGGATACTGCCGGTGAGCTGGCGACGCCTTTAACTGCTACTGATGTCCATTAGGCCGCGGGTGAAGCAGGTGGTGACTTCGCCGGAGGAGCAGCTGGTGTGGCGGGTGCAGCAGCAGCTGGTGCTGCAGGTGCAGCACCAGCAGCAGGAGTCGCAGGTGCAGCAGCAGCTGGTGCTGCAGGTGCAGCAGCAGCTGGTGCGGCAGGTTCAGCAGCATCTGGTGTGGCAGGTGCAGCAGCAGCTGGTGTGGCAGGTGCAGCATCAGCTGGTTTTGCAGGTGCAGCAGCAGCTGGTGCGGCAGGTGCTGACTTTGTAAGAGCAGCTGGTGCAGCAGGTTCTACAGCAGGTGCCACCAGGCTATACCCGAAGGGATAGTTGAATGGGAAGCCATATCCGAATCCTAGGAGAAGCGATACTTAGTGGCAGTCCTATTAGTGTTTTTTAAAGACGGTAAGTGTAATAATCGTTAGTTTATCATTGTAGTGATAATTAAACTGACAGCAAGAAACTATTATGAAATATTAAAGACATGTGTATAGTCAGCCCAGTGAGGATGGTCAGCAAACATTTTCTCGTTTTTGCAACTTTTCAAAACTACATTCTATCGTTGTATTAACGTTTTAAATTACGTTTTATCTACTCTTTTTTTTTTTTAGAATTTGTAAAAAAAATATAAATTGTGGGGCCACAAAATTTTAATCAAACTTTTTTTTAATGTTATGATATTACATATTAGAGAAAAGGTTTTAAAATGTTAATGCTAATTATTTAATTATTGGAATTATTTGACAATTATCCTTAATGTATTTAGAAGAGAGAGAGAAAGAGAGAGAAAGAGAGGGGGAGATGGAGAATGACAGACAGACAGACAGAGAGAAGGAGAATGACAGACAGACAGAGAAGGAAAAAGTCCGAAACAGATAAAGAAGGAGAGACATAGAGGTGATACAGACAGAGAAAGAAACAGAAAGAAAGAGAGAGAGGCAGATACACAGAGGAAGATAAACAGGCAAAGAGTGAGATAGAGGGATGGACACAGGGAGATAGAGAAAGACAGAGCAGTATCGAGGCAGAGGAGACAGTAAAAGACAGACAGACAGACAGACAGACAGACACATACATACATACATACATACATACATACATACATACATACATACATACATACATACATACATACATACATACATACATACATACATTCACATCTACACACACATCCATCACTTCATGGTTTAATCAGAGATGTGAGCTAGCAAAGCAACTAAGTACAAGGGTGTCTAGAAACTATAGAAATAACAGGACATTAGAGAGCGGAGAAAGATACCTGAGCACCAGGAATGAATAAATCAGAGTGAGAAGAGAGGCAGAGCGACAATATGAAAACGACATTGCGAGCAAGGCAAAGACTCAACCTAAATTGCTGAACAGCCACATCAGGAGAAAAACAACAGCGAAGGAATAGGTAATGAAACTGAGTGTAGGGGCAGAGAGATTCACTACAAAGAACAAGAAGGTATGCGAGGAACTCAATAAGAAATTCCAGGAACTCTTCACAGTAGAGCAATGGGAAGTCCCAGAAATAAGAGAGGGAATATCTAACCAGACACCATTAGAGGAGTTTGTGATTACCAGTGGGGAAATGAGGAAGCATCTGTTAGAATTGGATGTGACAAAGGCTATAAGGCCCGGATGGAATCTCACCATGGATACTAAAAGAGGGAGCAGAAGCTCTGTGCCTGCCACTATCCATGGTGTACAACAAATCACTGGTAACAGGTGAACTGCCAAAAATTTGGAAGATGGCCAATGCAGTCCCAATATACAAGAAGGGTGATAGGCAGGAGGCATTGAACTACAGGCCAGTGTCCCTAACTTGCATACCATTCAAGATGATAGAGAAGATTGGGTAAAAAACTAGAGGAACATCTGGAACGAAAGAACTTTGTAACACAACAGCAGCATGGGTTTAGATGTGGCAAATCATACCTCACAGGATTAATTGAATTCTATGTCTAGGCAACGCAAATCAGGCAAGATAGAGTGGGCTGGGCAGATGGCATATTTTTGGAGTGCCAGAAAGCCTCTGACACAGTACCACATAAGAGACTAGTGCACAAGCTGGAGATGCAGGCGGGAGTGAAAGGGAAGGTACTCCAATGGATAAAGGAGTACTTAAGCAACAGAACACAGTGAGTCACTATGAAGGGTAAGGTCTCAGATACGCGAGGCATCACCAGTGGCGTCCTGCAAGGTTCAGTCTTTGGACCTATACTGTATCTGATATATGTAAATGATCTCCCAGAGGGTATAGAATCGTTCCTCTCATTGTTTGCTGATGATGCAAAGATTATGAGAAGGATTAAGACAGGAGAGAGTATGAGGCTACAAGATGACCTAGACAAACTGAATGAATGGTCCAACAAATGGCTACTAAAGTACAAACAAAGTACTGTAAATGTAAGGTAATGAAACTAGGGGGTGGAAACAGGAGGCCAGACACAGGATACCGAATGGGAGAAGAAGTCCTTTATGAAACGAACAGAGAGAAAGATCTAGGAGTTTATATCACACCAAACCTGTCTCCTGAAGCCCACATAAAAAGAATAACATCTGCAATGCATGCAAGGCTGGCTAACATCAGAACAGTCTTCAGGAACCTGGGTAAGGAATCATTCAGAACCTTGTATACCATTTATGTAAGAACAGTCCTGGAGTATGAGGCCCCAGAAGTTTCACCTTTGGTGCTACGTCACTGTGCAATTGAGATGAGCATTCGACTTCAATTAATATTCCAGACATCCTTGTGCACAGGAAACTTAGCAGATACATGTATATGGAAAAAAGCAAACATAGTTCCAATATATAAAAATGGTAGCCGAGAAGAACCTCTAAATTATTGACCCATATCATTAACAAGCGTGGTAGTCAAAACACTAGATTTTTTTTTAAAGACAAATGGGTTGAACACCTGGAGAGTAATGACATAATAACGGACAGGCAGTAGGATTTTCCAACAGGAAGATCCTGTGTTTCAAGTCTATTTAATTTTTATGATAGAGCCTCAGGGATTCTACAGGAAAGAGGTGATTGGTTTGACTGTGTCTATCTGGACCTAAAAAAAAGGCTTTTGACAAAGTCCCGCACAAGAAACTGTTCTGGAAATTGGAACATGCTGGAGGGGTGACAAGGAGACTTCTGACATGGATGAAATTTTTTTTTAACTGCCAGACAGATGAGGACAGTAACTAGAAGCAATGTATCTGACTGGATGAATGTTACTAGCAGAGTACCACAGAGTTCAGTTTTTTGCACCAGTAATTATGTTCGTCTACATTAATGATCTACCAGAAGAAATACAGAATTACATGAACATATTGGCGGATGATGCTAAGATACTGGGGAAGATAGGAGATGCAGACAATTGTCATGCCCTTCAAATTAATCTAGATAAAGTAAGTGCTTGGAGCATCAAGTGGCAAATAGAATTCAATGTGAACAAATGCCATGTTGTTGAATGTAGATACAGAGAAAATAGACCTTAAAACTTACAATTAACGTGTAAACTTTGGCTATATATAGTCGTTTGAGTGCAAGAAACATAACAAACAATTCTGTAAGAAGAGTTTGCCATGTTTGCTAAACACAATCCCAGTTGAAGACCAAACCACACACCAGAAGATGAGGAGACGACGACGTTACGGTCCGTCCTGGACCATTATCAAGTCAATTGTGATGGGAGCGAGGTTGTTGTTGTTGTTTTAAATACACCTACTCGGAACAAAAAAGTCCAAGAAGGGGGGTAGAAATAGCCTAAGCTACTCTATCCCTTTGAGGTGTATTTATTTTTGTCTCAAAAACATACTTGAACTTGAACTTGAAGGTCCATGTAGCACAGGCTATGGTGAGCCCGTAGTGGACTTACCTGGCACAGGAGCGGGGCTGTAACTTGATGGGGGGGGGGGGGAGCGAGGGAGGCAACTGTGTAACTAGCTTATACAGAGTGTGACGCTTAGGGAAATGAATGTTGGGATTCAGTTCGCGAGTCATTATGTGCGTCTGTAACCTTGTCCACTACCGCTCACGGGATAGGTATGGTGTCCACTACCGCTCACGGGATAGGTATGGTGTCCACTACCGCTCACGGGATAGGTATGGTGTCCACTACCGCTCATGGGATAGGTATGGTGTCCACTACCGCTCATGGGATAGGTATGGTGTCAACTACCACTCACGGGATAGGTATGGTGTCCACTACCACTCACGGGATAGGTATGGTGTCCATTACCGCTCATGGGATAGGTATGGTGTCCTCTACCGCCCACGGGATGGGTATGGAGTACCTACCTTGAAATTACCTTGAGATGGGCTTAGCGTCCCCGCGGCCCGGTTCTCGACCAGGCCTCCAGGTCTGTAATGGAGGTCCATTTCCTCCCACAGGATGGATATGGGGTCTACTACAACAAACTGAATGGGTATGAGATCCACTAATGCCCACAGGTTGGGTATAGGGTGCATAATAAATGAACGAAGTCAATCAATCATCCCACACCAATATTGTTTTCAGTTGTTGGTAAGGAAATGTTTTCCGTTGCAATAATATGAATTAAACAAAATACTTTTGTCACTACCAATGTTACAGAGTAATGGAACAATAATAGACCTTGAGATACAAGAGGAGTAAGCTGGTGGCAGACTTACCAGGGTATGAGTAGGTCAGCGGGAGGGTGTCGGCGGGAGTGGCAGACTTACCAGGGTATGAGTAGGTCACCGGGAGGGTGTCGGCGCGAGTGGCAGACTTACCAGGGTATGAGTAGGTCACCGGGAGGGTGTCGGCGGGAGTGGCAGACTTACCAGGGTATGAGTAGGTCACCGGGAGGGTGTCGGCGCGAGTGGCAGACTTACCAGGGTATGAGTAGGTCACCGGGAGGGTGTCGGCGGGAGTGGCAGACTTACCAGGGTATGAGTAGGTCACCGGGAGGGTGTCGGCGGGAGTGGCAGACTTACCAGGGTAGGAGTAGGTCAGCGGGAGGGTGTCGGCGCGAGTGGCAGACTTACCAGGGTAGGAGTCGGGGGGTAGAAATAGCCTAAGCTACTCTATCCCTTTGAGATGTATTTCTTGCTTATCTCAATAAACATACTTGAACTTGAACTTGGTAGAAGTAGGTCAGCGGGAGGGTGTCGGCGGGAGTGGCAGACTTACCAGGGTAGGAGTAGGTCAGAGGGAGGGTGTCGGCGGGAGTGGCAGACTTGAGCGTGTAGGTGCTGTAGGGGTATGTGAACGGGTAGTAGAGTAGCTGTGGGTCTGGTTGAGGTCCAGGCCGCGGGGAGGGCAGGGCGATGGCAGCCCCCACCAACACCAACACCAGCTGCCAACCATAATACACATTTACACACCAGTAATACACATGATAACATGCAAGATACCCAACAACAACAACAACTCTCTAGTCCTGATTTGTACTGCAGTTCATTAATGCTATATATTCCCCAGTGAAACAATATCATTATTATAGATCAGTATTAATTTTGCTCTCCAAGGGTTGTTCAGACAAGGAAGTTACTCCCTATAGATATTTCTCTACATGGGTTAAGATAAGAAACTTATTCACTATAGATATTCCTCTGCATGGGTTGTTAAGTAAAGAACTCTACTCCCTTAAGATATTCTTATATAAATCAAGAAAATGTGGTCGATTCACAAGCATTATATTTCAGTTCCGTAAACATTAAAATTCACAGTTCATAAGTTTTTTATTCTAGAGCAATATAAAAAAAATCTTCCGCACCAGGTGTGCGTCGTTCCTTATCAAAAACTACATATTGTTTATGGCATCCCTATACTCAAGCATAGGGATGCCATAAACATCGACATGTTAGTTGTTGAGCGGCGGGAGGCAGCTTACCAGAGCCTTCATGATGAGTGTGTGGAAAGCCTTGCACGGGTCGACTGACACGAGGCTACAAGCACAGCCTTATATACGCCAGGACAACCCCCCCCCACCTCACCCTCCATATTATCATTTAGTTTAGTTCATTTATTATGCATCCCATACCCGTTATGCAAGTGGTAGTGGAGGATACAGCAGCCCATCCTCTTACGAATTACGTCAGCACGGACTGATAAAAATTAAAAATAATACCTGCAGAATTATTCTTGGCTTTCTGATAATTTCCAAAGTTCTTTATTTGCGAAAAGGATTTTTTGTATTAACAAGCTTAGGCATACACAGCAATGTGCTGCTACCCTATTCTATATGAAAGATTGTACGGTGTCAATAAAAACTAGCTATTATTCGAATTCAAATGTTTATTCAGGTAAAAGTACATACATAGAAGATAAGTTACAAACATAACGTTGGATTTCTAGATAGAGCTAGTACATACAATGCCTAAAGCCACTAATACGTACAGCGTTTCGGCCAAGGTGTGGGAAAAAACACTTTGAAACATAATGCTAAATGAGACCAAAGCATAAATTGAGTTGAAAAAAGGGAAAAAGGACAAAAAAAAACTTGGCGGAAATCAGTAGTTATACAAGTTGGTCAACAAACAGTATTGTTTGAAAATAGCAAGACATGAGTTGACATTTAGGGGGTAACGTAGGTTACATGGAGTTTAATAGGTAGTACTTAGTTTTCCTCTTAAACTGGTTGAGAGTGGTACAGCCTTTGACGTGATTGGGAAGGTCATTCTACATTCTGGGTACCTTGATTTGCAGAGCATTTCTAGTTTGGTTAAGTCGCACTCTTGGAATATCAAATAGGTATTTGTGGTGCCCATGGGTTCTGTTACAATCTTCTAGGAAACGTTTAAGGTCAGGATTTTCATTACAGTTCAGAGTTTTCAATATATAGATTACACATGAGAGGACGTGCAGTGACTTAATATCTAACATATTCAAAGATTTAAGGGTACCGAGTGTTGTCTGGGGCCAGAGTTTGTTATTGTTCTAATAGCAGCTTTGTGCTGAGTAAGTAGAGTACGTTGATGATTTTGGGTAGTAGAGCCCCCCAAACACAAATACCATAATTGAGCTAAAGATGGATGACAGAGTAACTGTGCGTTACCAGGGCGTTATAAGTTCATCTAATATGCCCATCTCGCAGAGAAAAGGACTAAGTATATCTAGCATTCAAGATATAGTATTGGTGATCACTCTTATGATAGGATTAAAGCTCTTCTTCAGTAACGAATAAAAGATTGTATTAATTGTACTATTAGAACATACACACACTTCCTACCGCCCTGGCAGACATAATGCATTATATGACAGCATGACGCCTACGTGCTCATCACATACTAAACCCTCATACTCAGCTTGCTGCTAAATTAGGTGTCCTTGAACACAATGTACATTCTGCAGGCAACATCACACCATGTACATTGACGGTTCTCAGTAATCAGCTGCTGGAAGGTGGGGAAGTGCTCTCATTTTTCGTTAGCAGAAAGGTAACACTGTGGCGAGGAATGGAAGCGTTAATAATAGGTCATCTATTTTACACTGAACTGTTCACTGTTCTTGTAGTGCTCAGAATTATTGAAGACACAGACGTAGATATATATGCACACTTAATAAGAAGGTCACAGTCAGTCTGAACTAACTGTTGTAGATGACCTCACACACATTGGTCTGTATGAACATAATAAAGTCGACGCCCTTACCAAGTATGCACCAAATAAAGACAATGTTGAACATTATCTTTGGCTATCAAATTGAATTAAAAAAAGTGTCTTTATAACTCTGAGGTAAATTAAAAAAAAGTAGAGGAGTGCAAACAGGAACCAGCAGATCCATTTTTGATCACAATAAAATGTGCCAAAGCAAACATGTGGATGATGCAAGTAACAAAGTCAGTAGAGTGACGATGTTGAGTAGTTGAGACGTTGTCACAGCTCGAATACGACTTAGCTATAAGTATCTCTGGCAGTTCAGCTTGTATGGAACCTGGATGAAATGAAGTAAGTGTGATGCCAAAAACAGGGAGAAAGATCTGGGGGTTGATATCACACCGAACCTGTCCCCAGAAGCCCACATCAAAATTATATCATCAGCGGCATATGCTAGATTGGCCGACATAAGAACTGCCTTTAGAAACCTGTGTAAGGAATCGTTCAGGACCTCGTATTCCACTTATGTCAGACCAACGAAGACCAACTGTTAACGAAGACAAGTTCCAGCTCATGCGCTATGGAAAAAATGACAATATAAAAACGGAAACCACGTACAAAACTCAGGCAAATCATAACATAGAACGAAAAGGCAATGTAAAGGATCTGGGTGTACTCATGTCGGAAGACCTTACCTTTAAAGAACACAATAAAGTAGCCGTCACAACTGCAAGAAAAATGACAGGTTGGATAACAAGAACTTTTCACACTAGAGATGCTATGCCGATGATGACACTTTTCAAAACGCTTGTGCTCTCTAGAGTGGAGTACTGCTGCACAATGACAGCCCCTTTCACTGCTGGTGAAATTGCTGACCTGGAGAGCGTGCAGAGGTCCTTTACTGCTAGAATCCACTCGGTAAAACATCTAAACTATTGGGACCGACTAAAGAGCCTAAATCTGTATTCCCTTGAGCGCAGGCGGGAGAGATACATAATAATTTACACGTGGAAAATATTAGAGGGGCTGGTCCCAAACCTGCACACAGAAATAACATCACATGAGACCAGAAGACATGGCAGGATGTGCAGAATACCCCCGTTGAAAAGTAGAGGTGCAACTGGTACTCTGAGAGAGAACTCTATCAACATCAGAGGCCCGAGACTGTTCAACACGCTTCCACTACACATAAGGGACATAACTGGCAAACCCCTCACAGTGTTCAAGAGAGAACTGGATAAGCACCTCCAAAGGATACCTGATCAACCAGGCTGTGACTCATACGTCAGGCTGCGAGCAGCCGCGTCCAACAGCCTGGTTGATCAGTCCAGCAACCAGGAGGCCTGGTCGATGACCGGGCCGCGGGGACGATAAGCCCCGGAAGCACCTCAAGGTATCCTCAAGGTAAGGGACCAATCCTGGAATATGCATATGCAGCCTGGAGTCCATACCCAATTAAACACAAGACAAAGTTAGACAAGATTCAGAGGTATGCCACTATACTAGTCACAGAAATGAGAGGTATGAGTTACGAGGAAAGGCTAAGGGATCTAAACCTCACGTCCCTGGAAAACAGAAGAGTAAGGGGAGACATGATAACCAGCTGCAAAATTCTCAGGGGGAATAGACATGGTGGACATAGACAGACTCTTTATTACGGGTGGAACACGAACAAGGGGACACAGGTGGAAACTTACTATCCAAATTAGCCACCGAGACATTATAAATTTTGTTGTCAGTATCAGTAGTTAACAAATGAAATTCATTAAGCAGTGATGTGGTGGAGGCAGACTCCTTACAGTTTGAAATGTAGATTTGATAGAGCCCAGTAGGCTCAGGAATCTGTACACCAGTTGATTGACAGTTAAGAGGCGGGATCAAAGAGCCAAAGCTCAACCCCCGCAAGCACAACTAGGTAAGTTCACAATAAGGGGACGTGGGTGAAACTGGAAACTCAGATGATTCACAGGGATGTTAGGAAGTTTTCCTTTAGTGTGAGAGTAGTGGGAAATTTAAATGAACTAAAAGACTACGTTGTGGAAGCAAACACTATTTATTCATAGCTTTAAAACTAGATATGATACGGAAGTAGGACAGGAGTCATTGCTTTAAACAACCGGCGGCTAGAATGGCGGGATCTAAAATCCAATGCTTGATCCTGCAGGAAAACCCGCTCTCGCACAAGACAGTACATATATGACTTATTGTTTATAGTCAATATTTGGCTTAAGTAATTAGTACATATGTGGTATATTCCATATTATATTTTGTTTTTTTAAGGTATAAATTCTTCCTATCGATACACTACACACCAGTTTTGATATTAGGGATTCCTTTTTTCAGTTTTATTAAATAACAGAGATTTTATACAAACTTTCAAAATATCCTGAGTTACTTTACAATATATTTAAATATTTTAGTTTTGTTTTAATATTTTTATAAAACTGTAATATCAATATAGGTATAAGCTAAGTACTAATTGTAATTAAGAAGCAATAAGATGCTTACCTTAACATACTAAGAAGGTTAGGTTAGGTCGGTTTTTTCTATTCATCTTACACTAAAGAGTTGCATTTCACATACACTGAGTGAAAATTTAGTCATTTAGAGAAAAAAGTTAAACGTACTTTGCCTGAAATAACAAATAATTTTATTACAAATGATAAAACATCTGAAATTCATTCACTGTGACCATTTTTCATTTTAATGAAATAAAGGAAATATATGTGATAAAAGATGTGTAAACTAAACTTATAAGCAGAAACTCTTTAAGCAATACTGTAATGTCCAATGCTGAAACTTATTTTAGGTATTAATAAAATTACCTATCTGCAGTGTTAGTGGCTTTGGCTAACTCAAGAGATACTTTCCATTGTCAACTACTTGTAATACTGGAAAATAATGAGATAAAGTAGTTGACGACGAACTTCCATTAGCAAAACCCTGTTGTGAATCCTTTATTAAGCTATGCTTTTCATAGTGAAAACGAATGTTTCAAGGTTTTGGGATTATCGATTCAAGCAATTTTCCCACAATAGACATAAAGCTAACTGGGCGATTGTTCGACACAAGTGAACTATTTTCCTTCTTAAAAATCAGCCCCACATTGGATGCCCTCCACGACTCCGGTACTCTGCTAAACTTTAATGATATATTAAATATGCAAGACAATTGCTAACTAAACTCTTCTTTACATCCTTCAAGCACCATGGAGAATACTTTGTCTTCGAAAATATTAGAGGGACTGGTTTACAATCTGCACACGAAAGTATCTCCTTACAAGACCAGAAAGCATAGCTGGAAGTGCAAAATAGCCCTGTTGAAAAGCATGGGTGCAATACGTATGCTGAAAGAAAATATTCTCAACATT
Source organism: Procambarus virginalis (assembly GCA_020271785.1). NCBI lineage: Eukaryota > Metazoa > Arthropoda > Malacostraca > Decapoda > Cambaridae > Procambarus > Procambarus virginalis. The sequence continues at coordinate 31,147,281 of WNGS01169498.1, forward strand.
TTAGGCCCAAAACTTATCAACTCTCTCTCTCTCTGCACATAACCAGCCGAGCTCTTATGGTGTTCAAAAGGAAACTTGATAGACACCTCCAGAGAGTAACTGAGACATAATCAAACTGTAGTCAGACTGAGTCATAGTCAGACTGTTAGACGCAGCAGCCTCTAACAGTCTGGTTGACCAGACCACCAACCAGTAGGTCTGGTCAGAAACAGAACCGCCGGACATTGATTCCCTGCATCAACAACAGGTAGGTAGGCCCTGGGGGATTTGTTGGGTTCTATTTTTTATTTTTTTCATGACTTCTTCACTGGAGACCAGTAAACTAGTCAACTTTTCCTTTTCACCACATAGACAAATTCTTAAAGAGAAAATGTTATTTAAAATACCACCCATTTCTTCTGAATATCAGTTACCTAATCAATTTCAGTTTTCAGTGGGCCCAGTCTTCTCCCTAATCGTTATTTAATATATCTGAATACCTTTAGGATTTGTCTATGACTGTCCCGCTATATGTACTTCATAATAGATCTCAAAAATAAAGCAAAGGAAATGTGAGGATAATATAGTAGATAAAAATTTATTGCGATATATAAAGAAGGAATAACAAATGTGGGAAGAGATAAGGCAGATTCAGTCTGGATGAATTACTAGGGATACCAGTGAAGCAAGACTGTCAACACACCAAGGCTGCTGAAGCACACGAAGGACAGATGGGGCTCTTGCCTCACACGCACACGAGCCACAGATGACGCAGGGGGGTATTCTTTCAGTGTACCCGTAGTGAACACCAGGCGACTCCACCCAAAGGGGTTGGAGCAAAAATGCATCCATACTGCAAAAGTAGATATGACGAAATCACAGGAAGCTATATATTTATCTATACAAAATACCTTCAAGACGAAAAGAGGTGTATCCAAGAACCATTTCTCCTTACGGACAAGCTGTTCTAGACAAGCACGCCCAGGTATGAACCGTCTACTAGTAACACTAGCAGACTAGCAGCTACCTGGGACCACCAGGTGGAGAACCTGTCTCACGACCTGTTACAACGGTATGATATTTGCGTCGTGAGTAACTCAAGATAGAGATGGGTGAACGGACTCAGTCTCCACACGAGGTACGGTCAAGGTACTACAGAGGATAATAAGTAATAGGACGCCAAAAAGTTACAGTGGGGCGCGAGTCTTTGTTTACATCTGAGTACGCATGATGACATCTGACGTACGCAAAACATAACAGTTTTATCAAAAAAAAGTTTCAAAAACTGTTGGCTTTCTTTCTAAGACCAGATATTATGTACCCTGGCCTGTTCTGGTGACGCTCTATTACTCCCTCATCTATCCATATCTCAACTATGGTATTTGTGCTTGGGGTTCTACTACCCAAAATCATTTACGTCCTCTAATTACTCAACACAAAGCTGCTATTAGGACAATATCCAACTCTGGCCCCAGACATCACTCGGTACCCCTACTCAAATCTCTGAATATGTTAGACATTAAGTCACTGCACATTCTCTCATGTGTATTATACATATATAAAACGCTGAACTGTAATGCCAATCCTGACCTCAAAAGCTTCATTGAAGGTTGTAACAGAACCCATGAGCATCACACCAGAAATAAATACAGTTTTGATATTCCAAGAGTACGACTTAATCAAACTAAAAATGCTCTACAAATCAAGGGACCCAGAATGTGGAATGACCTTCCCAACCATGTTAAAGATTGTACCTCTCTTAACCAGTGTAAGATAAAAACGAAGCACTACCTAATAAATTCCCTGTAACCTACCTTACCCCTGTATTGTCAACCCATGTCTGTTTTTTTTTAAACACCGCTGTTTGTCGACCTAATTATATTTGTGCTGCTTTTTCTGCCATGTTCCCCCCTTTCTTATTTTTATTTTTATTTGTTCTCAACACATTTTATACTTTAAACTCAATTAATATTAAGTTTTAGTCTTTAATGTTTTTCCTGCCCGAAACGCTTTGCGTAATAGTGGCTTTAGGCATTGTATGTACTAGCTCTATCTATAAACCTAGCAATTTTTGTAAAAATCTCTTGTATGTATGTACCTTACCTGAATAAACATTTATTTATTTATTTTATTTACCCCTTATTTAGTAGGGCGGGGGGGAGGAGGGGGTAGTCCCTACTAGGGACGAATACTACCCCCTACTTAGAGGCAAACAGGAGTGAAGGAAAGACCCCAGCTGACTCCAAGGGCGGTCAATCAATGAAAAGGCGGTCTGGATCTTGGGTCATTTCCTCTAACGCTCAACACCCATGTTCATTACACTTACTTGTTCAAGGAGCCATTTGTTAGATTATTTGTTTCACTTTGTCAGGAACGTCCTGTGCAGTTTTCCTTCAGTGTATTCTTTCTTCAGGTCTCCTCATGATTCTCCCTTAATCTACACATTTGTGTTGTATTTCAAATGCCATATTTATTAATTGTAGAACTTTCACTTCCGACAGTTTCTCCAATTTGTGCAGCAGTTTTATGTTGAGCACTGTATAAAACACTTTCAGACGGTCGAGAAATTTGCAAACAGCTTATATATCTCTGTGCAATAGGATTTCTGCCGTCCTGTCATAATTTTATGATGTTTGTGAAACATGTTTTGCATGTGTTTCATTATAAAGGTTCTTCTCTCTTAATGATCTACTGATTTCTTTCAAGTGATAATTTATTTGATGACATTGTATGGATACAGGTAAAGGACACCGGCCTACGGCTTAGCCTCTCCTGTCACTCTTTCCGTATATTACAACTATACTACCTGCCTTCCAGTTTTGTGGTAATGCAACGTGATGCCTCGTACATACTCAGCTTCAGCTTCCTCTAGTATGCACAGTGTAGTCTTTCCTGATACCCTGGTCTTTACCATATAATAATATTTTATTTACAAAAAGGTACAATGGGTTGGTAAGATTACATTAGCGTGATATTTTTACATTCTTCCAAAGTCACTCCCAGATACAAGGTACCATCTGGGAGATGAAATACTTCAAGAGTCAGAGAAAGAAAAAAACTTGGGGGTTGATATCACGCCAGACCTCTCCCCTGCAGCCCATATCAAGAGGATAGCATCAGCGGCATATGCCAGGCTGGCCAACATAAGAACAGCATTCAGAAACTTGTGTAAGGAATCATTCAGAACTTTGTATACCACATATGTTAGGCCAATCCTGGAGTATGCAGCCCCAGCATGGAGTCCATATTGTTATGATCCCAGGTAGCCGAAAAACGAGTCTCCTCTTGGAGAATTATTCTATCAAGCCTGACCTGACTAGAAGGCCTAGGAAATATAGAGGTGAAGACACAGATGTAAAATAGTTGGTTGGATTTAATGAACAATTTGAGATTATGGGCAATGAATAAGAAAATAGATAAATGACTAGTTAGGAGATGTGGATATTTTGCTGGAGGCGTGAGGCTCGTTTCTGGAGGGCTTTGACCTCACTTGAGTGCGAGACATTGCAAGGGAAAGCCGTGCTGCGTTGAGCTCCCGTCAGAAAGGAATCCCTAGTGATATATCTCCAAGAGAGGAGAAGTGTGCAGACGTTCCAGTTGTGGAATTGAGCTGGGAACGTTGTGGTCTCAAGTTCTGGACGGCGAGGAGTGTTTATTAAGCCGCCCAGAGACATTATCGTGGGCCGTGTGAGTGCCCTGACCAGACTGTCAGAGGGAGGAGCGCCCTCGACTCGGCAATCTGTGGTAAGCACGATTTAAGCCAGTTCATAGTGATTACTTGTAGTTGGTCGTGTGCCCAGCGACAGTAGCAATGTTTATTGATAAGTTAGACATGTTTTGGTAAGGCAGGAAGCCTAAATAAGAGGACGGAAATGAGAGACAGCGACGGTCCCATTGACCGCCTGAAGCCAACTGACTGGCGGCGGCGGAGGACCCTCCCCAAAGTGAGGAGGACCGCCGGGCAAGGTGGAGCATGGACCGGCCCAAACGGGGGAGTCCACTCTCACAGTATGTAGAGAGCAGATAAATGTTGGAGGTAAACATATTGTGTGGTTATTTTTGTTTGTGTTCAAGGGGAAACATTTTTATTGGAGTGTCAATGGGTTGCAGGTTTGTCTTTGGGGAAGAAGTTGCTGAGAACTTTGAAGCCAGCACAGAGGGAGTAGTTTGAGACTCCAAGGTAGTGGAAGAGTAGGGCCTCGAGGTGAGGAGAAGCAGTGAAGAGGAGTGTCACGTGCATCTGTAGAGGTTGTGAAGCACCATAACTGCTCGAGGAAACTTCATGGTGTAGCAGCCTGGAGAGCTGTGGAGGACCCTAGTAGAAGTGGCGAAGCACCATAGTTGCCCAAGGAAACTTCGTGGTAGCAGCCTGGAGGAGCTGCAGAGGATCCTGGTAGTTAAACCCAGAAGAACCTGAAGAGATCAGGTTAGTGAACTTCCAGATGTGGAAGGGAAGTTCTAAATGATCACTTGTAGGGAGGTGATAGTGTTTGGTTATCATTAGCGTGCAAGACGCAGTGAAAGGTGAGTGATTGTTTGCCATTCTTGTGCCGAGGCGTGTGTATACTGAAGTTTAGAGTTACAGTCGTAGGCTGGATTACCTACAGACGTATGTGTTCTAGGACTGATAGGGTGATCGTTGATCATTGTTGTGTATCAAGGAACATTATACTGATATATATATATATATATATATATATATATATATATATATATTATATATATATATATGTATTGCATTCATACGCTGATTTTCCTTGTACATGTTTATAGGTATATATTCTCTTACTGATAGTGCAGCATTGTATTATAGACTTGACCTACTTAAGGAGGTTGGTATATTAGGTGGTGAATCAGAAGATAGGATACCACTTGATAAGCAGATGATAGAGTTCTTATGGTGTTGGAGTGCAACCTGACTGAAATAGTATAGAGTGTAGGATTCATTATTATTATATTTTGTATGTGATTTGTCCAGTAAATGTATTCAAATTTGCTGGTGTTTGCCCTTGTCCTAGTGAGGCTTCCCAGGGGTAGTAAGAAAGAGGAGAGAGAGAGAGAAAGAACTAAGAACCACTGCTGTGGACAGGGTAGAAGTATACTAATAAGTCAAAGGGGATTGAGGAGATCATATCACATAAGGAGAGAGTGGGGAGTCACAGCGGCTCGAGTGGGTGTGTGCACGTGACAACGAGGCTAAGTTTGGAGCCGCATCCCCTAAACGTGTGACGTTGAGCCCCTCTCCGAGAGCCAGAAGTGCCCAGTGTGATCTCCTGGTAAAGTATAAGCACTCTACCGAGTGTGGGTTGGGTGTCCAGAAAGAAGGATCAACGACGACAACCCCACCAACCACTCTACATACTATAATAATATCTAGTCAAGGATAAGACCAAACTGGAAAAGGTTGAAAGGTTTGCCACCAGACTAGTACCCGAGCTGAGAGGTATGAGCTACGAGGAGAGCCTACGGGAATTAAACCTCACTTCGCTGGAAGACAGAAGAGTTAGGGGGGACATGATCACCACATTCAAGATTCTCAAGGGAATTGATAGGGTAGATAAAGATAAGCTATTTAACACAAGGGGCACACGCACTAGGGGACACAGGTGGAAGCTGAGTGCCCAAATGAGCACAGAGATATTAGAAAGAACTTTTTTAGTGTCAGAGTGGTTGACAAATGTAATGCATTAGGGAGTGATGGGGTGGAGGCTGACTCCATACACAGTTTCAAGTGTAGATATGATAGAACCCAATAGGCTCAGGAACCTGTACACCTGTGATTGACGGTTGAGAGGTGGGACCAAAGAGCTAAAGCTCAACCCCGCAAGCACAACTAGGTGAGTACATAGCATTTCAGGCAGGTCCTTAATCTAACATATCAGGTTGATGAAAAGATACATTGTAGAAAGATTTTATATCAACAATATTAATTGACAGAGGTGATTACACTGGCTGAAATAAAGTACTTAATTAGTCTTAAGTACTAATATTGGGGAAGTGAGTAGTAAAAGATAGTGTGAGTTTGAAGTACAGGGTAGGAAACTATGAGGATGTAATTGGGCAACTTTTTGTTTTTACTATTCAATAAGAAATAGGTTGGAACATTTTTTAATTCATCATGGAGTGAATTCCAAAGACCTTTTATTTGCATGGAGTGTTTTCACAGATTTAGCCTAACTCTGGGGATATCAAAGCGATTTTATTTTGGTGTAGTGCTCATGAATTCTATTACACCTATCAAGGAAAAGTTTCAGATCAAGATTAGCATTTAGGAACAAGGTTTTGTACCTGTAGATAGTTCATGAGAATGTGTGGAGTGAGTGTATGTTTAGCATGTTAAGGGATTTAAACAAGGGGGGCTGTGTGTTGTCTGAAAGCAGAGTTTGTTATTGTACTGATAGCAGATTTTTTCTGGGTGATGATGAGCTTGAGGTAGGTTTGCAGTGGATGAACCGCATGCACAGATACCGTATGTAAGACAGGGATAGATGAGCGCTTAAAATAATGAGTTGAGAGCAGAGTTTCGACCATAATATCTGATTTTAGAAAGAATACCAACAGTTTTGAGACTTTTTGGTAATGTGTTGTATGTGGGTACTGAACTTGAGTCTCTTGTCTATGTATAGGCCAAGGAACTTTCCATCCTTTTTATTACTAATGTTAACATTGTCTATGTGAATCTGAATTGGGAGAAGTGGAAAAGGTTGTATCATTGATAACTACATACTTGTGTCTGTTACTAAGATAGGATCAGATGTAGTTCAGAGCAAGGCCTCGGATTCCATAATTGTGAAGTTTAAGTAAGAGGTAGTTATGGTTAACAGTATCAAATGCCTTTCTCAGGTCAATGAAGAGTCCAATTGGGAACTAATTTTGTCAAGGACTGTGTAAATAATATCGAGCAGGCTAATAATTGCATTATTACTCTTTTGGGAGCAGAAGCCAAACTGACTGGGACTTAATATGTTGAATTTTACGAGATAGGAGTAGAGCTGTTTATAAATAATTTTTCAAACATGATAATATAAGTAGATTTGATATTGGTCTGCAATTGTTTATGTCTGCCGGATTGCCTCCTTTATGATCTGGCGTTATTCGTGTTTATTAAGGATACCAGGGAATGTATGACACTATAGAAATTTGTTGAACAGCAGAGCTATAGGTGGCGCAAGGGCATGGGAGGCACTTTTGTTTACCATGGATGGTATTTCACTAATGTTCCCAACTTTGGTTTTTAGTGAGTGAATAATAGACATAACATCTGTCGGGCTGACTGGTGAAAGGAGAAGAGAGTTTGGATAGCTGCCTGAGAGATATGTAGTGACATGTTTCTAAGTCTGTGGGATTTTTCTGGCAAGGTTAGCACCAACTGAAGAAAAGAAGCTATTAAATTCTGTTGCCGTTTCTAAATCTGTTGAAGGTGTATAACCATCCTTGGAGAGTTTTATCTGCTTGATATGTGATTGCTGTTTAGATCCTAGGATGTTAGAGATGGCTTCCATGTGTTTTTCATGTTTCCTTTTGCTTCTTTGAATCTGCTCTAATAATAGGAAAGTTTCGCTTGTCTTATTATACTGGTAAGGATTGACGAGTATTTCTTTCCTACTTCTTTTGTAACTAGGCAAATCCTAAATTTGTTTTCATGTTCATGTTTCTTGTTGATTGCTTTGAGTATGCTACTTGTGAGCCAGGGAGTGTTCAATCTTTTGCCAGTTACTTGCACGGTGAGGAGAGTTTCCCTCCACTGTGTAGTCTCTTTGTTCTCCTGTCATCTAATTCCATTTCCATAACTTTACATTTGCTTGTGTTGAACTCCTGGAGTCATTTCTCTGACCATCTCTGCAAGCTGTATCTGTGTGTGTGAGTGCGTCTGTATGTGTGCGTGTGCTCCGCGCTCCAAATAACGGTGAGCAACATATGTGCAACACCTACCCAATAACCAGCCCTGAGGGCGCTACCAGTGCGAGGTAACAGAGTAATACACAGAGGTAACGAGGACATTACAAT
>WNGS01169498.1:31161981-31185547 GCA_020271785.1 Procambarus virginalis
TGAACCTCTTCAGTGAGGAGGATTTTCCACCGCTTCCTGTGAAGGAGGTTTCTGTGGCTCTGGACGATTCTCTGGCCGCGGATATGCCCTCTGTGTCGCCTGATGCGCCCCCTGTGGTGGTGACTTCCCCTCCGGAGGTTGTGTCATCGCCTGGTGTTTCTCCTGCTCCGCCCAGTGTCTCTGGGATTCTTCGGCAGACACTCTGTTCGAATCGTGTACGTGACCTCAATCAAGGTCACGGCCTTGATCAAGATCACGGTGGTAAGACTCTAAGCACCTTGATCCAGGAACCCACCTGCGAGCGTAGGACATCTTAAGAAGAAGAAAAAGCGTAGGGCCATATTAAGAAGTTCCGATTACTTGTACGTTAATGTACTGAAACAAGAGGATAATTATTGTTAGAACTGCACGGAAAACAGAAGGACTGTAAGCGCGGGAGGGGGGGGGGGAGAAGAGAAGGGGGCGATGGGAAAGGGAAGAAGAGGACGTAGAGTAAGCAGCAGGCAGGCAGGCAGGGGGGGAGGGGGGGAGGGAGCAGAGAGGGGAGAGAGAGAGAGAGAGAGGAGAGAGAGAGAGAGAGAGAGAGAGAGAGAGAGAGAGAGAGACAGGCGCAGAACATCCAGCAGCCTGATGGCCCAACAGGCCACAACGATAACACGTCGAGGCTGGCGGGCGTAAAACACACGAACGTGTAACCCCATCAGACGCACAGAGGACGGAATATCCTCCTGGTAGCCTCATGCCCAGGGTGCGAGTGTTCGTCCTCACACCCTTAAGTGGGCTCGAAGATACCACGTTCACCCGCACACTAACGACGGCGCCAAAACGGCCCGAAGTACCGCCGGAGCAGACCTCCGGAAACTCCAACGGAGCCCCATGCACGCTGACGTAGGGAGGGCACCACTCCGATCAGATATGGAAACAGTGCCCGCCCAATCCTGTAGAGTAGTTCCGCCCCTCGTATCGACGTTAGAAATTCACGGTACGCCAAATCCTCTGTGAATTTAATTAAGAATCACTCGATGTGCCGTCACCAGCTCGACACCGTAAATATCCATCACAGGTATATGCAGCTGCTCACACATCTGCGCAATCTCTCGGGTACCCAGCCCGGCTTGAAAACTCCAAGCCCACAGACTGAGCCCTCAGATGGTGGGAGGGGGACCCCCATCTTGAAGTTCCACGTCAGCACTGTCCGAGCAGAGACACCGAACGGCCAAAATTGGTAACAATCACCAAACCGCCGAAGCGAGCAGCGGACACGTCCACTCGCCACGACAGCTAGTCGAGCTCGCGCTTACAGTCCACCTGTTTTCCGTGCAGTTCTAACAATAATTATCCCTTGTTTCAGTACATTAACGTATAAGTAATCGGAACTTCTTAATATGGCCCTACGCTTTTTCTTCTTCTTAAGATGTCCTACGCTCGCAGGTGGGTTCCTGGATCAAGGTGCTTCGAGTCCTACCACCGTGATCTTGATCAAGGCCGTGACCTTGATTGAGGTCACGTACAAGGTCAACCTTGTACGTCCAACGCTCGCAGATGGGAAAAGGGAGAATCGAAGCGAATTTGGTTGTGGGAGATTCTCAGGTGAGATATTTAGACAGAACGTTTTGTGCCAGAGATAGGGGTAACAGGTTAAGGGTGTGCTATCCGGGAGCTGGAATTGGTGATATTGTTGGAAACATGAATGATATTATGAAGGGAAATGGGAACAAACCCATTATTTGTTTAAGTGCAGGGGGTAATGATGTTGGGCGAGTTAGGAGTGAGGAACTAATGCAAAGATTCAAGACAGCAATAGAATTAGTTAGGAGCAAGGGAGGAATCCCGATCATATGTGGCATTCTTCCAAGAAAGGGAGTGGGAAATGAATGGATGTCGAGGGCACTTGGTGTCAATTGCCGGCTGGAAAGATATTGCAAATCAAATGCAATATCTTTCATAGACAACTGGGAACACTTCTATGGAAGGAATGTAATGTATGCTCGTGATGAGGTGCACCTATCGAGAGCTGGGGTTGTTGCTGTTGCAAACTCGTTGGAAGAAGTGGTTAAAGGTGTTTGTTTGGGTTTAATTAAACTGTTAGTAGATAGAGGTATGGGAATTGATTTGGAGGAAGGAGGTAATAAAAGTATGTGTTTGTGGGAGAAAGGAATTGGCAAAATGATCAGGGAAAGAGAAGGGCCTCAAAATAACTATTCACTTAGGGTATATTACACTAACAGTAGAAGTCTAAGAAATAAAATTAACGAATTAAATGCTCTTGTCTGCACAGAAAAAATAGATATTATTGCACTTACCGAAACGTGGATGAATGTAGATAATAGAGAACTATTAGCTGAATATCAAATAAATGGATTTAAACTATTTCACACAGATAGATATATTAGACGAGGAGGTGGAGTAGCCATATACGTTAGGGACAATTGAAATGTAGTCTCAAAGAGGGAATCAAAACTGAGCCACACACAGAAACCATTTGGATAGAATTAAACGAAAAAGCAAATAATATTTTATTAGGAGTTATATATAGGCCACCAAATTTAGACAGAATGGAAGCAAAGCATCTATGGGATGAAATATCTAGGGCATCTAGATCTAACAGTATTTATGTCATGGGTGACTTTAATTTTAGTGGAATAAACTGGTTGAACAAAACAGGGATTAGTGAAGCGGAAGATTTTCTAGAATTAATTGACGATTGCTTTCTTACGCAACACATTAAGGAACCAACACGGGAAAACAATATTTTAGATTTAGTGTTAAGAACATAAGAACATAAGAACAAAGGCAACTGCAGAAGGCCTATAGTCATGGAGGATTTAAGGGATTTAATCAAGAATTGAGCAAAGGTATATTCACAAAAGTCGTCTCTATCACTAATGACGCTATTGCAGATGAAGGTATCTTGGTAATATATAGCTGTGCCACCTCCTTTTTTATTTGGCCTACAGTTCTGAATAGCTTTATAACCAGCTAAGTTGTAGAATTAGGTATAATCTTTACTTAGCTAGGTTTCTGTTATAATAATGAACGATAGAAGCCCCACCTAGCCACACCCACCCAGTATATAGTTATGGACCGATTGCGTTGTTTACAGAGTGTAAAATCATGTGGACGAGGATTGTTGGTCATGCAGCTTGGTGGATCACGTAGCCAGGCAGAAGGTCGCAGGGCGCATCATTTACCCATCTTAAAGTTTGGCGAGTCGCGTCGGGGCGTGGGATCTGTAACAGAATACTGATTGAGCTGCTTCTCAAGGCCCCGGTTTGTGGGTCCGGGAGCTGAGCGGCCACGCCCTGGAACTCGTCTCCACCCGCCTGCCAGGCTGATGTAAGGGCGGCGTTCCCGCACTTGTTCCCTAACCTCGGACCAGGTTAGCTTAAAATGGTAGCTTAAAAATACTTTTCCTGGCAAGCTTATGAATGTAAAACCTGAGGCAAGCAGCTGCGAAGGTCGTTGTTGCTTGAACGGATGCGGTTACCAGTGACCACCAGAAATGCTCTTACACAACTGTCCTACCTAATTATGCTTGCCGGGGTTGAGGGGGTAGGGGATTATCAGGAGAAAGAGCCAAGCCATTACGACTATATAGCATTGGCAAGGGGTCAGGATAAAGATTTTGGATGAGACGGGGGGAAGGAATGGTGCCCAACCATATGGATGGTTGCGGATTGAACGCCGACCTGCATCTAGCGAGACCGTTGCTCTATCGTCCAGCCCAAATGATTGGGTTTGCCGGGGTTGAGCTTCAACCTTTTCCACCACCCCCACTTACCAGCACATTGCATCTCTTCAATATTCGGAGAACGAAATAATATTTGTATTTTATTTGTGGAACAAATGAGTGCTCAAATTTCACCTGAGTCCCCTTGATCCATTACCACCCATAATCTTGTCTCCCCTAACCGAGGTGGGTTAAGGGGGAGAGAGGGTGTCGAGTGGAATATTTCGGGCAGAGAGAGGATGACAAGTGGAACATCTGGGCGAGAAAGAGTTTTCTTCTCAACACACACACACACATACATGGAAAAGAAGTTCCTGTAAAAAAAAATTAATAATAGGTACAGGTGTTGGGTTGGTTGTTTCTTCAGAGGTTGCTTGGCGTGTCACCTTCCGTTTAATGACGTCTTCAACATAACCGTTAGAGAAGCCATTATTGACTAGGATCTGCCTTACTCTACAGAGTTCCCCGTCGACCTGCTTCTAACCTGAGCTGTGAGTTAGAGCTTGGTCGACGTAGGCGTTGAGAACACTCTGCCTATACCTGTTCGGACAGTCGCTGTTAGCATTAAGACACATTCCTATGTTCGTTTCCTTAATGTAGACTGCAGTAGGGAAGCCTCCATTCCTTTCCGTGACTGTTATATCTAGAAAGGGGAGCTTCCCATCACTTTCTATCTCATAAGTGAAACTTAACACTGAATTTTGCTGGAAATCCTCCTTCAACTGCTGTAAATATCCGACATCAGGTACCTGCACAAATATGTCGTCAATATACCTGCAGTATATCGCAGGTTTCAAGTGCATATCAACTAAGACCCTCTGTTCTGCTCTGACCCTCTCTACGGTACCCACGTAAAAATTCGCGAACAGGACATCGAAGGGAGAACCCATGGCGACCCCATCCACTTGTTTATACATGTGCCCATCAGGACTCAAGAAGGGTGCCTCTTTAGTGCAAGCTTCGAGTAACTTCCTCAGTATGCTCTAAGAGTATGTCTAGAGGGGTACAAACCGGATCACGATACACTCTGTCCTTCATCATCCCGATTGTTTCGCCCACTGGCACGTTGGTAAACAGCGACTCCACATCCAGAGAGGCTCTCATCCCCATGGCCTGTGCTCCCCGCAACAAGTCAACAAATTCCTTTGGAGACTTCAGGCTGAAAGCACAAGGCACATATGGAGTCAGCAGGCAGTTGAGTCGCTTAGCCAATCTGTATGTGGGTGTGGGTAACAGGCTGATGATTGGCCGAAATGGATTTCCGGGTTTGTGGGTCTTGACATTGCCATATGCATAACCGGGCTATTATTCCCCAGTAACCTTTGACAGATGGAGTCCAGATTTCTTGGTGTTCACAGTTTTAATCAATCTGTTTACCTTGGTTTTCAATTGGGTTGTAGTATGCCTTGTGACCCTTTGGAATTTTGTTTGGTCGGGGAGGATGAGGTTCATCTTTGCCAGATATTCGTCTTTTTTAAGAATAACATATATTGGCGACTTGTCATCTCTCCTGGCGACTATCTCCTTATTCTCACGAAGGCTCTTAGCTGCCGCTTTGAGCTCAGGGGACAGCATGGTGCTTCTGTAGTTACCTCGAATCTTTCCTCTGTCTGCAATATGTTCTGCTTGCAAGGTGTCTTTAGTGGTAACCTTCGTTTACGTCTCGAGGTCGAATATGTCATCCAATAAGATCTCCAACTCCACTTTCCAGGCCATCCCACTTGGTCTGGACATAACGTGACAGTTTATACCCAGATTTAAGAGAGTGATTTGGTCCTCAATGAGGTTGATTCCAGCAAGGTTTAAGAAGCCATCTGGGTCGTGGAATCGCCATAGGTCCTCCAAATAATGCTGTCAGTTTCTTGATGATCCTGGTTTCGGTACTGTGGCGATGTCGATCAGTAAGGATGTCGAGGTGTTGATCGGTTCGAGTACGCAGGTCTTCATCGATGTTGGTGTTTCTCCATTGGTCTGTAGCATGAAGTAGTTGCGTTTTCTATCGTTGATTTCATTTTCTGCCTTGTGTATCTGATTTCGAATCAGATCTTGGCGATATATTATCGTGAAGGCTTGGTTTCTTGCTGCTGGGTAGTGCATTTTAATATTAGTATATTTTGGTAGCAGTCTTTCTTGTAAACGCACGACCCAGTAGCCAGAACGCACTTCTCGGCCTACTATGCAAGGCCCGATTTGCAAAATAGGCCGGGTGATTTTCTTTATTTTCAAAATATTTTTTCTAATTGGTTTATTTGAAATATTATTATTATATTATATTAAGAACATAAATTATTGAATTAGTTATTTTAGTTTAGGTTAAGTAGGGTTGGTTAGGTTCGGTCATATATCTACATTAGTTTTAACTCAAATTAAAAAGAAATTAACAATGTGCCTGTTGATAATCCTAAAATTTTATTATAATGTATCTACTAATCTTCGTCAAATTTTCTTACAATGTACCTGCTAACATTTCTAAATTTTGCTAGAAATTAACTACTTAAAATTATCTGTTAGATTGTAACGTACGTTTATGTTACGTTGTTGTGTTGATTGGATACAGTGTTTAGTGAGTTTCATATTTATTTAGTAGTCCTGGATACAGCAGTGTCGTAGACGTTGAGACGAAGCCTGGGGCAGAGCAGAGAGCTGAGTGAGGCCGGAGTCGCGGAGCTCTATGTGGGAGAGCGTGGCGGCTGGATTGGGAATTGCGAGTGTCTGAACTCGGGGAGCGATAGCGTTGTAGCTGGATGTGGTCGTAGTCTGCTGTCTGCTCTGTGTCGAAGCTGTAGCGTCTTGGGTCGACTAGAACTGCCCAAGCCGAGTACTACATTCTTGACTGGAGATTGTACTGTTTTCTATTCATCAAATCGTTGCTTATATGGTGATTACACCTCAGCTTCCTCCAACAAGGTGAGGAGAGTATTACCTGTAATTGGGGAAAGGATTGAAGCTTCTGTGATTAGTTATGCTATGAAGATAATGAGATAATGGAGCGAGTATAAGATTAACTCGCTACAGGATCAAGGACTTGCCTGAAACGCTATGCGTGTTAGTGGCTTTACAAGAATGTAAAAACATCAATATTAAGTTCTCTCATAAACCCAATGTACCTTCTTGTATATAAATACATAAATAAATAAATAAATAAATAAATAAATAAATAAATAAATAAATGTGTGGTTGGTAGGGAAGTAGTAGCAGTATGGGTGGCTGGTGTCAGAGGTGGGGGGGCATAGTTTGGCAACCCGTCCTCAGACCAAGTCTATTCCATCTAGCGGTCGACCCCAAAGATGCATTCATTATTTTCGCATGCTATTTATTCAAAATAGGATTTTTTTCAAATATAATTAACATGGCTTTACATTAGCATCCTATGCATATTTAGACACTGTTTAGGTTAGGTTAGGTGTTTAAGTTCTGTTGCCAATTATTTGTATTTGTAGTACGTGGGCGAAGCATTTACACATCCTGTCCTCGACTCAAGTCCTTTACATCCATCGGTCGACCCCACAGACGTATTCATAATTTTTTACATGCTGTTCATTCAAAACGGGAATTTTCTCATATATAAATTAATATTATAATAGCATATTGTGCAAAAATATATATAAGCATAGGTTAGGTTAGGTGTTAGGTTCTGTTGGCGATTATTTGTATTTGTAGTACGTGGGTGAAGCATTTATAGCGTTGTGGTTCGAACAAAATTCGTCAGTGAAGCACTTGTCCCGGAAGTGTTCGTACGAAATCAGTTGTGAGTCGTGTGTAAACCGTTTTTCATTCATAAACAGGGGGTTTGGCAGGTGCATGGAATGGACTTTAGGCCTTTGTTCAGAGGACGGGCTGAGTTTGGATGGCAGTTTCTGTGAGGATGCTTTGTGTGGTTTTCGTGATTTGAGAGACGTAGGCGATTGGTGCAGTGCGGACTGATTGCTGAGTTTTGCTTAGTGTGAGGTTTGCTGTTTGGATGGGTGGGTGGGGGAGGGTGGATTGTACGTTTTCTCTGATGATTGGACAGGCGCTGTCTGGAGGTGCAGGAGGGGGGACTGTGAAGGATGTTTACCAGAGTTTACCCGAGGGCCACTAGCACTAGTGGCCTCGACGAGGACAGGAAGCCAGTGACTTGTCGAAGGGCTACCCATTTGCCTTCATGATCTTTTCCAGCTGTAATTTAAAAGTTAACAGAGTTTCGGTATTTACAGCTTCCGCGGATATGCGTTTCCATGGGTTAATAATAATAATAATTATTATTTTTATTTGCAAGAAGGTTCAATGGGTTGGTGAGATTACACAAGACTGGTATTTATGACTGATACCAGCCACCCACTACCTGTGCTGTCAGGGTGCTCTCTCACCCCGCTACCTGTGCTGTCAGGGTGCTCTCTCACCCCGCTACCTGTGCTGTCAGGGTGCTCTCTCACCCCCACTACCTGTACTGTCGGGGTCCTCTCTCACCCCGCTACCTGTGCTGTCGGGGTCCTCTCTCACCCCGCTACCTGTGCTGTCGGGGTCCTCTCTCACCCCGCTACCTGTGCTGTCGGGGTCCTCTCTCACCCCGCTACCTGTGCTATCGGGGTCCTCTCTCACCCCACTACCTGTGCTGTCGGGGTCCTCTCTCACCCCGCTACCTGTGCTGTCGGGGTCCTCTCTCACCCCACTACCTGTGCTGTCGGGGTCCTCTCTCACCCCGCTACCTGTGCTGTCGGGGTCCTCTCTCACCCCGCTACCTGTGCTGTTGGGGTCCTCTCTCTCCCCGCTACCTGTGCTGTCGGGGTCCTCTCACACCCCGCTACCTGTGCTGTCAGGCTGCTCTTACCCACAACCTGTGCTGTCAGGGGGCTCTCACCCCACTACCTGTGCTGTCAGGGTGCGCTCACCCCGCTACCTGTGCTACCTTTAACTGAATCCTGATGTACAGCATAGTCTACAGTTTAACCAAAGTTTTCTGAAAGTGGAGAGACATGGTTTGAGGCATTTGTTTGGCAGAGAGCAACATTTTAGGTGGAAAGAAAAATGGCGGCAACGAGAGACGTTTTGAAGGAGGAAGGAGTCGGATGATGTCATCATTGACCAATGAGTGGGGAAGAAAGGCCGTGACGTGCCACGAGCAGAGGGTTCGTGATTGGTGACGACGACAGTTGTAAGTGTGGGGTCAAGGAGGTCACATGCTTCTCGTCGCTCTTCCAATTTGAGGTGTAAGTTCTACGAGCATTGGTGAGGGAAGTGCCGTGGAACTGTGACAGAGGGACGTTCTGTCAGGAAGAAGACGACGGTTATGTTGTCTGCCTCGTGGACTCAGGAGCGGTATTGTGAAGCTAGTGAAGGGTGAGTGTGGTGTTGTGTCCTCTGTGGAACCTTCAAGAGGTCTTGTGTGTCCCAGGTAAAGACAGTGCGACAGGTGAACCAAAGTTGGTGCCTGGGTCTAACCCCCCCCCCCCACACGAAAGTCAGGAAGAGAAATTCGACTGCATGAATCAAGTTAATCATACTAATAAGTGCATCGTTAGTGCTTTTTTTGGGTCTGAAGCCATATTGACAAGAGCTAAGTATATTGTGTTTGGCTAGATAAGAGTAAAGCTGCTTGTAGATTAGTTTTTCAAATATTTTTGACAAGTTAGGCAGGATTAATATGGGTCTGTAGTTGTTAACATCTGTGAGATCACCAAATTTGTGGACGGGTTACTCTCGCTTTTTTTTAGAATATCTGGAAAGGTTTGGAGTTCAAGTGACTTGTTGAAGAGCACTGCAATAGCAGGGGCTAAAGATCTGGAGTTTTTTTTGTAAATTAAAGTTGGTATCTCCTCAAGGGCACTAGACTTGGTTTTAAGGGAAAGGATTATCTCATTGACGTCAGAGGAATTAGTAGGCTTTAGGAAAAGAGACTGTGGATAGTTACCTGTAAGATAGTCCTTAACATCAGTACTGGAAGATGGAATATCGTTTGCAAGGGACGACCCAATGGAAGAGAAGAACCTATTGAACTCAATAGCAGAATCAGAGGCTGAAAGCTGACCATCGTTTTTGGGTAGGAGTGTTGGTTTGTTATTTAAAATCTTCTTTGATCCCAATATTTGAGAAATTGTGCTCCAAATTTTTTTTTAATGTTGCTCTTTATTTGGGTAAATTTATCTTCGTAGTATTTAGTTTTGGCTCGTCTAATTATTTTAGATAGCAATAACGAGTAATTCTTTGAGAATTCTTTGGAGACGGTTCCTAACCTATACTTCTTCTCAAGGTCATGTTTTTTATTAAAGGATTTAAGTATTCCCTTTGTAAGCCAAGGATTGTTAAGCCTTTTGGTTGTGACTTGTTTTGTAAGCATAGGACAGTGGGTGTTATAAAGGCTAAGAGTTTTTTGAAGAAAAGATTGCACTGCTAGGTTGATGTTCCCTATGTTACCTAACTCGGACTCCCAGTTGACATTATCAGCAGCAGTTATAAAATTGTCTATAGCAGTTTCATTGTGCAGCCTAAAGCTTAACTCCCTTGACTCTAAAGGTGGTTTGTTAATGTTAGTTAAGAGAAATGTGGGGTAATGGTCTGTAGTGCTATCGGTGATTATACCTGAAGTAAGCAGAGAGGTTATGTTGGTCCAGATGTGACCTAGAGTCGTGGCAGTACAATCAGTGATTCTAGTAGGTCTAGTGATTAAGGGTATGAGGAAGCAGGAACTCATACAGTTGAGGAAGCTAACTGAAGTGTGAAGGGAAGTGACATTGACATTAATAAGCCATATGTATATTATGAATAAGAAGTAATATTGGCAACTGAAATGCAAGATATAATAGGTAATGGGAGGAACGACGAGTGCACTTAACGATGGCTGGAGAGGGACAGAGAGGCTGGTGAGTGTGGCGCCACCTGGAGTGACAGATGCCTCCAGTAGTGGTGGTGTGTGAAGGGTTTCATGTGAAATAGTTTTGTTTAATTTAAATTTGTTTCTTTGTGGAGGAATGACTTATTTTAGTATTTTATACTTAAAATTATAGGTTCGTGTGTTCGACATGAAGTTGGTTCATATGATGGCCAGTCAGAGGGGGGTGCTACTGGCCTGTCGACATGGAGTGAGTGAGAAAGCAAATGAAAAAGGATTTAATGAAAACGATTCCTGATCTGTGACCAACTAACGCTATTGGGTATTGGGCATATATAGTCTCAGCTATCCAGTACTTTTAATAGTCTGCCGGTGTTCGGAATCTGCAGGACTGCCACGATGACATTCGGCATATCCTTGATGCCCAAGGCCATTCTGTCCTCCAGGTAGAATCGTTTACTCGTCCCCCTCGTGGTCGTCGCCGTCAACCCCTTCGAGTTGTGAAGATCACCTTTGATGGTAGAACCCTTCCATCCTCTGTCATTCTTGCTGGTGCCAGGTGCTCTGTCCAGGAGTATATTCCTTCTCCTCGGCTTTGTAACAAGTGCTGGAGGTTTGGGCATGGTGCTCTCCGCTGCTCTGGGACTCTCTCTCTGTCCTTTGTGTGGGGGTGAAGGTCACTCTAAGTCGGAGTGCCCTTCTCCCCAAGCTCGCTGCCTCAACTGCGGTGAGGCAGCTTCCTACCTTCTCCCATGCCTGTGTCCATTACAAGCATGAGGCAGCCGTCCTCAACTTAAAGCACCGGGAGCGTTTATCTTTTCCTGAGGCGAGGCGCCAGGTTCGCCGGCTCCCGCCTTATGCTAACATCTCTTGTGCTCGCGTGTTGCGCTCTTCCTCTCCTCGTCCTTCCCACCTCCCTCAGACTCACAACCGTTTCCGGGCCTTGGACCCTGATATGCCCGCTGTCCCCTCCTCTGTTCCTTTGCGTTCTGTCCCGATGGGTCCCCCTCCTGGTCCTCTGTCTGGGGTTCCCCTTCTTTCTACCCGGTCTGTCATGTCTCCTGTGTCTTCTTCCTCGTCTCCCTCCGATCCTCCTTCCCATCCTTCTCCTCCATCTATTGACTCTCCCCGCTGCCTGTCGGTCGCTCTCCTAATGGCCGTCGTGTGTGCTCTCGTTCCGCTTCTCCTGTTGAGACGCTGGAATCCGTTGCCCGGTACGTTGTTGCTGGGACACCGGTCTCTTTAAGTCAGAAGCGTAAACCTGGCTCCTCTCCTTCCTCCTCCCCGGCGGGTAAGAAGGCTTCGCTTTCTTCCTCAGCCCCTACTACTGGCTCTATTGCTCCTTCCCCTCCCATATCAGTGGTTGCGCCCCCTGTTCTTGCTATGGAGGTTTCTTTGGCCCCTGCTTCCCTCTCAGTTGCTGCCCTTGCTGAGGTATGGAGGTTTCTTTGGCCCCTGCTTCCCTCTCAGTTGCTGCCCTTGCTGAGGTGCGCTCCCCTCTTTCTACTCCCCCTCTTCCTGCTGCTGTCCTTGACTGCTCCTCTCCGTTGTCTCCTCCTCCTTCGCCCGCCCACCTCTGGTCTGTTCTCCCGCTTCCTTCCCTCCGTCTTTGCTCAGTTTACCCATGCCCCCTAACCCTGACTTTGCTGACCCTGATATTCTTTAACATGCTATGTTGCTCTTTCGCCTTTGTTTCTTCCTTGTTCTCTGTTGTTGTTCTTTCTCTTCTCGTCGTTGTCTATTCTTCAATGGAACGTTCGAGGTTATTACGCCAATTTCCTCGAACTCCAACTTCTGATTTCACGGTTTTTGCCCCTTTGTGTCTGTCTCCAGGAGCTGATGCTTGGTGCTCGTCTTTCCCCCCCCCCCCAGCCATTGCTGGGGCTCCTAATTCTTCTGCTCTCTTGATTCGCGCTGATGTTCCCTTTGTTCCTTTACTTTTTCCTTCGCCTCTCCATTGTTCTGCTGCTCGTATCTTTGTGGGGAAATGGTACACAGTTTGTTCCATTTATCTCCCCCCGAGTGTCCCGCTTTCTCTTCCTGATTTGAAACACCACCTTGACTCCTTGCCGGAGCCTGTGCTCCTGCTGGGTGATTTCAATTGTCGTCATTCTCTTTGGGGTGATGTTCTGACGAATACCCGAGGTCGCCTTCTTGAGCCATTTCTCCTCTCTTCTTCCCTGTCTCTTCTGAATTCTGGTGAGCCCACTCATTTGGACTCTCGGTCTCGCACCCTTTCCTGTCTTGATCTTTCTCTCTGCTCTTCCTCTATTTACTTCGATTTCACGTGGCAGATTCTTGATGACCTCCATGGCAGTGATCATTTCCCCATCCTTGTTTCCTTTTTCTCTTTTCGCCCTTCCCTCTCTTTCCCTAGGTGGCAGTTTGCTAAAGCGGACTGGAACCTATTTACCCTCAGTGCTGCTCTCTCTGACCTCTCCCTTCTGCCTCTCCCTCGCGCTCTCCTTTTTCATGACACTGTCTTCAACGCTGCCCTCCGCTCTATTCCTCGCTCTTCCTCTTAGGGTCCACGGAAGTGCGTTCCCTGGTGGAATGCGGACTGTGCTCGGGCTGTCCGCTGTAAGCGTGCAGCCTGGAAGAGGCACCGCCATCGGCAGACGACCGATTCTTTTCTTTTCTTTCGGAAAGCGAGTGCGGTGGCCCGTAGGGCCATCCGTATGGCTAAACGTGAATGTTGGGCTTCTTATGTCTCCACAATTACGTCCGAAACTCCCCTGCCACAGATATGGAAGCGTATCCGCAAGATAGCGGGTAAGTTTGTTCCCAATGTTTCCCCGGTCCTTCACCTCCGTGGTACTCTTGTGGCGGACCCGTTGCAGGTCGCTACCGAACTGGGTTCCCACTTTTCTTCTGTTAGCTCTGGTCTTCATCTTCCCCAATCTTTCCTTCTTCATAAACCTGTCCTTGAGTCTCGTCCTTTAGATTTCTGCACTCGTCTTCGACTTTCCTAAAACGATCCCTTCTCTCTCTCTCAACTTCGTTCTGCCCTGGCCCTCTGCGATTCTACGGCGTCAGGCTCCGATGATATTCATTTTGAGATGTTTTGCCATCTCCCTCCGTGCACGTCTCGGTATTTACTGAGCCTGTATAATCGGATCTGGGAGTCGTCGTCAGTCCCTGAGGACTGGCTCGATGCCGTTGTCCTCCCTGTTCGCAAACCAGGGTCTCTGGGAACTTCTCCTAAGGACTTTCGCTCTATTGCCCTCACAAGTTGTCTGCAAACTCTTTGAACGTATGGTTAACGTTCGTCTGATGTGGTTCCTGGAACACCATCACCTCCTCTCCCCTTCTCAATTTGGTTTCCGCAAGTGCCGCAGCACGACAGATGTCCTGGTGAACTTGGAGGTCTATATTCGTACTGCTTTTGCTGTGAGGACCTCCGTTGTTGCCGTCCTTTTTGACCTGGTAAAGGCTTACGACACCACTTGGCGATATCATATTCTATCCCAGCTTCATTCTTTTGGCCTTCGTGGTCATCTCTCTCTCTTTCTCCGCAGCTTCCTCTCTCGTCGTTCCTTTCGGGTGCGCCTTGGTACCGCTCTCTGCCTCTCTTCAGCAATACGAAGGTGTGCCCCAGGGTAGTGTTCTGAGCACTAGTCTTTTTCTGGTTGCCCTCAATGGTCTTCTTTCCTCTCTTCCTTCAGGTGTCTTCTCCGCTCTCTATGTCAATGATCTTACCCTTTGCTGTCAGGGTGATGATTCGCCTCTCCTTCAACGCCGGCTTCAACTTGCGATTGATGCCGTGTCGTCTTGGGCCACCGATCATGGCTTCAAGTTCTCTACTTTTATGACTTGTGCCATGTCTTTTACTCGAAAACGGGTCGTTCTTCGTCCCTCTTTGTCACTTTATGGTCATCCCACGTATTGTACCGCACCTCACTTTACCCTTCTCTCCTGCCTATTTATGTCCAGTACTCGATCTGTAAAATCACTCCTTCAGAAGATGTATTAATATACGAAAGTACTTAAGGAAATTCCTGTTTCATTTTCCTCCGTGGTCTGACATTGTCACATTTTTAATCACGTGTTTATTTTCGTGATACACACACACACACACACACACACACACACACACACACACACACACACACACACACACACACACACACACACACACACACACACATACACACACACATATATGAATAATGAAAACTCATTATATATATAATGAGACACACACACACATATATATATATATACATATATATATATATATATATATATATATATATATATATATATATATATATATAATGACATATGGTGGATATAAATAGAAGCTGTCTGGTATGGGACAATAGGCCTTCTGCAGTTACCTTCATTCATATGTTTTACAAGAGAGATGATAACATTTTCCTGCTTGCTATAATATAATGGGAAGAAAGTAAGGGGGAACTGATACTAGAATACGGATCGAGCGGACACCTGAGTAACGTTGGGGAAGAGTGAGTTACTTGTAGCTCAGTGAGTAGGTGTGAGTACATGACAGTATGTATGTAGCTGTGCCTCGAGTCCCCACCTTAATGACGTGAACCCTCCCTCTTCCACAGACTTAAATACACGTCCGGGTGTTTCCTTACGGAGGTCACTGGCATAGTTCTGGTGCCAGCGATGATAGCCTCAGTGGTGGCGCCTGCTCAGCCCGTCCTCCTAAGGTTTCCCAACGTCAAGAAAACGGTCAAATTAAGATGTCCTCTCCTAACCTACCTGAGGACTCAAAACAGTAAAGGGGACAGTATGTTACTTTCACCAGCCGCTTCCATTTTCTACTACGACAATTTTTGGCCTTATGTAACGCATACGAGCGACGTTCTTTTAAGAGTACAGGCTGGTCTGCTGGTGTTTTTGTTAATTATCACCCCTCAACGTGATACATGGTACTCTCGCCCACTACCTGTACTACTGTGGTACTCTTACCCACTACCTGTACTACCATGGTACCCTCCCCCACTACCTGTACTAGCATGGTACCCTCCCCCACTACCTGTACTACCATGGTACTCTCACCCACTACCTGTACCTTTATCGACGCCCTCATTATTCTCTGCATTACCTATATTATCACCCCACACCACCTCTTCCCCATCACTGCCACCATCAGTCTCGTCACAGTGACTGTCACTGCCAGTGTCCTTGTTCTCATGCTCATCCACTCCTCTCTCACTCTTCCACTCCTTCACTCCTCTCTCACTCCTCCACTCCTCTCTCATTCCTCACTCATCCACTCCTCTCTCATTCCTCACTCCTCCACTCCTCTCTCATTCCTCACTCCTCCGCTCCTCTCTCACTCCTCCACTCCTCTCTCACTCCTCCACTCCTCCACTCCTCTCTCACTCCTCCACTCCTCTCTCACTCCTCCACTCCTCTCGTATTGTCAAAAAACCGTCATCTCTTCAAGAGTTTCCTAGTAATAATATGAAAACACGTATTAAGGAAGGTACCAACGCAGAGATAACCACTGATAATAAACACTAAAAGATGTTAAATAAAGAGAAGAACGGGTGTAAACGTTAGCAGTAAACAAGAAGAATGGTAGCCAATCCTCTGGGAATCTCACAACAATAGATACTTGGGATGAGAGATATATGCTTGGCGTTTATGAACAATATTGCGTTTTTTTACAGCTGATCCGTGATAGCTTATTGGTCCTTAATTTTGGTGAGTACACAGTGATGTAACGAAGACGTTAACGCGTGCTAAGTGAGAGGAGGGGAAGGGAAGAGGAGGAGGCCGGTGAGGTAGTAGCCGTTTAACGGGCCTGGTATATGTAGCTGGTGAAGGTAACCCACGAAGATAGCAAGAAGGCCTTACCTCAAGGACACAAACACAATCTCGGATATTTTTAGCGTAGTATATCAGTTGTCAACTTGTTCATTGCCTGACCTTGATGGACGTTGTTTTCAAAGCGCAAAGCAAAGTTGTTTCATAATCCACATACATGAATAATTAATATTAATAATCACCCTTGCAGTCCTCTAGCGAAGCAACAACTTGCATTAGCACTCTACTTGGGTTACATTATTGGTGATAGACACTTATCAGAGATATGGTGATAAGCCTTCCAATCATCTCGAGATAGCCCGTGTGGTCGCCCTGCCCGCCCCAAACATCAGTTGCCTGCCTGAACAAGCAGTGTGTGTATCACAACTACCAAACACACCGCAGAGAAGTATGTAGCAAAGTTCATTTTATTGTTCCATGTCTGCTTTTGAGACTGACGGTGCCTTCTGAAAGGATGGTTATGTGTATTCTCACCCCTGACTGGATAGCATAGATGAATACTTTATTGATATATATATATATATATATATATATATATATATATATATATATATATATATATATATATATATATATAATATATATATATATATATATATATATATATATATATAGGTATATATATATATATATATATGTGTGTGTGTATATATACAATTATAGGTATATATATATATATATATATATATATATATATATATATATATATATATATATATATATATGTCGTACCTAGTAGCCAGAACGCACTTCTCAGCCTACTATGCAAGGCCCGATTTGCCTAATAAGCCAAGTTTTCATGAATTAATATATTTTCACAATTTTTTTCTTATGAAATGATAAAGCTTCCCATTTCATTATGTATGAGGTCAATTTTTTTTATTGGAGTTAAAATTAACGTAGATATAGGACCGAACCTAACCAACCCTACCTAACCTAACCTATCTTTATAGGTTAGGTTTGGTTAGGTAGCCGAAAAAGTTAGGTTAGGTTAGGTTAGGTAGTCGAAAAACAATTAATTCATGAAAACTTGGCTTATTAGGCGAATCGGGCCTTGCATAGTAGGCTGAGAAGTGCGTTCTGGCTACTAGGTACGACATATATATATATATATATATATATATATATATATATATATATATATATATATATATATATATATATATATATATATATATTGAACATGTTGAACAACATATATATATGTTGTTGAATATGACCGAAAGGGTAAGATTAATAATTCTAACACAAATCTTCTCAATATTTCTTACGTCTTTTTTCACTGTCGAGGGTAATTGAAAAATTAACTTTCCAAAATTCACTTTTTACATTTTTAATTTTGGTCTGACGCTTAGAAGCGTTTCGTAAGGCTTCTTACATTTTCAAAGACTTGGTGTACACATAACATACATCATGCTTTTTGTGTGTATATCGTGAAAATAAACACGTGATTTGCATCATGCTTTTTATTTGTTTTGGGTGAGGTGATATGACACAAATGTTTTGGGTGAGGTGGGTATTAATTGGGTATGAAAGGCATAAGAATGAAAGTAACTGCAGAAGGTCTATTGGCCCATACTTTCTCTTGGTGCTCCTATGTTGGTTCGGGGTTTTGAATGGGTAGAATATAGTTATGCGTTAATTGGCTGTTGATTGCTGGTGTTGACTTTTTGATGTGAAATGCCTCGCTGATGTCGAGTCTCCTGCTATCGCTGTATCGATGATTTCTGTGTTGTTTAAGATTTCTCTGGTGATGGTCTGGTTGTGAGAAGAGATTATATGTTCCTTGATGGAGACCTGTTGTTTGTGCATTGTTAATCACCTAGAAAGAGACGTTGTTGCCTTGCCTATATAATGAGTTCTTTGAGGCTTACAGTTCTAAAGTGGGCATATGAAGGCATAGACAACGTTGGTTTCCTTCAAGGCGTTCTATTTGGTGTCTGAGGAGTTTTTTATGAGTAGGTTGGCTGTTTTTTTGTTTTTGTAGTACATTGTCACTTGTACTTTCTGATTTTTGTTTGTAGGGATAACGTCTGTAGGGCTCTTTCCTCTGCTTTGTAGGCCGTGGAGAAGTTTCTGTAGAACAATTTTATTGGAAGTATGGGTATTGCGGTATTAGTTGTTCCGTTGCGTGTTGCACACCTCGCCACATTCCTTTTTTATTATGTCTTCAACATAACCATTGGAGAAATCATTGTTGACCAAAATCTGCTTTATTCTACATAATTCCTCATCCACCTGCTTCCACCCAGAGCTGTGAGTGAGAGCTCGGTCGACGTAAGCGTTCACAACACTCCGTTTTATCTCTCCGGGCAGTCGCTGTCAGCATTAAGGCACATCCCTATGTTTGTCTCCTTAGTATATACTGCATGATGAAAGCTGCCGTTCCTTTCCATGACTGTTACATTTAAGAAGGGCAGCTTACCCCCACTCTCCATCTCAAAAGTGAAGTTTAAAACTGAGTTTTGCTCGAAAGCTCCCTTCAACTGCAACAGTCATTCGGTATCCGAAATTTGTACAAATATGTCGTCGACATACCTGCAGTAGATGGCGGGTCTTTTGTCTAACCTGACCAGAACTCTCTGCTCAATAGTGCCCATGTAAAAGTTCACGAACAAGACACCCAGCAGGGAACCCATGGCAACGCCGTCCACTTGCTTATATATGTGTCCGTCAGGATTTAAGAAGGGTTCCTCTTTCGTGCAAGCTTCAAGCAGTTTTCGTAATATGCTCTTTAGTATGTCCAGAGGAGTGCTAGTCGGATCTCGATACACTCTGTCCATCATCATTCCAATAATCTCGTCCACGGGCACATTAGTGAACAGTGACTTCACGTCCAGGGAGGCTCTTACATCTGCGGCCCGTGATCCTCTCAACAGGTCAACGAAATCCTTCGGCGACCTTAGGCTAAACGCACTCGGTACGTAGGGTGCCAACAGCGAGTTGAGTCGCTTAGCCAGCTTGTACGTGGCCGGTGGTATCTGGCTGATGATTGGCCTCAATGGGTTCCCAGGTTTGTGGGTTTTGACGCTTCCGTAGGCATAGCCGGGTTTGTGTTCTCCAGTGATTTTTGGTAGGTGAAGTCCGGACTTTTTGGCGTTGACAGTTTCGATCAGTTTGTTTACTTTCGTTTTTAATTCGGCTGTTGTATCCCTCGTGACCCTCATGAATTTTGTTTGGTCGGAGAGAATAAGGTTCATTTTTGCAATGTAATCATCTCTTTCTAAGATTACGTATATTGGTGACTTGTCGCCTCTCCTTACTACCACGTTCTTGTTATCACCTTGAACCTTCTCCTCTCCGACCAAACAAACACTGTGAAAATTGATTAACAAAGACAGCACAATAACCTGATGTATCAATTAGAAAATCAGTAGAAGGCAAGAGGATGACTCAAACCTACACACTGGATACTCTCAGACATATGCCCTAAACAACTCGGCCATGACATGCTCAAAACCAATGCCGCCTGAGATTCATCTGACACCTTTAGGCCAGGTCTAGGGGTTCTGAGGCTTCCAGAACCTCCAACGCTTCTCTTCAAATGCATAAAGAAATCACTTTACCGTAATGTATGGAAGATAAAATCAGTAGCAGCCATGATGAGAATTCGAATCTGCAGCTGGGAAATTATGTATTGAACCACGTTAAGGACTATGACGTTGGGGACACCAGATGGTGATCCAAGTGAATTTGTCTGTCGTTGAGCGCCAGGTAGTGACCCACGCTAATATATGCTCTTGGGACACAAGGAACTTAGCCAAGTTAAGAAATATGCTGTTGGGACACCAGGTAGTGAACCACGTTAAGGAATGTTACTGAGACCACAAATATTGAGCCACGTCAATGATTATGCCGTTGGGACACCAGGTACTGAACCATGGTTATGATGTATGCCGTTGGGACACCAGTTACTGAACCATGGTTATGAAGTATGCCGTTGGGACACCAGGTACTGAACCATGGTTATGATGTATGCCATTGGGACACCAGGTACTGAACCATTTGCGGTAGAAAACAGACGGACTACAGAGGCCCAGATGAAACGCACCGCACACAAAGCTAGAGCAACCTCCACCTCTGCAGCAGCACTCACCCACAGATGTCCCGTGTGCGGGCGAGCCTTCCTGACCCAGAGAGGTCTCATCCTCCATCATCTGACTCACTGCCACCCACCTTCCACCTGGTATATTAAAGTGATGGTCATCTTCTCATCCGAAGGACGAACATCACTGTACCACGTCAAGGTGTCTGTCTATGGGACACCAAGTACTGAACTGCTTGTCAGCGTTCAGTGTCTGGAGTCTTTCAATGAAGAACCCATCCGCTAATCTATGTAGAATACATCTCTTCCTGTGTTGGTTGTATTGCTTTCTCTCATTGTCAGTTGTGTTGGTCTCCCTCAACCTAGGATGGTTGTGTTGCTTTCCTTCTCCATACGAACTTCCAATGGCGTGTACACATCTTGTTTGTTGCGTTCAGTATCCCG
This sequence comes from Procambarus virginalis, assembly GCA_020271785.1. Lineage (NCBI taxonomy): Eukaryota > Metazoa > Arthropoda > Malacostraca > Decapoda > Cambaridae > Procambarus > Procambarus virginalis. Next base: position 31,182,814 of record WNGS01169498.1, read on the forward strand.
CTGTTTATTGTGTTGCGTTCACTCTCCTTCTGCTTGTTGTGTTGTGTTTGGCTTCCCTGTGTGCATTGATGCATGTAAACTATAATGCAAGATGCATTCAAGGCAAACCCACTAAACCTGAAGTGTCATGTACACAGAATGCCAGGAGCGGAGGAGGACGTGTGCACGCTGAGCGAGGAGATACAGCGCCTGGCGAAGGAGGAGCTGGGGAAGACCCCAGAAGGAGAGAGGAGGACATCCAGGCGATCAGAGCCTGGCTCAAGCATCTCCCTCACCTCAACGCCAGGACAGGTCAGTGTCGCCTTTCATCACTCACAAAGGATTAAAGCATTTATGTTTGTTATTATAAGGTTACATTCAGAAAAGACCTGATAAATACTAAACTGAAATATGACTGTAGATATGTTGTACTATCTACAACCCCCAGCACTCCGTGTGACAGTCCAGCACTCCCTGTGTGACAGTCCCACACTCCCTGCGTGACAGTCCCACACTCCCTGTGTGACAGTCCCACACTCCCTGTGTGACAGTCCCACACTCCCTGTGTGACAGTCCCACACTCCCTGTGTGACAGTCCCACACTCCCTGTGTGACAGTCCCACACTCCCTGTGTGACAGTCCCACACTCCCTGTGTGACAGTCCCACACTCCCTGTGTGACAGTCCCACACTCCCTGTGTGACAGTCCCACACTCCCTGTGTGACAGTCCCACACTCCCTGTGTGACAGTCCCACACTCCCTGTGTGACAGTCCCACACTCCCTGTGTGACAGTCCCACACTCCCTGTGTGACAGTCCAGCACTCCGTGTGACAGTCCCACACTCCCTGTGTGACAGTCCAGCACTCCGTGTGACAGTCCCACACTCCCTGTGTGACAGTCCAGCACTCCGTGTGACAGTCCCACACTCCTGTGTGACAGTCCCACACTCCCTGTGTGACAGTCCCACACTCCCTGTGTGACAGTCCCACACTCCCTGTGTGACAGTCCCACACTCCCTGTGTGACAGTCCAGCACTCCCTGTGTGACAGTCCCACACTCCCTGTGTGACAGTCCCACACTCCCTGTGTGACAGTCCCACACTCCCTGTGTGACAGTCCCACACTCCCTGTGTGACAGTCCCACACTCCATGTGTGACAGTCCAGCACTCCCTGTAGTAAGGTGACAGTCCCACACTCCCTGTGTGACAGTCCCACACTCCCTGTGTGACAGTCCCACACTCCCTGTGTGACAGTCCCATACACCCTGTGTGACAGTCCCACACTCCCTGTGTGACAGTCCCACACACCCTGTGTGACAGTCCCACACTCCCTGTGTGACAGTCCCACACTCCCTGTGTGACAGTCCCACACTCCCTGTGTGACAGTCCCACACTCCCTGTGTGACAGTCCCACACACCCTGTGTGACAGTCCCACACTCCCTGTGTGACAGTCCCACACACCCTGTGTGACAGTCCCACACTCCCTGTGTGACAGTCCCACACACCCTGTGTGACAGTCCCACACTCCCTGTGTGACAGTCCCACACACCCTGTGTGACAGTCCCACACTCCGTGTGACAGTCCAGCACTCCCTGTGTGACAGTCCAGCACTCCCTGTGTGACAGTCCCACACTCCCTGTGTGACAGTCCCACACTCCCTGTGTGACAGTCCCACACTCCCTGTGTGACAGTCCCACACTCCCTGTGTGACAGTCCCACACTCCCTGTGTGACAGTCCCACACTCCCTGTGTGACAGTCCCACACTCCCTGTGTGACAGTCCCACACACCCTGTGTGACAGTCCCACACTCCCTGTGTGACAGTCCACACTCCCTGTGTGACAGTCCCACACTCCCTGTGTGACAGTCCCACACTCCCTGTGTGACAGTCCCACACTCCCTGTGTGACAGTCCCACACTCCCTGTGTGACAGTCCCACACTCCCTGTGTGACAGTCCCACACTCCCTGTGTGACAGTCCCACACTCCCTGTGTGACAGTCCCACACACCCTGTGTGACAGTCCCACACTCCCTGTGTGACAGTCCCACACTCCCTGTGTGACAGTCCCACACTCCCTGTGTGACAGTCCCACACTCCCTGTGTGACAGTCCCACACTCCCTGTGTGACAGTCCCACACACCCTGTGTGACAGTCCCACACTCCCTGTGTGACAGTCCCACACACCCTGTGTGACAGTCCAGCACTCCCTGTAGTAAGGTGACAGTCCAGCACTCCCTGTAGTAAGGTGACACAGTCCAGCACTACCGGTAATAAGGTGACAGTCCAGCACTCCCTGTAGTAAGGTGACACAGTCCAGCACTACCTGTAGTAAGGTGACACAGTCCAGCACTCCCCATAGTAAGGTGACAGTCCAGCACTACCTGTAGTAAGGTGACACAGTCCAGCACTCCCTGTAGTAAGGTGACAGTCCAGCACTCCCTGTAGTAAGGTGACACAGTCCAGCACTACCTGTAGTAAGGTGACACAGTCCAGCACTCCCTGTAGTAAGGTGACACAGTCCAGCACTCCTGTAGTAAGGTGACACAGTCCAGCACTACCTGTAGTAAGGTGACAGTCCAGCACTACCTGTAGTAAGGTGACAGTCCAGCACTCCCTGTAGTAAGGTGACACAGTCCAGCACTACCTGTAGTAAGGTGACACAGTCCAGCACTCCCTGTAGTAAGGTGACACAGTCCAGCACTACCTGTAGTAAGGTGACAGTCCAGCACTCCCTGTAGTAAGGTGACACAGTCC